>OZ012678.1:55561821-56784725 GCA_963942445.1 Argyra leucocephala | reverse complement strand
GCTCTAAAATCCTCATTTTTGGACGGACGTCCAAGTTTCTTCAACTGTTTTACTTGTTTTGATGAATTCTCTAAAAGTTAGTAAAAAAAAAAAAAAATTTTGAAAAAATTGAAAATCTGAAAATTTTCGCATTTTTTTGTGATGCAGCTATTCAAAAATTTCGCAAAATTATAAAAACAAAAAAATGCTCTAAAATCCTCATTTGTCGACGGACGTCCAAGTTTCTTCAACTGTTTTACTTGTTTTGATGAATTCTCTAACTAAGTTAGTAAAAAAAAAAAAAAATTTTGAAAAAATTGAAAATCTGAAAATTTTCGCATTTTTTTGTGATGCAGCTATTCAAAAATTTCGCAAAATTATAAAAACAAAAAAATGCTCTAAAATCCTCATTTGTCGACGGACGGCCAAGTTTCTTCAACTGTTTTACTTGTTTTGATGAATTCTCTAAAAGTTAGTAAAAAAAAAAAAAAATTTTGAAAATTGAAATCTGAAAATTTTCGCATTTTTTTGTGATGCAGCTATTCAAAAATTTCGCAAAATTATAAAAACAAAAAAATGCTCTAAAATCCTCATTTTGTCGACGGACGGCCAAGTTTCTTCAACTGTTTTACTTGTTTTGATGAATTCTCTAAAAGTTAGTAAAAAAAAAAAAAAATTTTGAAAAAATTGAAAATCTGAAAATTTTCGCATTTTTTTGTGATGCAGCTATTCAAAAATTTCGCAAAATTATAAAAACAAAAAAATGCTCTAAAATCCTCATTTTGTCGACGGACGTCCAAGTTTCTTCAACTGTTTTACTTGTTTTGATGAATTCTCTAAAAGTTAGTAAAAAAAAAAAAAAATTTTGAAAAAATTGAAAATCTGAAAATTTTCGCATTTTTTTGTGATGCAGCTATTCAAAAATTTCGCAAAATTATAAAAACAAAAAAATGCTCTAAAATCCTCATTTGTCGACGGACGGCCAAGTTTCTTCAACTGTTTTACTTGTTTTGATGAATTCTCTAAAAGTTAGTAAAAAAAAAAAAAATTTTGAAAAAATTGAAAATCTGAAAATTTTCGCATTTTTTTGTGATGCAGCTATTCAAAAATTTCGCAAAATTATAAAAACAAAAAAATGCTCTAAAATCCTCATTTGTCGACGGACGGCCAAGTTTCTTCAACTGTTTTACTTGTTTTGATGAATTCTCTAAAAGTTAGTAAAAAAAAAAAAAAAATTTTGAAAAAATTGAAAATCTGAAAATTTTCGCATTTTTTTGTGATGCAGCTATTCAAAAATTTCGCAAAATTATAAAAACAAAAAAATGCTCTAAAATCCTCATTTGTCGACGGACGGCCAAGTTTCTTCAACTGTTTTACTTGTTTTGATGAATTCTCTAAAAGTTAGTAAAAAAAAAAAAAAATTTTGAAAAAATTGAAAATCTGAAAATTTTCGCATTTTTTTGTGATGCAGCTATTCAAAAATTTCGCAAAATTATAAAAACAAAAAAATGCTCTAAAATCCTCATTTGTCGACGGACGGCCAAGTTTCTTCAACTGTTTTACTTGTTTTGATGAATTCTCTAAAAGTTAGTAAAAAAAAAAAAAAATTTTGAAAAAATTGAAAATCTGAAAATTTTCGCATTTTTTTGTGATGCAGCTATTCAAAAATTTCGCAAAATTATAAAAACAAAAAAATGCTCTAAAATCCTCATTTGTCGACGGACGGCCAAGTTTCTTCAACTGTTTTACTTGTTTTGATGAATTCTCTAAAAGTTAGTAAAAAAAAAAAAAATTTTGAAAAAATTGAAAATCTGAAAATTTTCGCATTTTTTGTGATGCAGCTATTCAAAAATTTCGCAAAATTATAAAAACAAAAAAATGCTCTAAAATCCTCATTTGTCGACGGACGGCCAAGTTTCTTCAACTGTTTTACTTGTTTTGATGAATTCTCTAAAAGTTAGTAAAAAAAAAAAAAATTTGAAAAAATTGAAAATCTGAAAATTTTCGCATTTTTTTGTGATGCAGCTATTCAAAAATTTCGCAAAATTATAAAAACAAAAAAATGCTCTAAAATCCTCATTTGTCGACGGACGGCCAAGTTTCTTCAACTGTTTTACTTGTTTTGATGAATTCTCTAAAAGTTAGTAAAAAAAAAAAAAAATTTTGAAAAAATTGAAAATCTGAAAATTTTCGCATTTTTTTGTGATGCAGCTATTCAAAAATTTCGCAAAATTATAAAAACAAAAAAATGCTCTAAAATCCTCATTTGTCGACGGACGGCCAAGTTTCTTCAACTGTTTTACTTGTTTTGATGAATTCTCTAAAAGTTAGTAAAAAAAAAAAAAAATTTTGAAAAAATTGAAAATCTGAAAATTTTCGCATTTTTTTGTGATGCAGCTATTCAAAAATTTCGCAAAATTATAAAAACAAAAAAATGCTCTAAAATCCTCATTTGTCGACGGACGGCCAAGTTTCTTCAACTGTTTTACTTGTTTTGATGAATTCTCTAAAAGTTAGTAAAAAAAAAAAAAAATTTTGAAAAAAATCTGAAAATTTTCGCATTTTTTTGTGATGCTATTCAAAAATTTCGCAAAATTATAAAAACAAAAAAATGCTCTAAAATCCTCATTTTTGGACGGACGTCCAAGTTTCTTCAACTGTTTTACTTGTTTTGATGAATTCTCTAAAAGTTAGTAAAAAAAAAAAAAAATTTGAAAAAATTGAAAATCTGAAAATTTTCGCATTTTTTTGTGATGCAGCTATTCAAAAATTTCGCAAAATTATAAAAACAAAAAAATGCTCTAAAATCCTCATTTGTCGACGGACGGCCAAGTTTCTTCAACTGTTTTACTTGTTTTGATGAATTCTCTAAAAGTTAGTAAAAAAAAAAAAAAATTTTGAAAAAATCTGAAAATTTTCGCATTTTTTTGTGATGCTATTCAAAAATTTCGCAAAATTATAAAAACAAAAAAATGCTCTAAAATCCTCATTTTTGGACGGACGTCCAAGTTTCTTCAACTGTTTTACTTGTTTTGATGAATTCTCTAAAAGTTAGTAAAAAAAAAAAAAAATTTTGAAAAAATTGAAAATCTGAAAATTTTCGCATTTTTTTGTGATGCAGCTATTCAAAAATTTCGCAAAATTATAAAAACAAAAAAATGCTCTAAAATCCTCATTTGTCGACGGACGGCCAAGTTTCTTCAACTGTTTTACTTGTTTTGATGAATTCTCTAAAAGTTAGTAAAAAAAAAAAAAATTTTGAAAAAATTGAAAATCTGAAAATTTTCGCATTTTTTTGTGATGCAGCTATTCAAAAATTTCGCAAAATTATAAAAACAAAAAAATGCTCTAAAATCCTCATTTGTCGACGGACGGCCAAGTTTCTTCAACTGTTTTACTTGTTTTGATGAATTCTCTAAAAGTTAGTAAAAAAAAAAAAAAATTTTGAAAAAATTGAAAATCTGAAAATTTTCGCATTTTTTTGTGATGCAGCTATTCAAAAATTTCGCAAAATTATAAAAACAAAAAAATGCTCTAAAATCCTCATTTGTCGACGGACGGCCAAGTTTCTTCAACTGTTTTACTTGTTTTGATGAATTCTCTAAAAGTTAGTAAAAAAAAAAAAAAATTTTGAAAAAATTGAAAATCTGAAAATTTTCGCATTTTTTTGTGATGCAGCTATTCAAAAATTTCGCAAAATTATAAAAACAAAAAAATGCTCTAAAATCCTCATTTGTCGACGGACGTCCAAGTTTCTTCAACTGTTTTACTTGTTTTGATGAATTCTCTAAAAGTTAGTAAAAAAAAAAAAAAAATTTTGAAAAAATTGAAAATCTGAAAATTTTCGCATTTTTTTGTGATGCAGCTATTCAAAAATTTCGCAAAATTATAAAAACAAAAAAATGCTCTAAAATCCTCATTTGTCGACGGACGGCCAAGTTTCTTCAACTGTTTTACTTGTTTTGATGAATTCTCTAAAAGTTAGTAAAAAAAAAAAAAAATTTTGAAAAAATTGAAAATCTGAAAATTTTCGCATTTTTTTGTGATGCAGCTATTCAAAAATTTCGCAAAATTATAAAAACAAAAAAATGCTCTAAAATCCTCATTTGTCGACGGACGGCCAAGTTTCTTCAACTGTTTTACTTGTTTTGATGAATTCTCTAAAAGTTAGTAAAAAAAAAAAAAAAATTTTGAAAATGAAATCTGAAAATTTTCGCATTTTTTTGTGATGCAGCTATTCAAAAATTTCGCAAAATTATAAAAACAAAAAAATGCTCTAAAATCCTCATTTGTCGACGGACGGCCAAGTTTCTTCAACTGTTTTACTTGTTTTGATGAATTCTCTAAAAGTTAGTAAAAAAAAAAAAAAATTTTGAAAAAATTGAAAATCTGAAAATTTTCGCATTTTTTTGTGATGCAGCTATTCAAAAATTTCGCAAAATTATAAAAACAAAAAAATGCTCTAAAATCCTCATTTGTCGACGGACGGCCAAGTTTCTTCAACTGTTTTACTTGTTTTGATGAATTCTCTAAAAGTTAGTAAAAAAAAAAAAAAATTTTGAAAAAATTGAAAATCTGAAAATTTTCGCATTTTTTTGTGATGCAGCTATTCAAAAATTTCGCAAAATTATAAAAACAAAAAAATGCTCTAAAATCCTCATTTGTCGACGGACGGCCAAGTTTCTTCAACTGTTTTACTTGTTTTGATGAATTCTCTAAAAGTTAGTAAAAAAAAAAAAAAAATTTTGAAAAAATTGAAAATCTGAAAATTTTCGCATTTTTTTGTGATGCAGCTATTCAAAAATTTCGCAAAATTATAAAAACAAAAAAATGCTCTAAAATCCTCATTTGTCGACGGACGGCCAAGTTTCTTCAACTGTTTTACTTGTTTTGATGAATTCTCTAAAAGTTAGTAAAAAAAAAAAAAAAATTTTGAAAAAATTGAAAATCTGAAAATTTTCGCATTTTTTTGTGATGCAGCTATTCAAAAATTTCGCAAAATTATAAAAACAAAAAAATGCTCTAAAATCCTCATTTGTCGACGGACGGCCAAGTTTCTTCAACTGTTTTACTTGTTTTGATGAATTCTCTAAAAGTTAGTAAAAAAAAAAAAAAAATTTTGAAAAAATTGAAAATCTGAAAATTTTCGCATTTTTTTGTGATGCAGCTATTCAAAAATTTCGCAAAATTATAAAAACAAAAAAATGCTCTAAAATCCTCATTTGTCGACGGACGTCCAAGTTTCTTCAACTGTTTTACTTGTTTTGATGAATTCTCTAAAAGTTAGTAAAAAAAAAAAAAAAATTTTGAAAAAATTGAAAATCTGAAAATTTTCGCATTTTTTTGTGATGCAGCTATTCAAAAATTTCGCAAAATTATAAAAACAAAAAAATGCTCTAAAATCCTCATTTGTCGACGGACGGCCAAGTTTCTTCAACTGTTTTACTTGTTTTGATGAATTCTCTAAAAGTTAGTAAAAAAAAAAAAAAATTTTGAAAAAATTGAAAATCTGAAAATTTTCGTATTTTTTTGTGATGCAGCTATTCAAAAATTTCGCAAAATTATAAAAACAAAAAAATGCTCTAAAATCCTCATTTGTCGACGGACGTCCAAGTTTCTTCAACTGTTTTACTTGTTTTGATGAATTCTCTAAAAGTTAGTAAAAAAAAAAAAATTTTGAAAAAATTGAAAATCTGAAAATTTTCGCATTTTTTTGTGATGCTAGCTATTCAAAAATTTCGCAAAATTATAAAAACAAAAAAATGCTCTAAAATCCTCATTTGTCGACGGACGTCCAAGTTTCTTCAACTGTTTTACTTGTTTTGATGAATTCTCTAAAAGTTAGTAAAAAAAAAAAAAATTTTGAAAAAATTGAAAATCTGAAAATTTTCGCATTTTTTTGTGATGCTAGCTATTCAAAAATTTCGCAAAATTATAAAAACAAAAAAATGCTCTAAAATCCTCATTTGTCGACGGACGGCCAAGTTTCTTCAACTGTTTTACTTGTTTTGATGAATTCTCTAAAAGTTAGTAAAAAAAAAAAAAAATTTTGAAAAAATTGAAAATCTGAAAATTTTCGCATTTTTTTGTGATGCAGCTATTCAAAAATTTCGCAAAATTATAAAAACAAAAAAATGCTCTAAAATCCTCATTTGTCGACGGACGGCCAAGTTTCTTCAACTGTTTTACTTGTTTTGATGAATTCTCTAAAAGTTAGTAAAAAAAAAAAAAAAATTTTGAAAAAATTGAAAATCTGAAAATTTTCGTATTTTTTTGTGATGCAGCTATTCAAAAATTTCGCATAAAAACAAAAAAATGCTCTAAAATCCTCATTTGTCGACGGACGTCCAAGTTTCTTCAACTGTTTTACTTGTTTTGATGAATTCTCTAAAAGTTAGTAAAAAAAAAAAAAATTTTGAAAAAATTGAAAATCTGAAAATTTTCGCATTTTTTTGTGATGCTAGCTATTCAAAAATTTCGCAAAATTATAAAAACAAAAAAATGCTCTAAAATCCTCATTTGTCGACGGACGTCCAAGTTTCTTCAACTGTTTTACTTGTTTTGATGAATTCTCTAAAAGTTAGTAAAAAAAAAAAAATTTTGAAAAAATTGAAAATCTGAAAATTTTCGCATTTTTTTGTGATGCTAGCTATTCAAAAATTTCGCAAAATTATAAAAACAAAAAAATGCTCTAAAATCCTCATTTGTCGACGGACGGCCAAGTTTCTTCAACTGTTTTACTTGTTTTGATGAATTCTCTAAAAGTTAGTAAAAAAAAAAAAAATTTTGAAAAAATTGAAAATCTGAAAATTTTCGCATTTTTTTGTGATGCTAGCTATTCAAAAATTTCGCAAAATTATAAAAACAAAAAAATGCTCTAAAATCCTCATTTGTCGACGGACGTCCAAGTTTCTTCAACTGTTTTACTTGTTTTGATGAATTCTCTAAAAGTTAGTAAAAAAAAAAAAAATTTTGAAAAAATTGAAATCTGAAAATTTTCGCATTTTTTTGTGATGCTAGCTATTCAAAAATTTCGCAAAATTATAAAAACAAAAAAATGCTCTAAAATCCTCATTTGTCGACGGACGGCCAAGTTTCTTCAACTGTTTTACTTGTTTTGATGAATTCTCTAAAAGTTAGTAAAAAAAAAAAAAAATTTTGAAAAAATTGAAAATCTGAAAATTTTCGCATTTTTTTGTGATGCAGCTATTCAAAAATTTCGCAAAATTATAAAAACAAAAAAATGCTCTAAAATCCTCATTTGTCGACGGACGTCCAAGTTTCTTCAACTGTTTTACTTGTTTTGATGAATTCTCTAAAAGTTAGTAAAAAAAAAAAAATTTTGAAAAAATTGAAAATCTGAAAATTTTCGTATTTTTTTGTGATGCAGCTATTCAAAAATTTCGCAAAATTATAAAAACAAAAAAATGCTCTAAAATCCTCATTTGTCGACGGACGTCCAAGTTTCTTCAACTGTTTTACTTGTTTTGATGAATTCTCTAAAAGTTAGTAAAAAAAAAAAAATTTTGAAAAAATTGAAAATCTGAAAATTTTCGCATTTTTTTGTGATGCTAGCTATTCAAAAATTTCGCAAAATTATAAAAACAAAAAAATGCTCTAAAATCCTCATTTGTCGACGGACGGCCAAGTTTCTTCAACTGTTTTACTTGTTTTGATGAATTCTCTAAAAGTTAGTAAAAAAAAAAAAAATTTTGAAAAAATTGAAAATCTGAAAATTTTCGCATTTTTTTGTGATGCAGCTATTCAAAAATTTCGCAAAATTATAAAAACAAAAAAATGCTCTAAAATCCTCATTTGTCGACGGACGGCCAAGTTTCTTCAACTGTTTTACTTGTTTTGATGAATTCTCTAAAAGTTAGTAAAAAAAAAAAAATTTTGAAAAAATTGAAAATCTGAAAATTTTCGCATTTTTTTGTGATGCTAGCTATTCAAAAATTTCGCAAAATTATAAAAACAAAAAAATGCTCTAAAATCCTCATTTGTCGACGGACGTCCAAGTTTCTTCAACTGTTTTACTTGTTTTGATGAATTCTCTAAAAGTTAGTAAAAAAAAAAAAATTTTGAAAAAATTGAAAATCTGAAAATTTTCGTATTTTTTTGTGATGCAGCTATTCAAAAATTTCGCAAAATTATAAAAACAAAAAAATGCTCTAAAATCCTCATTTGTCGACGGACGTCCAAGTTTCTTCAACTGTTTTACTTGTTTTGATGAATTCTCTAAAAGTTAGTAAAAAAAAAAAATTTTGAAAAAATTGAAAATCTGAAAATTTTCGCATTTTTTTGTGATGCTAGCTATTCAAAAATTTCGCAAAATTATAAAAACAAAAAAATGCTCTAAAATCCTCATTTGTCGACGGACGTCCAAGTTTCTTCAACTGTTTTACTTGTTTTGATGAATTCTCTAAAAGTTAGTAAAAAAAAAAAAATTTTGAAAAAATTGAAAATCTGAAAATTTTCGTATTTTTTTGTGATGCAGCTATTCAAAAATTTCGCAAAATTATAAAAACAAAAAAATGCTCTAAAATCCTCATTTGTCGACGGACGGCCAAGTTTCTTCAACTGTTTTACTTGTTTTGATGAATTCTCTAAAAGTTAGTAAAAAAAAAAAAATTTTGAAAAAATTGAAAATCTGAAAATTTTCGCATTTTTTTGTGATGCTAGCTATTCAAAAATTTCGCAAAATTATAAAAACAAAAAAATGCTCTAAAATCCTCATTTGTCGACGGACGTCCAAGTTTCTTCAACTGTTTTACTTGTTTTGATGAATTCTCTAAAAGTTAGTAAAAAAAAAAAAATTTTGAAAAAATTGAAAATCTGAAAATTTTCGTATTTTTTTGTGATGCAGCTATTCAAAAATTTCGCAAAATTATAAAAACAAAAAAATGCTCTAAAATCCTCATTTGTCGACGGACGTCCAAGTTTCTTCAACTGTTTTACTTGTTTTGATGAATTCTCTAAAAGTTAGTAAAAAAAAAAAAAATTTTGAAAAAATTGAAAATCTGAAAATTTTCGCATTTTTTTGTGATGCAGCTATTCAAAAATTTCGCAAAATTATAAAAACAAAAAAATGCTCTAAAATCCTCATTTGTCGACGGACGTCCAAGTTTCTTCAACTGTTTTACTTGTTTTGATGAATTCTCTAAAAGTTAGTAAAAAAAAAAAAATTTTGAAAAAATTGAAAATCTGAAAATTTTCGTATTTTTTTGTGATGCAGCTATTCAAAAATTTCGCAAAATTATAAAAACAAAAAAATGCTCTAAAATCCTCATTTGTCGACGGACGTCCAAGTTTCTTCAACTGTTTTACTTGTTTTGATGAATTCTCTAAAAGTTAGTAAAAAAAAAAAAAATTTTGAAAAAATTGAAAATCTGAAAATTTTCGCATTTTTTTGTGATGCTAGCTATTCAAAAATTTCGCAAAATTATAAAAACAAAAAAATGCTCTAAAATCCTCATTTGTCGACGGACGTCCAAGTTTCTTCAACTGTTTTACTTGTTTTGATGAATTCTCTAAAAGTTAGTAAAAAAAAAAAAATTTTGAAAAAATTGAAAATCTGAAAATTTTCGTATTTTTTTGTGATGCAGCTATTCAAAAATTTCGCAAAATTATAAAAACAAAAAAATGCTCTAAAATCCTCATTTGTCGACGGACGGCCAAGTTTCTTCAACTGTTTTACTTGTTTTGATGAATTCTCTAAAAGTTAGTAAAAAAAAAAAAATTTTGAAAAAATTGAAAATCTGAAAATTTTCGCATTTTTTTGTGATGCTAGCTATTCAAAAATTTCGCAAAATTATAAAAACAAAAAAATGCTCTAAAATCCTCATTTGTCGACGGACGTCCAAGTTTCTTCAACTGTTTTACTTGTTTTGATGAATTCTCTAAAAGTTAGTAAAAAAAAAAAAATTTTGAAAAAATTGAAAATCTGAAAATTTTCGTATTTTTTTGTGATGCAGCTATTCAAAAATTTCGCAAAATTATAAAAACAAAAAAATGCTCTAAAATCCTCATTTGTCGACGGACGTCCAAGTTTCTTCAACTGTTTTACTTGTTTTGATGAATTCTCTAAAAGTTAGTAAAAAAAAAAAAAATTTTGAAAAAATTGAAAATCTGAAAATTTTCGCATTTTTTTGTGATGCAGCTATTCAAAAATTTCGCAAAATTATAAAAACAAAAAAATGCTCTAAAATCCTCATTTGTCGACGGACGTCCAAGTTTCTTCAACTGTTTTACTTGTTTTGATGAATTCTCTAAAAGTTAGTAAAAAAAAAAAAATTTTGAAAAAATTGAAAATCTGAAAATTTTCGCATTTTTTTGTGATGCTAGCTATTCAAAAATTTCGCAAAATTATAAAAACAAAAAAATGCTCTAAAATCCTCATTTGTCGACGGACGTCCAAGTTTCTTCAACTGTTTTACTTGTTTTGATGAATTCTCTAAAAGTTAGTAAAAAAAAAAAAATTTTGAAAAAATTGAAAATCTGAAAATTTTCGCATTTTTTTGTGATGCTAGCTATTCAAAAATTTCGCAAAATTATAAAAACAAAAAAATGCTCTAAAATCCTCATTTGTCGACGGACGTCCAAGTTTCTTCAACTGTTTTACTTGTTTTGATGAATTCTCTAAAAGTTAGTAAAAAAAAAAAAATTTTGAAAAAATTGAAAATCTGAAAATTTTCGTATTTTTTTGTGATGCAGCTATTCAAAAATTTCGCAAAATTATAAAAACAAAAAAATGCTCTAAAATCCTCATTTGTCGACGGACGTCCAAGTTTCTTCAACTGTTTTACTTGTTTTGATGAATTCTCTAAAAGTTAGTAAAAAAAAAAAAATTTTGAAAAAATTGAAAATCTGAAAATTTTCGCATTTTTTTGTGATGCTAGCTATTCAAAAATTTCGCAAAATTATAAAAACAAAAAAATGCTCTAAAATCCTCATTTGTCGACGGACGGCCAAGTTTCTTCAACTGTTTTACTTGTTTTGATGAATTCTCTAAAAGTTAGTAAAAAAAAAAAAAAATTTTGAAAAAATTGAAAATCTGAAAATTTTCGCATTTTTTTGTGATGCAGCTATTCAAAAATTTCGCAAAATTATAAAAACAAAAAAATGCTCTAAAATCCTCATTTGTCGACGGACGGCCAAGTTTCTTCAACTGTTTTACTTGTTTTGATGAATTCTCTAAAAGTTAGTAAAAAAAAAAAAAAATTTTGAAAAAATCTGAAAATTTTCGCATTTTTTTGTGATGCTATTCAAAAATTTCGCAAAATTATAAAAACAAAAAAATGCTCTAAAATCCTCATTTGTCGACGGACGGCCAAGTTTCTTCAACTGTTTTACTTGTTTTGATGAATTCTCTAAAAGTTAGTAAAAAAAAAAAAAAATTTTGAAAAAATCTGAAAATTTTCGCATTTTTTTGTGATGCTATTCAAAAATTTCGCAAAATTATAAAAACAAAAAAATGCTCTAAAATCCTCATTTTTGGACGGACGTCCAAGTTTCTTCAACTGTTTTACTTGTTTTGATGAATTCTCTAAAAGTTAGTAAAAAAAAAAAAAAATTTTGAAAAAATTGAAAATCTGAAAATTTTCGCATTTTTTTGTGATGCAGCTATTCAAAAATTTCGCAAAATTATAAAAACAAAAAAATGCTCTAAAATCCTCATTTGTCGACGGACGGCCAAGTTTCTTCAACTGTTTTACTTGTTTTGATGAATTCTCTAAAAGTTAGTAAAAAAAAAAAAAAATTTTGAAAAAATTGAAAATCTGAAAATTTTCGCATTTTTTTGTGATGCAGCTATTCAAAAATTTCGCAAAATTATAAAAACAAAAAAATGCTCTAAAATCCTCATTTGTCGACGGACGGCCAAGTTTCTTCAACTGTTTTACTTGTTTTGATGAATTCTCTAAAAGTTAGTAAAAAAAAAAAAAATTTTGAAAAAATTGAAAATCTGAAAATTTTCGCATTTTTTTGTGATGCAGCTATTCAAAAATTTCGCAAAATTATAAAAACAAAAAAATGCTCTAAAATCCTCATTTGTCGACGGACGGCCAAGTTTCTTCAACTGTTTTACTTGTTTTGATGAATTCTCTAAAAGTTAGTAAAAAAAAAAAAAAATTTTGAAAAAATTGAAAATCTGAAAATTTTCGCATTTTTTTGTGATGCAGCTATTCAAAAATTTCGCAAAATTATAAAAACAAAAAAATGCTCTAAAATCCTCATTTGTCGACGGACGTCCAAGTTTCTTCAACTGTTTTACTTGTTTTGATGAATTCTCTAAAAGTTAGTAAAAAAAAAAAAAAATTTTGAAAAAATTGAAAATCTGAAAATTTTCGCATTTTTTTGTGATGCAGCTATTCAAAAATTTCGCAAAATTATAAAAACAAAAAAATGCTCTAAAATCCTCATTTGTCGACGGACGGCCAAGTTTCTTCAACTGTTTTACTTGTTTTGATGAATTCTCTAAAAGTTAGTAAAAAAAAAAAAAAATTTTGAAAAAATTGAAAATCTGAAAATTTTCGCATTTTTTTGTGATGCAGCTATTCAAAAATTTCGCAAAATTATAAAAACAAAAAAATGCTCTAAAATCCTCATTTGTCGACGGACGGCCAAGTTTCTTCAACTGTTTTACTTGTTTTGATGAATTCTCTAAAAGTTAGTAAAAAAAAAAAAAAATTTTGAAAAAATCTGAAAATTTTCGCATTTTTTTGTGATGCTATTCAAAAATTTCGCAAAATTATAAAAACAAAAAAATGCTCTAAAATCCTCATTTTTGGACGGACGTCCAAGTTTCTTCAACTGTTTTACTTGTTTTGATGAATTCTCTAAAAGTTAGTAAAAAAAAAAAAAAATTTTGAAAAAATTGAAAATCTGAAAATTTTCGCATTTTTTTGTGATGCAGCTATTCAAAAATTTCGCAAAATTATAAAAACAAAAAAATGCTCTAAAATCCTCATTTGTCGACGGACGGCCAAGTTTCTTCAACTGTTTTACTTGTTTTGATGAATTCTCTAAAAGTTAGTAAAAAAAAAAAAAAATTTTGAAAAAATCTGAAAATTTTCGCATTTTTTTGTGATGCTATTCAAAAATTTCGCAAAATTATAAAAACAAAAAAATGCTCTAAAATCCTCATTTTTGGACGGACGTCCAAGTTTCTTCAACTGTTTTACTTGTTTTGATGAATTCTCTAAAAGTTAGTAAAAAAAAAAAAAAATTTTGAAAAAATCTGAAAATTTTCGCATTTTTTTGTGATGCTATTCAAAAATTTCGCAAAATTATAAAAACAAAAAAATGCTCTAAAATCCTCATTTTTGGACGGACGTCCAAGTTTCTTCAACTGTTTTACTTGTTTTGATGAATTCTCTAAAAGTTAGTAAAAAAAAAAAAAAATTTTGAAAAAATCTGAAAATTTTCGCATTTTTTTGTGATGCTATTCAAAAATTTCGCAAAATTATAAAAACAAAAAAATGCTCTAAAATCCTCATTTTTGGACGGACGTCCAAGTTTCTTCAACTGTTTTACTTGTTTTGATGAATTCTCTAAAAGTTAGTAAAAAAAAAAAAAAATTTTGAAAAAATTGAAAATCTGAAAATTTTCGCATTTTTTTGTGATGCAGCTATTCAAAAATTTCGCAAAATTATAAAAACAAAAAAATGCTCTAAAATCCTCATTTGTCGACGGACGTCCAAGTTTCTTCAACTGTTTTACTTGTTTTGATGAATTCTCTAAAAGTTAGTAAAAAAAAAAAAAAATTTTGAAAAAATTGAAAATCTGAAAATTTTCGCATTTTTTTGTGATGCAGCTATTCAAAAATTTCGCAAAATTATAAAAACAAAAAAATGCTCTAAAATCCTCATTTGTCGACGGACGGCCAAGTTTCTTCAACTGTTTTACTTGTTTTGATGAATTCTCTAAAAGTTAGTAAAAAAAAAAAAAAATTTTGAAAAAATTGAAAATCTGAAAATTTTCGCATTTTTTTGTGATGCAGCTATTCAAAAATTTCGCAAAATTATAAAAACAAAAAAATGCTCTAAAATCCTCATTTGTCGACGGACGGCCAAGTTTCTTCAACTGTTTTACTTGTTTTGATGAATTCTCTAAAAGTTAGTAAAAAAAACAAAAAATTTTGAAAAAATCTGAAAATTTTCGCATTTTTTTGTGATGCTATTCAAAAATTTCGCAAAATTATAAAAACAAAAAAATGCTCTAAAATCCTCATTTTTGGACGGACGTCCAAGTTTCTTCAACTGTTTTACTTGTTTTGATGAATTCTCTAAAAGTTAGTAAAAAAAAAAAAAAATTTTGAAAAAATTGAAAATCTGAAAATTTTCGCATTTTTTTATGATGCAGCTATTTAAAAATTTCGCAAAATTATAAAAACAAAAAAATGCTCTAAAATCCTCATTTGTCGACGGGCGTCCAAGTTTCTTCAACTGTTTTACTTGTTTTGATGAATTCTCTAAAAGTTAGTAAAAAAAAAAAAAAATTTTGAAAAAATTGAAAATCTGAAAATTTTCGCATTTTTTTATGATGCAGCTATTTAAAAATTTCGCAAAATTATAAAAACAAAAAAATGCTCTAAAATCCTCATTTGTCGACGGGCGTCCAAGTTTCTTCAACTGTTTTACTTGTTTTGATGAATTCTCTAAAAGTTAGTAAAAAAAAAAAAAAATTTTGAAAAAATTGAAAATCTGAAAATTTTCGCATTTTTTTGTGATGCAGCTATTCAAAAATTTCGCAAAATTATAAAAACAAAAAAATGCTCTAAAATCCTCATTTGTCGACGGACGTCCAAGTTTCTTCAACTGTTTTACTTGTTTTGATGAATTCTCTAAAAGTTAGTAAAAAAAAAAAAAATTTTGAAAAAATTGAAAATCTGAAAATTTTCGCATTTTTTTGTGATGCAGCTATTCAAAAATTTCGCAAAATTATAAAAACAAAAAAATGCTCTAAAATCCTCATTTGTCGACGGACGGCCAAGTTTCTTCAACTGTTTTACTTGTTTTGATGAATTCTCTAAAAGTTAGTAAAAAAAAAAAAAAATTTGAAAAAATTGAAAATCTGAAAATTTTCGCATTTTTTTGTGATGCAGCTATTCAAAAATTTCGCAAAATTATAAAAACAAAAAAATGCTCTAAAATCCTCATTTGTCGACGGACGGCCAAGTTTCTTCAACTGTTTTACTTGTTTTGATGAATTCTCTAAAAGTTA
Source organism: Argyra leucocephala (assembly GCA_963942445.1). NCBI lineage: Eukaryota > Metazoa > Arthropoda > Insecta > Diptera > Dolichopodidae > Argyra > Argyra leucocephala. Next base: position 56,769,524 of record OZ012678.1, on the reverse strand, counting down.
GTAAAAAAAAAAAAAAATTTTGAAAAAATTGAAAATCTGAAAATTTTCGCATTTTTTTGTGATGCAGCTATTCAAAAATTTCGCAAAATTATAAAAACAAAAAAATGCTCTAAAATCCTCATTTGTCGACGGACGTCCAAGTTTCTTCAACTGTTTTACTTGTTTTGATGAATTCTCTAAAAGTTAGTAAAAAAAAAAAAAAATTTTGAAAAAATTGAAAATCTGAAAATTTTCGCATTTTTTTGTGATGCAGCTATTCAAAAATTTCGCAAAATTATAAAAACAAAAAAATGCTCTAAAATCCTCATTTGTCGACGGACGGCCAAGTTTCTTCAACTGTTTTACTTGTTTTGATGAATTCTCTAAAAGTTAGTAAAAAAAAAAAAAATTTTGAAAAAATTGAAAATCTGAAAATTTTCGCATTTTTTTGTGATGCAGCTATTCAAAAATTTCGCAAAATTATAAAAACAAAAAAATGCTCTAAAATCCTCATTTGTCGACGGACGGCCAAGTTTCTTCAACTGTTTTACTTGTTTTGATGAATTCTCTAAAAGTTAGTAAAAAAAAAAAAAATTTTGAAAAAATTGAAAATCTGAAATTTTCGCATTTTTTTGTGATGCAGCTATTCAAAAATTTCGCAAAATTATAAAAACAAAAAAATGCTCTAAAATCCTCATTTGTCGACGGACGGCCAAGTTTCTTCAACTGTTTTACTTGTTTTGATGAATTCTCTAAAAGTTAGTAAAAAAAAAAAAAAATTTTAAAAAAATCTGAAAATTTTCGCATTTTTTTGTGATGCTATTCAAAAATTTCGCAAAATTATAAAAACAAAAAAATGCTCTAAAATCCTCATTTTTGGACGGACGTCCAAGTTTCTTCAACTGTTTTACTTGTTTTGATGAATTCTCTAAAAGTTAGTAAAAAAAAAAAAAAATTTTGAAAAAATTGAAAATCTGAAAATTTTCGCATTTTTTTATGATGCAGCTATTTAAAAATTTCGCAAAATTATAAAAACAAAAAAATGCTCTAAAATCCTCATTTGTCGACGGGCGTCCAAGTTTCTTCAACTGTTTTACTTGTTTTGATGAATTCTCTAAAAGTTAGTAAAAAAAAAAAAAATTTTGAAAAAATTGAAAATCTGAAAATTTTCGCATTTTTTTATGATGCAGCTATTTAAAAATTTCGCAAAATTATAAAAACAAAAAAATGCTCTAAAATCCTCATTTGTCGACGGGCGTCCAAGTTTCTTCAACTGTTTTACTTGTTTTGATGAATTCTCTAAAAGTTAGGAAAGAAAAAAAAAAATTTTGAAAAAATCTGAAAATTTTCGCATTTTTTTGTGATGCTATTCAAAAATTTCGCAAAATTATAAAAACAAAAAAATGCTCTAAAATCCTCATTTGTCGACGGGCGTCCAAGTTTCTTCAACTGTTTTACTTGTTTTGATGAATTCTCTAAAAGTTAGGAAAGAAAAAAAAAAATTTTGAAAAAATCTGAAAATTTTCGCATTTTTTTGTGATGCTATTCAAAAATTTCGCAAAATTATAAAAACAAAAAAATGCTCTAAAATCCTCATTTTTGGACGGACGTCCAAGTTTCTTCAACTGTTTTACTTGTTTTGATGAATTCTCTAAAAGTTAGTAAAAAAAAAAAAAATTTTGAAAAAATTGAAAATCTGAAAATTTTCGCATTTTTTATGATGCAGCTATTTAAAAATTTCGCAAAATTATAAAACAAAAAAATGCTCTAAAATCCTCATTTGTCGACGGGCGTCCAAGTTTCTTCAACTGTTTTACTGTTTTACTTGTTTTGATGAATTCTCTAAAAGTTAGGAAAGAAAAAAAAAAATTTTGAAAAAATCTGAAAATTTTCGCATTTTTTTGTGATGCTATTCAAAAATTTCGCAAAATTATAAAAACAAAAAAATGCTCTAAAATCCTCATTTGTCGACGGGCGTCCAAGTTTCTTCAACTGTTTTACTTGTTTTGATGAATTCTCTAAAAGTTAGGAAAGAAAAAAAAAATTTTGAAAAAATCTGAAAATTTTCGCATTTTTTTGTGATGCTATTCAAAAATTTCGCAAAATTATAAAAACAAAAAAATGCTCTAAAATCCTCATTTTTGGACGGACGTCCAAGTTTCTTCAACTGTTTTACTTGTTTTGATGAATTCTCTAAAAGTTAGTAAAAAAAAAAAAAAATTTTGAAAAAATCTGAAAATTTTCGCATTTTTTTGTGATGCTATTCAAAAATTTCGCAAAATTATAAAAACAAAAAAATGCTCTAAAATCCTCATTTGTCGACGGGCGTCCAAGTTTCTTCAACTGTTTTACTTGTTTTGATGAATTCTCTAAAAGTTAGGAAAGAAAAAAAAAAATTTTGAAAAAATCTGAAAATTTTCGCATTTTTTTGTGATGCTATTCAAAAATTTCGCAAAATTATAAAAACAAAAAAATGCTCTAAAATCCTCATTTTTGGACGGACGTCCAAGTTTCTTCAACTGTTTTACTTGTTTTGATGAATTCTCTAAAAGTTAGTAAAAAAAAAAAAAAATTTTGAAAAAATTGAAAATCTGAAAATTTTTGCATTTTTTTGTGATGCAGCTATTCAAAAATTTCGCAAAATTATAAAAACAAAAAAATGCTCTAAAATCCTCATTTGTCGACGGACGTCCAAGTTTCTTCAACTGTTTTACTTGTTTTGATGAATTCTCTAAAAGTTAGTAAAAAAAAAAAAAAATTTTGAAAAAATTGAAAATCTGAAAATTTTCGCATTTTTTTGTGATGCAGCTATTCAAAAATTTCGCAAAATTATAAAAACAAAAAAATGCTCTAAAATCCTCATTTGTCGACGGACGGCCAAGTTTCTTCAACTGTTTTACTTGTTTTGATGAATTCTCTAAAAGTTAGTAAAAAAAAAAAGACATTTTGAAAAAATTGAAAATCTGAAAATTTTCGCATTTTTTTGTGATGCTAGCTATTCAAAAATTTCGCAAAATTATAAAAACAAAAAAATGCTCTAAAATCCTCATTTGTCGACGGACGGCCAAGTTTCTTCAACTGTTTTACTTGTTTTGATGAATTCTCTAAAAGTTAGTAAAAAAAAAAAGACATTTTGAAAAAATTGAAAATCTGAAAATTTTCGCATTTTTTTGTGATGCTAGCTATTCAAAAATTTCGCAAAATTATAAAAACAAAAAAATGCTCTAAAATCCTCATTTGTCGACGGACGGCCAAGTTTCTTCAACTGTTTTACTTGTTTTGATGAATTCTCTAAAAGTTAGTAAAAAAAAAAAGACATTTTGAAAAAATTGAAAATCTGAAAATTTTCGCATTTTTTTGTGATGCTAGCTATTCAAAAATTTCGCAAAATTATAAAAACAAAAAAATGCTCTAAAATCCTCATTTGTCGACGGACGGCCAAGTTTCTTCAACTGTTTTACTTGTTTTGATGAATTCTCTAAAAGTTAGTAAAAAAAAAAAGACATTTTGAAAAAATTGAAAATCTGAAAATTTTCGCATTTTTTTGTGATGCTAGCTATTCAAAAATTTCGCAAAATTATAAAAACAAAAAAATGCTCTAAAATCCTCATTTGTCGACGGACGGCCAAGTTTCTTCAACTGTTTTACTTGTTTTGATGAATTCTCTAAAAGTTAGTAAAAAAAAAAAAAATTTTGAAAAAATTGAAAATCTGAAAATTTTCGCATTTTTTTGTGATGCTAGCTATTCAAAAATTTCGCAAAATTATAAAAACAAAAAAATGCTCTAAAATCCTCATTTTTCGACGGACGTCCAAGTTTCTTCAACTGTTTTACTTGTTTTGATGAATTCTCTAAAAGTTAGTAAAAAAAAAAAAAAATTTTGAAAAAATTGAAAATCTGAAAATTTTCGCATTTTTTTGTGATGCTAGCTATTCAAAAATTTCGCAAAATTATAAAAACAAAAAAATGCTCTAAAATCCTCATTTGTCGACGGACGGCCAAGTTTCTTCAACTGTTTTACTTGTTTTGATGAATTCTCTAAAAGTTAGTAAAAAAAAAAAAAATTTTGAAAAAATTGAAAATCTGAAAATTTTTGCATTTTTTTGTGATGCAGCTATTCAAAAATTTCGCAAAATTATAAAAACAAAAAAATGCTCTAAAATCCTCATTTGTCGACGGACGGCCAAGTTTCTTCAACTGTTTTACTTGTTTTGATGAATTCTCTAAAAGTTAGTAAAAAAAAAAAGACATTTTGAAAAAATTGAAAATCTGAAAATTTTCGCATTTTTTTGTGATGCTAGCTATTCAAAAATTTCGCAAAATTATAAAAACAAAAAAATGCTCTAAAATCCTCATTTGTCGACGGACGGCCAAGTTTCTTCAACTGTTTTACTTGTTTTGATGAATTCTCTAAAAGTTAGTAAAAAAAAAAAAAATTTTGAAAAAATTGAAAATCTGAAAATTTTCGCATTTTTTTGTGATGCTAGCTATTCAAAAATTTCGCAAAATTATAAAAACAAAAAAATGCTCTAAAATCCTCATTTGTCGACGGACGGCCAAGTTTCTTCAACTGTTTTACTTGTTTTGATGAATTCTCTAAAAGTTAGTAAAAAAAAAAAAATTTTGAAAAAATTGAAAATCTGAAAATTTTCGCATTTTTTTGTGATGCTAGCTATTCAAAAATTTCGCAAAATTATAAAAACAAAAAAATGCTCTAAAATCCTCATTTTTCGACGGACGTCCAAGTTTCTTCAACTGTTTTACTTGTTTTGATGAATTCTCTAAAAGTTAGTAAAAAAAAAAAAATTTTGAAAAAATTGAAAATCTGAAAATTTTCGCATTTTTTTGTGATGCTAGCTATTCAAAAATTTCGCAAAATTATAAAAACAAAAAAATGCTCTAAAATCCTCATTTTTCGACGGACGTCCAAGTTTCTTCAACTGTTTTACTTGTTTTGATGAATTCTCTAAAAGTTAGTAAAAAAAAAAAAATTTTGAAAAAATTGAAAATCTGAAAATTTTTGCATTTTTTTGTGATGCAGCTATTCAAAAATTTCGCAAAATTATAAAAACAAAAAAATGCTCTAAAATCCTCATTTGTCGACGGACGGCCAAGTTTCTTCAACTGTTTTACTTGTTTTGATGAATTCTCTAAAAGTTAGTAAAAAAAAAAAGACATTTTGAAAAAATTGAAAATCTGAAAATTTTCGCATTTTTTTGTGATGCTAGCTATTCAAAAATTTCGCAAAATTATAAAAACAAAAAAATGCTCTAAAATCCTCATTTGTCGACGGACGGCCAAGTTTCTTCAACTGTTTTACTTGTTTTGATGAATTCTCTAAAAGTTAGTAAAAAAAAAAAAAAATTTTGAAAAAATTGAAAATCTGAAAATTTTCGCATTTTTTTGTGATGCTAGCTATTCAAAAATTTCGCAAAATTATAAAAACAAAAAAATGCTCTAAAATCCTCATTTGTCGACGGACGGCCAAGTTTCTTCAACTGTTTTACTTGTTTTGATGAATTCTCTAAAAGTTAGTAAAAAAAAAAAAAAATTTTGAAAAAATTGAAAATCTGAAAATTTTCGCATTTTTTTGTGATGCTAGCTATTCAAAAATTTCGCAAAATTATAAAAACAAAAAAATGCTCTAAAATCCTCATTTGTCGACGGACGGCCAAGTTTCTTCAACTGTTTTACTTGTTTTGATGAATTCTCTAAAAGTTAGTAAAAAAAAAAAAAATTTTGAAAAAATTGAAAATCTGAAAATTTTCGCATTTTTTTGTGATGCTAGCTATTCAAAAATTTCGCAAAATTATAAAAACAAAAAAATGCTCTAAAATCCTCATTTGTCGACGGACGGCCAAGTTTCTTCAACTGTTTTACTTGTTTTGATGAATTCTCTAAAAGTTAGTAAAAAAAAAAAAAAATTTTGAAAAAATTGAAAATCTGAAAATTTTCGCATTTTTTTGTGATGCTAGCTATTCAAAAATTTCGCAAAATTATAAAAACAAAAAAATGCTCTAAAATCCTCATTTGTCGACGGACGGCCAAGTTTCTTCAACTGTTTTACTTGTTTTGATGAATTCTCTAAAAGTTAGTAAAAAAAAAAAAAATTTTGAAAAAATTGAAAATCTGAAAATTTTCGCATTTTTTTGTGATGCTAGCTATTCAAAAATTTCGCAAAATTATAAAAACAAAAAAATGCTCTAAAATCCTCATTTTTCGACGGACGTCCAAGTTTCTTCAACTGTTTTACTTGTTTTGATGAATTCTCTAAAAGTTAGTAAAAAAAAAAAAATTTTGAAAAAATTGAAAATCTGAAAATTTTCGCATTTTTTTGTGATGCTAGCTATTCAAAAATTTCGCAAAATTATAAAAACAAAAAAATGCTCTAAAATCCTCATTTGTCGACGGACGGCCAAGTTTCTGTTTTGATGAATTCTCTAAAAGTTAGTAAAAAAAAAAAAATTTTGAAAAAATTGAAAATCTGAAAATTTTCGCATTTTTTTGTGATGCTAGCTATTCAAAAATTTCGCAAAATTATAAAAACAAAAAAATGCTCTAAAATCCTCATTTTTCGACGGACGTCCAAGTTTCTTCAACTGTTTTACTTGTTTTGATGAATTCTCTAAAAGTTAGTAAAAAAAAAAAAATTTTGAAAAAATTGAAAATCTGAAAATTTTCGCATTTTTTTGTGATGCTAGCTATTCAAAAATTTCGCAAAATTATAAAAACAAAAAAATGCTCTAAAATCCTCATTTTTCGACGGACGTCCAAGTTTCTTCAACTGTTTTACTTTTTTTGATGAATTCTCTAAAAGTTAGTAAAAAAAAAAAAATTTTGAAAAAATTGAAAATCTGAAAATTTTCGCATTTTTTTGTGATGCTAGCTATTCAAAAATTTCGCAAAATTATAAAAACAAAAAAATGCTCTAAAATCCTCATTTGTCGACGGACGGCCAAGTTTCTTCAACTGTTTTACTTGTTTTGATGAATTCTCTAAAAGTTAGTAAAAAAAAAAAAAATTTTGAAAAAATTGAAAATCTGAAAATTTTCGCATTTTTTTGTGATGCTAGCTATTCAAAAATTTCGCAAAATTATAAAAACAAAAAAATGCTCTAAAATCCTCATTTTTCGACGGACGTCCAAGTTTCTTCAACTGTTTTACTTGTTTTGATGAATTCTCTAAAAGTTAGTAAAAAAAAAAAAAATTTTGAAAAAATTGAAAATCTGAAAATTTTCGCATTTTTTTGTGATGCTAGCTATTCAAAAATTTCGCAAAATTATAAAAACAAAAAAATGCTCTAAAATCCTCATTTGTCGACGGACGGCCAAGTTTCTGTTTTGATGAATTCTCTAAAAGTTAGTAAAAAAAAAAAGACATTTTGAAAAAATTGAAAATCTGAAAATTTTCGCATTTTTTTGTGATGCTAGCTATTCAAAAATTTCGCAAAATTATAAAAACAAAAAAATGCTCTAAAATCCTCATTTTTCGACGGACGTCCAAGTTTCTTCAACTGTTTTACTTGTTTTGATGAATTCTCTAAAAGTTAGTAAAAAAAAAAAGACATTTTGAAAAAATTGAAAATCTGAAAATTTTCGCATTTTTTTGTGATGCTAGCTATTCAAAAATTTCGCAAAATTATAAAAACAAAAAAATGCTCTAAAATCCTCATTTTTCGACGGACGTCCAAGTTTCTTCAACTGTTTTACTTGTTTTGATGAATTCTCTAAAAGTTAGTAAAAAAAAAAAAAATTTTGAAAAAATTGAAAATCTGAAAATTTTCGCATTTTTTTGTGATGCTAGCTATTCAAAAATTTCGCAAAATTATAAAAACAAAAAAATGCTCTAAAATCCTCATTTGTCGACGGACGGCCAAGTTTCTTCAACTGTTTTACTTGTTTTGATGAATTCTCTAAAAGTTAGTAAAAAAAAAAAGACATTTTGAAAAAATTGAAAATCTGAAAATTTTCGCATTTTTTTGTGATGCTAGCTATTCAAAAATTTCGCAAAATTATAAAAACAAAAAAATGCTCTAAAATCCTCATTTTCGACGGACGTCCAAGTTTCTTCAACTGTTTTACTTGTTTTGATAAATTCTCTAAAAGTTAGTAAAAAAAAAAAAAATTTTGAAAAAATTGAAAATCTGAAAATTTTCGCATTTTTTTGTGATGCTAGCTATTCAAAAATTTCGCAAAATTATAAAAACAAAAAAATGCTCTAAAATCCTCATTTGTCGACGGACGGCCAAGTTTCTTCAACTGTTTTACTTGTTTTGATGAATTCTCTAAAAGTTAGTAAAAAAAAAAAGACATTTTGAAAAAATTGAAAATCTGAAAATTTTCGCATTTTTTTGTGATGCTAGCTATTCAAAAATTTCGCAAAATTATAAAAACAAAAAAATGCTCTAAAATCCTCATTTGTCGACGGACGTCCAAGTTTCTTCAACTGTTTTACTTGTTTTGATGAATTCTCTAAAAGTTAGTAAAAAAAAAAAAAATTTTGAAAAAATTGAAAATCTGAAAATTTTCGCATTTTTTTGTGATGCTAGCTATTCAAAAATTTCGCAAAATTATAAAAACAAAAAAATGCTCTAAAATCCTCATTTGTCGACGGACGGCCAAGTTTCTTCAACTGTTTTACTTTTTTTGATGAATTCTCTAAAAGTTAGTAAAAAAAAAAAAATTTTGAAAAAATTGAAAATCTGAAAATTTTCGCATTTTTTTGTGATGCTAGCTATTCAAAAATTTCGCAAAATTATAAAAACAAAAAAATGCTCTAAAATCCTCATTTTTCGACGGACGTCCAAGTTTCTTCAACTGTTTTACTTTTTTTGATGAATTCTCTAAAAGTTAGTAAAAAAAAAAAAATTTTGAAAAAATTGAAAATCTGAAAATTTTCGCATTTTTTTGTGATGCTAGCTATTCAAAAATTTCGCAAAATTATAAAAACAAAAAAATGCTCTAAAATCCTCATTTGTCGACGGACGGCCAAGTTTCTTCAACTGTTTTACTTTTGAATGAATTCTCTAAAAGTTAGTAAAAAAAAAAAAATTTTGAAAAAATTGAAAATCTGAAAATTTTCGCATTTTTTTGTGATGCTAGCTATTCAAAAATTTCATCATAAAAACAAAAAAATGCTCTAAAATCCTCATTTTTCGACGGACGTCCAAGTTTCTTCAACTGTTTTACTTGTTTTGATGAATTCTCTAAAAGTTAGTAAAAAAAAAAAAAATTTTGAAAAAATTGAAAATCTGAAAATTTTCGCATTTTTTTGTGATGCTAGCTATTCAAAAATTTCGCAAAATTATAAAAACAAAAAAATGCTCTAAAATCCTCATTTGTCGACGGACGGCCAAGTTTCTTCAACTGTTTTACTTTTTTTGATGAATTCTCTAAAAGTTAGTAAAAAAAAAAAAATTTTGAAAAAATTGAAAATCTGAAAATTTTCGCATTTTTTTGTGATGCTAGCTATTCAAAAATTTCGCAAAATTATAAAAACAAAAAAATGCTCTAAAATCCTCATTTGTCGACGGACGGCCAAGTTTCTTCAACTGTTTTACTTTTTTTGATGAATTCTCTAAAAGTTAGTAAAAAAAAAAAAATTTTGAAAAAATTGAAAATCTGAAAATTTTCGCATTTTTTTGTGATGCTAGCTATTCAAAAATTTCGCAAAATTATAAAAACAAAAAAATGCTCTAAAATCCTCATTTTTCGACGGACGTCCAAGTTTCTTCAACTGTTTTACTTTTTTTGATGAATTCTCTAAAAGTTAGTAAAAAAAAAAAAATTTTGAAAAAATTGAAAATCTGAAAATTTTCGCATTTTTTTGTGATGCTAGCTATTCAAAAATTTCGCAAAATTATAAAAACAAAAAAATGCTCTAAAATCCTCATTTTTCGACGGACGTCCAAGTTTCTTCAACTGTTTTACTTTTTTTGATGAATTCTCTAAAAGTTAGTAAAAAAAAAAAAATTTTGAAAAAATTGAAAATCTGAAAATTTTCGCATTTTTTTGTGATGCTAGCTATTCAAAAATTTCGCAAAATTATAAAAACAAAAAAATGCTCTAAAATCCTCATTTGTCGACGGACGGCCAAGTTTCTTCAACTGTTTTACTTTTTTTGATGAATTCTCTAAAAGTTAGTAAAAAAAAAAAAATTTTGAAAAAATTGAAAATCTGAAAATTTTCGCATTTTTTTGTGATGCTAGCTATTCAAAAATTTCGCAAAATCATAAAAACAAAAAAATGCTCTAAAATCCTCATTTTTCGACGGACGTCCAAGTTTCTTCAACTGTTTTACTTGTTTTGATGAATTCTCTAAAAGTTAGTAAAAAAAAAAAAAATTTTGAAAAAATTGAAAATCTGAAAATTTTCGCATTTTTTTGTGATGCTAGCTACGCTAAAAATTTGCAAATTAAAATTTTTGATCAAATATTATACCGGGAAGCGTTTTAATCAAATCCTGCTTTTTCTTTTAGGTAACGGGTAGAAATAAAATTTTTTTGTTAATTTAGTTTTGATTTTAAAAAAATGAAATGGAAACATTTTCCATCATAAAACTCTATAAAATCTTATATATACACAAGATGAACGACGTGGTGAGTAAAAAAGCAAATTGGGATAAAATATTGTGTCTATTAAAAGCAAATAAATAGGGATAAAATATTGTTTAGCATTTATTTTTCCGTTGATAACGTACAGTTTTTAATTACGAATCTAACGGTATCAATATGTCAAATAATTTTTTTTTGGTGGAACAGAATGTTTTACTTTTAGTAGACCCAATTGAATAGTAAATTATTTACACCACAAAACTATTAAAATTTTAGCAAGTTCTTGGTGCTGAATACTTAAAACATATAAAATAGTTACACCAAATAAATGACGGTTATTTCCAATTTATTTCCATTTTTTAAAATGGCGTCATACAAATTCTGTGATTTTAAATAAACACACAAACTTATAGAAAAAGGTACAAAAACAAAAAATGAAAAACAAAACAGAAAAACAAAAATCAGATCATACTCTTCAAAAATGATATAATAATAATGTTGGTTCATTTGCTTCTGCTATTATTAAAAAAAATATATGCAGTAAAACACGGTTATAGTCATTCGCTAAATTTCAGTAATATTTTTGACTATAACCGTTTTGTGAGTATAGACGTAGTAAAAAAAAAATAGCATCTTTATAAACAAAATCAAATTCAATAAAAGATCCTTCGTGTAACAATTTTAAACTTTATTTTATTCTTAAATAGCAATTCTGTAATGTAATCACAAAATATACATATTTGTAATAAAGAACAGAAAAAGACAATATATAAACCAGTTATTTAATAAAATAATTTACTTTTGACTTATTTTTTTTTTTATTGAAAAAATTGGCGTTATATTTTAATGGGACTTATAAACGACATCGATTGTATGAACTTATGAAGTTTATTACTTTCTTTCAGACAAATTGTTGACTGTTACTATAACAGAATGGTGACTACAAACGTTTTTTACTATAAACGAATTAAAATACATCGATCTACTACGTTGAGAGGAATGGGATTTTATTGTGTTAAGTTATATTGAAATTAGTATTAATTTCGTCATAAAGTATTAGGTATTATATATATTAGGTAAGGTATATTAGGTATGATATTCAATAATCAAGCGATTCAGAAAACAACTATACCAAAACAAATATTTCTTTTTATATAAAATTGTGTTTGAAAGAACTACTTCTGTGCAATTGCAAAGGGGATTCACTAGTAAATAAATAAATTAATCAAAAATATTCGTACTTAATAAAATATTTAATAGTTAAACTATAATAGTTAATTATATTAAATTTAAATTTTATGAATTAAAGTTATCGGAATAAATTCATATAAATGTAAGTTGATAACAACAGTTTTCTTATTTTATTTTTCAAATTTAATCCAATCTCGTCATCATCACCATTATTAGGAATCTCAATTTTGAAATATGGTTTATTTTTGAATTCTAAATTCATTTTTTTATCCTACCATTATTATTATACCATTATCTATAACAAACTGTATATTTTATACACAATTCTGTACTACATATTATGTAGTTTTGTACAGGAACAATGAGTAACGAGTAGTAAGGCAATAAAGTAATAATAATATTTGACACGATTACCAATCAAATTCTTCCTCTCGAATGCCTAACAACAATGAAAACTTCATAAAATTGGAGTTCTTTAACTGTATAATATGATGAGGGTGATGATGATGATTCAAACGATGTTCATTATTGGAAGAGAGAAATGTGTTTATTTATTTTTCTTTTTTTTTTTTGCTTTTTGTAATACAATTTACTATTTTTTGCGTACAGTACAATTGAAATGAAATGGTAACAAATGTTGCGCACAATCGAAATGAATATTTTCTTCATTTCTTGTAAATTGATTCATTCGAACGTAAAAATAACTTTTCAATTGAAAATATTATGACAAAGAAATAAAAAAAGAAATAAATATTTATATATTGAAATTGTTTACTGTTAATTATGGGGTACACAAAAAGGGTGTCTAACCATTTTACATAATATCATAAATTTTCGGTAAAAAATAATGAAAATAATCATCAAATTAACTATACGAAAATATTAAATATAGTATACTACTAATATATGTATTTTGATTATATTCAGGATACATCCGGACCCACTTCAGAAGATAAAAAAAAATATTAGAAAACTATCAAAGTGACTTTGTAGTCCACATTATACATGATCGACGACTCGATTCTCGATGAATCAAAATAATAATGCTTTATTGGTTTTTCGACCTGGTCCAGTACCCTTTGTCATTGGAGTAAAATAAATATTGGAATAGAATAGAATAGAATAGAATAAAATGATTTGATCAAGCAAGAAATTTTATATATAAATACTAGAAAAACACTGTATTAAAATATACTTGTAATAAAGTGATTGTACCTATATGTATGTATTAATAGTATATATTAAAAAATTGCACTAGCGTACTTAATTTAGGCACAAAAAGGTAATTCTACATATGCTACTGTCAACAACATAAAATAAAACAAAGTATTTACAATGTGAGTTAATTTTAATATGATTTTTATGAATTTTCAACAACATGACCATAATATTATTCGGTAATAGATTTTATTTTTCTCTCTTAACTGTATTTATTGAATCTTTCTAAACGAAAATGAAAATAATGTATAACAAATGTGACCTTTATGGTTTATTCAAATCTTAAAATCTAAAACTTTGGAAGGTCTCTATATAGTCCATTTGACACTTCATATTTGCTCATTCATTCCAATATTTTGCCTTACATTACTGCTAGCGACTTTTTTTTAACCTATTGGTTATTGGAATGTTTTGTAGATCTCTCGTCAAAGGTTTAGTGTTGGAATTTGAATGACAACTTAAGATTGCAATACATCATCTGCGACGGTTGATGTTAATGTCTTCCTGTTTTCATACGTATACACGAGATATAAAAGTGGACCCAGTACACTGCCTTGTAGGACGCCAGCATTTATTTCATGTTTTTCTGTTACTTAGGATTTGAATCTAAGTCTAAAGCGTCTATTGGTTATATAAGCTTTTGTTTTATTTTGTAGATTAATCTAGCGGGCCAAACTTTGTCAAATGCCTGACTGTCATCCAAAAACACGGGTGAACAGAACTTACTTTCTTCAAATCCTTGTTTTATTTGGGCAGCAATTCTATGTTCAATCGCGATTTGTTCAGCTTTAAAACCAAATTGATGCATAGGAATTACCCCCTCGTTTTTTATTTGCATCATCATTTTATGAACTATGATTTTTTCAAATACTTTTGACAGCGTACACATCTATATGAGTTGACCTTTGTTGGATCTTTATCTGATTTTAAGATCATTCTAATTATAGACTGCTTCGACAATGATGGATTGTAACTTTTTCTGAAGATGGCATTGAAAATTTGTGTGATATGCTTAAGAGCTATGCCTGGGAGCTCTTGCAGCATTCTATCTGAAATGCCATCGTAGTCTGCTGCTTTTTTGGGTAGATTTTTTTGTTTATTGTAGATTCAACTAACTGCGTATTGATTCTATAACATCGTCTTGCTGGTATATTTTGATTTCTAATTACATTCGCATGATGTGTTTATTTTATTTTGGTTTGAAGACATCTTCCAGGTGAACTGCAAATGCTTCTGCGAAAAGTGAAAAACTTTTTTCGCCCACTCTCCACTATTTAACCTGATTGGAAGGTCATATTGCTGTGGTCTCTTCAAATGTTTTGTGGAAAGCCACACAAAGAATAATTTGTTTCACTAGTTATAGATAGACTGACAAGATACTTCTCGAAGTTTTTTTTAGCTGCATCGTGTAGCAACTGTTTCAATTTTTTTGGGAAACTTCTACCTGTTTTTTTTTGCATTATTTGAACGACTATTTTGCTAGTTTCTCCTACAAGTGCGCTTGTTTACTAATGCTTCCTCAATTTCTCTGCTTGATGTGGTTCTTGAATGTAGATTTGAACTTGGTTGAACTTGATCCAGAACTTGGTTAAATTTAATCAGAGCAGCATTGATGTCGGTTTCCCTTTTTATTGGCACTTTCATGTTTAAGTGGGCACTGATGAATTTCCTATATCTCCGCCAGTTGGTAATAGATAAATAATATTAAAAAAATTTAAATATACTTTGCAAGTACGTATAGCATATATTAATGTTTTTTTTGTTGACGAGTTGTTCTATGAAGACACAATCTTTTCGATCTAATGGACTTCTCCGTTTGATTGTGTTTGCAGATATCCTTAGCTATATCTTCCTGTAAGCAAAATCTGCATCTGTTCTAAACTTAGAAATTTGAAATTGGATTTGCTCTCGCTGATTATCTGAATTAACCGGCTTATATTAAATTTATAAAAGGTTTTAGACTGTAATAGTCCTTGACAACTATCATTTTACCTAATTTGAATTTCTTAATTGAAAGTTATTTTTTAGAGGTAGGGTTTAAGCATGCAATGCTAAGCTCTAATCTTAAGAATGGACTCTTTGCACCTGTTTGATATCTGCTTCCTCATTTCTTTCCATTCGCTCGTCTATATATCAGTTCCCATAATAATGATTCGACTTTCTTCGCTTCAAGTTTTTATAACAGTTATAAGCAAGCTTTGATTCAAAACTTAAAGAAACCTCGATTTCAAGATAACCAGATTGTAATAAACTATATATATGCTAGCACCTTCGGACCCTTTTTTAGTGTACTTATGAATTTATTTATATAATTTAATTTTGCATTTAATAGAAAGCTTTTATTTTTAATACAATCGCACAAGCAGATATTCAGGAAAAAAAATCTTTACAGAAATCATTTGGCTGAAGATGTTTGAAGAAGTTTTGATAAGTCAGGTTATTATAGCTAGACTTTAAAACTAAAAATCGAAAAGCAGAAAGAAAAATATCTTCCCATTAATGCTTGCAATCAATGTAGATTGTGGAGTTTTGTTTACAGAAAATTTATTCAATATATTAGTAACTTTAAATGTAACTCATAATACCCAATCTAAAAAATATTTAATATCCTTTTTAATTTAAAATTGGGTTATATTATAATACAAAAAAAATATAATAATAATTAAATTATATAAAGTGTGAAGAATGTTTGCCTGCGGCTAGACAAAAATAACAAAATTATTTTTGCTTTATGGATTCACAGCTTATTTATCTATATAATAATTAAAATACATACATATATTTAGTTCTAAGAGTTGTAACAAAAAAAAAATGTTAAACAAATAAACTGGCATTTGTCTTGCAATTACTTGAAAGAATAAAAAATTGTCCATCTGAATTTTACAAAAAAAGGGGGAAAATTTGCACTTAATGGTTGAATTTATAAACCAATATACGAGAATATTGCATTATAATAAATTTACACATTATTTTCAAAATTAAAATGAGATCACAGCGGGTACCTAAACATATCTAATAACATCTAATTGCCTTAACAATAATAATAATAATAATAATAATAATAATGAATAGTATAGGTACAAATTGAAAAATAAAATACAAATTTTAGATGGAAGTGACGAATATAAATTAACCCGGATGCCCCAATTTAAATGAAAACGCTTTTATTTCATACAAAAAAGGAAATACATAATATGGTCGACTTCACCAAGTTTTATATAATTTAATAATTTTTATTCCTACAGGGTAGTATTGACAATTGTAGAATTAACATATGTAAATATGCTATGAAGCTGTTGAATTTAATTTTATAAGAAATTAGCCAAAGGACATTTTTTTTGTTTAATGAAATTCTAAATAATAAAATCGGAATTCTTATTGTATTTTGAATAACAATTAAATTTGAAGAATTCATTGAAGCATTTTAATTAATGTCAAATTAGTTGTATACGCATGTTTATTGATATAAAATGACATTTTTGACAGGCGGGTACGTAAATTTGCCAAATTATTTGATTTATTTTGTAGGTAAATTACTTTTTATCTACTCTCTCTCTATATGGCTATTTTTATATGTAACTGTGTTTTCCTCCCTAATTTATTTTTTTATTTATTTATTTCAACTATATGAATGCCTAACGAGATTTCTCTCTATATAAGGCTTTATACAATTTTTTTTTTTTTTTTTTTTTGGTAGTGTAACAAATTAAAATTTAACAAGTATAAGATTAAAAAATTTACAATTATAATTATATTTAACGTATGAACAGTAAAAATAGTTTAATATTTATACTATTGAATATTTGAAATTGAAATTACATAAGGTTGCAATAAACCTTATATTTTGTTTTTATATGAATTTAGGATTTTATTGGTTAATTCTTTTTTTAGTTTATAATTATTTAATATTTTGAATAAAAAGTGGTGTTGATGTGCCAAAATGTGATGTTCCTTTCTTATCTAGGTGAATTAAATTTTTGTTCCTGGTATTAATTTGGTGTTTGTCTTTACGTTTGATTATATGCGTTGTTGTGTGTATTGTACAAGTTTCTATTTTGTGAATGAGTAATGTTAATTTTATGTTGAGCAAGCTCTTTATCATTAATATATTGTTTATACTGTGAATATATTAAGTCCTCTCATGCCAGTTGTATTTATATAGGTTTTTTAGACTTTTATTTTGGACTATTTGTAGTTCTTCTAATGTATGTTTTGTTGCTGTTCCCCATAATGTTATGCCGTAGCTCAAATGGCTATCAAAGATTGCATAAAATAGGGTCTTTAGTAAATATTAAGTCATTTTAAATTATCAAAATTGTATTGACTTTTTGGCTAATTGTAATATATAAATATTATATAATACTAGTTTCAGTTATATGTATGTATAATTCAATTGAATTAACAGCAGCAATTCTTTTATTTAATTGCAATGTTAAAACTTTTTTTTCATAAATTACAGAATTTAAAAAAACAGATTTGGATCAGCAATTGCCATATCCTTTCGAGTTTCCTTTGTTACTATACTTTTGTGTGATATCTTTGTCGTATGGGTATTTTTCCTTTTGGGAAGTCCACCTAAATTCCAAAAAAAAATTCCAAAAAACAAAATTCCAAAAAGGAAAATCCAAGTGATACAAGATACAAGAACTATTAATTTTTTTATGCTTTTAAAAATTAAAAATTTATTGAAAATTTAAAATTATATACTTAATACATGTATACAACAACAATTCAGCAAAAACATGGTTCCAATAAACGAGTAGCGGGGGTTTTTAAAAATAAAATATTTTTTTTTTATATTTTTTACTAAAACTGTGCTGTATGCGTTTACCTGCCGTCGACAAAAACAGGGTTCCAATAAATGAGGAGCATTTTAGAGTTGAATTCAAAATCAGACTTATACACCTTTTACAGAATATTTATCAGAATATATGTGAGATTTTGAATTAGGAGCATTTTAGACTTGGATTCAAAAAATCAGGGTTAGCCCTTTTTCCAGAATATTTTTCTAAATTAATTTTATAAGTAGCCGCTGTTGGATGCAATAATGGATATTTTTCCCTTTATCCAGAATACTTACTTTAATTATTTTTTTATTTCTAGAAAAAGCAGTTATCCAGATTAAAATTCGAAATCCCCAAATTATATGCTCGTTTTTGGTTTTAGTGAGTCTCTTACAGCCGTTCTGTCATTTAATGATTCCCAGAACAACAATTTTATTCAAACTTAAAATAAAATGAGTACAAATATTTCATTGATGTTGCTTTATATTTCTAATATACCTAAAACAACAAGCTTTTGCTAGATAACAGTAACATATAGACAGCAATAGAAATGACAATATTGTAGCTCGGTTAATTTTAAGTTAATTTGTAATTTTTAAATGCATAAAAATTATTATTTTGTAATTTGGAATTATAACATTTGGATTTTGGGATATTGACATTTTCTAACACTGGCATTTTTAAATTTGGGATTTTTTTGGGGATTTTGGGATTGCGATTTTGATTTTGGGATTTTTACTTTTTAAGGTTAAAATTTTATTATTGTCAATATAATTCTGACTTCATAAATCTTTGTCTTAATTATTGTTCACTGTCTTCTGCTTAGGGTTAACAAGACACGTCATGGGATTTTTTTTGTATTTCTTTGATTGACATTGTATACATTAAAGACTTTATGAGTTAAGGTTTATGAGTTCTCCTTTTATTTATTTATTTTATTATTTTCTCAATTGAGCCCAATCGCTCGTACAGAGTATATATTTAAACAGAATAGTGATTTTTTTTTCAAACATTAGTGCGCAAAATAATAATAATAGTACCAAATTAATATAAAACCATACCAAAGAAGACTAACAAAATAATTTCAGCAAAATAATATCAGTAATAAAAAAAACAAAAAATTCAATATTTCAATCATCGTTTACAAAAATAATTGTGATTACAAACGTTTTTTACTATAAACGAATTGAAAAATACATTAAAAAATATTTAAAAAAATTATGACAGTAAAATTGTTGACTAAAAGCGAATTGTGCCTATAGCCAGTAGTGACTATAACCGATTGTTACTTAGCCATACCATGATATCTTATATCGTATAAGACTAAGAATTCATTATTCGATCTATCATGGATTTGTTATGATAGACAAATGGAGGTGATTTTAGTGGGTTTAAGGGCCCCACTGCCATTGTTGGTTTTGCACGCGCGTGACTAAAACCACGTGGTGTCCTTCAAGGATTTCCACCTACCTACCGAAAATAAAATAAATAAGATTCATATAAATTGATATGAATCAATGATGATGTTGTTGTTATCCAGGATTTTTTAAATAAAGTTACTACTGTGCAATTACACAGTGGGTCACTAGTAAGAATATATTTTTTTATTTTAATGAGTAGATAAGCCAGTAATTTGTTAAATAAATATCAACAGTGGTATTTATTTAACAAATAAATAGAGTCAATAATACTATCAAGACTGTAACTAAGAACAAATTTAGAGTTTAAGTTGATTAAAATTGACAATCATGAATAATTATCAATGGATTTAACAATTCAAGCGCTGCTGGTGTAGATAGAATTTCAACATATACAATTAAATCGTGTAAAAAGGAACTTGCAGCTGATTTAAATATATTAATTAACGCATCATTTACAGAAGATGAATTTCTTAAAACATTGAAAACCAACAAAGCTATACCCGTTTACAAAAATACAGGAGACACAGAGGATGTAAACAATTTTAGAGCCAATTCTATTTCAACAGTATTCAGCAAAATTATTAAAACTAATGTTAGTAAACAATATTAGTCGAACATCTTGACAACGCAAATCTTATGAACAAAAGACAATATGGGTTTAAACGTGAATCAAGCACCCAGGCAGTTTTGTTCGATTTTATCTCAGAGATTCAACTAGGAATAAATAACAGAAAAAAAGTAGCAGTGGTTTTCTTTGATATCAAAAAAGCATTTGACTCTGTTGATAGAAACTACTTGTTTAGAACTTTGTATGAGTATGGAGTCAAAGGTATGAGATAGCTGAATATACTGAATGTGAAGGCGTTAAAAGTAAAAGTGAGATACTCAAATTTGGTGCCATCCAGGCCTTCAACGAGAATCGAATTTACTGCGCTAACCAGCGTGTAAGCAGAATATGTTATTGATTAAAATATACATGACATATACCTGTACTTTTATATATACACTACACTATTCCAACAGATTGAATAAAGGAAGACTTGTGAAGTCTCGTAATTTTATGCAATGTCAAACATAAAATTTTGAAAACCCTATGTCTATTATGTTTGTTAAAACTAAGCAGAAGGTTAACAAGGTAAAGATTTATTAAGTCAGATCAGAATTAATTTCCCAATAATAAGATTTGAATTTTAAAGTAAAAAACGAAAAATAACTCTCTGCGCAAATAAAGGAAGTAAAGTAGTATTAAACATTATGTCAAAAGATAAAAATCGACTCTTCAATCAATTTTCTTCTACTTGAATAAAGAATATTCAAATAGAAGAAATTAGTAAAAACGTAAAATCAAAAGAAAAAAAACTCTGTATTTTATTATTACTTCATATAAAGAAGTTGTTATTGTAAATAAGATGTATGTGATATATATTTTATTCTTTTTCAGTTTTCAGTCAGGTCAAAATATAGCTAATGATATTTAATATGAATATTGTAAGCTATGAGCACATGTATTTTAATAGAAATTAATATTTTATTTATTTCATATGAATAAATTGTTGTTATTGTAAATGCTGTATGAAAGTGTGAATAGTATGGATAATAATTTTGGATTTAATTTTTATATTTTTAAAGGTTTTCAATCAAAATAATTATGTTATGAAACTTCTTTTCGTTTATAATTCATTTTAGAATAAAAAAGGGCTAATATATCTAACTGGCAATAGAATAAACTTTATTTGAAATTTTTCTTTACTAAGAACTTAATTTTTATCTTATAAAATTTTTCCTCAATCTATACCTTTTGGTTAAAACCTCATAACTCTAGGTGAAGATTTTCGCCAAATATTAGCAATCAGATGTTATAAACTCTTGCATAACATTTAGCAATCAAGTTACCCCAGAATGTTATATTTATAGATCCAGCATTTAGCTGTGGTAGATGGTGATCTAACGAATGATCAAAGTTTGCCAAATCTAATCGAAGTTCCTTCGAATATGATTTGCAATTATTGTACAAGAAATTTTTTAAGATAGTCTAAATGTGGATAAATTTGCTAACTATACAAAAAAGGCAATATTTTGCCCAAAAAATGCTGATGTTGATACAATTAACGAACGACTTTTAAACATTTTGGAGAGAAATGTAATAACATATCTTATTACCGATTCCATTAATAATTGCGGTGAAAATGATGCAGTCAATTCCTGTAGAGTTTTGAAACGACTGCTGTCCAAATGGAATGGATCCACATAAACTTAATTTGAAAGTTGTTAGTATGATAATACTACTGAGAAACTTAAATACAAAACGCGGCCTTTGCAATGGCACTTGATTAGCTGTAAAAGCTAAGATTTTAATCCAATTTAATAATCGCGGAAGTCTTTGTCATAGCTATATGTGAAACGGTATTTGGCATTTTCTATGACCATAAATAAGTCGCAAGGTCAAACATTGGAAAACGAAGGAGTTTATTTGCCTGGAACGGTATTTAGACATGGACAATTGTATGTTGCATTTCCAGAGTACGACGGTCTGGTGATATTCAAATAAAATTTACTGAGGGAAGGTAGCAAAGCAACTTTCACATTCCAATAAACTATATACAAAAAATGTTGTATATAAAGAAATTTTGACATCTAATCATTACAGGAAAAGTAGTAAAATGCTGCCTTTGTCAACGGTGTTTTGCGTCGGAGTGTGTATTTATATTAATACAACTAATAGTATTTAATATATTAACAAATTAAGTAAATTTTAATATAAAATAAATAATTTTTAATTTTTAAAACAAAAATTAATCTAGAAATTTTCACCATTCTTTGGAAATTAAAAAAAAAAACTAAACATCTTTTATAATAGAATTCACTATATACAATATGGTGTAAAGAACACATAAGTGAGAAGACATATTATTAGAAAATCAAATGAAAAAAATTAATTTCGAAACAATCCACCTAACTCAGTTAGAAGCATAAAAACTTATAGTGAAATAATAAAAATGAACAGCAGTCAAATATAATAAAAATACTACTGATATACACAATAATGTAAATTAAATTATTATAATATTATAGAAAACTGTTAAAATGCCATTCTTTTATGCCAATACTCATATACAATAAATTTTTATTTAAAATTCTAAATTCAATTCAAATGATCCTTTTTTTCCATTATTATTGTATTAATGTACAAATAATTAAAATAAAAATGTTCATTCTTTATAAAAGGAAAAAATTGATCCAATTTAAAAACGAAATACATTTCGTATACTTGTACTAATACGAGTAGATCCTGTTATAATGATATCAATGTGATTATAATATAATAAAAATTATCATCTAATAATAACATACATACACCACAATCAAATGATATTCCACTCCACATTGTATATACAATTTGATAATAACAATAAAAAAATAATAATAAATATAACAATTATATCCTAGAGTTGTAGAATGATATACAAAAACAACTCCTTGCATTGTTTATTAAATGACAGAATTTATTTTATAAATTTGTCAGAAAATAAATGAAAAATGGTTTTATGTATGTATATAGATATAAATTTGGATGATTATCCATACCATGGATAATAATACAAAAAATAGTGTAGATAGGAAAAATGAAAGCACAAAAAAAAATGAAGCCTCAACAACACACTCCATAAACAATAATTAAAGATCTAATACATCTAAAAAGTAAAAAAGTGTTATAAAAACAAAGAAAGTCTATAACAGTAATTGAAAAGTAATAACGATGTATTATAGGATATATATAATTTGTCAAAAAATATGATTTATAAAATCGCTTGTACCGATTATCTATTTATTCTAGAAAATATCGAAGAGAAGTAAAAACTAAAATATTGAAGAAGTCAAAGTTGAATTTGAACTATTGAAATTATCTGTGAAATGATTTGCGTTATATGTGCAAAATCATATTCATGTTGCAAATTATAGAAAGATGATTTTGAGACGCAATAGTATGTCCAAAAATTTTTTAAATAATTTGCCAAGGCTTACAATAAATTGTAAGGTACCTCCAAATTGTGATTTACATTTATTTGTGAATGGATGAGGAGAACAGTCAAGATGTACTAACCAAACAACCTTTAGAGACATATGCTGTTAGTATGCTGTGCAAAAATTTAACATTATTTCATGTAATTTGTTGTTGTAGAAAATGATAGCAAAAATCATTTGGGTTTGTAGTACGCTGTTAGTATGCTGAGCAAAATAAAAAATTAAGTTCTTGTTTTTACCGCCAATACGTGGCTCAAGATTTTTGCTCCTCATTTATAAAAATTTTTTATGGTCGGCAAAATTTTGACATTAGACAATAAGCAACGTTTGATGTAGTAAAATAAAGTGAATAATCGAAGTATAAATAATAAAATAAAATAAATCTAAGTAAAATAAAGTGAATCTTAAAAAATATTATTTAAAAATATTATTTTAAAGGCTCCATTTTCAAA
Source organism: Argyra leucocephala (assembly GCA_963942445.1). Taxonomy (NCBI): domain Eukaryota; kingdom Metazoa; phylum Arthropoda; class Insecta; order Diptera; family Dolichopodidae; genus Argyra; species Argyra leucocephala. The sequence goes on along the minus strand of OZ012678.1, from coordinate 56,745,904 downwards.
TATAATTTTTAAGGTTCACTTTATTTTACTTACGATTTATTTTATTTTTAAACAGTTTATTTAAGATAATAGATAGATTAAGAATAGTTAGATTAATTAATACTAATGCCCATGTTTATACGAGACAGAAATCTACCTTCATGTTCATACGTAAAAAAAGACTGGTAGATTTCTGCCATTGTTGCTGGCAGATTATTGAAATATCAGGATGCACGGAATTGAAATTATTGGCAAAGAAGTAAATAAATAAATTTTTATTATTATTCTAGTGTCAGTACAACATTAGGTCTGTATGTTTACTTTTATTTGCAAAAATTTGAAAATAAGATCAAAAATCACGTGATCATAAAATTCTGCGAGAATAGTTAGAATGTTCTCTTTTGCAAACAAAAGTAGACATACGCAAAATTTGCACAAATTTATCCAAATTTTTTAGTGTCAAAAATAATTGATTTTTAGGTTATGAGGTTTTTTTAAATTTGAATTAATTTAGTAATTTTCTGAAATTTTTTGTAAAATTATTGAATGTTTTTGCTGAAAAAAATTAAATTAAATAATTTTTCGTGGTTTTGGTCTTTTTGACGGTAAAAAGTTATATAAATAAGTTTTCAGGTTAGGTATACTAGTTTTTATATGAAAAATATTTTATTGACATTTAAAACAACAACAAAAAATTGACAGTAAATTTTTACAAATTTTTGCAAATAGAAATTTCATTTGCAAAAATTTATTTAAGAGAGAGCTCTGACGTTATGTTTCAAACATAAAATTCTCTTAAATTTCTCAAAAATTTGTAAAGAGCGTGCAAATAAAAACGTAAACATACAGGAATTTGGAATTTGGATAAATTTATATAAATTTATATAAATTTGCAAGTTAACATACAGACTAATTATTATTATTTTTATATGATTCGAAAATTATGTTGTCAACAGCAATTTCCTTGTTTTTTGTGAATAAAAAATAATAAAAATATTTCGACACTGACATATTCCCAGAAAAAAAATTTAAACGTCAAAAATCTACCAGAAATTTAAAATCTTGGTATAGATTTGCTTACCCTTTACCGAAATCACCCTTCACCTATAAATTTAGGTAGATTTCTAACACTTTTCTACCCGAATAAACTTGCATAATAGGTTTATTGAAGATAAATAGTTAGAGTTTATTTTCACACGTTGTTGATTGTCAAATGAACAAAAATAATGCCACCTGTTATTGATTAAACGTATTTCTGATAAAATTTTGCTACCGATTTTGCAGTAGTTCATTTGTGTTCATTTTTTGGCAGTCAAAAATTTTTAACAGCATATTTAGCTTTAAATGTCTGATTGATGTACGCTTATGCTATAGTTTCAGATATTTCAAGTTAAAAGAAAGTTTTTAATTTAAAATTACTGATCAAGAAAAAACTTATACAACATGCTTACCCTTCTACTCCTGTATATTTTACTTTTCTTTCTATGAAATGTTCTATGTAGAATTGACCTCTTCATATCCATTATACTATCCCGTTTGATATCTTAAAATTGCATGTCTATGTTTTTGATAAATGTTTTTATTGTTTTGATGTCAATTTCAGAATTAGACGATGTATATATACCTGGAAATATTTATGTCTTTGCGAGCTATAGTGTATATAGCAGACAAATGTAATATGAGAGGACGATTCCCCTTCTTTTAAGCAGAATCTGCATTTGTATCTGATGTTCGATTTATAAATCTTGAATAGATGTTTGTTAAATGAACTATGTTGACCTGTGATAAACCATGTCAGAGTTCTGACATTGATGCATATTGTTTCCTTAATTACCTTATTTGTTCGGTGAATACTCAGTTGGAAAAAGGCGTAAGTCCTTGGAAACTATCCCATATGTTTTGGATTTCTATAATTTCCCACTAGAAATCCATTCTTCTAGGTAGGTGTTTGAAAGAACAATACTTGGTTCTGATCCTAAGAGTTGACTCTTCGGGCCTGTTTTTGGAAGAACATCTGCTTCTTTATTACGATGTATTGTTTTTCATGCCCAGGAGTCCACATGGAAGTAACTTTGTTTCCTTCCCATAACTTTATTAAGCTTTTGTAAGAACTATACAGTAGCTTTGTTATTTGAATTATTTTATTGTAGGTGTCCAGTGGGTTTGATACTAAATTCCCTTTTTTTTTACAATATTTTAAAATGTTTTAGCATGTAATATAATTTCTGTTTCGGGTTGCAAAAAACCATTGGAAAAATCAAAAATTAAATTAAATATTGTTATAAACGAAATGAAAATACAAAATAAGATAATATTACACTACACAGTTTACCTCCCACATTTCAAAATCTTTAGAAAACATTTGAATTATTCTCATTGTCATTACCATTATGTCTGCTATACATAAAATTCGTAAACAATAAATAAAACAAAAATAAATAGTAACATGAATATACAAAAACATTAATTTAAGACAAATCTAAGCAATTTTTAATGAAATACGACATATGTAGATATTAAGACAGAACAACTCAAATTTAGTGAATGCAAAAAAATAAAAATAAAAACTCCCAAAAAAAAAATTCTTAAAAGGATTGTATTTTAAAGGATGTTTTATACAAATTATTTATGCATAAGTATATACAACCATCAATAATAGATACGGAAGGATATAAATTGTAACTTGTATAGTGCTATATAAAATAATAGACAAGCCAGTAAGTTAAAAATGATTTAGAATAAATCTAAATAGAGCCAATGTTAATTTATTTTTCAAAAAAAAAAAGTGTATGAATGTATGTTTGTAACGACTATCTCTTATGTGGTATATAATAATGTGGTATAATGTACATACGTATTATTCTCTCCTTTCTATAAATTTCTGTTATGGTTTATTGAGTCTAATTGAATTTAGTAAATTAGTTGTTGAGTATTCTTTTGATTCTTTTTTTTTCTTATTATTTATTTATAATAATGGGAAAAAGGATAAAATACTCCATATAAAATGATTTTAATTTCCTTCAACAAAGTGATTTATCTTTCTATATATATATACATATATGTATATATATTATTATATATTATGGAAAGTTTATTTTATTGTCTTTGAAGGGTAGGATTATTATCCTGTTGAGATGTGATACATCCTGATACATTTATTATTATATTATATTGTTGCTTTTTTTAATTTTTTTCTTCTTCTTTTGTTTTGGTTTTAACTTCAACTCCTTTTTCGTATTGTTATGTTTATTTTACATTAATTGGATTGTTTTACTTAATTGTTAAAAGATATTTAAGTGATTTTTTTTTATTTTTATTGTTTTATTTTTGGTTTTTGTGTTAGGTAAATTTTGAGAAGAATTTATAATTGCAATTTTATTGTATGCGGTATAGAATTTGGTATACAATTTTGGAATAATGTAAATTATACTGACATTTTTATATAATTAATTTGTTATTAAAATGATTTTATTTAAATACAAAACATTTATTTTTCAAATTTGTTATATGGATATTATTTTGTGCTGAAATTTTTGGGTATTATCAATTTTATCGTGATTCAAATATGTTAATTGTGGTTACTAAATTAATGAAAGTTTTAATAAATATGCATTTTCTTGAACAATTCATTTGTATTGAAGTGAATTTCAAAAAGAAGGGAGATTTTGTAATATTTAACACACACATCATATACATACATATATATACATATATATATATCTATTTATGTTGTAACTTTTAGTCTCGTTTGACAAGAATTGCCGCTTTAATAGGCCTTGAGATTGCTCTTGAAAAATGCAATTATTTAATAAGACTAGGTCACAAAGATCTGTCTCGTACAATGATTAAAAATTAATACAAGTTATTATGTTGATGATGTGGTCATCTTTAATAACCAAAACTAACTGTCACAAAATAAATTTTTCACGCTATTTATACAATAATTATACATTGAGCCTTATGCACTCCATTTAAACTCGGTATAAAAAAAAATGTAAAATTAATTTGCGAAAAAGCATTCCTAATATTGTATACTGTTATCATATACAAAGATTCTTAAAATTACGTCACATAAATTATTATTATTTATTAGGGTCAGTAACTCAGTAACATTTATAAAACAAACAGATAACCTTAAACAAATGATTCACTAAAAACAAATTTGTCAACTACAAATAATACTACAAATAATACTAGGCAAGATATAGTAAGTAATTTGATGCTCAGTATTTAAATAAATTAAAATAATATTTTCATTCATTAATATTTTGTTTTTTGGAATTTGTTGTCCTAAAAATAAAAACAAAAGTGCAATGTGACAATATGTTTGTTTTACTTTGCGTTAGGTATGCTATGTTATATGTATTTCTCTTTTTTTACTGAAAACAATATTTCTATTATCGATTTTAACTAAATATAATATTTAAAGAAATCTACTGTAATATCTTATAGGACTCACATTTAAGTTTTCTTCGTGAGAAGTAAGTAAGTAACTTTATTAGCATTAATAACACGCTGTAAAAAAATGTATGTATAGAAAATCCCTATTATATAAAATACGTAAATTAACTTCCAAATTAGTGTAGTTTTTGATTATTTCCACTATACAGTTGTAAATTCACTATTGTATGTAAAATTAAGTTTTTCTGACGTGTAATTTAACAAGATTCCATAAAAAATATTTAAACTTACTCTAAATAGATGTAATTTTACTTCATTACAAACAATATGTATGTGTAAATCAACGCAAACTTGGGGTAAACATAAACAAAAAATTAAAAATTATTCCCAAAAAGTTTAAATTTACGTTGAAAAACGAGGAAACTTTCAATAAGCATAATTTTTTCAGTTTAAAAGTATATTTCAACAAAGTATTATGTGAAAAAGTAATACAAAGAAAAAAATATTTAAAAAAAAATATATAAATATAATCATAGTGCTATCGTAGTGCTAAAAACAGACTAATAACAGATTTTATTTTAAAAGAAAAACTATAATTAAACTGAAGAATAAAAACTAAACTAAAATAATCAATTTAATTAAATAAAGTGAAGTACAAAAAAAAGAAAGTGAAAAACAAAATATTTAAAGGAATTTAAAAATAATAATAGCCAAAATTACAATAAATAATAATAAAATGATCAAAATTAATATCCTTGATAAAAGGAAAACTGCATGCAAAAACGTAATATCTAAACTCTAGAGTAATATTTCAAGTAAATGTGACGTAACGGAAAACCAAGGGGCCAACATAGCATTCAATAATATCAGATTAAAAAAGTCATATAAATAATGTAAAAAATTGTATAAAAAAATTATATTAAATAAGATTTCTTCTAAAATAATATGAAAGTTTTTATTTTAGCTATGTTAAATCAATTTTAAAATTTTAATTTCACTCCACACCTTCTTACCCGTTCACCTTTTTAATTTGAGTTTTTGAGGTTATTTGCGGTAAAATTCATCATTTTAATTTAACAGAATATTAACAGAGTTACAGCCGTTTATAGACAAGAGAGACTGTAGACAGATTTACAGTCAGTTTTAGTAATACAAAAACAAATTTAAAAAGTAAATTTATATGCAAAAATCGATGCTCTAGGAGCAATATTAAAAAAGTTATGAAGGCTTAAAGTTTTTTGGTTTTAAAGTTTAGAAGAAATAAAACGTTATTTTTTTTTCATTAATTATGTGAAAAAAAATATTTTATTACTTTCGCTATAAATTTAAAAAGAAACAAAAAATAATAGTATAAAAATTTATTTAATTTCTTAAAAAATACATTTTGCTTGTTATTTTTTGTTTTTATATCTAAACAAAATAAAATTTAAAGTACATAAGCATATAATAAGTACGTATACTATATCCAACATTTAAAATATATACATTATGTATATTAAAAAAAAACAATAAAAAAATTAATAAAAAAAAAATATTTAACTCTTCAACGCATCATCTTTCTTGCTCTAGTATACGGTTGCAAAAAAAAACGTAAGAAAAAAAGGGAAAAATTATGAAAAAATTATATGATTAAAACATTTAAAACTTCATATGATTTGTTTTGTTATGTCCAAATTTGCTTCATAAACTAAACAATAATCTATTTACATTAAGATATGATGTGATTAACATTGTATATATGAATATATATTTTGTGAAACCAAAGTAAGGAAGAAAAAACAAATAATAAAAAAATTTCAAAAAAAAACGTTAAGTATATGTTTTAAATTAACAAACACCCAAAGACGTTTTAGTATTTTCGGATGGGCGATAGGGTCGGATACGCCCTCAGTAGAATTTGATAAGTGATAAAATAGGTACTCATAGTCATATAGTTAATAATGTTGAGAAAAATAAACAAGTAATACTTTACTTTATTTGTAATGCGTTAGTAATAACTGGATAAATAAATGAAATTAACTAACTTAATTTTTCTGTTGGCTCAAAACTTATTCTAATCATTTATGAATGATAAATTTCGCTTATCAGTTATTTTCAAAGTATGCACGAATTTCATGTACACATCATCATAGCATACATCCTCATAAGCCACCGCTAGCTCATAACGATATTTCGTATAGTAAAAGTAATAAAGTAATTGTCAAATTTAGTCGAATATTTGTATTTTAATTTTAATAAATATAGTTGTCATACAGAAACGCGTATTTCGTCTACAACTTGCATTCTGCTTCAATGTAATGTATTTGACGAGTAAATTTTTATATTCAAAATTGGAAATTATATTTTAATGCTAAAGAATAAAATATTTTTCATTATGTTCTTTAATTTAAAATGATTTTCATTATGTTCTTTACAGCAGTTAATAATTTGTATAAATATAAACATTACCCATCAATTCGGCTATCGAAAATACATTTTATTCTTTTTTTTCTCAGTACAATAGTAGTTTTCTTTAGAAGATTATGTTTTTCAGAATGAAATCCTAAATTATATTAGTTCCTAAAACACATTTCAAATAATTTATCTACAGAAAATATTATTTATTCTACTCAAATAGAAATTTTTCTTCCTATGTTCCTTAAATACTATTTTATTTATAGATATAAAAATTATATTCACTAACATTGACTTCTTAACAAGTCAAATTTAAATAATGTTGCAGTCATAGTAGAGTTTTAGAGAAGTTTTTATTTTATTTTTTTTTGTTTAAAAAGGGACCCTTGAAATAAAAATTTAAAAAGGTAAAATTGATAATTAGGACAACAAAATAGTAAAAAAAAAAAACAAAAAAAGTTAAGTGTGTGAAACAACAAAAGTCACTATTATTGGTACACTACACATATTTATATATTAAAAACTCATATTTATTACAAATTACATTTTAAATGGAATACTGAGTATCGCGTGATTCAAATAATTCGAATATTATCTATAAAAGAAAGTTAATTAGGTGGTATAAAAAAAAAAACAAAAAATTAACAATATAAAAAAAAGGAAAACACTTAAAGGGATGAAATTAACAATAGGAAAACCAACACATAAGACAAGTCTCATAATGCAAGAAAAAAAATTTATTTAACAGAAATAATAGTTACCATAATGTTATTTTAATATATTCAATTCAATTCACAATTCGTTTATTTTAAATAACGGTAATCTAGTATTAAATAATTGAATATATGTAACGTGTATTATACATAAAAAATTAAATAATTTCCATTTTCTTTTGACCTTTTTTTTTTTTAGAGAGTTAAATTATTATTGGAAAATTTCTGATGACAGTTTGAGTGAACAAGTCGAATAAGAGTTAAAAATAATATAACTACACACTTAAATAAATTATTAGATTGTTTAAAAATTTATACTTTTGAAATGTGTTGACATATATATATATATAAATATATAATATATGTTTTATGGTTTCTATTAACAGTTAAATATTTGGTATATGTATAGAAGAAATTCTCAACTTAAAGAGCTATGAATTAAATTTGAAAATTGAATTTATATTATTATTATTGTTATTAAATTGACTACAATTTAAATTATGGCCAATTTTATAAGCACTAGCTGTAGAGGCTTTTCATTAATTAAATTTATAATATCGGTTTTTTAATATATGCAACAACGTGTCAAAATTATTTTTTTATTATATTCTTCTTCTTCCATTTATATTTGCAATCACCAACCATACGTCTTGGGATGGCCCAACTGTTCGTTGAATTTTTCGGTGGTCTGTTTGGTTGAAGGTTATTTTGTGGTCGTGTTTATCTTTCGCTTTCTCGTTATCATTTCAAATTTTTCTTTGTCCCGATTTATCAGCTTTAATTGTTTGGGATTCTATCTCTGATGACGTATTCTGCAATGTTTGTTAGAGTTTTAATGCTCTTTGTTTTACTGGTATCATTGTGTTTGTCATAACTGGAAAAATTCATATTTTACACATTTTGACTCTGACCTTTCGGCTCATGAACTCATCAATATATATAAAAGTAAGTTGTCGAATGTTCGTCATTTTACAAATCGAGAACCACTCAACCAATTTATAAACCAATATACATGCGTTGGAAAGGTCTACTTTCACTGATGGTTTTAAACATCAACTCACATACATTTTACGCACACTTTTGTGATGGTGTGTTTTTCCCTATATAAAATGTGTGAATTCTTCATTTTTCTTATGACAAATACATTTTATCGGTATCGGTATACAACACTAAGGCTCTGCTTGCGCGCGTCATTTGACTTATTTAATTTCTGTGTGTTTATTGGTGGTCATTTAAATTTACATTGTGAGCATTGAAATTTATTAATCATTATTTTGTAATCAATCAGTTAAAATTAAATAAAAATAAATAAATAAAGGCAATTTCTGATGTTAACAAAGTAAAATTATTCAACAATGCCGCGGCGAAAGCGTTCACAAATTGGCCGACGAACATGCAACAGCAGTCAAATACGTTTAAATAGATCTTGGAATATCATCGTATGGATCGTGGATATCAAAATTTATTTGATGGTGCTTTGGTATTGTTAGCAGAAGACTTCAAACAAACACTACCTGTTATCTCAAAATCAACACCAGCAGATTAAATAAATGCGTGTTTGAAGGTATCAAATCTATGGAGATACGTTCAAACATTAAGACTCACCACCAATGTACACATGATTGCACAATGATTCATCAGTTGCAACATTTTCAAAGCAATTACATTTAATGGTTGATGGTATGCCAATTGATAATGATAGTTTCATTACAATCATAAGACAAACTAAATGAAAAAGTCTTCCCAAATATACAACAGCAATACAAAAATCATGCTTGGTTGAGTGAAAGAGCTATATTGGCAGGAAAAAATAAGGATGTCAATGATTTGAATTTCATCATTCAATTTGAAATAGTTGGCGAATTGATCACATGTAAATCTGTTGATACTGTGAAGAATAAAGAAGACGTAATACATTATTTAACTGAATGCCACCGCATAATTTTTAATTGAAAATCGGATTTCCAATAATTATGCTTTGTAATATAAATCCACTAAAATTATGCAACGGAACAAGACTTGCGCCCTCAAAATTAATGAATTATGTAATTGAAGCAACAATTTTAAGCGGGAAATTCAAAGGCCAATAATTTCATAATTATGTTGCATGTTCCCGTGTTGGAAAATTTTCGTCTTTATATTAATTTTTTTGTGAAAATGGCAATACTAAAAATGTCGTTTACCACCAAGCACTACAATAATTTATTTTCTTTTTTGATGTTTTCACTTTAAAAAATTGAGGTCTTTTGCACTTCTTTTTTAGAAAAATCTCAATTCTTAATAGGAAATTTAATTTTTAATACAACGAGGCATAAACGTAGATTATTGTATTGTCCAGCAACGCGGTCATGGCTACTCTAGTTCTTAGAAATAAAACTCTTCAAATAGGCAGATATTTTAACGTTTTTTTGTTAATCTGATTCTGGTCTCGTTTTTGGGATCTTGGTCTCAGGATATTTTCAGTGCCATATATCAGAATGACATTATGTGTTCTACTATTTTGTTGTTGACAGTTAGTTTACATCTGATAGGTATACAATAGTTTTCCACAGATATCACAATCTTGTATTTTACTGCTATTTACAGACACATAATGTATTAAATATAGTCCGAGTCATCTGCGTAGCATAAATATTATTTTCATTTTTATTTTTTCTAACACCATGATCAGCCTCTTTACTGTTTGTATTATTTGTTCCATAATCAGATCTGTACAACAACTCGCCTAGTCGCATTAAAGGTGACAATTCTTATTTCTTCAAATAATTTGTTTCAAACAAGTATTCCGATATTAACAGTTTCTATGATATACTTTATGATATTTTGTGTCATATAATATGTACAATATTATTAATAGTATTCTTCGGATGTCGTCCATGTTTAACACATCATATACACTTTTCACAAGCATATACTAACAAAATTCGATACTACTGGGGTATAACAAATGTGACATTCGATCCCTTGTTGATTTATTATGATGAGAACTATGCTGTTCTTTGATCAGTTGAGTGAATAATTTTTTCCTAGTCATATGCTAAATAATAATAATAATGAGAATGGTGACTCTCCGCGTGTGCGGCACGGGAGGGGTATTTGGTCGTTGGGACATTATTATTATTATTATCGTATACAACAACATAACTCCTTTATAGTTTTGCGGTTATTCTTATCTGCTGCTTTTATTATTCTTTATATTGTTTTTTATGTTTTTTAATAGTAAGAAAAAAAAAATTGAACTTTTAAGAGATTTTTTTAGATAATTAATTGTTTAATAGTAATTTGAATAGCATAATTAGAACGAAAATTATATTTCCGAAAAAATAAAAACTATAAGTAATATTAATTGAAAAAATACCTACTCTTCATTATATACTTATTAGGTATAAGTTAATATCAATTAAGCATGTTTCAGATTGTGTAAATATGTCAAATTTAACAAATTAACCACCCCCAATCGTACAAACATAATTGATAAACACAAAAATTATTCTATTCTAAAATAGCTACATATACATTAAAATATAAATAGAAACAAAAAATATATAATATACTATTGTTGTGTGTATAAAAGTGTTTGTATTTTCTTAATTAACTCTTTTTAATGTAATTTTTATTAAAAATAAAACAAAAACCTATAAAAGCCCTTTATTTTTTTTAATTCAAGAAACCGGAACAAAAAAGAAATTCAATTCATATTGATTAAAAAATAATTACAAATATAGCTATAACTATAGTTTATTTCCTTTAATTAAAAAAAAAATAATATAAAACAAAAAAACTCCTAACAATCTAAAGTAATTGTAAAATTCTAAAAACAGTAAAAACAAAAATATATTATATACCTATTAAGTTAAAATTTGTTTCAATGAAAGTTAAATATTCAAAAGTGTATAAAAATAATTGACAGAAAATATATTCATTTATTAGAATACAATGTATTGTATGTATGATTGTCTGTGGTTTATGACATGGGAAAATTTATGACTTTATTGAAACATACAAATACCATCAAATAATAACAATTATAATAAAAACAAAAAAACAAAAATAATAATAATGATATATGAGTTATAAACACGGCAACAGGACACTAATTATGGGGGTGTTTTAACAGTCATTAATTAAAATGTTTATTCATGGCGTCATGACGTTTTTATTTTTTTGTTTGTTTTTTTTTTTCAAATAAAATCAGTTTATAAAAGTTAAAAGCTTTTACTTGTCAATATCATATTGAAAATATGGTTGATATAATATATTATGTATAGACATATTAATATTCACCTATTTTAAGGATATAATATATACAATTTGTTTTAAGGATACACCACTATATCCATATACAATTTATTGAAATTTTTGTTATGTACTTGAACTCAATTTTTTGTTTTTGTTTTTTTTTTTTTGCATAGTGTTTTTATGGTGAATTCTATATGAGTGTTATTTTTTATTTATTTTTCTTATTTTATTTTTATATTTTATTGAAATAATATAATTATAAACACATACAATAAAGAAAAAAAAACTATGGTAGATACTTATAGAAGGATAAACAAAAAATTAGAAAATATAAATTTTTGTTTTAGGAATTATAAATAAGAATAATAACAATACAAAATTGTATATATTAACTCATTTTAATATTATTTAATTTTCCATATATATATATATATATATAGTTTGTTCTTTTTGTATTCAAATAAATTACATATATTAAATATTAAATTGAAATTAGGCAGATTATCAAAAATATTATTTTGAATAATTAATTTATTGTAAGTTTAAAAATACAGTTTTATTTCATATCCCAGAATTAGCTAGAGTTAGATTCTCTAACAATATAGGTATTATTTCGCAAAGCAAAATTGATGATCTGATCAGCATTGTCAGTCGCACAGGGTGGCTCTTGTACTAAGTTCATTGGGAGAGTGATCCCCTAAAACAATCAACAACAACAAATCGACTCGAGTCGTGTTATCAAAAAAGCACAATTAAGTGATACATGGTTTTCCAGAAGCAACTGGAATGATTCTATATCTACCTAAAATATACACGTATACATATCTTATATATAATGCACAAGATGAACTACGTGGGGAGTAAAAAAACAAGAATAGTTGAATAGTAAATTACACCACAAAAATATTAGAATTTTAGCAAGTTTAAAAAATTTTAGCCTAAAATAAAAAAATATACAAAAAAGTGGTGAATACTTATAGTTAATTGTTACACATTCCACAAACCAAAAATAAAAAATAGAGGTAATAATTAATATACAATTGCATATTTTACGCCACTCAATTCTGTTGTTGTTATATTTAAAAATGATTTGTTAACCTTCTGTGGTACATAGGTAATACAAAAGTGCAAATAAATTTTATCAATAAAGAAGTAAACAAATATGGGATAAATAAAATACAAGCCCATTTAAATTATTACATTGTTTATTTTTATAATTTCCAAACGAACGATTACCATCCTAACTGCTTCAAGGGATTGGTATTTACAATAATATATACGAGATGACATAGACAATAACATAACATTGTTTACTTCTTCTAAATTTTTTTTCTAATATTTGGTATACAGCACTTAATTTAAATGTGGAAAACTACATCTATTGTAAAGTGAAACTTAGCCTTCATAATAGCAAAGTTCCATTTTATTTTAAATGACAACGAACATGTTATCCAAATTAATTTCAAAGAATAATTGAAAAATTTTGTATGTACATACACTCATAACATAAGCGAAATTTGAACTTGAAATTATCTTTTTGCTATTACATAACATAGTGTATAACATAACCACTACACTATCTTAGTCCGTCTAAATTTAGAGCTGTCTTTAATATTGACGATTATTTTTTCATTGTATAAAGAACCACATCTGATGAATTAATTGTTTAAATTCGCTTCAGAATATATTCTATAATATAATCCTAGAGCCCACTTTGATATCTTATGCGAAGACATTAATTTATCGATCTACTACGTTGAGAGTAATGGAATTTTATTGTGTTAAGTTTATGAAATTAGTATTCATTTCGTTATACAGGTGAAACTTTGATTTCATTATAAGGTATAAATATTAAAAAATCAAGCGATTTAGAAAAAAACAACAATTATACTAAAACAACATTTTTTTTTATATAAAATTGTTTTTGAAAGAGCTACTTCTGTGCAATTACACAGGGGCTTCACTAGTTATATTATAATTTGGTTTGAAAGTTTTTATTTTCCAAAAAAGGAAGTCAATTTATGAAAGTTTTATTAAAAACTGTTGATTGTTATCTTAACACTTGTCCACTGAACACTTGTACATTTTAAATTAGTCAATAATATATTACTTTGAATTTTTGAATATGTTCAATTGTAAGATCAAATTGTAAATATTTTATAACATAGGTATACTCTGTATAAGCTTACATCTCTTTTAGAGAGAAAATAATAAATATAACACTTTGAATAATAATTAATAAACATCATCACTAGTTTTTTGTTTAGTATATATCGATGTTGATGTCTGTGCAACAAATCTAAGCTTCGACATTACAATGAGTAGGTACTGATATATAGTTTTTAATAAGTTTATTCAGTAGACTTAGAACAGAATCTGACAGAATCGTTTTGGACAATAACAATTAAATATCAAACACTTTCTTAGAATTACTTAGAACAGAAAAATCTACTGAACACTTTTTTTTTACTTTGTTTATTCTAATTTCTGTTTACACTCATTACTCTAAAAAAATTTTATTTAACTGTCAAAATTTAAAGAAAAAACAGCCAAAAAAGTTTCCCAAAATTGTTCTGATTAATTAATTAAGTTTAATTTTTATCTTAGAGATTAGAGTAAGATCGATTCAGTTCTCAATAGAATATATAACTCTTCTTATTTTTCTTCCCCAAAGTAACGTCTATCATATGCCGAAATTATACTTTTCAAGAACGCACAAATTTGATTGACATTAATATTAACTACGAAAAGAATATATAACAATGTACCTACTTCTACTGTACCTTTAGTTTTTAAAATTTCCAAGATCATGCTTTATATATCAAAGTACTTAGTCTATTTACCTATACGTACTGTAAAATATTCTAATGAATTCTTAATTAAAATGTTGAATCTAAAATTCTACTATTTAAACAATCTCGTATTTATTTGAATTTAAGACAATTTAAATTTATAAATAATAATAATTGAATTTAAATCTTTATATGCTGGGTGGCGCAGTAGGTGAAGCGTCTGCCTTTCAACCGAAAGGTCCCAGGTTCGATTCCCGATGAAGCAGAACAATGCTTTATTGGTTTTTCAACCTGGTCTTAGTACCCTTTGTCATTGGGATATAATAAATGACAAAAAATAATTGAGAGTATAATCTGGTAACCACTTAAATAAAATAAAGCTATTCTATTTAAGAAGGCTTAGTTCCTGACAATAGCAATAGTTTTCCACATTTAATGAGTAGATAAACCAGTAATTTGTTAAAGAAATACTCGAAATATGGTAGATATTGTAGTGTAAAATTGCAGTAACTAATTAAGCATGAAAAGGTGATTCTACCTAAGTTACTATCAAGAGTGTAAAAAAAAAAGATAAATCTAAACAAATTACAAAGTGTATCACCCTTATTTCCTATTTTAAAAATTTAAAATTTAAATTTTATCAATTTAAAATAAGTATGTATATTATACAACATATTTTAAATACATATTATAATACATTTATATTGGGCAATATATTTATTTTAAATTTAAATATAATAATTACACGGTAATTATCTAAAAGCAAAACATGACTACAACTTTCCGTTACTCAATACAGTAGTCAGTAGTCAGTTTAATTTACAATGTAAATAATTATTCAAACAGACACAATGAAATCAAACAAAAATCAACTAAAATATGAATCTACTACATTTTTAATTACATTCTAGTACTGCTTAAATATTGCTACACACATCATGCACACACTTAAATGTAAAACCAAGTAAAACTATCTAAACACAACACTTTATTGTTGTTTGTTAATTGTTAATGAGAATTTAGATTTTGTTGTTAATTTGCAAAGTTATAGAAAAAATTTAATTTTCTTTGTTCACTCGAGTATAGTAATGTAACGACCGAGCAGCACGGGTTAAAACGAACCGAAAATATTTTCAAATAGTGAAAATTACTGAAAATTTAATTTTCAATACAACCCACATCGGTTCAAATATAACATAATAATTTAATAATTAAAGACCAATAAAAAATAGTGTAATATTCAATATACAAATACCAAATAATTACTATATAAAGGCAAATATTCTGAAAGGGAGAAGGAACTGTAAGTTGGCTTGCAGATTTTATCTGTAGGATCAACTGTTAAAATAAATAAATAAATTCTTTGTTATAAATTTAATTTATTTATTGCGTAATTATTCATGTATATGCCTAAATTTTTGAAATATATCTACTTTTGTTTTAGATATCCATATGATGATAATATTATTAACTATTAACATATTTTATAAATTATATACAAAATTATAAAACTCATTTATAAAATAAATATTGCACAAATAACATTTATATTGCATCTTGATCCTTATTTTCTTAGTTTCTTCACTATTTTTAGGTTACACTTTTCAAAAAATTTGAAATTTATTCAACTTTTCCGTTCTAATTTGATCTTATTCGATTAACATAACGATTTTAATATAAATTGCAAATAAATTTCAATGTAATTTGATTACAATTTACATTGAAATACAATTAAAGTAAATTTGACGTTTGATCGGATCGGATCGGATTGACTATAATTTTCACTTTAAATGTTCATTGTTTAATTTGAAAATATCTTGGATAAGTGTACGACGAGATTAGCTCAACATAGTTTTCAGGTTGTAAATATACGAATAAGCAAGCCCTTCATAAATATATGGCTTCATACCATTCTTTGTCGCAAGCTTGCGTTGTTTTTTGAACCCAAATTCATTGTTTGTAATGATATTTCCGTTTTCTATCACAAGCTTTAATCTATTAATCTGTTAAATATCTGAATCTGTACAGTGGCGGTTCTAACGGGCGTCGCAAATGGCGACCGCTAGAAAAATTGTGACTATAGTTTACATTTTTGGGGTACAATATATTTTTGTAGTGCAAAAATTTAAAAAAAATATTTGAGTGTTGCAGAGAAAAGAGCAATTCAAACAACCAAAAAAAGACTTTATGAAAGGCAGAAAAATTCAGTTTTAAAAATTGTAACAATAAGAAATGAAGAATGTGAAGTACCATTATCCTTTGAACGTGAACCTGCAGTTGAAGTTCAAACAGTAAGTGAAGTTGATGAAACATTTAAAACATGTGAGCAATAAAAATTAAACTGTTAATATTGAAGATATTCTTAGGCTCTGTGGCCTAAGAAAATAAGCAAAAAAAACATTGATCATCACGTAGTAATAAATAAATCAAGAAATATTGGAGATAATAAAAATTTGAAAACTTTATATATAGCGACAGAGATCGCATATATTATAGAGGTTTAGCTAATAAAAATGTTTACCACATTCAAACACAAAAGATAAGACCAAAGATAAAAGGGATTGGTAAATTTTTTTTTGCGACAAGTAAGAGTGTTTATTGTTACCCGTGTAAAATATTTTCAAAGTTTAAATCCAAGCCCATTAGCGGATTTAATAACTTGAAATATATCCCCATCACTTTAAATGACCATGTTCTAAGGAACATATTTTTGCTATATGTATACCATCTATAGATAATCGTAAATCGAATTGATACTGATTTTCTAAGACCAAAGGAAATCAATGAAAATTACTGGAAAGTTTTTTTTTTGAAAAGAGTTGTTTCAACGATAAAACTGATAGCTAATTAAGGTTTAGCATTCAGAGAGCACAATGACTACAGTCTGAAAGAAAAGGAAATTATTTGGCTGTCATGTAATATTGATGGTGAGTATGATGAGCTTTCGACGTTACATCTAAAAACGTAAGAAAATTGTGATAAAGCAACAACAAATTCTTTATCTCACAAGATCTGCGATGAGTTCATTGCCACAATATTCATTATAATGTTTCTTAAAAATTTATTATCGTTGTGGATTCTTATTATATGCAATATATATGTGATAAGCAATATTGACTATGATATGATAATAGATACTTTTGCTCAAGCTAAAGCCAAAACAAAACATTTATAAATACATGTTCTTTTTTATTTTTATTATTTTTTCATAATTTAGTATTTATATATATATATATATATTATTCTGCATTTATCTGGATGTTTGTAAGTCCGACGGAATAGTCCAACACATATACAAATTGCAATATGTATACAAATGGCTTTGGTGCTCTTTTTATTACCCCTGTCTACCATGCTGAACCATGGCAGGAAAAAATACCTTTGCATGAAATATATTTTTGTAACTTAATGTTAGTCTTCTTCGCAAATAATAAGGAAAAATAAAAAATAATAATAATAACATAAATAAAACAAACAATTTTTTTGATTTATAATAAGAATGACTAATAGAAATTTTATCAATAGTTTAATATGGTATAATAACCAAAAGGCAAACAGCATTTAACACAAAAAAAAAAACATAATGCACTTAAAGGTTATTCTTATTACTTAAAATTATACACAATATGCATATGTGTCTACATATTTTTTTTTTTGATTTTTTGTTGTTGTTATGATAATGATCATAGCATCATAGTTTTGCTACCGTATGCATAGCCGGTATAGTACTATAGGTATATATATATACTCTAGCCACAAATGTGATGCGATGAAGAGTTAAAATTGTTATTTATTTTTATTTTTTTTGTTTATTGTTTTTTTTTTAATTCTGCCTACAGTGGTAGGAAGAATTAACTACACACTCAATAAATTTTTACATTTTTTTTGTCTTTCTTTTCTAAGGACGGAATCTACAAATGTGTTAAAAAAAGCTTAGGGAATCAATTTCACAATGTGTTCTTAATTTAAATTTAAATTTTCGGCTGAAAAAAATCTCAAATGACTTTTGCTATGTCATTCTGAGGTTTCTTTTGCTATGTCATCTGGCAAAAGTAATTACACATTTGGTTTCATACGGCATAATTAATTACACATCAGGCAAAGCTAAAGATATATCTATATGATATATAAATTTATGATCGTATATAATATTTAGTATATATTATGGAATTAGGTTTTAGTTCTGCTGATTTACACATAAAAACAATAACAACCCATACATTTTTAAAGAAATTAAATGAAATTTTGTACTATTATTTTTTATTTCTTATCTTTGTAAATTTATAATTTTTAGGTAGATTTTTTTTCTTCAAGTGTGTAGAAATGTATGTTGTAGAGAGTCATGAATTTTTTTATGTATATTTTTATGATAATAATCATGTATGAATTTTAACATGAAAAGTTCGATAATGAATTTTTTGAAATGAAATTAAATTTTAAATAACTGATCAATGGTTTAAAAGTTATGAACAGTTTTGTAAATACCTATTTATTTGCAGTAAATTTTTTTATTTTAATTTTTTCTCCAACACGAGTTTTTATTTTATTCATCAAAATGAATATTATGTGTACCTACAATATTATTGTTTTTTTTATATTTACAATTTTATTTATTTTTGTTTTTAAAATTGTTTTCGTTCAAAGTTGTGGCTCATTATAAAATATTATTTGTTCGCTATAAGCTTTGACGCTAAGCTTACGCATCGAATGTTATTGAATGTTAACAGGATTAACTTAATTCTGAATTATACGATAAATTTTCAATGTTGGCAAAAAGGATGACGCTAATATGATCGAGTAAATGACCCTTAGGGAATAGAAAATTTTGCACCTTATTACAAATATTCTGTTTATAAAAAGCGTTATAATACAAAAATAAAGGTATGATAAATTAGTAAGCAAATACGTATTTTTCTTAAACTTGAATGAAAACTCTAATGAAGGAAAGAAATGCTAGAATTTATTTTGCTTCCGTCATTTATGGCGGGTTACCAAGCTAGTATAGAAATAATATTCAAATAAAATTGTTTTTGTTTAATTTTTTTTTTTAAATACATGATAAAAATTAGGTAATGAAGGATATTTTTATTTATCCATATAATTTATAGGGGTTAGGTCCATTTTTTTTTCCGCCAGGGGCCCTGACACCGTTAAACCCACCAGGTTAAATCAGATATATAGTCTTTTTGAGATATCGGCTGTAATTAAGTTGAATGAGGTTTGCCTTCTTTTATTACATATTTCTGTTAATCTTATATGCTTTATTTGACCACCTGTATTTGAATATTTTCTACCATATGAGATTGTATATTGTTGGATGATTTCTAAATTAAAAAAAATATAAATTTAAAGTTTTCCAAAAATTAAAATATATTATATTAACACATAATAAAACACTTCTAAATTTAATAACACTAACATAAAGAACTGAAAATACATAGATACCTTCTTAACTGGAAGATGTTTTATGTTCGTTTCATCAATCTCCATAATCCAGTTCAAAAAATACAAAATGAAAGATTTACATGTGATTTACCCTCCTATATAATATTTTTATAAAAATTCAACTGATTTACTATAATTAAAAATTAATTTAAACAAATCAACATAATAATCATATTATTATTATTATTATTATTATTATTATTATTATACACAAATAGACAACAAATTTAATTATACAAATTCATTAAATATAAAATTTTTAGAAATACGTCAATAAACCCAACAATGAATTTTGAATTTTAATTTATGAATTAAATTAATTAGTTTCAATTCAAAATAGGTACCTATCTATGTTTTTTAGCAGTTTTAGTTTTTTTTTTCCTATGTAAAAGTAATCTAAATGAGTCATTCATTGTCAATAATATGAGTTGCAATTTTAAATTATACGATTTTAATTTTTTGTAGTTCATGATTTTCATTTATAATATGTTAATTGATGGTATTTCGCTATAAAAATATAACATATATACATAATATACATAATATAATACATACTTAGTACTTACCTTAAGTAAATACAATGACTTCAAATTAAAATTATTCACATTGGTAAATATTTTAGCATGAATTTGTTTAGTTCTAAATAAACAAAAGATTCATTGAGTTTAGATTTCGTGTTAATTTAAGTCGGAAGTTAATTTGAATAATCAACAATATTTAATAATAATAAAACAAATATTAAAATATATTTTAATATATATAGAGGAAAAGTATTGAAAAACAAATATATATTTCCATGTAGGTATATACTCATTTGTAAGTAAATCAGAACATGATTCTTTAAAAATTAAATGAATAAATGAGAATTTAGCATAATTATTTGCAATTTCCGTAACATTTTCGTGTCAACTAAAATTCCATTTTATGAATGTGTATTTTTAAGTAAACCACTGTCAATATTTTTTTTTTTTAATTTTTTTGTATATATTTAAATATTTTATAATATATTATTAATTATGGTTCTCAATATATCATACATAAAAATGAATAAAACTGTTCAATCATAATATGAAATAACTATAGGGTGGTAATCATCGTAATTTTATTTATGTAACTTGAAAAAAGTACGGTACAAATATCTGAACCATTTCATAACCGCTTTTTATTATTATTCTTTTAAATGATAAATATTTAAAAAAGAGACGTAACGAAATTAAATATTTTTTCAAAATTTTTAATTTTTGATTAGAAAATTTAAAATTTCACCTCATGTAAAAGTGGATACACCATCTTAACATACAAACTTTTTAATTTATCAATTATCGCAACTCACCAATGTACAGAGTTTTTTTTTTCTCACCAGAATTAAATTTAAATTTAATATTTTTTTTTAAAACAAATTATTACATGTTGTCTAAGATAAATCAATAAAAAAAATGATATGAAGTGCCAAAAAAAATTGAAATGATGATTTAAAATGAAATTGAGTACGATTTTTAATCAAACTTTTTCGAATTCCGACGAATGGGCGAATTAAGATATTTGGGGCTTCTTCTTCTTTTATTGCCTGTCCATAATTGGATGCCAGCGGTTATATATGATATTGGCAACCATGTTAATTGTTTTCTTCCTATACCTCTTTTCCCTTTAATTTTTCCTTGAGCTATTAACTGAAGTAACTCGCATTTATTTCTACGCATAATATTTCCAAACTAGGAGGCTTTTTGCTTCTTTAGCCTGTATTTGCTCTACGTAGAACATGTTCATTTGTAATGTGATATGTTCACGATATTTTTAGCATTTCGGTAAATCCACATTTCAAAGGCTTCAGGTTGAGTTGTCTTACTTTTAAGGTCCATGTTTCTACACCATGTAGGAGTATATACTAAACATAGCATTTAACGAATCATAAGCGAAGGCCTAAGTTCATTTCACGGCAGCAAAAAAAATTTTGTATTTAAGAAATACATTTGTCACTGTTTTAATTCGGCATCTAATTTCTTTTTCGCAGCTCCAATCCTTATGTAACCAGCATCCGCGATATTTTTATGTGGATATTTGTCGAGATATTTGTCTCTCTCAATTGACCAGTTATATACTTTAAATATTGCTGCAGTGTAAGGTGTTCTTTTTCTACTTACGATCATTAATTTAGTTTTTGAGATATTAATTTTAAAGTTGAAAAATTCGTTATGATGGTTGACTTTATGGACTATATGCTGTAAATCCGTTAGGTTGTCTGTTATAAGGACTGTATAATCTGCATATCTGATATTCTTTATATAAGTTCCATTTACTTATACCAACATCTAAATCGTTCACTTCATCTTGAAAAATGGCTTCAGCATAGATGTTAAACAGTAAAGGGGAGAAAATACAGCCTTGAATATCAATGCTTTGTGTCAGCCTACTATTTATTTGTATATGGGGTATATAGGCAACAAATATAAGCTATTTATACACATTATGATATTTTTATATCTATGGCAATTCTATTTAATACCTCCATAAGTTTTTGATGGTTGACGTTATCAAACGCCTTTTCATAATCCACAAAACACGAAAAAAACATCTTTATGAACATCACGACAATTTTGTACTAGTACTTGAATATTAAAAAGGGATTCTCTAGTTCAAGTTCCTTGTTTAAATCCAAATTGCATTCCGCTCATGTGCAACTCACAATTTGTGTATATACGATTATGTAACACTTTCAGAAAGATTTTGAGTGCATGGCTCATTAAACTTATTAACCGGTGGTAATCATATTTTTTGGCATTAACTTTTTTCAGAAGGGGGGATAAATGTGTACTTTAGCCAAACTTGTAGGAAATTTTTGGTATTTAAATATTGTTGAAATTTTTTTGTAGCACAATGAGGTTTTCATCATTGATCAGTTTAATTATTTGTGACGTAGTCTCGTTTGGTCCTACGGCTTTATTATTTTTGACTGACATAACCACTTTTTTGATTTCATCTTTGCTCATATGCATTTCGAATGGCTCTGTAGACGTTTCAATATTGTACTCGGGATTAGTAGAATCCCAAAACAATTTTTAATATATTCTTCCCAGGTTTTAGTTTTTTTCATTTATTTCAGTGATTATTTAACCGTTTTCATTAAGAAGTATGGAGGTATGTGATTTTTTGTACACCCCTGCTGTTTCTTTGAGCTTTTTGTGTAGATTATGCATGTTTATACGGGTAGAAAAGTGGTAGAAATCGACCAAAATTTATAGGTGAGGGGACATTTCGGTAAAGAGTAAGGAAATCTACTAAAATTTAAAATTTCTGGTAGATTTTTGACGTTTACAATTTTTTTCTAATAAAGATGTATATGTCAGTGTCAAAATATTTTTATTATTTTTTATTCACAAACAATAAGGAAATTGTTATTGACAACGTAATTTTCGGATCGAATATTAATCAAATAAAAAAATATAAATTATACAAATAATAATAATGTTGGATTGACACTAGAATAATAATAAAAATTTGTTTATTTATTTCTTTGCCAATAATTTCAATTGCGGCCATCTTGATATTTCAATAATTTGACAACGCCAATGAGAGAAATCTACCATTTTTTTTTTACGTAAATGAACATGGTAGTAGATTTCTGCGGCAGATCTGCGGCAGATTTCTGCCTCGTATAAACATGGGCATTGAAGTCATCATGCAAGTCCTGTAGTCTTTCAATTTCATAGCATTCCTGTTTTAACCAATTTTCTTTTGCTATTCTGTTTTTTGACCTTATTTCACTATGAATACGTCTATATTCTACAGGTTGTTTGTTTTTGTATATTTGTATCTTTCATCCATCAACTGTAGTGTCATCCATTTTTTCTTTGTCTTATATTTTTTTGCACCTAAAATATGTTTGGACATATCATTTAGTACAGTTTTTGTATGCTCCCAGATGGTTCAATTTTTTTTATAACGAGACGTAGCTGATAATTTGAGCAAGAAATTTTCAATAAATTGAAGTTGATTTTTCTGGATTGATAATGAATTTCCAATTACAAAAATTGTTTGAAAGAAAATTCAAGTCCGATTTCAGTTTTGCAGTGATTTTACCGTTAGAGAAGTCTGCAATAAACAACGAAGTATCATAAGTAAAAATATAAATTAAACAACTTTACAGGTCAGATAAATCTGCGGTCTGATTTCACAATTGAATCTTAATCGTATTTGTGTAAATGATCCGTGTTGTAAAAAATGGTATTGATTATATAGGAAGGAAATCCAAACACTCTGAAGCTTGTGAACCAAACCATTATGACAAAACTGAATTAAAAGTTGCTTGAATAACAGTGTTTGACAACTATGCGAACTGATTTTCCAATATTTTTAATATTGCAGTATTTGTTTTTAAATATAAAATTCCGGGTTAAAATAATAACTGTAATCTGTAAAAATTAATTATTTACAACTACAGTAAGGAACTAAGCCTTTTATATATATGTATATAGTTCCATATTTTGTTTAAGTTAATATTATACTCTCAACAAATTATTTTGTAAAACAAAAAAAAAATCACTGTGTTACGAATAAGTTAAAAAAATAAATTCAATTAGAAATCCATACACAGAGCGGCACTCGAGCCCAATAGATTTGAAAGAATTAAATAGGTAAGACTGCCATAGTGTAATATGGCAAACAGCAATATATTCGTATCAGTATCACTATGCTATTATGACCTTTACTACTATTGGAAAATATACAAAGTTTAAGATTTATTTAACATCTGCATAAAGTCATTTAATTAAATATACCGTACGTCCGTACTGCCGATCATCAATAAAATTAATCTTCTTTAATAAAAATTTTCTCTCTTTCTTTTTAATTTTCTTATTACCAATCTAATTAAAATTTAATTAAAATAATAACTGAAACAAAAAAAAAAATTAACCACGTTCATTTATAACTAACAAACACTTCATTTAATTGTAAAAAAAAAAAAACAAAAAAAAAATCTGTCATAATCACAAATCACTCACGAAACAATAATATTATTGACAGGACAAGACCACCCAAAATGATGATGAGAAATGATGAAATTTAATACATAAACTTTTATCGCGCTTCAGTTTTTTTTTGTTTTTGTTATTTTTTTTTTTTAGTTAATAATTATAATTTTGTTTTTGGCATACAAACACTGTGAAAATACTCTACCTTTAATTGCAGATATTAATTATTTGTTGTCGAGAGTCGAGATTCGATTTAATTTTAAATTGTATGTTATTAATATGTGTATTTTGAAATTTTGTGGTTTTCTATGTTTTTAATTACGTGATAATATTTTTTTTTTGTTTTCAAATATAGTGATTAATAAAATTATTATATTACTGAATAAAATTATTTTCTAATTTTGTTGTAAAATAAAATTTGCAGCTATCTTTTTATATTGATTTTTAATTAAGCTTAATATTAAGTTATTTAAGGTGCCTACCTACTACGAATTTGGTTTGAATTCACACATACGAAAATCTTCTTCGTCTTTAACTTATTATTGTCCTTTTTCAATATGATAATAATTGTATCACAATTGTCCAGCTGAGTTATGCGGACAACCAACTCTGATGTGAAAATACAAGAAAAAAAAGCCAAAAAGGTATGTAAGATGAAATTCCTTGACGCGGAGAGTAAGAAAAAAATATGAAGGGACCAAATAAATATAATGGGTGCGCAAGGCATCGTCAAAATAGCTTATAAATCTGTACCAAGTACCAACTGGACTACCAACACCATCAACGAAAAGATGGACTTAATACTAGAGCTTACGGTTCTATAATAAAATATCAAGAAAAAATAAAACAGGACATTAAAAAGTTCGAAAAGAAGAAAAAGAAGATTTCCGTGGCACAATACAGTAACATTTGTTGCTGTCTACTGTTAATGTTTTAATTAGATAGTGGATTATTTGTGTACATACATAAGAGCTAAAAAATGCAAGGTAGCTTCTTTTCCGATAGACCAATTTACTCCAACATAAACTCTTTTTTGTTTTTTTTACGGAGATGACCCTAATTTGTTAGGGCCGGCTTTTAGACCTTTATGCTTTATGCAACTTAGTCGACCCTTTTGATAAAGTCCAATAGGTTTAAGGGCTTTATCCTGTAGAAGTTTTCTGAGATTATGTAGTGCATTTAGAACAGCCTGAGTCTCAGCTTTGAAAGAGCTAGGCACTCTCCTATAACATGTGTTGAGTCGTCACTTAGTGCTGGTCTACACATGTGCTTATTCATGTGGTTATGACCAGTAAGTATACCCACCCGCATCTCCCTAGATTCTGCTATATTGCGAGTTAACAGAAACTTGGTTAAATTGGAACATAGACACTACTATATTATAAATATTATCATAGATAATTTAAAAAACGAAAAATAAATAACTAAGACTTTTTTAAATACTAAATATTTTGAACACCTTCAAAAATTAAATACGTGTTGGTTTATTTCTTAGTATGTAAGTAATGGTAAGTTTTATGAAAAAACATAAATATTCAAAAAGGGTTTTTGTTGCCATTTTTCATTTAAATAATAAATTAATTAATAAATAAATTAGTTAGCTAGCCTAAGTAATAATTAAGAATAGTCATAGGTGTAAATACAATAGTATAAGCTATAAAAAATTTAATATTGTTAGAAAAAAATTATGAATATGTATCATGGCAATAAATAAATAAATAAATAAAAAAAAAATATGTGTTATGTTCCATAAAAACTTCTTTTGAAGATATTTTAGGTCTTTGAAAATTTTTGAAATTGAACAGGTGTTGTATTTCATATTAAAATGTATGAGCACGTGATATTAGTATTGAAGGTCAAAGCAATGACATATGTACCAATTCAGTGACGTAGGAAACACCCTGTATATATCTACACAGATTAACAATCAACATTTATATTATTGACTACAATATACCAAATTTATAAGACCCTGATACAACGTCAATGCTACAATTTTTATTGTTTTTTATTTATACTCAATTCCCAGTGCTGCATTATAATTATATAATGTGATATAAAATTTAAGAATGATCAAATTTTATTTGACATTTTTTTTTTATTTATGTAATTTTTTTTATTATTATTTTTAAAATTATAGTTAATTTCAAGCTAAATTTAAATAACGATTAAATTTTTCTATCGATGTATGTATAATAATGTACTATCGCAATTTACTAAAACATCGTTTATCATAATTTGAAAATTTAATTTTTTTATTTTGTGAATTATTAATAATTATTTCCTTTTTTTTTAAAAAAAAAAAAAACCTAAAATCTACCTTTCTACTCTCACTAAAATATAAATAAATCTGATTAATGGCAACTAATATTAAATAATCTACCGGAAATGAATACTTTAGTTTAATGAAAAGTAAATGTCATTTTTAGTTATTTTTAAATATAAACAATTTGGACCGGAAATATCAAATTAGAAAATTATAAAATATATAATAAAAAAAAAAAATATGTTAAATAGCTTTTAATAGTTTTTAATGGACAGTAATTGATTCATGATTTAAAATTTATAAAAAAAAAATTAACGTAAATTGTTAGCTGTTTAAATTATATCATTTTACCGTTAAGAACAGGTAAATTTTATATCAATTGAAAAAAAAATATTTTCTCTTCCATGACAAAAATTCTGAGTTTTTTTTTCAATAAATGTTCATTCCGGGTATATATTTAATAAATTTATGTACCAATTGGCCGTGTTAAATCAACTCAATTCGACTTATATTCATTCAAAGTAATTTATAAAGTTATTTTTTTTTTTTGGCCGACATTATTTTAAGATCTATCACATATCTAATATTTTCCCATATACCATCAGTAATCTTAAAACTATGAACTGTATAATCTTTCTTTAATATGTATTTATGTTCCAAGCTGTTTTCTAAGCTATAGTCTATATGGACTTTAATAAAAGCCTTACATTATTTTGATTCAAGTGAAGACTATATGCATTCCATTAATCAATACAAAGGATTGCATTTAAATTTTATTAGCTAAGTTTTGTTTATGACATGCGGCTTTCAATTTAAACGCATTCGTAGATATTTTACCGCCGTAGCAAATATTTATGTTCCATTCTTTAAGGCTTATTATCAGACATTTTTTTTCTGAAATTTACGTATACCGATTTTTTTACGATAGCCTTGATTAATAAATAGCCTGTAAAGTTTAATATTCAAAAAGTGGCTTCTGACTGATAATCAGAAACTTCTGGGTTCTAATTTCACTTGGGAATATAGGAAATATTTGAATTTTTCAAAAAAGCTAAAAAAAAATTGTCCAAACTACAATTTATTAATAAACGTATGATAAACTAAGCTACGAGATAAGAAAGCATTTGAAAAAAAATTTAAACATTTTAAATTGCATTAAAAACAACTTGGCTTATTTTAAAAAAAAGAATATTGTTCTAAATTTAATGTTTGACCTACTGATGGGAGTAGATAATATCTGAATATTTAAAAATCAAATTGTTACCTATAATAATTATTAAAAATTATTTTCTAAAAAAAAAAAAAATTTTTTAAATTTGAGGTCTAAATTTTTAATTTGAATTTTCATTTCCTCTTATCTACATTTCACCTCATATACATTTCTATACTTTTATTATTGTAAACCGTTATATTAATTGACATTAAACCATCATCTGGATGTATCATTATAAGTTGAAAAAAAAAATATTTATCACTTTTGTTCTAAATTTACAAAAAAAAAAATAAAATACCCCCCCATTGTGAATTGTGATAAATAGAGATCAAATTATAAGCAGTATAGAAATCGATAATATCGAATTATTGGTTAATACAAAAGATCAAATCAATATTACCAAAAGAAAAAATAATTTAATAAAATTGAACCATTCACATTATGATTCGGTATTATTATAAATTAATTATATTTTGTATTGTATTGAATTGTATATTGTATTGTGAATGGTTTAAACTCCAGCTGATTTATTATGATGATGATTCGTTATAATTAAACTAATAATGGTTCATAATGTTACGGTTTTTTTGTAATCTAAAATGAACTAAATATACATTTAAAATGGAGTAAAATAAGATAAATTTATAATTTTGATTAATTAATTTTGATTTTTAAATTTAATACAGTTGAAAATAAAAATAATTTACAAATTATATAAAATAGAATCAATATAATGTAGCTATAAGCACTTATGTATAACAAAAAAAAAAATAATTATTGTATAGAATAACAAACCAAAATATGAATTAGGAGACCTAAAACACTCTTCCACGAGATAAAACAAAAACAGTTAAACAGTTATCCTATCACATTAATCGGAAATGTCAAACTATAAGATCAATGAATTTGCAGTCTAATCGATTAAGCAGTTTGATTTAAGTCATGTACTTTTTAATGTCAATCTTAAATGACTATACTTTTTCAGTGTAATCGCTTATTTAGTGAAAAAAAAATCATGTAATCGAAAATGTCATATGCACGTCATTTACGTGTTGTGAAATTGAAATTTCGTTCAGTCCAGCTGTGTATTAAAATAGAAAATGAGTGAACCATGTTAGAGAACTAGTTAATAGAAATGTTTTAAATCTTAATTTTAATTAGTATTTGGGTGTCAAAATATTTTTTTATATTAATAGATTCCATATAGGTACCATTAAAGTATTTTTATTATTTTATTTCTATTTGTTTTTTTTTTTAATTTTTTTTATTCGAATATTTGTAAAAATTTCTTGGTAAACAGATGTACATGCAAACGTTTCCATTTTATTAAATTAAATTTTTTAAGTTCTAAGTGCTGAAAAACTTGCAACAAACATCAAATGTCAAATGTCAAATGTCGAATGTCAAACTACAAAATCATCTTGCAATACAATTGAAAGAAAATTATTTTTATCAACATTGTCAAATTTTTGTTGCTTGATCCTTAAATCTTTTTTGAATTTGATCTTAGTTTGAAATTTCCGATTACACCTATCCCACGTAACATTTTATTGTTATAAAAACAAAATTAGTGATATAAAACTCCTGTCTATATATGACTCCCGATAAGCACTTAAGTTGTTATATGCTGTTTTATGGGAACAATGTGGTTAATATTGCTATAAGAATGTTCTTATAGCAATTGCAGGAGTTTTCATAATGGGATTTTCAGCAAGTGCTACAGCAATGCTGTTATAAGTCTTTAAGTGCGTAATTATATATCTTTCGTATGTAATCACAAAATATACATATTTATTTGTAATAAAGAACAGAAAAAGACAATATATAAATCAGTTATTTAATAAAATAATTCACTTTTGACTTATTTTTTTGTTTTATTGAAAAAATTGGCGTTATATTTTAATGTGACTTATAAACGACATCGATTGTATGAACTTATGAAGTTTATTACTTTCTTTCAGACAAATTGTTGACTGTTACTATAACAGAATGGTGACTACAAACGTTTTTTACTATAAACGAATTAAAATACATCGATCTACTACGTTAAGAGGAATGGGATTTTATTGTGTTAAGTTATATTGAAATTAGTATTAATTTCGTCATAAAGTATTAGATATTGTACTTTAATTTCATTATAAAAATAAATGCTCAAAAATCAAGTGATTCAAAAAACAACAACAATTATACCAAAACAAATATTTTTTTTTAATTTAAAATTGTGTCTGAAAGAACTACTTCTGTGCAATTGCACAGGGGATTCACTAGTGTTACTATAATAAACTTACTATAGTTTTTGAATAAATATTTAGAATATTTAGATTATTTTAGGACGGCCATTATTTTCTACAAACATGGTAAAAAAAAAGTTTTTTAAATAAACAGGAACTGAAAGCTTTTTTTACATTCTTTCCAAAGTATAATTTTTACTGAAAAGAATAATTATTTAAATATCAAATTTGATGTTATGGATTAATTAACGTACATTATTTAACATTTTTAAGATGCAATTTAAAAATATATTTTCTTTTATTTATTTAAAAATTGGTTATCTTTGATTTCATTTAAAAATAAAAACATATACCCTATAATATATATGTATACTAATCCTATAACAATATTACAGCAATTGCTCCGGTGCCTTATAGGATTGTCCATTTTAGTACTATAACGTATTTACAACGTTTCGCAATAATTATTGTGGAGCACTTAAATTAACACTGCTATAAGAGTGTTTACAATAGTGTTATAAGAGTGCGCAAGAGTCTTATAGCAATAAAACTGTTAAGCGGGGTCTAATATAGCTTTGAAAGCTATATTTTATGTTTTTTTATCAAAACAAGACCTTCTATATATTTTTACAAGGTAAATTTTAATTAAATTTTTATTAATTTCTAATTAATTCTAAATAAACTATATTTAATACTGGTTCTTAAGTTTTTAGATTTTAAGATTTTTTTTTTCTCCTATTACTACGAGTGGGAGCATAGGGCTTCGATAGTGAACCATCCATGTGTTGTATGGTCCATGTGTTGTGCGTCTCTCATCCATGTGTTGTATGGTCTTTCGGGTCTCCTTTGTCCTTGTGGATGCCACTCTAGAGCTCTTCTTGCTATATCACTTTCTGATTTCCTTAGTATATGATCTATCCATTTCCATTTTTTCCTATTTATCTGTCTGTTGATCGGTTCTTCTCCAGTTATCATCCATAAATCCTCGTTGCTAATTCTTGCCGGCCAGAATATTCTGCATATAATTCTCAAACACTTGTTGATGAATACTTGTAGCTTCTGTTTGATTCTGACCGAAGTGAGCCATGTTTCACTGCCATATATTGATGTTGACTTAACACATGCTCTGAATATTGTAAGATTTATTGTTCTCGATACTTGGTTGCTCCGCCATATCGTCATAAGGCTCCCAAATGTTCTTCTTGCCTTATTTATACGGCTGTTGACATCTTCTGTTGTACCTCCTCTTGATGTTAAGATGCTCCCCAGGTAGTTGAATTTTTCTATGTATTCTATTTGTTATCCACTCACTGCAATTGGCTCACTATCACTGTTGTTTGTCCTCATTGCCTTGGTTTTCTCGATATTTAATTGCAGTGCCAATTTCTTTGCTTCTTCCTGTAATCTGTTGACTTTGTTCTGTAAGTCCCTTTGATTTCTTGATATGAGGAACACATCATCTGCGTAATCTAAGTCTTCTAAGTTGCCGAAGAGATCCCATTCTATTCCGTTTAATCCAGTGCAATTTTTTTAGAATGTCGTCTAGTATTGTGTTGAAGAGAAGTGGTGATAGTTGACATCCTAGTCTAACTTCTATATTGATGGTGTAGAATAAATAACTGATGTTACCTCTGTGTTGAACTGTTGTCTCTGCATCTTAATACATCGCTTTGATGATGTTGATGATTTTTTCAGGAAATCCCTTCTTTGTAAGTATACTCCATATTGCGCATCTCTTCGAATGCATTCTTAAAATATATGAATAGTATAGATATAGTGGGGCATTTCATTCTACTGATTGTTCAACTATGATCCGTAAAGTATTTGACTGATCAGCACAGCTTGGGTTTGGTTTGAAACCTGCCTGGTCTTTCCGTAATATTGGTCTTCTAATCTTTTCTTTATAATAACTGCTGTTATCTTACGAATACTATTTAGAACCGTGATTCCTCTCCAGCTGCTGCAACTTGCCAAGTCTCCTTTCTTTGGTATCTTGACAATCATTCCCTTCTTCCATGATGGTGGTATATTCTTTTCTATCTATGCTTCTCTAATGTGGGGTTCAATTGTCTTTGCGAATAGGTCTGGGTCCAGTTTGGCTATTTCTGCGGGAATGCCATCTTCACATGTTGCTTTATTGTGTTTCAGGTCATATTGATTGTAGCTTTTATTTCTTCTATATTTGGAGCTTGGGTAGATATTGGCAGTCCCTCAGTTGGGTAGATATTCGCATCCTCGTTCTTATGTCTGCTTGATTATTTGTACTTTCTTTGCGTTCAGTTCTTGGAAATGTTCTCTCCATCTCTTTAATTGGTCCTCTAAGTTTGTAAGGAGCGCACCGTTTTTGTCTTTAGTTGGTTTGTTTTGTTTTTTCGACTGGTTTGTTAAGTTCTTGACTATGCGATACGATTCTCTCAGGTTATGTTGATGTGCTACTTTTTCTGCTTCTCCGGCTAAATTTTGTAGAAATTTCCTTTTATCTCTTCTTGCTGCTCTTTTCACTGTTTTCGCTATTTCTTCATATTCTCTTCTTGATGCCATCCTGTTGTTTATCAATTTCTTCATTTCACACCTTCTTTTAATCAAGGCCCATGTGTTATCAGTTATCCAGATTTTTCTTTATGGTTGTGAAACTCCAAGATTTTGTTCGCTTGTTTGGTTGTAAATTTCCAGAATCTCTTCCCAAGTGTGTTTTCTAAGATTTTAAGATTAATTGTTAAGTATTTTAGTCGTTAAAATATATTGCAAAAGAGTTGGCTCACCATTAAACTTATCACAATAAATAATGTTGTGTAGGTAATTAAGTAATTATACTCTCTATAAAATTTTTTATTTTTTAACACATCTACAGGATTTGATGAGAAAATAAGAAAACAATGAGAAATTATTATGTCAGTATTGAAACGGATCTAATATGTATTACAAAAGAGGTATGGGCCAACTTTTTTGCTTTAGAGTAGTATATATATATATATATATATATATATATATATTTTATATTAGAATTCTATAATAAAATTAATTTCAAAGCATTTGAAAATTACATTTTATAATGAAAAATTGTTTAAGTAATTTAATTTTCAATTATGTAAAAATAATAAATAATTAATGACTGTTGAAAGTATAGTTATGATAATTTAAGATTTATTTTTTAAATAAATTGTTTTTCAGATTTTAAAAACCTTTACATTTTAACTATTTCGGTTACCAAAATACAGATTTATTTATTATAGATAATTTTCTTTTGTAAATAATTTTCGAACATAATAATTAGTTTTCCAAAAGTCTTAGCTAATATCTTTTATATAACTATATTTACAACGAATGACTATAAATTTAATTTTTATTACCTATAGATTTAATTGAATTTTATATAGTTAGGATACATTTTTAATAGCCAAAAATTTAACGTAAGTGTAATAATAATGGCCAAATTTATTTATTTCATTACTAAATAAAAACCATTTTGTTTTTATATTACATAAATATTTTTAAATATTTTTTTTATTACATTTAAGATTTTTAATAGAACAACATTGTTATTTTTACATCAGGAGAAGTTGAAGAAAGTGTATATAAAATTACAAAATGATCAGTTAAATTAACGCAAAATTAATGTTTAAATGGAAAATGAAAATAATTTGTTCATAATTTTTTTAAGAACTTAAACTGAAGACTTTTATACCCCATTATGATTGGAATTATTATTTTCAAGAATTTTTTATGTATGCGGCGGCGGCGGTTTATTTTTACAAAACCATCAGAGAAAATTTAAGAAGTTATTTGTTAATTGAAGTTATTTTCTTGTATTATAGAAAATAATATAATTGCAACGTGGCAGTTCTGGTAGGGTAAAAACATCAGAAAATAATTAAAAATTTGCAGAAAATTTGATAGCGGATATAAAAATAAATAAAACAAAAAGAGTACTAAAATTAAATGAATCTAATTTGATATAGCTAATGTTTATTTCACAAATTAAAAATTTTTCCATAATTTAGTAAGTATATTTGCCTCATGCAAACACAGTTACCATTTACGAAATATCTATAAAAACAAAAATGGAGAACTAGAAATTTGTTAGATAAATACTCTGGAT
Source organism: Argyra leucocephala (assembly GCA_963942445.1). Lineage (NCBI taxonomy): Eukaryota > Metazoa > Arthropoda > Insecta > Diptera > Dolichopodidae > Argyra > Argyra leucocephala. The sequence goes on along the minus strand of OZ012678.1, from coordinate 56,711,162 downwards.
TATAAGTATGCATTCTATACCTTGGGAATATTTAACTAAGCTTCTGGGTCTGTATATAAATGCTAAAACCTATATGGTATATCCGGGAGCATAAAAAAATAAGATCTATAAAAAAAATCGAGATTGGGATAAATTATATTTAAAAAAACCCTATTTTAAAAACTAAAATTTTGATCAAATGATATTTTAAAAAGCGAGATTTCGAACCCGACCCCAGTTAAGAAGATGTCAAAAAAAATTATAAAACTGTTATTCACAGGTACCAAAAAATAAATTATTGCAAAGCACTGTAAACGTATCATGTTTCAACAGAAAGAATGACCTACAAACAGACATGCGAATAAGATTTCGTGATAAAATTTGCTAATAAAGAAATTACGAGCCTTGCAAAGTGGCACAGTATGTATAGTAGATTTTTTCTTTCAACTGAAAGGTCCAAGATTCAACTACGTATGAAAGCAAAGTACTTTATGGGTTTTTTTTTACTTGATCCATGTAAATGAGATAACATAAAAGGTTTACATCCTGAAAGAACTTTTCCCAATTAGGACTTAGCCTAAAGTTTGATTGCATTTAAATATGCATCTGGTGTAATACAAGGAAGTTCACTCGGACCTATACGCTATTTTCTTGTTACATAAATGACTTATTATGCACAAAACTGAACGGTAAGCAATTTATGTTCGCTGATGACCTGGCCATAATCTATGAAAAAAAAAACAAACAAAGAATTGGAAGTATTAATTAACATGGACACATGAAGTGAAGTTCACAAATGAATGGAGCGACATAAGCTGTCAATTAATACAGCTAAAACAAAATATATGTTATTTAAAAGAAAGACGTAGCCTATGAACAGTTACAAATATTTGGAAATATTATTAGATGAGAACTTATCGTGGGAACAGCATATAAAAGATCTAATAAAAAAAAGGAAGAAAAATTGCAGGACTGTTCAAACTAACAAATAAAAGGATACCACTAAAAAATAAGAGATCTATTTATTACAGCTTATTCCATATCGCAATTATGTACGGAATTCAAATATGGGAAAATACTGTGAATAAAAATTTAAGCACATTACAGAAACCTCAGAATAAAGCGATAAAGAACTTGTTTGGATATAAAAGGCAATTATTACAATTGAATCATGTTATAAAACGCAAACAGAGGCTTATTTTAAAACTAAAATTGCACTGAATTAAAACTTAATTAATTATAAGTAAAATTGTAAAAACTAAAAACACTCTGTATACGAACAATAGAGCTCATTTGAGTAAATAAATGAATAAAATAAAAATAAAATAAATAAAAATAAATACTGATAAATAAATAAAATAAATAAATAATTCTTGTAAATAAGTCCTGAGAAAAAATTCCATTCATATGGTGTTATGTCAGGATAGTTCAGCTACTACACAAAACACAATGCAAACAAAGCTGAATAAAAAATTTTTGATAACTCCGAAAAGTAAAACGTTTTGAGTTAAAGTGCAGCTAAAAAATATATGAAAGAAAAACTTAGATATAAAAATCGCTGAATGTACATTCAAAGTTAAATTGAAGCAGAATTAAATTGCAGAATCAAACTGCTCATTAATCCTATTGGACAAGATTGCAATAATGGAAGGGTATCGCTTAGTGGGCATGTTCATTTAAACATTTTCAAGATTCCCACCAACCTACGAGAATTTTTTTTTTTTGCTGTTCATTAAATGCCTATATATACATGATACATCTCTAATTATGAAAGTCAATTAAGAATAGCAATAAAGACCACACAGAGTGATAATTGCATATTATTAAGAAAATTGTTTTATATACATTTAAAAATTTAAGTTCTGCATATATTTTGTTTCGTTCCTTCCCCATTCTTAGGAAAAGTTTTATTGAATGAATTTTAATTTTTATTAGTAATGAATGAGTGAATAGCCATTGAAAATTTAATTTCAAAAATGTTATATGTGTTACATAGTACCACTCTGCTCTAATATATATAAAAACACTAATAATAAATTATAATGTATTTTAGTAGCTAATTTATGAAGTGAAAATGATTAATTGATATAATTTGAATCCGAAAGAACTCACACCAAGTATTTGAGTTGTTATTCCTTGAAATTTTTTTTTATTTTTAACCATTAAGAGTGGTAATAATATTTTTTAAAAGTACTTTTGATTGCAATATTTATAAATAATATATATATATATATACTTACCTAAAATGGCATAGTTGATGAAAAATTAAATTACCAATAATAAGAAATTAAATTCAGGCGGTTTTTCTTTATAATTTGTTTTAATGTTTTTTCTTTTATTGCCACATAAAATAGTATAGGGTTAAAAGAATATAATTTTTTTAATAGGAGAAAATTATTTCTTTTTTATGAAAGTATCGAGTTTTTGTTTTTAAATGAATTTAGGTATAATAGCCAAGAATGATTTTTGATATGAATTGACTATTATTCTTATATATACATTATAACAGTATATGTGAAATAATTTATATATACATATATACTTAATATGATTACAATTTTATTTACAACCATTTCTGGTAAAAGAAAATCCTTTCAAATAATGAAAATAAAGTGGTTAAATTACAAAAAAAAATTATTTCATCAAAATTTCTTTAATAGTGCTATTTTGTTATCCTTATATTATATATGGCATCTTCTTCTTTCCATATATGACAGAACGGGCCGACATCTATATCCTTACCATGCTCAAAAACAATTATAATAGTAAATTATATACTGTAACATTAAATGTATTTTCTTTTTAATTTTGTGCTACACATTTTAGCGTCAATAAAATTTACAATGAAATCATTAAATTTACACCACCCAATCTATTTCAAATTATTGTTTAATAATTTTTCTAAATATCTTTATTGGTTGGAATTTACAAGAACTTAGTTCATATACAGGAATAATTGTAACTATAGAACAATTACAAAATGGATAGAATATGTATTTTAATAAAGGATAAACATTTTTTTCCAATTTAAGGTTGAAGTTATAGCGATATGTAAAATTAATACATATAAACATTTTGCTTTCTATTTTAGTCTAACGGTATAAACAAAAAAAATTTTAACATACAGTTCTGGGAGAAAGATGTTCTAAAAACCCAAATTCAATTTCAAATTTTAATAATTTAAGTTAAGATTATATTTATTTTAGGGTTTGGATCGATTGGTTGGTTGGTCGATTAGGTCGATTTGTAAAACAAAATGTCGGAATAAAATGTAATTGCAAAAACTGTTTAATGTAGAAAATGTGAAAAAAATATTTTAAAAAAAATGTCGAATAAAAAAACTGGATCTAAACAATTTTTGTTAATAAATATTTTCATAATTTCGTTTTTAACAAATTATTTTTAGGAGTTGTTTCGTTCATCATATAACACTACTTGAACTCATGAGTACGTATTTTTATTAGACTACCTATACAACTCCGGTTTTTTATTTTTATTGATTTTATTGATTTTATAACTTATTAAAAGATGTTATTAATACATCTGTGAGTTATAAAAATCGACAAAAATATGTAAAGACAACATCAATTATAACTATAAAAGTAAAGATTTTGTACAACAGGAGCTGCCGTTGCCGCAAAAGAACTATTTGTTTTTAACTTTGTAAAAAGGAGACATTACAAAAGCTACGTAAACAAAATGTTTTTTCCCAATTGTGGAAAAAAAACATTCGTTTTACAAACAATAAATAAACAATCAAACATTTTTTTTATCCTACTATATTATAAATAAAGGTTGAAATTTTGGTACATTTTGGGACTTAGTTAGACTACCAGCAGATTTTTTATACTAGTCCAATTTTGTTTTTAATATTAAACATTTTTCGAAAGAGTACGTTGGCTCATCTTAAGATTATAAAAAAATATTGAAAACATGGCATAGATTTATTAGATTTTTGGGATTAAGTATTTGGAGCTCTTAAATGTGGGTTCTTAGAGAAACGCTCCGAAAATTTTTCCAAATTTAATTTTTTAATTGATTTCGTAATTGACAAAAACTAAAGGATTAACCATAATGACATTAAGCTGGTTTAAGCTAATTTCAAACCTAAACGAAAAGTCAACTAAAGTTTTGTGATTTGTTTAAGTTATACCCATAATAGACTTTGGCTAACATAAGAGATTTTGATATTTATGAATTGTAAATTTAAATAAAAATACGTATAGGTAAACCAAAGCTTTGTTATATTATATAAATTATATTTTGTTTGTCATTTTAATTTTGTTATTTATATATACCGGGTATTTCAGAACAGGCGAATCAGTTTTTTAAGAGAGGAAGGAGCCGTTATTTTAAAATTTAGAAAAAGGTTTGTTAACTAAATCGAGGGTGCTCTATCGATTGGTGATATTTTCACCTTCCAACAAGGACCGGAAAAGGGTTTTTTAAGCTCAAAATTCGACGAAATTCACCGAAACCGAGATTTTTAAATGAGAATTTGGATTCTACGTCAAAAAATAAGAAAATTTTGTAAAGTAAATTTTTTTTTTGTTTGTTTTTTTTTTTTTTGTTGTTTAGTTTAAACTTTGTAGGAACCCAAAACTGAGATAAAAAAAATATAATAACATGAAAAACAAATTTATTTATTAAAATGATTATTATTTATTTTAATTTACCAAAGGAAAATATGGTGAATTTTTGTTTTATCTGTATAATTTTAAAGAGAAATACTGAGAAAACAAAAAAAAAATCATTTAACATGAGTTTTTTATTTTTTGTTGTAGAATTCACATTTGCATAAAAAGTACCTACTCTAATTTGAAAATCTCGATTACGGCGTTTTAAAAAATCTTTTCCGGGCCGGATAAGTTAAAAATATCACCAATCGATAGAGCATCTTCGATTAAGTTAATAAAAATTTTAAAAGAACGGCTCCTTCCCCTCTTAAAAAGCTGATACGCATGCTCTGGAAAACCCGGTATACATATACATATATGTATATATATATATTTTTTTTCAATGTTTATTTTTTATTTACACAATTATAAAATTACAATCCTTAAAAATAAAACATAAAAAAGGTTATCTGTATATTTTTGTATCAGAACTGGTTCATTCGAAAACTCGCATTTCTTATTAGAATTTTATTTTGAGCATTTCCTCAATTCACTCAATAATTATATTTAGTATTTAATACATTTTATCTTTCATTATCTTCTTGGGAAAATTATTAAAAATAAACCAATAGATTTATTATTATTATTTTTTTGTTTTGTTATTTCTATATATCAATTTTTATTATTGATCCGATTTTATTTTTTTAGTGTTGTTTTAGTTGTATTTTTATTAATGTTTTTTTTTTTCCCCCCTATATTATTATGCATAATTGATTAGTTATGAAGTGTGTAAATAATTAAACACTTAAATTATTTTATTTCACACTTTCACATAGTATAATAACTTAATAACAATTAGTAATTACAGCTCCTAAATAAAAATGTCAAATTTACTTACAGAATGTACGAATGAAATTGCCATTTGCTACGCTAACTAAAGTTAACGAAAACTTGACGAAATTTTCTGATATTCCTATTTATATAGGTGTACAGTACAATTATATGCATATCATAGTACATTTCCTTAAGCTGACTTAACCCAACTATAATGTTATTATGTTTAGCCCTTAATTTTGTAACTTTTAATATATATTATTTTTTTTTAACAAAGAAAAACATTTTTTACTTTCAACTTTTTTTTAAACATTTTTTGACTCAACATTTTATTATTTTCCCTTTTTAAGTATTTTTACTGTCATCTTAAAATGATAAAGAAATACTTTTTATCAAAATTTTGACTTAAAATAATAAAATCTAGAACATAATCTGTTGTTTAAAACATTTTTTACCATTTCCAAGACTTTATAAATGTGTGTTTACCGCCACAGAAAAACAGATATCAAAAGTTTTTACGTATATCGTTATCACTTCAGCTTTCACCTGTAAATCTATAACAAGCCGCGTGAAAAACTTAAATTAGTAAAAAAAACGTTTACTTACAAAATATATTCAACTATAATAATAAAATTATTATAACTAGCTTAAAGATCCGTCTTTAAATTTTCATTCCAACTATCTGCAACACAAATTGCGGAAACAATTATGTTAATTACATGATAAATAATAAAAAAATATATAGTTACCATTATAAAGTTTTTCAATCGGTTTTCATATTAAAAATTTGTTTTTTTGTTGAATCTTCTATTCTAATACAAATTACTAATCAATTAATTAAGGACCTGCAAAGAAGAATATTGACTAAAGATTCTCAGCAAGTTGAAAACTTACATCAGTTTTTTAATGAGTTTTTATATACCGGATTTTGTCAGTCCATATTTTATTATAATTATTTTAAGGTTTTCATGCACCACATTATTCATTGAGAACAGCTTAATACTCTAGGTTTTCACATAGATCCACATCAGCTTTGAGTTTCTAATTATAAATTTAATCAATTGTCGAGAATTTTCTCCTCATCAACCTGTATAATCTCTTGAGTTAATAAAGGTTCAATTTCGCCAACTTTAACTTTAAATAATGTTGGATCATGAGCCGCCTATCAAAATGAAGTGAAGATAAAACGTTTTATTTATTAAGTTTTCATTCCTTATATTGGCTTTTGTAGGTTTCTGGATTATCTGATTGGATCAATTTTTAACCAGTGTGGATCGTCAGTTTTTTCAACGCTACTGGCAAGTGGACATGCTGAATAAATAGCTTTGGGAATTAATCTGAAAAAAGTTTGGAAGAAGTATGTTTAATTTTAAATTTTTAACTATTAGATTGCCAGAAAATGTCCAAAAACGAATTTTAATTATATTTTGTGATCAGTGTTTTGCACAATATGGTGGTTGTAGATTTATTAGAGACTTCTTTAGACTGTAATAGAATTCCTAATTGTACAAAATGTTAAATATATATCACACAAGCATACATTGCTCAAAATTGAAAATCCATACGAAAGTAATGAAGCATACAAAACTGTTTTTATTATACTGATTTGTAGCTTCAAAGCATACTGACTGTACTTAATTAATAAGTAAAAATTCTAATTTTGCACGTAAAAGTTCTGACTAAAATTCTTTGGCCTAAAACGACTTTAGAATTTTGATTCGATCTTAATTTTCTGAAAATGGTAGTCAATTCATTGCAAAATCAATGTAACTGTAATAAAAATAATTCAATTTGTAATGAGCAAATGATGATCTTATTAAATCTTACTTGCAATATATCGTTGAAATTATTAAACAATCACAATTATTTTCTCACTTTTGAAATCTATAGAAAAATGTTATGCTTATCAAGCCGCTAATTAGACATTTCATTAGCCGCTAATTCATCATTTCATTTTCTCGATTGCTCATGAAATATAAATTTAAAACTTCAATGCAGTAATAATCTCTTGTCAAATTATTCTTTCATTTTTATACACCTTTTATAAACTTACACATAGTTTAAGCCATCTCTCCACTAGCCGATCAACTGCACATGTTGCACACATAGAAAGACTGATCCTAGATCTACATAGTGTGGTTATATAATTTAACACATCTTACCACTGATCGATCTAAATAGTGTAGTTGCTATATCATTTGACTATATCTGGTACTGGGTTCGAATCCTGCTCAGAAAATCAATGTTGAAAACAATTTGGTTATCACTATAAATAAAATGGAACTATGATATTATGAAGACGATATGATATTCTTGGTAGAGCACAAAAGAAAAATGTTAATGCACATACATATAGGGTTAAGCTCTCAGTACTTGAAGATTTAGATTAGATTAGATTTATATTGAAATATATTCTTTAATTTTCAGTAGTATTTTTTTTTTTTTTTTTTTTTTTTTTACACTCTACAGTAACTTAGGTAGAATCACCTTTTCGTGGTTAATTAGGTACGGTACTGCAAGTTTATACCGAAATATATATACAATGTTTTTCGAGCATTTATTTATTAAATTACTGGCTTATCTTGTCATTAATTGTGGAAAACTTCTGTTATTGTCAAGAATTAATTAAGCCTTCTTAAATAGAATAGCTTTATTTTATTTAACTGGTTACCAGATTATACTCTCAATTTTTTTTTGCAAATTTATTATATCCCAATGACAAAGAGTACTGGTCCAGGTCGAAAAATCCATAAAGCATTTTTTTTTTGCTTCATCGGGAATCGAACCTGGGACCTTTCGGTTGAAGGACAGGCGCTCTACCTACTTCGCCACCCAGCGTGTAAAAATAGAAATAAAATTTGTAGTAGAGAGATGGCCCACATTCTACCTGCAAAGGGTACTAATTTTTTACTGTACATTTTTGTGCAGTTGAAATAATAAAATTAAATTAAATTATACTCACTTGACTATTATAGATATGAAAACAAAATAAATTTCGCAACATGAAAATCTAAAAAATTTTGTGTAAAAAAATATAAAACTTGACATTATCAGCACATTTCACACACAGTCATATAAAAATTATTCATTCAAGTATTTTTTTTTTTTTTTTTTTTGAATCGGTGAAGTATAAAATATTTTTTGGCGCAAATTTTACAGGTTAAATTCTTTACTGAAATTGATCTTAGAATATCAATCACTGTCCAATGAATGAAATTAATATCACAAATTGTAACATAATACAAGGTCCTTACAAAAAAAAATTAAATTATTTTACAACAAAACAGAATAACAAAAAATAAAACAAAAAATTAAAAAAAAGTAAGTCACACGCTTTCTTCTCAAATTGATTTTAATTGATATTTTTGACGTAGACCTGAATGAGTATACTTTGTAAAAAAAAATAAAAAAAAACAAAAAATCATGAATCCTTAAAACATTGGTTATATATTTTGACATTTAAAACCAATAAATATATACAAAAATAATGTAAATATTTAAAATATAAAAATATCTTCTACTTAAATTCATGACTGTAAAAAAATACTAGGACTATATAGGTATAATAATAAACCTAACCACAACCTGGAAAATACTTATTGGATTTTATATTTACAAAACAAAAAAAAAAAGAAAAACTGTGTTCCCTCCTTTTTTAAATCCTTAAAATTAATGAATATTATTATGTTAATACATATAAAGATATATCACATATGCATACATGCATATATGTACATATGTAATATTATTTTTAATATTTATTGTAAAATGAGAGCTTGTTAAACTAAACGAATATACGCGCATATATGGGGCTTCAATTTTATCAAGTGAATAATTTCAATTGTGGTAACTTTTTAACATAAAAAAAGCAAGAAAAGAATAAAAAAAATCCTAAATGACTTATTAAATCGAAAAACTGTCTTTAACATTTTCTTGTTTAGATAGAACTAAAAAAAAATAAAAATAAAAATAACTAAACTGAAAAGGCAATTCAAAAACCTAACCTCACCAAAAAACAATAATAACAAAAAAAGTAAAACAAACCAAAATTAAAAAATCAAGTATTTATGTACCTCCACTTTATAAGACAAAAGCCAATTGAAAAACAAAAACAATTTTTTTTTGTTTTGTTTTTGGAAAGACACAAAGTATCAGTTACCACCGTCTTAAGAAAATTTCAAATTTCTACAAACGAATGAATATAGAGTTCGAATGAATTCAGAGACTTGGTTGACAAATGACAGTCATTTATATTGGTGGAATTTTTTTTTTTTTTTTTTGCTCTTTACTAATTGTTGTATTCTTGCTTTTTTTATCATGAAGTTAAAATTGAGTTCGAATTATTTATATATATATATATATATATATTATATACTCATATATATACTTATTAGTATAGAAATTGTAAGAATACTATTGAATCATCTTTTGGTTAGAAATATACACAGGTGTTTTTATTTTGATATAATTTTTTTTTGTTAAAACCTCCACTCCGGTTTATTGGAACCATACATTGCAGGGTATAGTGTAGATGTCAATATTTTGAAGGCAAGCTTTGGAAAAATTAAAAAAAAAATTTGTTTTTGTTTAACTTTATGTATTTGTTATAATGTGTAAAGTCTAAATAGATATATAGTTTGGCTAATGTTTTTTTGATAAAAACCAAATTTACAAAAAAAAATTTCGCACAAAAAAATCTTAGGCCAAATATCCGTTTGTTAAATAAATTTTGCCTTGTAATCTGTTCCCTTTTAAAATATTTTTCTTCGAATATTAAATATTGCCAAGTGAGACGACCTCAACATATTATCTCAAATATTTATGAGTGAATTTATAAAAAACTGCTACCTAACCGCGTCTTGCTTTTTTCGCTTTTAAACTAGGGTGAAAATTATCTGACGGAAGCTGCAAAAACAATGAGTTTTCCTTCCATAACATGGTATATTTATTTCCACTTTAAACAACATAAATGTACAATTGAACAGACTCAAAAATAAAGTTCTGGAAAAAATTATCCGACTTATTTTTGAATGCATTATCAAACGGTCGGGACCGAATATGGGAAAAAGCATAACAAAAACGAATGTAAATAAAAGAGACAACTTAAAAGTATAAATGTCATATAGTTTGAATTGAATAGACACAATTGCTGTTATACAAGTATAGAATATGGATATTGAAACACATACATACACAATATCTACTCAAAAATTAAAAATAAATTTTTTTTTTAAACTAGGAAGTGAGTTCATTTATTTTAATAATTCCATTACATTTCTCTTAAGTAAAATTTTCATTATTTAAAAGGAACTTATTAAAGCTGATTATACATATATATATATATATATTATATTATATACGTAACCTGAAGACATTTCCAAACTGGGAATATTTTAAATTTCTACAAACTAGTATAAGACACTAATGCTCACTGAATATATTGGTCTAATTTTTGGTTTTTTTTTGTGTATTATAAGAAACCTATTAATATAAAAAAAATTATGAATAAGTCCAACATTCTTTAAAGAATGCAATTTTTCAATATTTTGATAGCTAAAATTTATAAAATGAAGAAGAATAAGTGCAGGAAATTGTTCAAAAATTCTTACTTGAAATTGATGATTGTTTTTTGTACTGATATTAACTTTTAATTTGTTAGTTTAAAAAAGAGAAAGATGAGGTCTATAATACCAGAATGCAATACCACAATACCCCTGTTTCAAAATCCCCTGTTTTCAAAATCTTTTAGTTTTGAAAAAACCACCGTATCAAAATCCCCCGTTTCATAATCCATCGTATTAAAATGCAATGTTTTGTAATATTTGTTTTTTAAAAATCACATGTTTTAATGAGATCGCAAAAAAATCCCTCGTTTTCAAAATATCGCGCTTTTGAAAAATTCACTGAATCAATATCGCCCGTTTCGTTATTGTTTTTTGATACGCCTTTTCAAAATCTCATATTTTAGTATAATAGGAAATGATTCAATTCCAAATTCTTCTCCAACATCCTTCTTTTCCCCTCTCCGAATCCTATCTCCTTACCGAAGCCTACAATTATTTTCGATAAAGTAAGCCTTTCCTAGTCTTTAGGTAGTGTGCAAAAAAATAAAAAAAATAAAAAAATAAAGCAACCTTCAACAGAGTTCATAAAAGAATTCTTGATAAGCTGCCTTACTTTTGAAGCTCATTAAGCAAAATACCAATGGAATTATTTGGTTATTGACTTGATCAAGAATTGTAAATAGTTGTTTCATAGTATTTGGAACTACATCAAATGTTCCATCCATTAACCAGCTTTTTGATTCCACCAATATCTTAAAATTTGAAAATGTGACCAAAACTATAATTTTTTCATTATTAAATAACAGAACAAACTGTTCGCCTTCCACAAATTTCAAAATCCCTTTTTTAAAATACTCCGTATGGCCCGTATCGAATTTTTATGTGTCATTTAACTTCATAAATTATTATTTTTTTAAGTCCCTCGTTCTTAAATTTTTTTTTGTAATTTCGGGCGAACGAAGAACGAGGGATTTTGATACAGGAGATCTTAAAAAAGGGGATTTTAATACTGAGGATTTTTAAAATAGGATTTTTTATCCAACCCCCAGAATACATAATGTAGAACATCCCTGAAATACAGTAGGAGTTTACTTGCTTTCTGATAATCCTGTCAATATTAATATAAGCCTTTTTTATTGGTATATTCGGACAGTTATATCATATAGTCTGATATCAATATCGATCTCATCTCAGGCAAATCCATTTGTTATCTCGTCTGTTTGTATCGTTGAATGACCAAATGCCGGACCAGTGTTTTATTCTGTATATAATTACCGTTATTACTACCCCAATGATAAATAATTGAATTTTTTCGCATATTGTTTGTTCTGTTTATCAGACCGAAATCTCAACTGATATTGCCATAACAAAATATATGAGTTTTGAGAAAAATGTGTTTTCTGGTGTTAGAGTAAAATTTATATAATTGTTATCATCTCATTTATTTTGATTGAACACGTAGCATAGCCATTTTACCTTTTTCGCAGCTGATTCGTTGTTTACTTTCCAATCAAATAGCACAGGTAGAGGGTTGAGTAACAACCAAATTCCCTCACTAACCTACTCACTGATCAACAACCCGAAAGAAAAGTTGTAGTGAAAAAAGTAGCATTAGGATCAAACCGAGGCCTTCAGTTAGAGAAATGGCAAATTTAGTAGATGCCATTGCCAAAGAATTAAACAAAACTTTGTTTCGACACGTTTAGAGTACAAAATGTTCCATTTGGCGCTTCAGAAAAAAACAATTGAACCTAAAGCAAGAGTCAAAAAATTATTATAAAAAAATTTGAATGTTGCGTTATGGATGATGAAAAATAAGTTTTGGTTCATTTCAACCACCGGGTCAAGAGCTTTATGTTATAGTTCAACGTGGGAATGTTGCTGATAAGTTTAAGTACAAATCAAAATCAAAGTTTCAAAAAAAATTATTGGTATGGCAATTAACTTGTTCTTGCGAAGAAAAGGGCTCTTTATATTCATCACATATCAGCAATCAAAAAATTTATGTTAAATAGAGCTTAGAGAAAAGGTTAAAATCCCTTTGTTAGTTTAACATACGATGCTTTGTTCATTTTGTCCTGATTTGGCAACATGCCGGAAAAGACGCAAAAAACTGATATGCATTGCAATTGTACCCAAATAAGTGAATGCACCAAACTAACCAGAACTTCGTTCGATTAACCGGTACTAGTCAATTATAAAAAAGTTTAAAGACATTCATAAAGCTGCAAAAACAATCACGGATTTTAAGGTCAAGTGCAGCTACCAAAATAATTAATACAAGTTTCGTAAAAAGTCTTAAGGAAAAGGTTAAAAAAAACGTGGCAAATTCACTAAAAATTATGATATCTAAAAAATTTAAAATTTTTTTAATTTGTATTGAAATAATATTTTTTTGTAATTTTGAAAAATCCAAGAAGGCGTTTATGAATATTTTTTCTGGTCTATAGTAGCAGAACCAATCAACTAAGACTATTCCAGGATCTACTAAGGACCCAATTCATCAACGGGAAAAATCAGGAATATCCATGATCACTTGCAGTCTTTGCAACAAAATTTATATACTAGGAAAAACTAGGACAAATATGGAAACGCGATTCAAGGAACACCTGAAAAAAAAACAGAACTAGCTAATAAGAAGAATTTAACCGAATTCAGATCCAAAGTAGCAGAAAACATCATCGAAGAGAGTCATAGTATTTCCAAAAATGAAGTGGTAAATTACATAAGAGATTCTAGAAAACTAGACTCAGCTGAAAGCATCGAAATTTATAAAACTAAGAATGAATCACTCCTAAAAGCAATCCAAAGCAATGGATATATTCATTATTTAAATTTTCAGTACAATGTATTAGAGCCAATAAAACCACTCCTATCTGTCCCTCTTTATAATTGTATTTTGAATAATAATAATATAATTTCTCAACTCATAGCCGGTGCTATTTCATGGACTAGTCCCTAAAACTAGGAAAAAAAATCAACAAAGAAAAATCATTTCACTTTATTTTCACTTTATTTTAACGAGAGCGTATGGAAAGCCAGTCAACCAAAATCCTAGCGGACATTTGGAAATTACGCTGGGTGACGCAGTAGGTATATAGCGCCTGCCTTTCAACCGAAAAGGTCCTATGTTCGATTCCTGATGAAGTAAAAAAATGCTTTATTGGTTTTTCAACCTGGTTTTTCAGCCTGGTGTGACAAAATGACAAAATATAATTGAGAGTATAATCTGGTAACAAATTAAATTAAATGAAATTACGCTATTTAAGAAGGCTTAGTTTCTGACAATAGCAGTAGTTTTCCACATTTAATGAGTAGACTGGCTGTAAGTTGTTAAATAAATACTCGAAATATTGTAGATATCGTAGTGTAAAATTGCAGTACCGTACTTAATTAAGCTCGGGTGATTCAAACTAAGTTATTGTCAAGAGTGTAAAAAAAAATATATTTAGGTATGAATTATTTCTTTATATTTAAGCAAATAATTTTTATGCGCAGCCGCTGTTGGATACAAAACAGAGCACATCTATTTTTCCAGGATTATAATCTTGTAACAATTTTATGTGTAGTAAATTTATGGATTTTTTTTTTTGGGATTTGCTTTTCTGTATTTAAGTTTGTAGATTTGGTAACCAGCCCCTATTTCATTGGTAAATAGTGAGTAAATGGTGAGTAAATCCACGAAAAAAATTCATAAATTCAAAATCATTGCGGCAAATAACAAGGATCGTTTTTTGTGGAAAAAACCATTATGGATTTTGTTTTTTCTGGATTTAAGGAATAACCCGTAAATGGTAAGTAAACAACAACCCAGCTTCGAAGAAGTTCAAATTGTTAAGCTACCTGTCGAATAAAAATAAATAAGACGGTCTTAGATTTCTTTCCTCAGTCCAGTACAAAATACTGAAGAAATTTGCAAATATATTTGACATGCAAACTCTGCAAGTAATAGACATGCAAACATGTAGGTATGATAAGCTAAGCATATTTAGTAAAATAAAAAGGAAAATAATCGACAATTTTCAACAAAAATATATGAATAAATTATTGAACTCATTAAACGTGAGATAATTTCAATCATATTGTTTAGTCACAGAAGTGAGAAATCTTAGCTCTACATTGAATATAGATTTTTTGAATTTCGAAATTTTTAATTAAAACCCCCAACAACGAATTTTAATTTATTGAACCGGTTCAATGTTATTCAAAAATAAATTTTTATCCTGTTTGAAATTTGAAGTTTTTAATCTTTACAATTTATATTATTTTACCTTGTCTATATATAAATGAAAGTAATGCATATTAGGGATATATTAGAAAGGCTCAGACTTTATATTATTATTAATTACTGTTAAGTGCTCCTTTGAAATGAATTGAATGAAATTCAGTAGGTGATCTCTCTCTCAAAAAATGATTTTCTCCATTTCGAAAAATAACAATATAAAAAAATAAAAAAAAAAAATATTTTAAATATTTTCCAGGTGTTAAATGGATTCTTAAAAAGTTAGTACTGTTTTGGACAACAATTAATGAAAACAAGTTCAAATGAATATTAACATGATTAATGGAACCCATTATATTTCGATCATACTCAAAAATTTTTTTTCTTCAAATTTCCATTTATAAAATTTTGAAGTCAATTTTTTTTTTTTCATTTTTAAAATGGTAAATGAAAACGTTTTAATGGATTTTGAAAAACAGGAGAAACATTTTGGAAGTTTAAAAGATTAAGAGAATTTATTAAAATGTTAATTTGAACAGTGGGCAATCAAAAAGAATATGTGTATTTGATTTGATTAATCGATTTATAATTTATAGTGTTTTGAAATTAGGATAAAATATTTTCTTCCAGAACAGTTAGAAAATCAATAGGTTGATTTTTTGTTGGGGTAATGGTTTTTTTTTTTTTAATTCTATTCATTGCCTCTAGTTATATTTAAAATTATTTTATGGAGTTGTCTTATACTTAATTAGAAAATATTCTAACCATCAAGAAAATGAGTTTTCAAACGGAATAAAGCATGAATCATGATGAATAATTTGTCCATAATTATATGTTTACTAGCAAAGTCACCTGACGTTGTGCGGGTCCAACACAAAATATATAAAATTTCAAATTGTGTATTAGTCCAATGATTTGTTTTAATGGTCAAAATAAAGCACCTTATGCAGAATATTTTTTGTTTTATTTCCTGAAGCTAAAATAAAAATATTGATTTTGTTACTTACTTTCGAGCGAGCTACGTAAAATTGACGTTACCCAAATGACCCAAATTACGCAAATTACGTGAAGTGATGGAAATGACGTAAAAAAACGAAAATGACGGATGGAAGGACGAACGTAAAGGGACGTGCCGGACGTGCCGGTACTTACTTTGTGTAATTTGCGCATTTTTCGTCATTTGCATATTTTGTATCATTTGCGTCATTTAAGTCCCATCACGTCACGTCACGTCATTTGCATCATTTGCGTAATTTGCGTCACATCCGTCCATCCGTCACTTACGTCACGTCGTAATTTTTCTCACGTCACGTTACTGTAAAGTTCACTTCATTGCATGTCATTGGTGATCTTAATTTCACTAGTAACTTCCGCTAGATTTCCATCACTAATTTTTAAAATAACACCAGCAAAACCTTTTTCTGATGTACCACCTTTTAAATGCAGTCTCATTTTTACTGATAAAGATACGTGAATATGATTCAAAGTGTGACAACATTTAACTGAAGCGCTTACTTCATCAGCTCTCGTTCCTTTCTGAACCATCGGAATAGTCTTGAGTTGATTGGTTCTGCTGCTATATACGTTATCTAACCCGTGTTTTTTTAATCTCACTCTGAGTAAGAGAGAAATTTCACTAAAACCGAATTCTACTCTTCTTTTGGGTTGTTGATCAGTAAGTAGGTTAGTGAGGGAATTCCGTTGTAAAGCTCTTTTCTGTTTACTGAGTAAGTCAGTGATGGTTTTTTTCTGGATATCCCTTTATTCTTGCAATCTCAAATATGTATTTAGTCTCTTTTACTAAACCTTTTTTGGAGATGGGAAGTGTTAACATTCGATGGTTGATGTGGTTGATGGATTTTGTTGATAGGAGTGAGTTGGTGGTATTCGGGATGACCCTGTCAGTTATTCTAGGGACGTTCTTGTTTTTGTTAACAGTAAATCTAAGAACGGTAGTTGACCTTCTTTTTTTACCTCCACAGTAAACTGTATATTCCTATGAAGTCCGTTAAGAGTAGTGAGGGCTGATTTTAAGTCCCTTTCCCATATTATACATCAAAAATACCATCTACGTATCTCTTCCAAAATCTTAATAACCGTTCTGCTGCTGCTAAATTTAACTCCAAGTTGGCAATGAAAATTTCACTGATGATTGAAAAGAAGGGGTTTCATATTGGAGACCCCTTCAATTGCTTGTTAGAAATCCCTTTAAAAGGTGAAATAATTTTATTACATTAAAAGGCGTATCAGCTTTACATACTCTTTTACTTTTGTTCTGAATTCCAGTTTCCTGTTGTAGTAACCATTCTTCTACCAGAATAATGGCCTCTTTGACTGGGATATTGGAAAAAAAACTTTTACGTCAAAAGAGAAAATGGCCCCCAGCTCTTGAGCAAGTTCCTTAGAGTTTTTCACTGATTGGGTTTCGAACTACTTATTCATATTAGGAAACTCCTCCACTAACCATTTGGCTATTTGATATATTGGAGACATATCTGCTGTCATAATTTCTCTCATCTCATTCACTGGTTTGTGAATTTTAGTTAGTCCTTTAATTGTAGAAAGTTCTGGATTGGGGATCTTTAGTTTTTTGACTCCTATTACTTATCAGCATTCCTTAATAGTGTTGTCTAGTCGCTGGATGAACTGTTGAAGAAGATAATTTCTTAATTTCCTATAAGTTCCGTTCGTGATATTCTCCTGCATCCTACTATCGTAATTTTCTTTGTTTAAAATTACCAGTCCGTTACCTTTATCAGCCTTGACAAAGTATACTGGTTTCGTCTTAATATCTCTGATAACTTGTTTCTCATTTCTGATAACTTTTTTATATAGTCAATCGTTAAAACGTCAAATTAAAGACAAGAGACTACAGTGGCTCAGACACCTAGAGCGGATGAACAAAAATGCTCAAGCCAAGAGAATCTTCGAATGCAGACCCGAAGGTACAAAGCGTCGGGACCGACCAAACCTTCGTTGAAGATACGAAGCATCGGCGGATTTAAAACAAATTCGCATCTTCAACTGAAGAGAATCCGCCCGTGACCGGCAAAAATTGAAGACGTTGATGAGTCAGCTGCTTCTAAGTCTACAATAAGTTTTTGGACATCAGTATCATTGGGTATCGCGTATTTAAGCCCGCTGTTAGGTCATTTGTTTTTCGGTGAAGGTCTGTGAGGACTGACTTACCACAAAATTTTCAATTTCCTGCACGCGAACTTTAGGTTTTATGTCAACCTGTTGTTTTTTCCGAAGTAAGTTGAATTTCCTTTCAAGCAGTTTTCTCTTTTTTGCGCTCTCGCATTCTTCTGTCACTTTCACTTTTATAAAGAACAAGGGGAAGTCTCTGAGATATTGTTGTGCTAGTTTGGAGCACAGAATTGTGTGTTTCAATTACGATGTGGTTGTCACGGGTTCGAGTCCAAAACTGACAAAAACTATGTGACATGACAAAAACTATGTGACATGACAAAAACTATGTGACATGACGTAGCCAGTAAACATAGTAACGTCAGGCATCTTAACGGCAAAGATGAAAAAAATCGCAGCTTGCAACTTGCAGAAAATATGACATCGTCTTACCACGTAGGCGTAGATAGAGTTATCAAAGTGGTCTTCTACAGTAGGCCAATCCCCTACTTAGACAGTATAAACAGATTAAAAATGAAATTCGACATTGCCTCGGAAATAGAAATGATGATACCATAGTAAAGATTAGCAGCTAGATATCGAGTACGAAATGTCAAGTGAAAGCCCTATGTTCCCAAGAGGAGTAAGGAAAAAAAATAAAAAAAAGTTTTGATATGAAAATGTTATGCCTTTATAGAGTTTTGGCATCTAGTTTATCTCTAAGGGAAGCGATACTATAACTAATTATTTCATTCTCAATTATTTTCTTACATTTTTTTTTCATTTTCAAAAAAATTGTTTGACATTGTATCTCTCTAATAATTACTGAATTAAATGATATTATGTTTTTCACTATGTATGACAATGTTGCTCTCTCATTTTAATATTTTCTCATTTATTTTGTATATCATTAAAAGTTT
Source organism: Argyra leucocephala (assembly GCA_963942445.1). NCBI lineage: Eukaryota > Metazoa > Arthropoda > Insecta > Diptera > Dolichopodidae > Argyra > Argyra leucocephala. Next base: position 56,691,898 of record OZ012678.1, on the reverse strand, counting down.
AAATTCAAAAAATTTAAAATTCCTTATCTGACCTGTTAACTTCTTAACTATTATTCACTTCATTTTATTCCAATGACGACACAGAACAACTAGAACAACAACAACAACAACAACAATAGTAACAAACAAAAAATAAAAACTTCACTTCTGATCCAGAAGCGCAATGCTGCTAATCTTTTGAAAATAAAATTTCGAAAAGTATCATTAATAATAATAAAAAAAAAAAAAATTGTTTTCATTTTTATTATTTTAATTTCGAAAAATATAAATCGAATAATTAAACAATATCCATACAAAAAGATCATGATCTTTTCTTATAAACACAATCAAAAATATCTCACCGCTTCTATTTTAGAACAAGCATCAGCAGCGGTCATCATTATTTCTATATGTATATAAAAATTCATCAGCGGTACAACGAATAAAAGTTAGCGTTTTTTATTATAAAAGTGTTATATTGAACAACACAGCATGCTGTAACACTACGCGCTGGTTATATTTCTACAAGTTAAGCTGATATTAATATGAATGAGGTACTCAAAAAAAAAAAAAAACAAAAACAAAAAAAAGTATAGCCCTTTTCATCTCTGAAAATTTATAAATCTAAAAAAAAACAAAAAATCTCATTGAGAATTAAAAACGATGAATGTGTTACCATCACCGATGATTGTTGGGGTGTATGGTGGTAGTAGTGTAACTGTTCGATTATTTAAAATCCAATTTCAATTCAAAATAAAAAAAAATATAAATAAATAAATAAAATAAAAAAAATGAATTTCTTTGATTGATTACCGAAAATAAATCATTAAAAAATTAATTCCTTGTGATTCTCTTAAAGATACGATTTATTTATTTCAAATTTTCAAATTGGATCTGCTGAATATAAACGAGTGATCTGTCCCAAGCATCTGAAAAAAAAAAACAAATTCCATCATCATATCTTGGAATCTGATCTTTTATTCTTTCATTATTTTGTAATATACTACCAAAAGTAGCATCTGATATAAGTAACAATCGGTCAAGTTCAGATAGATTATGAAGAGAAATAAAAAGAACAAACACAAAACAAAAAAGGATCTTCAAAGTTGAGGAGTGGAGTGCAACATTCTTTTGATGGTACTATATAATATAGTAAATGTCTATAACTACCTTATGGCGGAATTTTAAAATAATCGAGTTATGAAAATTTTCTGAATAAGAATAATGGACCCACTTTAGCTGCTGTTGATTCGTTTTTCTTTTAGTTCTTATGATATTTTCCTTTATTTTTGTTTTTGATTTTTTTTTTTTTTTTTTTTGGAGAGAGGAGAATTTTGAAAAGAATTGATTTTCATTTGTTTTTTGTTGTCTTTTTTTGTTGATGCATTTCTAAGCACTCTCTAAAATAGGATGAAAGATGAACATTGGGAAAGATGAAGTGTTGCTTTTGTTTAAAAGTATGAGTTTTGATATGAAATGAATAGGAATCGTTTATTTACAAAAAAAAAAAAAACACAAAATACATTCAATTTGAACCTGATTTTTGGTTTTATTGTTGTTATTCTTTTTTTTTTGTATTTTTTAATGAATGTGTTAATGAACAATTTAATCAATTTTTGCCACTGTTCTGATGCAATGGATGGATGTGTTCACTCATTTTTGTAATTATATTGTATGATTATGTATGTGTGTATGTAAGATATTAAAAATTAATTATTTATTGTTGTTTTTGATTATTAAAAAGAAAAAAAAATAAAAAACGAGCTGACAGAGAATAGCAATTTTGATATCAGGTTATGCAAATGTATTTATACTAGTGAATTCCCTGTGCAATTGCACAGAAATAGTTCTGTCAAACACGCGTTTATATGAAAAACAAATATTTGTTTTGGTATATTTGTATTTGTTTTTTGAAACGCTTGATTATTGAATATATATATGTACTTAAAATGAAGTCAAAGTATAATATACCTATGCTTTATAATATCGCAATGAATACTATAATTTCATTAAAACTTAACACAATAAAATCCGATTACTCTCAACGTAGTAGATTGATAAATTAGTGTTTTCGCAGAAGATATTAAAGTGGGTCTTACGATTTTATTGTAAAATATATTCTGTTTTGGAACGTATTTTAACAATTAATTCATCATATTTAGTTCTTTATATAATCCAAAAATATTCGTCAATATTAAAGACAGCCATTAATTTAGACGGACTAAAATAGTGTAATGGTCATGTTATCCACTATGTTATTTAATAGTAAAAGGATAGTTTCGAGTTCGAATCCCGCTTATAGCGTGAATATATGTACATACAAAGTTTTTCAATTATTCTTTGAAATTAATTTGGAATACATGATCGCTGTCATTTAAAATAAAATGGAAGTTTACTATTATGAATGCAAAAATAATGTTGGTTGGTACAAAATATGACACTAGAGAAACATTGTCATATATATATAATTTTACTAGCTAAATTTCCGGAAGAAAAGTCTTCCTTCTTCTTGATTCGGCAGCTGACAACATCATAATCAAAGTAATTAAAAGGGTAAATGGATTTTTGAATTAACTTATTAGAAATAAGTATTATAAGAAAAAAAAATTTAATTGTATAAAAAAAGAATTAAAATTGAAAAATAAAATTAGTACAACGATAAAAGTGATATTAATTTGTGTGTTTTAATTTCTTTTTCTTATTTTTTTTGTTGTGAAGTTATGACATTAAAAATTGTAAAACTATAATCATATATAGAGGCTCTCTATTTTGACTTATTTTAGGTTGAAAAATAAAATAAAAATAATTATACGTAATTCTTAAACCAAAAAAATTTTATTTTTATCAAAATCTATTTTTCAAATCAAATTTGCCTTTGTCCACTAAGTCTAAAACAAAAATAATTAAACTAATATGTATACATATATGGATTGGTTCGTATTACTTCCAGGAGGATTTAAGACGGAGTTATGTTGCTAGTTTTGTTAAATAAGCATTATGATAAAAAATATGTAAATGACAGTAAAATAGGTCGTAATCAAACAGATTGCTTTGTTGGACGATCGCGTTCATATCACGACACATATTTTTTTTGATTTAAATTTGAATCATATTATAACGGAATAGGAGTATATGTATGTGATTATTCAATTATCAACAAATTTGTATAGCATAATCTCTTAGCCTTTCCATTCATTTTAAGATTTAGGTATGCCCAAGAGCTCAAATATATTCTTGTTCCCCGGAAGTAGTGCTTAAGTTTCTTGGGTTCATTTATCTTTTTCATAGTAGTTGGTTAGTGCTTTTTACTTAGTGCTACTTATGCTACCACTTATCGTGTAATAGATCTCTCAAGCGATTTGCACACGTGTAGATCATTAGATTCCATTTTTCTGCCATCAATACCGAGTAAATTATGCAGAAATATAAATTGTTATATAATGAATCCACTTTATTTTCTCACTCTATATCTGTGTGTCTGTCCGTGTTCTTTTTCATAATTTCGTACTTATGTCGAGCATGAAAAATCGCTTTTTCTTCTGAATGTATATGCATTCGACAATTAGATTCAAAATATATTTATATTCAGTCTCGATTTATAATTAACTTAATATTAAATTTCAATTTTGAAACTGAAAGTCTGAGATTTTGTTCTTCATAAAATTGAGATTATACAGTCTTTATAAAGTTCATTTTATATCATGGATTAATCCATTGGCTCAAAATTAATTTCTTGACTTTTTGAATTAAGCTACAATCATGAAAATTAAATACAACAATTTAAAAAAAAAACCGTTACATGCCAAATAATTTTTGGTATTAGAAAAAAGTCAATTATATACCTACTATGCCTTACTGTAAATTATTATATTCGGTTAATCAGAATAACAGTTCAATCATTTACATTCCTTTCCATTTCAATGTTCTACGTACAGTAATCTAGATGCATTTGTTCGGATCTTGAAAAGTAAATTTTTTTTATATTTGCGAATGTTCTTTTTAATCTTCTGACATAATACTAAACTAAAGAATCTAGAAGTGATAAAATTTTATAAAAATGAAACTGAAAATGATATATTGTTATATGTAGTAGCGGATCGTTGTGTAAAATGTTGGATGGCTAGCTGAAATGCATACCAAAAAAAATTATTCCATTTTGTTGAAAACTTGAAATTATATAGAAGAAAAAAAGTGATTGCATAAAAGTTTTCTTCTATATTGAGCTTCTGCACCTAAGAATTTTAAATTATATTTTAGTTTTCGCTATATATTACTAGATGGGCAGAGCACAACTTATTTTTTACGGCGAACCGTCACAATTTATATGGTAATAAAATGCGAGAAATTCGCTCAATTCTAAAACTTTAAAATTTCAAAATACAATCAGAAGACTGGCATTAACATTGTATTCAATATACTTTATATCAATATAATATAAAACTTTGAAATACAAAAATATGAGATATATTTTTGATACCATCATCGTTTGTAATAACACATTCTTTGTTGTAAGTTGTTGTTTTTTAAAGGTTGTTAATTAAACTATAAGCACGCAAATGTTTGCCACAACATAGTTCATATATATTTTCAACTAAAAATCAATTAAAGTCCTATTTAATGACTTTTATAGACTTTATATATTATATACAAGAACTTCCTTAGAGTTATTTTTTTTTTAATCTTAAAAATATAACGACTACGAAATATATTATATTTAGTAAAATATGCCTTTAAGCAATAAGTTAATTTGACGACGGTTTGCACATCATAAGATTTAATACCACCGACATTGCATTGCAAAATATTAATCTAAAGATCAAACAAAACAAACCAACAAACACAAAAACAACATCCAAAAACAAGGTGATTACAGTCGTTAATGTTCACATTTTTCATAATACTAACTACACTACTTTCCAAAAAACATATATATTTTTTGTAAAATATACATAAAGAGAGACTAAACAACAAAAATCTATAGAATTAAAAAGCAAAAATTTTAATGTTTTAAAAAGCACACCACACACCATACATAAATAATATTTTTGTTAATTTATTTTTAATTTGAGGTTAAATTCAATTTTCTTAAATAAAAGGAAAAATTAAAAAATAAAAACAAAATAATAATAACAAATATCATGAAAGTGTAGCAAGCACCTTGTATTAGTGTTGATTAATTGTCGAAAACAAAAAAAAAAAAAAAATAAAACAAAAATTAGATCTTATCCATAAATACGGACGAATATTATTTCGAGACTCGTACTAAATTGCAGTTCTGACAAAATGTATACTAATTGCTCTTAAAAAATTATTTAAAATTTTTTTTAGATATTATGATGATTATGATGACGCTCTACTAAAGTTGATTTGAAGTTGATGAATTTTTTGCACTTCAAAAATTATTATAATGATGAGATCTTCTTGCGTTTTAAAGATGTGGTGGATCGGAGCCCATTAACGAGAAATAATTATTCATTATACAATTATAATAAAAAAAAAAAAACAACAACAACAAATTTTTGGTGTTATAAAAAAACACATAACTTAATGGATTATCTGTTACTGTATGTTGCATACATTTTAATGGGCGTTTATATAATATAAATAGAGAAGCAAATGTAAATCGCCAATGGTTAAATTGTTATTTTTTTTATATTTATAATATGTAGATTCAAGTCATCATTTGCACAATAAAATAGAAGAGTAAAAATTAGAATTAAAAAAAAATTTAAATTAATAATTTTTCCGAATATATATTTTGGTTTACATTAATAAAAAATGGAGCCAGAGCAACATTAATAATTCTAAAATATTTATATGAGGTACTCGTAAGGATTGGAATGATGAACATAATATACAAAATTAAAATTAAATTTTTTGTGTCAAATTGATGAAGTTTTAATCATGACATGACGAAAAGATAAAGATGGAAATAATTTTGAATTTATTTGAATTTTTTGAGAATTATTTTTAAAATTAAAAATGGTGGTTAACGACACCTTTCTGATAGTCAAAGGTTTCCATTTTAGGTACAATAAATATATATAGATACCCTAATATAGTTTAGAATATAGTTATTAAGTGTAAGCTTATATAAATAAAGTAAGCTCATATAGAATTTGTCAAGAACGTTTTGATTGCAAATTCACTATAGATCATATTGGGTTACTAACAGCCTAAGAAGGTTTAAGAATGCTAAGTAAAAAATGTTTAAAGACCCACTATTTTGTTGCATTGAGCGTTTGCAAATTTTTACAACTCAGGAGAGAGTATGAGTATATATCTCCATAGCTTTCTTTATAAACAGTATGTGTAGCATAGAGGACAATACGCAGAAAGATCCTAGGATGTTTTGAATTCATAATTAGGAAAATACTGATTATCCATCGGAAAATACTGATATATCATTAATAAAATTAGGAAAAATACTGATTATCCAGTTCTTATGAATTAATTAGAGCTTTTATTTCCTAAATTTTTTATAACACTAGAGAATCCCTTGTGCAATTGGCCAGAAGTAGTACTTTTAAAAACAATTTTATATAAAAAAAAATAATATTTGTTAATTGTTGTTGTTTTGTGAATCGCTTGATTTTTGAATATTTATACTTTATAATGAAATTAATGTTACTTAACACACTAAAATCCCATTACTCTCAACGTAGTAGATCGATAAATTAGTGTTTTTGCATAAGATATTAAAGTGGGTTTAAGGATTTTATTGAATAATATATTCTGAAGCGCATTTAAACAATTCATCAGATTTAGTTCTTTAAAATAAAATGGAACTTTGCTATTATGAAGACAAAGTATTAATTTACAATAGTATAGTTTTCCACATTTGAATTTGCTGCTATACCCAAAATTAAAAAACTTTATAAGTAGACAATGTTATTGTCTATGATGCCTTGTCTTGTAAATAATATTGTAAATACCAAACTTGATCTGATCATTTTAATGTGCTTGTAAGCTTCTATAGTATTTTATTTATCCCATATTTTTTTATTTCTTTAGTGAACAAATTTATTTGTAGGTACTTCTGTACTATCTATGTACCACAGAGCGTTAACAATTCAGTTTTAAATATTTAACAACCCCAGGATTGAGTGCCGTAAAATATACAATTATTGTATAATAATTATTACTCCTATTTTTTTATTTTCGGTTTGTTGGTATTTAATTTTAAATATTTTTCTTTTATTTTTGATTTGTTCAATGTGTAACTGTTTAATGTTGAATGTTTTAAGTATTCACCACCCTTTTGCATATTTTTATTTTTGGCTAAAATTTTTTAAACTTGCTAAAATTTTAATATTTTTGTGGTGTAATTTATTATTCAACTATTCTTGTTTTTTTACTCCCCAAGTCGTTCATCTTGTGTATTATATCTTGATCTCCAATTCGTTTAATGTCGAGTCTATTAAACTTGATACTTCCCATAACTGATATTGGTCAAAGATATCAAGGTTTCTGGTTACTATTCATTACCTATTATATTACCTGGACTGGACTATGAACATGAAATGGGTATAAAAGTAAGCTGCTATTTATTTTGTAGTATACAACTCCTAACTAAACATATGTAATATACAAAAAAAAAATAAATTTAATAGTAATAATATGAACAATAAACCATGGCTTGATACAGAACTACTGATAACTGTGAAAATAAAAAAATTTTTGTATTCAAAATGGACAAAAAACATACAAACACGGACTTAGAGTTCCAAAGAAAAAAGTAGTTCCAATTTTTAAAAGTAAAGCAGATCTAAATAATTACAGGCCAATATGCCTAGAACCAATTTTTTCGAAAGTTTTGGAAAAGGTTGTTAATAATCAATTAAGTAAATTGGTATAGATAAATGGTATAGATATGGTAGTATTTTAGGACCTTTCTTTATTTACAACCTATATTGAAACATTGCAACAACTGGAAATTGAAGCTTAAATTTTCCTGTTCGCTGACGACATCTGCCTAATACAACAACAAATAAATTAACAATTAATATAAAAAAGACAAAGTATATGCGATTATCGGTTCATTCTCGCCGTTAATAAATGTAAAAATTTTTGAAGCAAAATTATAGATCAAGTAAACGAATTTAAATATCTTGGTTTTTGGATAGATTCACAATTTAAATGGAAGATGCATACAGAATAAAATATTTTCATTTCGTCAACGTACACAAGAACGCCAGAATTTTTTATAATATTATATATACATCGTTTGTGGTTAATATAAAAATCAAAGGACCTAAGTGGCTACCTTGTACAACAGCCGATTTAGCAATGAATTTGAAACATTAGATCTAAAAAGGACGTGATACACTCTTCATACAAATATGAACTAAACCAATCTATAATTAGAGGTGGAAATTCTAAAGCACGAAGCTTAAATAAAATGGAACACTAAGGGACATTTTATCGAAACCCTTGCTAAAGTCGTTAGCAATCGAATTCTTGGTGGATTTCTTTTTAAGGAATCCATGTTAAAAACAGGATAATAATGAAATGGCTTACAATGATTAAAGAGAGTCGTATACAATACTCTCTAAGCTTAGGAAAACAATATAATTTAGCAATGGGCCTATATAGTTATTGATTTCAGCCTTTCTTATGGATGGGAGTTATGAAAGAAGTTTTTCATATACTCGGAAAAATTACTGAAGAGAGCAATTTTAAATTTTTTATTGTTTAATTGAAAACAGTTTATAAATGTTTGCAATATGTTGGACGACTCAATGGTATTAGCATGTGTCATCTCTCCAAAATTAATTATAATAAAATTGGTATATAATATTTTTGGTTATTTTACTTTACTTTAAATTTTTTTAAATTCCTAACGTGACTTTTGAATTTTAATCATAAATGTTGTTTTTAATTCTCCAATGTATATAATATACATGCATATACATTGTGTATATATACACTCATAAAGTTTATGCTTGATTAAATCATATTCAGAATTTTCGGATGAATAAAAAAAATATCCTTTTTTAAATTTTTTTATATTGTATGAAATCAAACTAGTATACAAATTTTTTATTAAAAGGATAATAAATAATTTTGTTTTTGTTTTTTGTTATGTTTGTTCTTGAAATTTTAATAATCAAAATTTAATACACGACTTGTTATCTGATTTCTTTTTCTATTTTTATTTTTTAAATTTGTTTTTTTTTTGCTCTGATAAAAGAATAATATAAGGAAGGATGAACATGATCCTGATGCTCATATACAATTTTTATATACATATTTTAAATTAAAGAACTTGATAAGCACATATGGTAGTGATCAAAATTTTATGATAAACAATTCTATGTGTTTAATCCTTCCACAGGGACATTATTATTTCATCATAAATTAAGTAGTTCGATATCAGATTGAAAACTAGGTATGTACCTTTTTTTTTTTAATTGCAATAATATTAGTGTTCATTTACTGCAATGACAGCTTATATCTCCTCATACACATAATATTAATTTTATGGTGTTAGAATGTTAAAAGAGGGTGATTTTCCGCATTTAAAGTATCCTTTTGTATTATTTTTATTATTGTTATTATTATTAGGTGTATATTATATATTAGCAAAATAGAGTGTCGATTTTAATCGGAAGATCAAATAATATTTTCTTACCACATTTACACTCAAAATAATAATTTTTTTTTAAACATCTCTTAACGCATTCAGTTCTCTTTAACATATTTACCATCATGATTTTCCATTTCATTCGCATCATAATTCAGATTTGTATATTACTTATACGTATAATTTTAAAAAGAGCTGGTTACATATAGGTATATAGGTAAATATATGTATCAAATTGATTCATTTAAACCAGTTAATTATTGAAGCAGTTTCATATACTTTTACGATGTTTGATGGAAACAGATTTGTTGATTTTGCAAAAATATAACTGGGTATAACAACTGCTAGAGAACTGTTTTATTCTATTTTTATATATAGAATATTGGTAAAGTTCGCTAAATTAAAAAAAAATTTCTCTAATGATTTTGCTTCTTATTTTAATAAAACCGTGTTCTAATATTGAGATAATGTTCATTGCCCGACAGAAGAATGTTGAAGTTTGAAATGACTGTTAATAAAAATTTTTTAGCTATATTTTACTTGAGTTGAGTAAATACAATCTTTGAAGAATCTATTGAATTCATATTCGCCCTAAAATTCAGATTAACAATATTCATTTTTTTATGTATATAAATGTATATCTATAAGTTTTATACTTACACATTATTTTGGCACTAATTATATACTAAGTGAGCCAAATATTTAGAATTTTCTCATATCTTTATTTTATCAAGTCTTTACATATATGTAAGAAAGTAATTAAGCTAACAAATATGAAAAATTATTTTTACATAAGCTTACAAATAGATCCCGGATTGGTAAATATTAAGAAATAAAACCTATATATAATATTCATTACATTACCTGTATGTGAAATCTGCGCAAGCAGGTAGAACGTTTATATAGTATGATAACAGATCGCCAACAGCTAAAAAACCCTTTGAATTAGCTCAAATAAATTTGAATCGACTTCTGAAACAAAAATCTCGAGATAATTTCAAAAACTACCTTGTTAACTTAACTTCAACTAGCGAAACAAATTATTCACTGTGGAATGCTACAAAAAACCTACAAAAAGACAACAAAAACAAGTACCACCAATCAGATTGCACAATGGAGATTGGGCCAAAAGTGCCTACGCAAATCATCTAGCAGAAACTTTCAAGCCACATAACATCATACTAGAAACGATAAACTACCAACAATACGAAACCAAAATAATTTAATAAACCTAATTAAAATTAAAAATAAAACAGTGCAATTTATAAGAACTCAAAAAATTTCAGGATATGACAGAATTAATGGAAAAATGCTGAAGTAATTACCTGGGATAGCTTTCATTCATATTACTTAAATTTTCAATGCTATATTTAGAAGAAGCTATTTAATTCCCCTCATTGTGGAAGCTTTCAAACATCATAATGGTTCCTAAACCAGGTAAAGACTCAACAAAAATAGATTCATATAGACCTATTAGTCTTTTACCAACACTAGTTAAGGTATTTGAAAAAGTCCTAATATACATAAACTAATGCCTAAGATTATATTTAGGCCACTCGGGCCACTTTTATATTTAATTTATACTACCGAACTACCTGATAGTAGGCAAATACTAACATCCACATTTGCAGATGATACGGCTATTTTGAGCACACACATAAACACTCATGTTGCTTCGAAAAACCTCCAAGACCATATATAAAAATAAATTAAAGTAAAAGTGTACATGTCACATTCGCTCTAAATAAAGACACACAGTAAAAATAAATGGAATCACCATCCCACATGCAAAAGAAAAAAAGTATCTCGAAGTCCATCTCGATAGAAAGCTCACTTGGAAAAACCATATAGAAACGAAACGAGAACAAATGAAGTTAAAAATAAATAGTATATAATTGATATAGTATATACTGATTTGGGATCGACAGATCGACCCAGATGCTCAACTGTCGAGTTCCTATTCAAGTACTTACATTACCTCCCCGTGGTGACCCTAGGAACTGCCTTACATAGCATCCGCTGGTAAACAGGCCAAAATTGTAAGTGCGCCAAAATTCTCAAAATTTTGAGGTTGGTGTAAGACTGACTCCCTTACCCGTAAAAACTGCATAGTTTTCAGAGACGCAATTGAAGTCTCGGATACGATCGAAATGTACTGACTAATTGGCAAAAAATCTTCTCTCGATATGGACTATAAAGTACTTTTATACAATTCAATCTTAAAACTAATCTGGTTATATGGAAAAGTAAGTCTAAAAGCAATGTGGAAATTATGCAAATTTTACAATCAAAAATATTAAGAATCATTACCAAAGGTCCTTGGTACGTAAAAAATTGCAACATACACAATGGTTTGAACATACCGGTCCAGATGAACTCCAAAGACTAGCAAGGAACTATGTTGACAGATTGTCAAACCATCCAAACAATCTAGTGCGAAATCTTTTATGCATACTTTTAACGAGCAGATTTAAAAGGAGTACCTCAGCAGTGTAGCTGTGATTAACCTGGATTGATGTCTAATCACTTTATTTTACACCCTCAACTTTAGTACATAGGATTTGAATAAATTTATTCTTTTTAAATAAGTCAAAATGCTAAATTATTGTCACTTTCTAATGGAAAGATTCAATAAATACTTTTATACTGTAAAAAAAAAAAACATTGTTAGAATGTTTTACTTATTATTTTGGTTATAATAATTGGCCAATGCCCAATCATTAGGGTATTTAGTATAGCACATTCAGATATTATAGTCCAATCCAATTCCAATATATTTCATCGATTTCCTTTGATGCCATATTTATACTCAGGCAACTCATCGAATCGAGTTCAATCGAATTAAATAATCAGCAACATAGTTAACACCTCTTGGGAATATCGAATAAATAAGAACGTTAACAATGTTAACATCATATGTTACGCAGATGATGCTGTACTGTACTCGCAGAGAATGAAAATGATCTGCAATGATTATTATTCAGATTTAGTGAAACTGACAAATTGTACAACATGAAGGTGTCCACAACGAAAACCAAAAAAATAACTATTTCGAAAGAACTTCGCAAGTAAAATTATCGTATAAGTACTCAATTTTGAATTGCCAATTTAGGTAGGTTAGGTAGGTAGAAGTGGCCATTCCAGTTGCTTCTGGAAAACCAAATCGCAATTGCAAAGGAAGTGTCCAAGAGTTTCTGTCTCATTTTAATTTTTGCAGTTACGATATGGATTGAACGGCGAATACCTAGCTTGGCAACGTGGCTTCCTATCGGCCAATGATCCGTACTCATGGCCACTACTCTTGATATATCAGTACGAGACCTGACTAAGAGTTGTATGGTTTTGTTGATGTTATACGAGGGCCATGTTTTCCTCGATATCTTACAGTTATTTAGTCTTTGCCGCCTTTCGTTCCCTCTGGCCAGAAAGAATGGAATGGATGCGCTCCTTGACGACTCTCATTGGAGAGTGAATGTCCTCTTCAAGAGGCCTGTCCAAATTGCAGCCTTGTCTGGCCAGTTCATCGGTTCTCTCATTCCCATCTATATGTTATTGTGATCAGGAACCCAGAGTAGAGAAATCAAAAACGGCTATCTATAAAACGTCTACCAAGAAAACATCTGAAATGATGATTCAACTACAATATGGTAAAGTAAATAAATCTCGTAAACAGTAATCAGTAGATTATTGTCTATTCTATTGAATTTTTAAGAATGTAGTACCTTTGGCTTACTACATTTGTGTCATGTACTTGTCCTGCTTACTTTGTATGAATTCGAACGTATTGATTCCAGAATCTGATTTTTTTTACATGTATATTTCTTACGGTATGTAAATAATGTAAGCAAAGCAATTCCAAATTTAATTCCCAGACACATCCAGCGAAATCATAGGGAGCCGGTCATTTTGTCGTATAATTTTTTTAAAATAGTATATTTTAGAGCTAGTTACACATATCAGCTTTTATCATTCACGAAATATGTACCTAAAAAATATAAGACTTTCAACGATAGGTTTAGTTAGTTTAAGGCGACAATCCTCACTGTTATAAGTGCTTTGTTGTTGAAGTGTATATGCAGTAAAAATAATTAGAAAGAGTTTAAGAGTTGTATTCAAAATAAACCAATCAAAATGTTACAGTGTATTCCGTCTTTCCAGAATAGTTATACAAGTGTATATGAAAGATTCTGAATTAGAACAGACTTAAGAGTTGGATTTAAAATGAGAGTATTCCATTTTTCCACAAAATGTATACAAATGTATATGCAACATCCTCGATTATTATGAATTTTAGTTGATCACAAAATCAGGATTATTCGCCTTTTACAGAATAGATCAAATTAAAGTTGTCAAAATGTCCAAATGGATACTTATATTTTGCTAAATGTATTTTTGTTGAATATCCGTTTTGCTAAATGTCCTTTTGTTAAGTGTCCAGTTGCTTATAGCGAAAGTTGCCAATTGCACTGTACGTGCTATAGGATATAACTCCGAAACAAGAAATGAAATACCTCTGCAAATCTTTCAACATTTTGTTTTTCAGTAAATAGATTCGCACTTGATACCATATATTTTTACCCATTTGTTTTTTATTCTAATCTAAAATTTTGTTTAATTTATTCTAACTTTTATCTCTTCGAAAACTTCATAGTAAACTTATTTATGAACTCAAACATTTATGCCTGATACCTTTTGCAAGGCTTATTTTATTTATAACAAACATTGTACAGGATATCGGTATATCTTGATGTATTAAATTTTTTTTGAATAATATTCGCTTCTTACGACATTCAGCATCCCCTGATACATTTTTTTAGTTCAGAGCTCACCTTAAAATTTAACGAATCTCAAAGAATGTATTTGTTCAATTACCTACTTTTAAAACATAAATCCTACATTTTAAAACAAAAAATCTAAAATTCATAATCATAAGCCATCATAATCCTAAAATTCCAGATGATTTTAAAAGCTGTGAAAATCTTAAATAATTGAAATCTGAATTGAAATAACTTAAAAAAACTTTTAATTTTAAATTTTGTTTTATTTTAAATGCCATTTTATTTTTCTTAGTATTTTTTTTTCTTTTTATCTATAATCTTAATTTAAATTTACTATAATGATTTTTTTTTTATAATTATATATATGTATATATTAACTAAATTATAAATTAAACTAACAAAATTTAAAATAAAAACATTCATTCTCTTTAAATTAACTTGATCGTTATTTCGTATATTTATATAATTTATACCTATATATATAATTTTAGCCTATATATATACAGGTTCTAAATTAAATATAGCTCGTCCTTTTCTTTTAATTAAAATTAAATTAAAGCACAGAAATTTTTTTTCATTAAAATCATTTCAATAATATAATATAATATAATACAATTTTTACTTATATATGATTAATAATAAAATAATTAAATTAATAATATTTTTTTTTTTAATTAAATTACAATATTTTAATTTATTTTTTGTCTTTTTGTTTTTTTTTTTTTAATTTTACTTAAAATTTGAATTTAAACATTAATCGTTTCATCATCACTATCACTTGATGTTTCACAGATATCTGATTTACTAATTGGTGGGCTATTACTAGCTGGATTTAAATTTGGTGATCTTCCATGTGGATAACTATTATTTTGTAGTGGCAGTTGCCTGTTCACTAATAAACTATTACTATTATTATATAAACTAGATGGGCTATGATTACTTAATTCACTTGGATTACGATTTATTGGGGTTGTTGAGGGTGGTGTTAGTGCTGATGTTGCTGTTGGTGGTGTACCATTTCCAGTAGCATTTATCGATGGATGACTTGAATAGAAATTACTCAATGATGTTAATGGATTTGTTGCTGTTAATGGTAGAAATGCATTTGGTGTACCATTTACTGGTATTGTTGTCGCTGTTGTTGTTGAGTTTCCAGTTAAATCACCACCTAATCCAGATGGTGATCTATAGTCTTTTGGTACAGTTGCTGCTGCTGCTGCTGAATACAATCCATATGGTAAAGGTGTTTGAAATGCTGCTGCTGCTGCCATTTGTCTATAATATAAATCAACTGGTGATGGTACACCAGCTGCTGATGGTGTTGGATATGGCCAACTACTAATATACGGTGGATTACCATAAAGTCGTTGAAATGCTGCATAATTACTAGCTTCAGTTAATAGTTCTAAACCAACAGCTGTTTGACGTTTCCATTTGGTTCTGGAATGAAAAAAAAAAAAAAAATTTTAAATAAAAATTTACAAGAGTATGAGACTATTTGAATAATTCAGATGCAAATAAGAATAATAAATTAACATTAACATTAAAATTTTGATTAAAAATTATTTTAAATATTGTCAAGTTTAGGTTGACAGACCTAACTTTGATTTGGAGAAACATTTTTCGACGGCAAAGTTCAAATTTAATTGTATCGTAAGTTATGAAAAGGAATTTGGGTTATTTCTAATCTAAAAAAAAATTTCAATGTACCCGTATAGGTACTATTAGATGAAAGTTTAATAGACTATCTAAAATAGACTAACTAAAATCGGATATCTAATTTCTATTTCTTAGACTAGCTATATATTTAATTGAACTGAAACTGCATGCTAATATCTCTGTTTTTTTCTTTTACAAAGTAGCCAAATTTAACAACTAAAGTAAACTATTCAAATCCAATAGCTTATTATTTATATGAAACACTAATTTATAATGGATGCAATGCCAAGATGAAACATCTATTCTACTTAATCTGATTATTGCTGTGATGGATATGGTAATGAAGGTATTTCAATTTGAAAAAATTATTCTAACCATTCTAACCATCAGATCTATAGATTTTAACTTCAAGAATAATGTTTTGATCAATTCGATCGTGCCCACTTTCCTCTAAAAATAATAATATCATTCACATTTGGATATCTTTTATCAATGAAAAATGAAATTTATGAATTAAAAAAGTGTATACGAAAGAGTTATATTATTGTATATCAACTCTTAATTGTAATTGTTTTATTTCCAGTCAACTTTCCTTCCAAAACAATTAAATTACACAGAGCGAAGAAGTAGCAAATAAATAATATGAAAAAATTAAAATGTTGGTATAGTTTGATATCCCAATATGTTGTAATATAAAATAATCGTATACCTATATATCTCACCATATAATTAGCCTTCATCAAGCAATGACATTTTAAAACCTAAAAAACTCGCTTGTTAAAGGGTAATATAACTCTTATAAGTCAATTTAGATATGTACAAGTATATATATATATGTATATTCTATTATTAATATTTGAATTTTTGGTTATTAAAAAACTAAGTGAAATCTTTATAAAAAAAAATTTGTTAAAAAGTTTCGATTTCTACAAACAATAAAAAAATAATAATACCTATACTATTAATTTATATATATATATATATACGTAATGTACCTACATTTCGATTCGAAATAATTATTTTATGTATCATTTAAATCCTTTTCTATATATGTACATATATCAAGGAGGAAAGAAATCATAAAACGGTTTAAATAGCCCTTAAATAAACATAATTATATTGGACTTTTCAATCCAGTTATATTTTTTAATTCATTTCACCTTTCTTCTCATATCAAATACCAACCTAACCCAAAAATATAAAACGCGAACAATAAAAAACGAAAAATTTTAAAACGCGACTTACAAACACACAAACAACTATTTTTATACCTACTGTCAAAAGAAGGAACAACAATTTAAAAAACAAAAATAAAATTTTTAACCTAAAAAAATTGTAATCACTGCCTGCCTGTATATCCGAAAGGAAATTTTTTTTTTATTATTAATATTTAACATTTCGATTTCAATCTCTCAGATTTGAATGATTTCAATTTTTTTGATTTGTTTTTAGTTTTCTGATGTTTTATGATGTAATGACTTTAGATCACGCGCGCTCTTTCAACAAAATACAGTAGAAATCTACATCTTGAGGCAATTTTTTTTTTTATAAATAAAACAAGAAAATAAGATAAAACAATAACAACATTGCAGTCAATACTGGTATCAGATGATTTTAAGAGACGATCCTTTCAAAATCATCATTGAATTGAAAGCCTTGAAATTATTATTTTTCTTTTTTTTATTATTATTTTTCTACAATTGTATAGCCAGCATTGATTTTTCATTTAAATGGTTTCTTTTTGGTAAGATATCATTTATTTTAATGGTAACTGCAATCAATTCAATAAAAAAAAAATATCATTCGAAATGAAAAAAAAAAAAAATAAAATATATCAATACCGTATTTATAAATCGGTAAAATTTTATATTTTTCATACAAGTATTACAGGTAGCCGTTTAAAAAATTAAATATTTTTATCATTTATATATACGATGTACAAAATACAATTTTAAAATCGAATAAACAAATTTTCTGTGATGAAAATACACTAGGTAAAAAAAAAATAGACATACAGGGTGGTGCTATATGTATTATATATACATCAATATTAATATATGTTTTTTTATTCAAATAAATTGAATTCTGTTTAAGAAATAAAGAAATTTTTGGGTCACCCAAATTTTTTCTGCGACTTTTTATAACAAAAAATTACAAGTACGTGGCCGATTCAGCGGATTTTAGTCACACATAGCTACTTACATTTAAAAAATAGCTACTTAAATTTTAAAAAGAATATTGCGAATTTTCTCAGCCAACACAAGTGATTGGTTGAAATCGCATATGGCACCTAAATTACTTTACTTCAAAAATATATGCTTTAGAAGTCCGAAATAAATAGGTGAAAGATTTTTGAAAATTGTCGATTGCCAGGTCAATTTTTTTATTTTATATATATGATATATTATATTTTTTCATTGTATTTCATTTCATCCCAATGTCGTATAGAGTACAGGTAAACCAGGTATAAAAAAGCCTGTAAAGCATTTTGCTTTCATCGGGAATCGAAACTGGACCTGGACAATTTATTTTTACTTTATTTTCAAAAATATAGTTTTTTGAATATAAGGGAAGGAACAAAAGTTTAGTAAAATTAACAAAATAAAAAAAGTGTATAAAATAACTAAATCACGTGTGAAATAGCAGCAATTTCCAATTGATTAAAATCAGTCGATCAAGATGCGAATCGGCTCATTTGAAAGAATTTTTAGATGAAGAATAAAATTACAATTTTTGGATTATAGTAATATTTATTTATTATTTATTTATTTTTATTTAATTTTTATTTATTATTTATATTTATTATTTATTTATTATTATTTTTCATTTATTTATTATTTATTTATTATTTATTTATTACTTGTCTATTTTTTATTTATTTATTATTTATTTATTTTTATTCATTTTTTATTTATTATTTATTTATTATTTATTTTTTATTTATTTATTATTTATTTATTTATTTCATTACTATAGATGGTTTTTTGTTTTTTAATCTATTAACATTCTGCTTATAGTACAAATATATCGCGCATATTATGTCTATATCTATAATAAAATATTGAACGTTAAATTTTTTCACTCGATGTACCTACCTACCCGATAAAATGTTCACAGAAAAGTGCAGTAGCGAAAAAATAAAAAAGAAGAAAGAGGAAGATGATATTTTTGAAATGAAAATTTTTTGAGTAAAACAATAAAAATGGTTGTATTTTTTATTTATTATTTTTCTTTTAGTAAAATTGCGTACATATACGCATTTAGAGAAGATGATGAAATGCTGATGCAGTGAAATTGGAATGATTATTTTATTTTTTATTTTTATAATTTTGATACCTTACAGCTATATTATCAACATGAGTATCATTGAAATGATATTATATGTTTGTAATATTAAATTTTTGTTAAATATTTTTAAAATTTATAACGCTGCTATAATTGCCAATTATTGCCATTTAGATTATAATATTATTAAATTGTATTTATAAAAAAAAACAAAAAATAGCATTTTCGAAGCATTAAGAAATAAAAATTAAAATATTTTAAATAATAAAAATTAGAAATTCTATAAATATGCCCCACTAAAATTAATTAATGTCTAAAGAGAGTATAGCAACGAATTTGTATAGGTATCTCTTCGAATGAAAGAGTGGACAAATTGACAAAAGGTGTAACACTAATTGAAGAACCCGATAATGAACTTAGATTAAAATATTAAATAAAATTGGATATTTCCCTTAATATGGATAAAAAAAAATGGATTATAAACATGTATAGTTAATAAAGCTTTATGGGACAAATACAACCAACATCATTTTGCTTATTTCAACTATTTTATTTTTTTTTATTTAGATTTATATTGTTTTCATATATATTAAATTTATTATTTTGAATATTGCTTTATTGTTGACATTCCATTTTTACTGTTGTATATATCGATTGTAAGATTATATTTAAAATTATACAAAATGTATAAACATACTCTGTTCATAAATGTATAAACAGGTTGTTCTTTTCGAGATAATAAAAATGAAATGAAAATTTGGCAAAATATTTCCGATTCGAACTAATTGAAGAGAATTAAATTATAGTAAATCTTTCTTTTTTTTTTAAATAAAAGACTCTTGTTAATTTCACAAAATTATTTTATTCCGGCACGTGTTTTGACCTTTCGGTCATAATCATGGATCATAAATGGAATCCATTTTACAAATAATTTCGGGAAATTAACAAGAGTCTTTTATTTTTAAAAAAAATGTTTATAAAATTTCACCAAGAGTGTACAAGTGAAAGCCTAAAAAGCTAAATCGATGAATATAGAACAAATCAGCAGAAAAACTTCAATCGTCTACGATATTCAGAATTTGGCATAGCAGGCTTACGCATACATAACTATCAGTTGAAAAAACCTCAAAAGGGTCTTCCAATATGCAAATGTGACCAACAATTCTTCCACAATTACAATTAAACATATTTTTGAAAATTGCGTGCAACCTATACAGAGAGATGAAAGAAATGAATTCGCCTTGATAGCACTTCAAGTTCTCAAAAAATCTACAAACCATAATGGAAAATTTTATTTAATTTCTAGAAAAAATTCAATTAGTAAACAAAATTTTAAACTATTTTGTGATAATATTATTTAAGTATAAGTGTAATTAAAAAAAAATACACAAAACAAAAAAAAAATAAATTTAGAATCTGGATAACGTAGAAAATAATAAGAAAAAAAAATTGTTCCAGAATTATTCTTACGTTCAAATTAAATTTTTATATTTTTATTTTTTTAAATTTTGTAAGTAATTTTAGTGCTATATATTATTTGTTAATACAAGTCCTTTGTAAATAGATTTATAAATAAATTAATATCTTAATCGATTGCGGTTGTTATATCATCATCAGAGGACAGAGAGTGTCATCGTATACATATATCAATCAAGATATTAATTAAACTTATTGTGAAACAACGCTAGAGTTTTTAAGTTTTAGTAGAAATCCACTTAAAAAGTATGGAAAGATAAAATGTAATAAAATATTTTATTAATATCAATTAATATTTTTATTGTTCCCAAATATAAATTTGACAAATTCTGTAAATTTTTTTCACTCCTTATTTTGCCAAGGCAACAGAATGGCAGAACAATGGCAGTGTATTAGTGTTTAAGAATGAAATTGTGAAATTATATACTATATTACACATTAAATAAAGTGTTGATTACTGACAGTGACAGTATAACAATTTGCACTGATAGATTTAGCCGGAATCATACTGATAAAATAAATTTAGAATATAGAAATTGAAAATTATTACTCTCTTTCTTTTATAGCCTAATAATAATAATAATAATAATATTTTATTACTTTTGTCATTATAAATTCAGATATATATATATATATATATACATATATAATACAATAAATATAATTAATATAAAAGCCTAAATAAAATTCAATATTTGTTCTTAGAAATCATGAACAATTCAGTGATAGTTTTAATAAATTCAGTTTTTTTATATAATTTTAAAATAATGTTTGAATATTTTAGTACCGATTGACTCTAATAATTTTGTATACCGACGATTCTAGTACCGAATTATAATATCTTTTATTTAAGTATTATAATATAAAAGTATGTATATAAGAAAAAAAAATAACTATTTAAGGTCGCAAGCACTGATGAAAAAAGTAAGTTGGTTCCGAAATATCAATATTTGCACAATAAAAATAAATTGTTAACGAAAGCAAGTTCGACTTTTACTTCGTAAATTATAAATAGATCACTAAAAACAAATTTGATTAACAAAAATAATTATTATCGTTTACATATATATTATGATTTATTACATCAACAACAATTGATATTGATTAGTTTTAATTTAAAAATTAAAAAAAAAATATTTGAATCGTACAGAAAAAATTTATCTAATACCAACAAATGGACTAACAGACATTAACTTTAATATAAAAACATTAAAAAACCATTTTAATACCAAGAAAGGATTTCACGGAAAAGAATATTGTATATATAGAGACAGCTAGGCTAAAAATTATTTTACAAACATAAATTATTATAAAATTACAAAAAGCCGGTTACTTATAATTTAATTTTTTTTTATAAAAAAAAAATTTTTTTTTTGATACAATTGTGTACACCATATTTAAAATTTACTAAATGGTATAAAAACAACAACAATAAAAACATGTTTTTAACTTTTTAGGACGTTTATATAACTTATAATTTTTTTAATTAAAAAAATTACACAAAATTATCGTTATATAATAATAACAGGTAATAAAAAAAAAAAAACAGTATTTTGAATAATATAAAAAAAAAGCAGAACTCACCTTCGATTCTGATACCAAGTCTTTACTTGTGTATCACTTAAATTCAATTGATTTGCTAATTCTAAACGATCTTGAACACTTAAATATTTTTGTCTTTCAAATGATTTCTCTAATGATTGCAATTGATGATCTGTAAATGCTGTACGTGCTTTACGTTGTTTTTTTGTTAAACCAGAACCAAATTGTCCATTACCATCATCATCATCCTTTTGATCTAGATTAAGAAAAATTAATGAAAAAAAAATCATAAGAATAATCATAACAATTTAGGTTACCAGTTTCAAAATTTCAAAATATTACAAAAACAAAACAAAAAAATGCAAAAACAAAAACCGAAAACCCAACAATCAACAATCAACCCAAATCAAATATCAATCAATCAACCGTTTTGATGATATTGTGATTGTGTCAAGAAATTGCAAAAGATATATACTCTTCTTTATAAACTCTATATTATAAAGACGGACGACCTTGAAATTTTTCAGAAGAATTTTGTAAATAAAAAAAAATATGGAAACGAAAAATTTTTTCTAAATAAATTATTAAATTTTGTGAATGAATGCTGGAATTATGAAAACTTTATTTCATAATCATTTTGAGATATTCAAAATTAGAATTAGAATACGGAAGGATACATGGTTGTGATTCATTTATTTATTTATTTTTTTTGCCAAAAAAAATTATTTAAAATAAAATCTAGCAACACGAAATTTTATATCAATATATACTATCAGCCAAATACGCTGGTTAAGGTTCGATTTATAATAAAAAGCAACATATTTTATGGGATTTCATCAACTTGGTACATTATCCCTCGGCATTGGGGTTGTAGAATAAAATTAGATAATAGAATTATGAAATAACAAAAGAAATAATAAGACCACATTCCGGAAGGGGATAAAGGGTCTGACAGTGCTTGCATATTAATATGCGGGTTGAAGTGATACATAAATAAATCAATATTACTGGCCAAATCAAAATCTAAATGTAGTCGATCAATATGGTTATGTCTTCTAACTTAATAACAATGTTGCGTATTTGAATCACATTCCGGACATGGCTGTTCTAAACTGTTTTTTTCAATTTTTCATTGAAATTAATTTGAAATACAATTTGATTCACTAAAGCTGAGTGATTATGTCACTAAAAATGTGTGATTAGCTCACTAAAAATTAATGATTGTATCATACTTAAAATAAAATAGATCTATTGCTAGCAAATAGTTGTACTATAATCAAATACAATATAGGTTGTGTATGCTGGATACTCAAGCTGTTGTATTTTGTATGTGATTAATACATAGAAAATATAGTTAAGATTTTGGACTTAGAAGGGCTTCAACTTTGTATAGCAATTTTAATATGTATTCGATTATGCAATGTAATGGCAAAATAGTATATTATAGAACATATTGTGTCATATTTGCCTCAGATTTTCGGGATTCATTCAGAAAAATGTAAATTTCATTCAAATTCAAAATTATGTAATTAATAAAATCAAAACGTTTGAGTATATACATAATATGTATTAGATTACGAAAATAGAATTCAAAAAAGAAAATATTCATATTGAAAAAGTTGGAAGAAAAATTTCAAGGACATTTCATTTCAAGGACAATAATTATCGGCATGAACTGTATAGGTATAGGTAGGTATAACCACCACATAACACAAAAACTACATCATATGATTCATTCATTATTGAAACAAAATAACAATTTCGGAACAAAAATATTTCATTTAACTTGAAATTGGACCATTTCCGAATAAATGAAAATTTAAACTTTTGTATATATACCTACAAACTGTAGAGAGGTACATTTATTAACATAAAAAATATCTTATTAGCGTGATTTTTTTAAAAACCTCATTAAAAAAAATATTTTTTTTTGATTATTGATATTTTATTCAAAATCGAAAAGTGAGGTCTTCCTCAATTATATAGGTAGTTTTCGAAAAATCAAAATACGAAGGTGAGGCCATATTTAATCAAATGAAATCTTCATGTTAGCTAATTTGAAATGATTAAACAATTTATGTTTTTGTATGGAAATACAAAAATACAAAACTTTATTTTAGTTTTTGATTTTCTTAGAAATATTTTCTGACAATTTGACTGTTCTTTTTTTTTTGTTTTTTAAATTTTTTAAAAGGATCTTTTTTTTTTGTTTTTGTTCTTCTAATTTAGTTGAATTTGTAAAAATTAAAAACAAAAAAAACTTACCATTACTATTCTCGCTATGATGATCAAAATTATTTGAAGAATCATTATCTTCATCATCACTATGACCGGAATCATCACAGGATATGCGACTCCAATTAAAATTTTCTGGTTTTGATAATTTTATTTCAGATTGTGATGATGTTTTGGTTCCTTCTGAAAATAGATGACAGAAAAATAGAAATTAATAAAAATTAAAAAAAAAATAAACAATTTATTATTAAATATGATTTTGATTTGATTAATATAGGTGTATATAGGTGTACTAGTAATTAAGTAACAATTAGAATAAAAAATCGATTGACAGAGGTGCAAATACCTATAGAAAATTGATATTTTATTTATTTTTAATTATTTAATTTTTTGTTTCAATATTTGTATATTTTGGTATAAAATTCAAAATAACAAGCATAATTTTAACTATATATCAAAATTGAATTTTAAAAGTATAATATTAACAATTAATTAATCAATTATTTAATTTTGATTAATTTAAATTGTAATATAGGTATTTCATACTTTTATTTAAATACCTAAATCTCAATTTATCAAAATTAAATATAAGTATATTTATATATGATGCGAAGAAGAAGTTGAGATTCTAATTTAATTTGATCCTTATATAGGTATTTATGTATAGTTGTTCAACAAAAATTATAACGGAAAATAGTATTATGTATTTGTAAATGTCATAATAATATATTATATACCTAATATATTAAATATTTACATATAATATATAAATTTCTTTTATTTATTTATAATATTAAGAATATAATAGAATAATACACCTATAATGCACCATTTGTTTTAAAGCGAAAATTTATACAGTTATATAGTGAGGGGTTTGTAAATTTGAGCTCTGATAGTTCTTTGCAACCGCATAATTATGTCTTATTTATAAACTTAAGACTTATATCTGTCTTAGGCTTTAGTTATTGCGATACGTAAAATTAACGAGTAAACATTTTTATTTTTACTGGTATCAGATAACATGAAGTTTTATAAAGTTTGTATAAGTTATATGAATGATCAATGATTTTCTAAAAAATAAATTCAGTTCCAAATATTAACAAATATTAACAAATATTAACTATAATTTTTAATGCTATATACTTTAAAATGAACAAATATATTTTTTTATCAAATTTTTAAATTAAAATTTGGAAAAAAATTAATTTATTATTATTTCTACATTTTTTACTATTCCTATAACTTTATATTAAAATTTGATGTTTCATACTGGTGGCAGTAAAAATAAAAATAAAAATAAAAATGTTTATTGTATTAATTTTACCTATATAACGGAATAACTGAAGTCTATAAAGCAGATTTAAGCCTTAAGTTTATACATGACATAATTATGTAGTTGCAAAAAAAATTGAAACTACTAAGTAAGATCCAAAATAACTAAATCAAAATAAGATTTGCAATCAAATATTAAAAACTATTAGTGAAAGGAAACCTGACCATTTGTCGCCATTTTCCCTTTAAATAATAAATTAAATATTATTAGCTAGCCTAAATAATAATTAAGAATAGTCAATCATTTAAAGGTGTAAAATATAATAGTTTATAAGCTCTAAAAAATTTAGAATTGTTAAAAAATTGTTAATATGTATCATGGCAATAAATAAATAATAGTGATAATAATAATATTAAAATAAAAATATATTTAAGGCTTAGGATTTCTCTATAATATTGGATATGTTAATTAATTATCTATGATAATTGACCTATGCTAATTTATATTTTACCAGAAATTTCATCAAAATGTTTAATAACTATACTAATCAATTTTTAAGAACATCGTTAACTAGTAAAATTTTCAAAGTTGAGTAGATATAATGCTTAAGCTCATTGTAAATTTATTTTTATTTTTATAAACTTCATTTACTGATTTATGTGATAATATATGTTGTAACTATATCTAGGTATATACATAAAATTTATACATACAATTTTTTAAACAAAATATCTAAAACACCTGCCAAATGGAGTTATGACAATTTCACATACCTAATAAATAATTTCTTTATAATTATAACCGTAAGAAAAACTATATAAATTTCATAATTGAACAATCAATGTGAAATTATTAATATTATTAAATAAAATAAATAGTTATAATGGCTTAATATAAAAAATTAATTTTCATAATTAAAATATAATAATTAATAAATATATATACTTAGGTAAGTGAATTAAAGAAAATTTACAATAATAATTAAAAATATGTCCATAATTATATTTTGTGGAGGTCTAGGTAGCTGGATGTAGATATTTATAAATCGAAATCGAAGACATAGTTAACTATAGTTTTTGTAAAGTAAGTATTTTTTTTTTCAAATTAAAATTTTTAAACAAAACATCACGAAATGAAGTTAACAAGTGATACCTTGAAGTTAACAAGTGACTCTTAGATAATTATTATTAGTAAAAATATTTAATTAAGTTATTTTGTTATTTTATTTTTTTTTTAATTTTTATATAATATGAAAGTATAAATATTTTAATATGATAAATTCCGAAAATAAGTATTAAAATATTAAAAAATTATTTATAAAAAAGATGCAGGTCTATATAATGAAGTTTTATATATACATACTTATATTTTTATAATGAAATATTTTTATTATTGTAATAATTACTAATTAAATATTAATAATATAATTATTGAAGTTATATGTATAATTTAAGTTCATTTATTTCATATATTTTATAGATAATTTTAAAATACCTATATACTAAGTACCTACCAGTACCTACTTTTCATAATTTTCATATCTCAAACAAAACTAAGGGTTTATTTATTTTACTTTTATGATTTACAGTGAATAAATTTAAAATTTATATATAGGTATACATTATAGGATGTATTTTATTGATTAATAAGAAACTCCGGATTAAATAAATGATAATTAAAAGTATATTTAATTATTTAATAACAGTTAATTAATTATATATATACATAATATTAAAAAGAAATTTAAAAAAATGTAATATGGAAAAAGTATATAGGTATTAAGGTATAAAAAGTAATTAATGTTGTTACTGGGAATTTTGTTCAATTTATTTGAAAATATTAAAACTGAATAATATTCAATCAAAATTCAGTAATAATCAATTGAAATATTTTTCTTATAATATTTAACCATATTCACAGATATATATAGTTATGTAGCTATATATTATTTTTAATAAAAAAAAATATTGGATAAGGTTTTAAACCCTGTTTTCCCTTAAAAACTTAATATTCATATCAGAATATACCATGTATTTAAAATTTAAAATGTTTCAGCTGTAAAGAGAACAGTTCTAGACTCTGTAAAAAATAATGTGTATTTTTTAAAAAAAAATGTATATTGACGGAAATGAAAGGAATTGAATATTATTTTTAATATGAAAAATAATTAATCAAAAATTGTACCACAAACAAAAATACATTGAATATCGAAATTAAAATCTAAAATCAATCTGAATTCAAATTTAAAATATTTGCGGACGTATCTACGAAGCACAGCCACTAAGAGCTACAGAAGATAAAATTACTAAAATGTAGAAGTACAATAACAGAACTTATTATAGGTCTCATAGTTTTGTTATTTGTTTTTTTACACATAATTTGCCACTCTTGGATAAAATAATTAAATTTCGATGATGTTATAATATATAAATGCAAATTGATAATTTAAAGTTTTTAAATTAAGAAAATTTTCTTTAGTTTGTTACCTACCTAATTTATTTTAATTTTTAATTAATTTAAAATGTTTAAAATATTTTTTCATATAGGTTCCTATAATTTTGCTGGTAGGTAATTAGAATTACTAGTAATTTACTATTTTTTGCCATTTTAGTTTATTATCTAAAAAAATAAGAGTTACATACTTCAACATTTTATTAAATATCATTTATAAAATAATAAATAGTGAAGATCAAGTTTTTGAAATATATAAACTTCAACAACCGTGAAAGTATTATACATATATTAACTATGGTAATCTTAAATATATTTTCATTCAAACATTTTAAAATTAAATTCAAAATATGTACCTATATAGGTAGGTATAATTAATTTATTATTATAAATTTTAAATACGAAATTTGAATAAGGTTAACTAATATAAGAATATTTGATTAATTAAATTTGATAAAAATTTTAATAAAAATAAGTTTTATTAAAAATCAAAATATGCTACAAATTATGTTGTTCGTATTACTCATCTTATTTCTTAGAATCTGACTAGGTCTTTACTCCTAAAACCAATAAATTTTGTTTATTTTTAGAAAATAGTTTAATAAAATCTATACTATATGAGTTGGGACTTTTAATAATCAAATTTTTATAGGTACCTATATAGATTTGAAAAATAATTTGAAATGTATAGCTTACTTACAGCCTATAACCTACAACCAAAGAACATATAATAACTGTTAATAAGATATTATGTTCTTTACTATATCTTAATAAAAATATCTTAAAAACGCTTATATATCTCTGGCAGCTAATGCTTCGAAATTACTATTTTGTATATATAATTTAAATTATATTCAATAAAAAATAATAATAATATAATAAAATATCAAAATAAATATAATATTAAAAAAAATAATTAAATTTTTATAATTGTCTACTATAAACCGTAGAAAAAAAATTCTAAAATTCATTTTTGTTAAAACAAATATTCTTTAACAAAACGATGATGATAGGAAAAATAAAATTTCATTTGCCGTCGGCATTTTCATCACGTTAATATAAAAATAAAAAATTTCAAAATTGAACAAGAAAAAAAACGAATTAAAATTCAATAATTTATATTTATATTTCATAATTGTAAATAATATTTTCATAATTGTATAAATAATTATTTTAATTTAATAAAAAAAAAAAAAATACTCACCATGATTGTTACCATATATTGAGTTATTAATATGGGAATTATGATCACCAGTTGATAATGAATGATTATTATTATTGTTATTATTATTGTTGTTGTTGTTGTTATTATTATTAGCAAGTATATCACTAATCATAAAACGTGAAGTAGGTAATTGTGATACTGCCATTGTTCTATCTTTAATTGAAATGGTCATTTTGTTGTTTCTCAAATCCAATGCTACTTTCGTTTAATAATTTTAATTTTTTTTATTTTTCTTTTTGTTTTTTATTTACTTAATGTATAACGTTTTCCACCAAAATTTATTAATCAATTATTCAGTTAATTATGTAAATTAATTTTCAAGTAAAAATCAAGAAAAAATTTTATAATTATTATTGGACACAATATAGGTATACTATATAATATGTACCTATACACTTTAACACAAATTTTTATTGTTTTAACAATAAATTATTATTATTTTTTTTTTTAATATATAGTTATAATTTAGATGGTAGATAATAAATATTACTAATGATGTTAAAAATTTTTTTTAATAATTAATATTTTAATAATTCAAACCGGAAGGATGTGTTATAAACTAATTAAAATTAGAAAATAGGTATATAGATATAATTCACTCATAAATCAAATTTCAATTTAGTTTCACCAAATGGTAAAGGGTTTATTAAGTAGATATATAACTTGTTAAAATTCAGCTAAATTGTTAAAATAACACTATATTTATATGTATATATACATATAGGTATATTATATAAGCACATAAATTTATAATGAAAAAACCTGTCTCAAAATTTATCTATCTCCTATTTATTTTTTCTCTCTTTCCTTTCATATATTTATAAAAATTTATCTAAACACACAATAAAAAAAAAAAATATTTCTGTTATTTTTAAGTCGAATCAAAAATAAACTCAACCGATACTTAACGCAGTCGTTTAAACACTGACGAAATACTATTCAATTTTCATTAAATGAACCCTCATTTCACTTTATTAATGCTTGCTACTAGCAAGTTTTAGTTCAGTTCAGCAGAGTTGAATTGTTAAGTCAGGTTTTTCTTATAAAAATAAAAAAAAAAAAAAACGCATTAAATAAATATTGCTTTTATGCTGTTTTGTTTGTTGCCTGTTTATTGTTGCTTTTGTTTGCTCTTTATTTACCTAGTAATCAAAATCAAGTTTCTCTCTTTTATCATTTTATTTTTGTTACTTTGTATTGTATATTGTATATTGTTGTTTGTATCTTGTATCATTTTTTCTCCTGTCATGACAGTATTATTTAAATTCTTAAATTCAAATTAAAAAGTAAGCGTGTGGATGTGAAATTATCTATAGAATAAATTTTTTCAAATAAATATGAATGAGGGAAATAAAACAATTATGTGTGTTCCTTTTCTTTTCCTATTTTAATTTACCTTATACTGCCATGCACACATACATAATTTTAATAAATTTATAAATTTTCTTTTATATAAAATCTTGTAAGTGTATTGTATTTCATAAATTAAATTGCACACTAATGTGGTAACAAAAGTGTTTAATGCATTGTATATAACAAGTATATAAACGGATGATTTTTGAGCGAATTCAGTTCATTATATTATTTCAATTCGCTTCATTAGTGTTGCAATATAGTGTTTTTGGGTGTGTTGTACTTGTAGTTGTGTGTACAGATTATATATAACTGGCACTGGCTTTAATATTTAAAGTATATAATATAATAAATAAATATCTAAAATGTATCTATACATTTAAATAAATAAATAAATCCAGCAACACATCCGTATTTTATATTATATGATAATTTGAATTAAATTGTATATGCAAGTATATGTCATGCCAGTGATATTTTTTAACTTCTTCCTTTTCATTGTAAATTTTTTGTTTTTTTTTTGTTTTTGTTTTTTTTGTTTTGCGTTTTTCCTATCGAGTTGAGTTGTGTATTTAATGATCTTTTTATAATGTAATGGCTCAGGTAAATGCTGTTTAGAGTTTTTTTATTTTTCGTTTCGATTCCTTTATTTTGTTTAACCGTATTTTATTTTTTTTATTCTTGTTAATTTTTCTTTTTTGAGAATCAATTTGTGCTGTACAAGGTACTTGTATAACAAATAAAATGAAATAATAAAAAAAAAGCTTCTACTTTTACTGCTGCTGCTGTTGGGTGTTTATTTGTTTTTTTCATCGTTATTTTATACTAAGAGTAAAATAATAAATGAAAAATCCTAATGGAGTTTGGGGCGGAGCTAAAATTATTTATTATTTTTGAGCATTTATTTTGTGTATAGCATATGAATGTTTGGTTGTGTGTGATGTATGGATTTTAATTGTGTAAAGAAGATAGTATATTGATATTACAATGGTGTCAGTTACATTTGATTTGATATACATATCTACTTATAAAAAAAAATAGTTTATATTATTTTTGTTGGTTTTGTTGTTGTTGTTAATTTTTTAATAGAAAATGAGATGAATAATATAATGTTGATGAAAATGATTATATGATAGTTTCCTCTTATTTTTAGATATTTTTCTTGCTGTTTTGTTTTTGTAAATAGGTAGTTATAATGGGTATTAAAAGTGTGAAATTTTGTGTGGAGTAATTATTAAATAAACATTTTCAGAAATAATAACAAGAACAAAAAAATAATCACAAAATCGTTTTATGGCATTCAATATAGGTATATATAGGATTGTTGAAAACGATAAATTTATTTCTTTTATATTATGTTTTTACAATTTCAATATTTATTTCTATTATTCGTTTTACATTTATATAGTGATTTAGTTATAGTTAGTTAGTTCTTCTGGTTTTGTTGTTGATTATTGACTTGGTGAATTTAATTGTTGTAACAACAACAAAATGAATACAAATAGATATAATATGGACATAGTATATATAAAGATGTGGGTAGGTTTATACATACCATACATATATAATATATTATATTTTAATATAAGCAATTATTTTAATATAATGATGAATATTAAAGATGCCAACCTACATAATAATTTAAGAAAAAAGAAATTAAAATACAAAATAAATGCATAAAAAATGGTAGGTATTATAATGTAGGGAGTTGTTAATTTATATAGTAGATACAAAATAAAATAGATATTGATCAAAATGTACATACATTCAGAGATAAATGTCTATATATGAATGTAGATATCTATAATAATATTTAAAAGTAATTTTATGTATTTGTTATGTTCAAAAAACATGAAGCTACAGCTAAATTATGTAGAAACATGTAAAGAGTTTTTTTGTTATGAAATTATATAGAAAAAAAGGATGGAAGTTTGTAAGTAAAAATAAATTATATAGGTATAGATTATACCTACCTATCTATCTATATATACGCGTATATTTCAATATGTACATATAATTTAGTGTACATTGACTGAATTAAAATTGTAGGTATTCATGTATAATATCTTATTAATTTTTTTCTTTTAACTAAATTAAATACCCATTCAAGTTCTTGACAAAATGTCTTTATATTAACTTAATTTATAGATATTCATGTACCTTATACATATATATTATATATAAATGTATAAAGAAGTACAAGCTTGATTATAAAGATTAACTTTTTTAGTTTAATTTGAAATAATTTAAATGATAAGTTAGTATGTTTTTTAAATTAAGAAGAATTTATATATGTATCCCTACATAATATGTGTAGGTACATATTTGAATTAATTAAATAAATACAGATTATTTATAATGTTCTGGGGTAACCCATATGTAACCAATATGAATATGTAAATACCTATATACCTACCATCTCATTTGAAACCTCACTTATTTTTTTTCTCACTTAAATATAAGAGTATACCTATTTACCAGGGAGTATCGGTAAAAGATCGTATTAAGCTACTCCGCTAAAAATTTGGACCTGTAAGAAAATATAGAAATAAAATACGAAATATTTAGGTACCTCCTACCTATTCTATAATGTAGTTTGTATAGATGATTAATATTTAGTAATTTTTTTTATTTAAGGAAGTGAATCTCAATAATGTGGGGTTTGAAATAGCACTCATACTCAGTTGATAATAAGTGAGTATCTTAACCATTCTGATACTATAAAGCCATATTTTAAATTTATTGATTTCTCATGCATTTCAAAATTAGTATAGTTTGTTAGTAAACTTTTAAGGTTTATAAGAAATTAGTATAAATTAAACAAAGGTTCTTTAAAGTAATTGTAAAAATAGCAAAGATACGATCGATAATAATACGATCGATATTTTTGCAGATGATAGCATTTCTGTAACGTTCTACGATTTCTTAAAACGCTAAAAACACAATAATAGGTAACGTGATAAACCATGACTTAGTCAAAATTTCCGACTATGGGCGGGTGCCTCAAATACTATATATACATTCGTCTTACAGATGATGTAAGTGTCTCATTAGCACTTGTTCCACTTCGTCATCGTCCTATCATTGAAGTACACATAGAGTGCTAACTCTATTTTATATCTTGTGTGAGCAGGCACATGCTCGAAAGATTTAAAATAACTAATTCCGCCTCTTAAGATTTCTTAAGAGTTGATTGATTGCGTTGAACTAAAGGCTGCAAATGCTCACCCGTATATCGTGGAAATATCAAGATGGTTGAATGATGGATGGTGATGGAAATATCAAGACTGATTATAGAAATCTGTTTATAGCTCAGAACTTTAAGATTGTATAGAATCGCATTCTACTATATACTGGCATTCACAAGAAGGGTTAATTTTAAGCGTTTGATTTACAAAAATTCAAAGCGAACGTCAATCAACATAGTTCTCAACTCCCATCCGAATCACTTTACTATATATATACTTCCTGGGTTTCTTTTCTCTAACTATCTCTTCTCTTTTCCAAAAGCCGAAAGTATGAAGGTTTCTTTGACGTAAGTTTTGACTAATAATATAAAAAAAAATTGATTACCTGTTTTCATAGGTACTTAATATAATAAAATTTAATAATTTATACATTGTAAAGTCTTGTCTAAATGTTAACCATCATATAAGACTCCAAACGATGTGTTTTGAATTTTTTATCCATATAGGTAATAAATTATCAAAGACCCTATCAAAGACCTTTTTGTAATGAGCTATATAGCAAATTAACTGTATTTTTAATTAATGTTTTTTCATATTGTTTTTTGTTTAATAAATAGATGATAAATTTAAAAAATTGGGCAATTTTAAAATTAAAAAAAAAAGTATAAAAAATCAAAAAATTATAAAATTGAGTAAACTTATCAATAAATAATATTTAATACGCAAATTTCATGAATTTATAATTATTTGTTAAAAACAGTTTAAAAAAAGACAAATGTACTATATACTATTCAAAATAGAGAGATCCATAAATCGTTCTCTATTCAAACTATTGAACTGTTGATCGTTTTTAATGTTAACAATTCATAATATTAGTTGAATATTTTTTTAGTTTTGTATGAAACTTTTTATAATTAACATTATTAATAATTCACTATACTAATTTGAGTAAATCTAATAATGTAATTCTATACATTCAAAAAATCGAATAATTTAAATAACACTTACAAAATCAACAAAAATATATGTTTTAAAAAATAAATATGTAGGTACCTAATAAGCAAAAAAAAAAACAAAATTTTCAAAGATTATTAAATAAAAATAACATCGGGCTTAACTTTAAAAACTAAAATATTATAAAATATTTCTATAAATAAACTTTGAACAACCTTTTTAAATCCATTGATATCCCTTGTACCTATACATTTAATCTCATTTAGCAGTGAGTTAAACAACTGCAATCCTATACAGTAATTGGTTTTGATCTGCTATTCTGTTGAAGCGTGCAACTTTAAAGCTTTCCCCTTCTCTCAAATTATATGACTGACATTCACTAACGAGCTATTACCTTGAGATTTCCTTAAAGTGCATTCTTTGCTTTATACTCAGCCAAATTATTTCTTGAATTCATGTTTAGATATTACGTTTTAGTATGATTTTTCTCCCCCGATTTTTGCATCATGTTTAGGTATTCTAATGACAAATATATTTACCCGAAAATATGATTGTTATGAGGCAATATAAGTGCATTATATACACAGTTTTCACTGTAACAAATGCAAAACTGCTTCGAGGCGTAGAAAGCCATTTTGCTTCTAATTTTCCGGCATATCTACGTAGTCTAAGTGTTCTCGAAAATCAATTTATTATCTATTATAACCTCTAAATATTTAATGCGACATAACAGGTTCAATGGTCTCATTATTAATATAAACAGCAGGAACAGTATAATAGAAGCTAATATTGATATTCATACATTTTGTTTTAGTGACATATTAAGCTTTAACTGGTTCATACAAAGCCTGTCATATATTTTTTGCAGGTCTGTTTTTAAATTTAGAACTAAATTTACTTCCACAAATATATATATACTAATATATAATAAATAAATTTCGCATCTAATATATACCAGAAAAACACATCCCCCAACATGACTATTCGGCATAATTCATGAATTCATCCAATATCATTGTATAGGTATGTGTAACAGGAATGTTGTAACGCGTAACATCTTTTTGTATAGATAAAGCATTATTAACTTTTATAGCTGCTTCCTTCCTACTAAATATATTTTAAGCCCATTCAGCTTGTTGTTTCTATCTTTTGAGTTTTGACAATATAGTAAATTTGTCTCTAATATGTCTCAAATGCACACTCTAAGTATAGTTTTTGTTCAAAATTACTACAAAAAATGTAGAAAATGTATTTTTAAACACTTTAGATTAAATTTAAACGTTAAGTTTGTAGTTTTACACACATATGTTTAATGTAAATTTACACATTTTTTTTATTCATTCCCATTATAGTTTTTGCTATTTAACAGGTTGTTAAATTTCAATCGATAAATTGTTTCAATTAATGAAGCAAAATTAGTGTAATTTTATCTACATTTTTAGAGTGCTATAAATTATGCTGCTATAACGAAATCTCCAGCATCAGCCAGTTTTTTCCATTCAGCAGTCAGTTCCCAGTTAATTGTAGTCTCGCAGAAATATCTTTTGAGAAAGCCCGACTGTTTCATTACTATAATGGATATTGCGATTAAAATTTTCGAATCAATTCAGTACCTACTAAAACTAATTAAAATATTTTATTATTCAAGACCTTCTACTGTTTGAATTAATTAGAATGGTAACAAAAAAAATACAAAATTTTATTAGCCTCAAAAGATCAAAATAGTTGAATTATGGAACTGAATACTGGTCAGGATAGATCAATAACAACGCTATAGTTTACATTTAATGTGCCTATTATGTATTTCGATCGATTTTAATCGAATCGTTCATCGTTATCGTTAAAGTTATTCGATTTTAATTGTTAGTGCCATTATGTATTTCGATGAAAATTTGATCGAAAGTGTCTAAAATGCTGCCATTGTTAAATTCAAATCTATATACGATGAAAATGAGATATGTTTGATTCTTTAACTGTCAAATTCAAATTATTACATACGGAAAAAAAACCAAAAAATTTTTTTTCTTGAAAATAATTATTTTGGTGTTTTTATTTGGTACGTTCTTATTGAAAAGTTCCTATAAACATGAGAACAATGATGGCTTAAGGTATAGTAAAACTTCCTGAAATTATAGGAACTTTCCATATTTTTTTCAGTCAATATTTCAATTTTTTAGGAAACATGGTTATAATTTTAGTAATGTTTCTCATATTTGTGATCAGTTTTTCTCATTTTTTAAAACAATATTCGTAATTTTGTAAGAAACATTCTACAAATAAAACAATAATTATTATTTTATTAGTATATTTTCAATATTTTTTAACAATTTTTGAGAACTATTCTACATTTTCTGGGTCTAATTCCTACATTTTTTATACGCTTTCCAATAAAGTCGTATACTTTTATGAAATGTTATTAAAAAAATAAGAACAACTACTATAAAATTGGGAATTATTATAAAACAAAATATAGTTATTGTTCTAAAATCGCGGGGTATTAAAAAAAAAAATATAGGAATAATTGTTAAAAATGTCCACTATACCGCTTGTTGTTATAAAAATAGGAAAAATTGTATAAAAAAAGTGATAACCGTTCCTATTTCTTTTTTCAGTGAATAGTGTTATATTTGAAATTTTTAAGTTGCAAATAAGTAAGAAATATTTAAATAAAACAGAAATTATAAAATTATAAGTTTTTATAAATAAAATGATTTCAACCGAGTTAAATTTTTCAATTTCTGATAATGCTGAAAAACGCTATCAAATTGCAGAATAAAAAAACAAGCGAACATATTATATTCGGGATTATTCTAATCCACTGGATTTGGAAGATTATTTATTTATTTATTTATAAGATCTTTATTATATTGGTTTATCAACCACGTGGGTTTTGTCAAGCCCTCATTCTCTAAAGTTTTTTACATAACTATCTTTAGTTTATTTCATTACTATTTTTTTTTTACATAACTTTGTATTAAATTTAGATTTTTGATTTACTTTTTTTTTTTCAATTTCAAATTCAGTTTATAATTTTGATTTTAGCTTAGTTGTAATATATTAGAAAAATAAAATTTGTTTTTTTTTTGTTTTCTTTATTGGTTTTTATTGAATTTTATTATATTTTATTGAAAATGTCAGTTTCTCTGAGGAATGTTATGATATTAGTTGTTGCTTCTATAGTATCCTCTGTGTGAGTATATCAAATCCCGTGATTCCAAGTGAATCCTGATTCCGTGATTCCCGTGAATCCTGGGTCTTACATCAGTGTATAAAGGGCAAGCCTCAAATATGTGCTGTATATTGATTGGGGTATCTGGAGCACAGTGACATGTTGGCTGCGCGTTTCGGGGTCCATCAAAGAGATAGCTATTCGGAGTCTAGTCAGCAGCGATTTTCCTACTGGCCTGGTCGATACTATTCCCTGTATCCTGTATTCCCTGTTATAATCCCTGTAGTGCCGGCTTTGTTGTTCGGAAAGTGGTTCTAAAAGTGCTTCCTTTGCCAGTCTGTCTGCTTCTTCGTTACCGGTAATATTGGCATGTCCCGGAGTCCATAGAAATGCTATATGATTTTTACATACCTGCAGCTGATCTTGGATTGAAATCACTGTCGGGTGTTTTGAGGTAGTAGATGAGAGAGCCTGTAGGCTACTGAGGGAGTCTGTGCAAATTATGAACCTTCTCCCTTCATAGCTTCGGCTGACATACTCAATTTCCCTGCTTATGGCATATAGTTCCACCGAATATACTGTTGTATGTTCGTTAAGTCTTTTTTTTTTCGTATTGCATACATTTAAATGCGCATCCTGCAATATTATTTTGTTTCGATCCATCTGTGTATACCGGTATGTAGTCTTTAAAGGTAGTATTTAGTTTGTTTTTGAATAGTTGTTGGTATTGCGTGTTATTTGTTTCGTTTTTTTTGTGTGTGTTAAGATCTGTATCAACGCGTGATAGTCTAAGCATCCATGGTGGGATTTTGTGTATTTTCGTTTTATCAAAAAGTTTATCTCGTGTGATGTCTAATTCTTCCAAAGCCTGTCTAAGTCTTATAAAAGACGGTTGACATCTTATTGGCCTGTTTTTGTATTTAATATATGTTGATGTGTCTTTTATTAGTTTACTAAAGTGTGTTAAATATTTTAAGTCCGTACATCAATAAATATTTTTTCTCCTCAGCTCAAGTGGTAGTATTCTTGCGTCACAGATAATACTATTTGTGAGGCTAGTTCGAAAAGCTCCTGTCGCAATCCTCACACCAGAATTTAATACCGGGTTTAAGGTTTTAAGTCTGGATTTAGTCGATTATACGTATGTTATTTACACGTAAATTTGATGAGTTATATTATCTACATTAATGAAACTTTATTTTATTAACAGTTTTGATAAAAATTTCCTGTTAAACAACATTAATTTCGTGAATTTATTAGAAAAATTAGGGTAAAAATTGAAATAGCCAATATAAGTAACACTCCGATTCCAAATATAATTAAATTGTCCAGTGTATTAAGGTTATTGGAAATGATTTTCATGTTGGACTAGCACTGCTAACTTTTCCTGTTGTGCTTAAGTAAGTTTTGTATGAAATTTGCAGTTTATACTTATGTTCAAAATGGATCAAATTTTATTACACACTAGAAGAAAAAAGTCAGACAAACATTATTTTTATGATTAAAGTAGAATTATACTGAAATAAATTATTTACACTATAACTTTTCATATTGCAGCTTATTTGTAACTGGCCTTTCATTCTTATTAAAATTTATTTCAATAAAAAATAATTATGAAGAATAAAGTAGAAAATGTACTTACTTCCATTTCAACTTTTAAATTTATTTTTATTCCAAAAAATATCATAAATATAAAACAAAACACCAAGTGTCCAAGTGTCACTCTTTTATTTTATTCGTTCAATTCAAAATTAAAATAATTTGAACATAATCTCTCTTTCGTGGTAAAATTTTACATCGATAAACTTTCGACAACCTCCGAACGATATCGAAATACATAATAGGCACCTAAAACTTCTTCATCAACTATTATAGAGTGAAGTAAACAAATAATTAAATTTACAACTAAAATGCAGTTAAATTAAGACATCTTAAAGATCAGAGTGTTGTTCTATTTGAATGTTAATCTTATAACTTCTATAATTTAAAGATCATATTTGCTTATTTTCCATAATACAAAAATTTACCCATATTAAAGTGAAATTTATGTACACCACAGGTGATTCTATTTGTCTAACTTTTTTTTACGTATATAAATAAATGTGGTAAATTTTCATTGTAATAATCTTACATACAACCATTAACTAATATTTATAATTAAATATGAATTCTGTATACAGTATAGGTACCTTACCTATCTTCCTACAGAACCGAGTAATTTCTCTTAACCTAAATGAACTTTTTTTTTCTTAACTTTTTTTTTTGCATCTTACCTAAATATGAAATATTTCACGTTAATTATATTAACAAATGATTGCATGTTGTCAAAATTAAATTAAAATAGTTATTATAAAAGTACAAAAAAAAAAAAAAAATACTTTCAAATAATATAATTTTTTACTTAAAACTCGCAAAATTGTTACTCAGCTAATTCTCACCTCAATATAGGTATTGTGTATTAACAATAAGCAAGCATGGATATGTGTATGAATTTAATTATTTTATTAAAGTACCTATCTATATTATAAATATATATATAGATAATAATAAGATAATAAATAGAAAAAATGTATTTGTAGAAATGTAAATGTGGGGTGTAATTATTAAAAAAAAAATTGATACAATTAAAAAACAAAAAAAAAAATATATTTTTTTTTAATTTAAAGGTGAGAATTTTTTTATTTGGATACATGTGTGTATGTGTTGTATTTCATATAAATAAATAACTGACACGAATGAAATGTTTTTTTTTCTCTCTCAACACTACAATACCGTCCCGTCTATATGGATATACATTTGAAACCTTTTGTTCTGTAAATAGGTTCAATTAAGGTTTCAGTTTTAAAAAATTTTTTATCTTAAAAATTTTAATTTTTATTATTACGGAATCTAGGTTTGGTTATATTATATATACATATACATAGAGAAAATTTAATTTTTATTGTAGTAATTGATATAATATTAATATGTATGTAATAATTAATGTTGTTGGAATTATATTATAATGTTTTCATTAAATTAATATAAATCTATTTAAAAAATTTCACCGTTATAATGTTAAATTACTTATTTAAAATATAACTATAGCTTATATAATCATATAAATTTATAGTGTAGTTCAATTATGAAGCTATAAGTGAGAGTATAATATGGCATCAACTTATATATAAAATGAAAGCACGCTATTTAAGAAGGGTTAGTTGTGGAGTATTTTTCCGCATTTACTGAGTAAGTCAGTTATTTGATAAATAAATGCTCGAAATATTGTAGTAAAATATTTGTAGTATATAAACTTGCAGTATCGTATACTTAATTAAACACAAAAAGAGTGATTCTACTTAAAGCTTGATTTCAGCTAGACCAATTTATATTTTAATCGGGAGCGGTCCTGTTCGCAAAATCTATCAAACTCCCATTTCATCTAATGCTATTTCGCATAATTTCGTATTTCACAAATTTCATTATAGCAAAATTACCATATTGCAAATAGTTTATTTATCAAATAGGACACTTTGCAAATAATACTTTTCCCAAACAAAACTTAACAATTAATAACAACACTGCAAGTAATAATTATTTTAATTCATTATTGTTAATAAAATGAGTTTAACGGTTTTGTTTTCTAATTTGTTATTTTGGATTGACTTTATAATAATTTTTATTAAAAGATTTTAGGGGCTATGACATTTGACTGAAAAAAAATCCCGAATGAAAGTATCCCGAATAAAAATTCCGAATGATTTAAAATATTGGAAAAAAAATCCCTAAAATATCAAAATCCCGAGTGACTTAAAATCTTGAAAAAAATAATCTTGAACGGCCGAATTTTTATGATTTCAAGAATAATGGTAATAAAATCAGAGTTATACGATTTTTCAAAAATACATATACATATATATATATATATTATATATATGTGAGATTGTGAATTAGGAAGGATTTTAGAATTGGATTCAAAATCAGGGTTTTACGCCTTTTACAGAATTTTTATATATATTTATGTATATATGAGAGAATCTTAATTAGGAGGATTATATTCTGCAAAAGGCGAATTTAGAAAAATTTTGCTTGCCACATATCTTTTTGCGAAGTGTCTCATTATGCCAAACAAAAATTTGTAAAATGGACAAATATGTCAAATGAAAAGTTGCGAAATGTATTTTTTGTTAAAAGATATTAGGCGAATCGGCGTTTTGCAATTTAACATTCGGCTAACTGTATAGAAAACATTTTAATCATACACTGAACGAAATGAGTAGAGAAACTATGTATAAAAATTGAAACGATTTACCGAAAAACATTGATTATTTTTAGTCTGCCACATCATTTATATGAACTATCTAAATATTATATTTAAATAATAATTCTAAATTATTAGTTGATGTTTCATCTAACTTTTTAAATATTTAAACTAACTTCATAAAAAAAATCAGCTAAATTATTAAAGACAAATCATTGAAAAATTAGACATTTAAACCAAAAAAAATATACGATCGATGTGAGCAATTTGAAAAAGCTGATTCATCTAAAATTATGTTGTTCGCTAGCTATTCTGTCGAATATTCTTTAGGTAATATCTCCAATTTATTTGTTAATTTATCTAGTTATAAATATATGTTTTATTCATTAGAATTAGGTTATTTAGCTAATTGTAAGCAATGAATTAAATCAGAAAATTAAATGAATTTTGTAAAATAATATACAGTTTGTATGAACTAAATCTTCTTTATTTATTACCACGTAACTGACATGATTGCGAACAAACATATAAAAAATATAAGTACACGTATATATTTTCGTGGATGGAAGTACTTAAAATAACAAATTTGCTAATATCTAGTATAAACTAAATAATAAGAATATTTTTTTAATTAGCCTTGCAAAAATGGCACTGCTTCTTCTAAAATTGCAAACTGCAAGTAATTCATCTACGACATTGTGATCTGCTGATCTATTGATGGGGTTTTCAATTTTATACATAAGATATATCCCCTTCTGGTATTTCTAATATTTTTCATTTTTTAAAAGTTAAGTTTTGATATAAATTTTTATTTTTTTTCTTAATTTCTTAATATAACACATTTTCACACTGCTGTTACTGTAAACGAACTGACGAATTGAATTAAAAACGTATTACGGTAAATGTCAATACTCTGAATAAAATTAGACAGAATAATAAAAGCAGTAGATGAAATCTTTGTAATGAAAAAAACTATTATAAAAATTATCTACTTGTATTTAAAACATTTAGTATTGTTGGTGATTTATCTAAAAATTATTTAGTTTTCAGGTAGACGATTTTTAAAACAAAATGTCTTATTTGTCTAAAAAGTAGTTGTTTGATCTAAAATTTTGAATGAAAGACTAATGGGTATGTAAATTATTAGTAGAACTAACATCTAAACAAATTTATATAAAATAACTAGATCTATATTTGGTAAACAGTTCAATGTTTCAATTATTTTATCTAATTTTATATAAATCATCTAAACCTAAAATCAACTATACCTACTTATAATTTATTGAAAATTCTATTGTATTTTTTTCTGTGTAGTTTTATAGGGCCATAACATGAAATAACTTTAATTGTTATGACAATTCAATATGTATGATAAGAACAGTGAACAACATAATAAATCAGGGATAGATCGTTGAAACAAAAAATTAGACATATTTTTATAAAAATTGAAGACATTTTTAAAAAGATCGAGGATCTTTTATTTGATCATATACACTTCGTTTGTTTTATATCGGCAAGTGTGGCAATATTTTTTTAGGTTAAAACTATTAAGTGTTACCTTCCATTCACGAGCTTTCAAATAAAAACATGTTTTCATTGCAAAAATTAAAAAGGATTAAAATGGTGGTGCGAGTGAAAATAATATAGGAAGGGATGAACGATTAGTGCCATATTTCTTTTTTAAACTAATTTTAACGTATATTTATATTTATGGACAAAGGAATATTTTTTTCTTTAAGTAAAAACTCAATTGACTATCTCTAGGGCTAGTTGAAATCCACCTTAATTTATTGTCAAGAACATAAAAAAAATCTAAATACTTAATAGAGTAAAGTCGGGTGTTGTACACCACTACTTTTTTGTTTTGTTACTTAACTTTACTGGCTTTTCTTATTTTTAAGAAAGTAAAATCATAAAATGAAGTGGAAAATATTTGTATTCCTAAATATACTTAAAAAAAATATAAATGCACTCAGTACGCGTTAGTATTGAGTGCATTTATTTTTTTTTGCAATTTGAGACCAAACACTCCTAATGTTTCCAAATCAATCTCCAAATCTAATTTAAAAAACTGGCGTATAATGTAGACTACCGTTTCGGGTAATATGGACTAGTATAGTAAACAAAAATTTTTAATTATTTTGAAAAAATACGATTTTACTGGCAAAAGTATACTTGTTAGATATCAAACACCAATAAATGGATTGAGCTTGAGCTCAAAATGAAA
This sequence comes from Argyra leucocephala, assembly GCA_963942445.1. NCBI lineage: Eukaryota > Metazoa > Arthropoda > Insecta > Diptera > Dolichopodidae > Argyra > Argyra leucocephala. Next base: position 56,647,278 of record OZ012678.1, on the reverse strand, counting down.
TAAATATATCGGTTATGAAAAATAACAGTAAATTACATGTTTTGCACATTAGTCGAATGGTTTGCATTACTGGAAATTGCTCTACATTTTTTTAAAAGAAAAAATCTTGTTCAAATTTGTAGAAAATTTTTGCATTAATATTGGTTAGTCGACTTTAACATCACTGCATTCTGCAAATATACCTATAACAGATATTAAAACAAATCTGGTAATATGATGTAGAATAGCTAAATTGTCAGGGACGTCTTGTATATTACTATTAATATATATAGATTCTAACTAGGTACTGAATGTCCCAATTAGAGACAGATTGTACCAGTTTATAGGGGAAAAATATTGGTTTGTCTTCATTGGGAACCCATATAAATCCAGAGTGTCGAAAACGAAACATATGATGTTATCCGGCATAGTTGTCACCCGGTGTGTATTTTAAATCAAACTAAAATTTATTATTTAATTTAAGACAAATATCTAATTTACCTTTTTTTTTTTTTGAAACGTGATAAAACGCATGTTTGCCGATGGGTTGAAAAGTCCGAATTTCGAGTTTTTTTTCATTCTTGTGAATTTTCTTGTGAAAAAAAAAACTTTTAAATTAACTAGCTCACATTCATAGTAATAATTTAATCACAATATAAAACTAACCCAACAAAATTTGTAGCTACAGGGTGACTTTTTCAAGCAGTGTATCGAAAACGAAACATCAGGTTTAAACGATATCTAAAAATTTTCATATAAAAAAAAATAGTAGATTCTTTTTTGTTGTTTTTTCCTCTTCCAAGCTATAATTATACCAATACTGTTTTTTTTATTACGGACCACGTATTCTGCGATAGACTACTTGGAAATCAAATAACAAATTATGCTAAATTGGCGTTAATAGCTTGATGATAAGAGATAACTGAGTTTGAATTCTTGGAAACACAATAGCAAGACACGCTAAAATCGGCGTCAGTAGGTAGCTTACAAGCCAAGAAATTAATACCTGTTTGCTAAATCTTGGAAATATAATAGCAAAAACACCTTTGAACGAATTTATGAACAAACTGTTTATGCAATTTTGAATATTTTCTCACAATTTATCTATAGATAAGCAAATGATTGCTTATTTTGGACACCCTTCCTGCAAAATGTTCAACAAACCTAAGCCTATTCGATTTGGCTTCAAGTACTTGTCTTTTTATTCTGCCGAAGGCTACTTGTTCTCATTTATACCTTATGGAGGAGCTTCAGAAGATACTTCAGAAGGTACTTCAATTAGATATGACTGTGTGGATCACAATATCATCCATAGTGGGAAACGAGCTCGATGTCGTCACTGCAAAAATCAAATTATTTTTTCATGCACAAAATGTGGCGTTAATTTGCATACGAAATGTTCTTTACCATATCACAGCTTGCCTAAGATCTGATAATTATTTAAGATTAAAATTTGTTAAAACAATAAACTTCTTTTTTTTTATAAAATAAATTGTTATTTTTTTTTTGTAACGATATTTATTCATTTCAGGAAGTTCTTATTGTAGATTTTTGAAGAAATTTTTTTTTTGGAAAAATTTAATCGTTTGATCCTGAAGTTTCGTTTTCGAAACCTGTAATATATCCTTTCCAGGACATGATATCAAATACGTTATTTTTTTTTCGTAATTAAGTTAAAAGTACTTTATGTATAAATTTTTATGACTCTGGGTAAACTGGATCTAGGTCCGGGATTATACGGGTTAAGGTAGTTTGGTGAGAGTAAACAGGCAGTATTGTCTATTATAAAACAAATCAGAAAAAGTTCAAGACACTGAATTCTGTCCTCTATTATGAACTCTATAATGATGAATTTATTCTTTTCTGGTAATTTTACCATTCAAAGCTTAACTTGGTGTATGTCAGAAGGGAATAATTATTGTTTAAAAAATCATGACATTTGCATCAGACATTAAACTTAATTTTCAAAATATGCAACTGGATCTTATAATTACGTCTGATTGGAATAATATATTAAATCACTTATTGATACTCATTAATATTGCTATACGCCTATACATTTAACCAAAATATTGACAGTTTACCATTCCCCTATAAGTTTTTCTTATTGCGTTAAAATTTATGGCAACAAAAGAAAATATTTCATAACTGTAACTTAACTGCTATAAGCTTACTGAATTTAACTGTTACACTTATTATCGATTAACTTTAGTGATATAATTTCTAGTAATGACATTCATATTTCAGTCAAAAAAATTCTATGAAATAATGATTTTTAGACTTATATGTTGCTAGATTTCGTGAACTAAAAACTTAAAAAAAAAACTGTGAAAATTTCGCAACAATTAGACTTCTACCTAAACTATGGACCTAAACCTTAGCTACCAGCATTATTCAATACAACATTATATGCATAAAATAATTTTATTGTGTATATCATTATATATATATATATATATATATATATATATATATATATATATATATATACACATATATATATATATACACATATATATACATATGTATACATTTATATACATATGTTACTGTTATTATGAACTCTATACAATTATATAATAAAAATTTTCATATGCTAAATTCTAGATTAAATAGTTAGAGTCTTCATCTTCATTCCATAGTCTTAATGGTAAAAAGAGAAAATATGAAACTTTTGTTTTTGTTTTTTTTTTAATAATAGCATGTGAATTTAGTTTGTCTTTATTTACGTACATTTTTTTCAATTACATTTCTATTTCAAATGATTGCTATTAATACTCTTACATGTTCATATACTACGTTCTTTTGAGTATTTTAAGAATAATTAAACTATAAATGTAATTTGTTGAACTCTAACCCCGCAGTAGTATTTTTTTCAGAATTTTCCTCTATTGATGTTAACGATAGTCCTTTCATAATGTTTTCCCCTCTCATATATACACTTATATCAATTTTAATTGTATATAAACAAATAAAAATATTTAAAATATTTGCCAAATATTTATGTTATTGAACTGAACCGCCTTTCTATAATTTTTAGCTTAAAAAGAAATCATTATCATCATCAAAATGTCAATAGAGTTAATTTAAGGTGCACGTGTCATTTTTTTTTTTTTTATATTTTTTTTTTAATTCTTTCTCTTTTATTCGAATAATAACAATTTTCACATAATATTTTTATATTATCTCTTTAAATTATTAACATAAATAATATTATGTTTAGAGAGAGAGAGCAATTACGATAAAATAAATATATGTGTTCAGTGTTGTGTTGTGCTAGAACAGATCCTGTGAAACGATTACAATTAATACTTCTTAGATTCTAAACAATCGAATGAATTGAGTTAATTTGTGTCTGGTGAATGGGTGAAAGTATATATATATATCATATCAATAATAGAATATGTTTTTTTTGTAGTACTTTGGCGACTCATAAATTTATACTTTCACTGGAATTTCTTAATGCGTGCGATTGTGTGTTTTGTGTAAGAGTATTGACATGAGCACGTGCAAAGCGTTTGATGACAAATTTTCTTTTATTGTTTGTAATGCTCATATTTTTTGTTTTTTTTTTTGTTATTTTTGTGTAATTCAGTTTTTTCTTTTGTTTATTTGTTTTGTAATGTAATAACGTCCTCTTTTCATATTAGTAATGTCAATAAATATATTATTATGGTACATTAATCGGTATTTTGAACAATTTTCCTATAATCTGTATATATATACATGTTTACGAATATGGGTTGTTCTATGGAAAGTGCAGACACTTAATGTTAATAATTTTAAGAAAATTATTTTAGAATATTTTTGAAAAATGTTATGATCACAAAAAAAAAAACAATTTTAATTTACAGAAAATCTTGAAATTAGAATATCAGTTTTGTCATTGTTGTTGTCGTACCAGACAAATCTCCACAGCAAAATGTAAAAATAAAAGTCAAATATCGTAATAGTTATGTTGCATTTAAATTAATTTTAACTTGGACATACTTATATATTTGATTTTTATTAATTTTAACGTGTGCGTTATAGCACAGTGATCATATAAATCATAACGCAGTGATTTATTGGAAGGTGTACAATCGAATTCGGATTTATATTAATATTAATATGAAGGTTTACTGTTTTATATTTTTATGTAGATTTGTGTTATGTTACAGGTCAGAGGAACATTTGTCATTACCATGGGTATGAATTTTTACTAGGTATGTAAATATAGCTTATTACGTCGTTTAAACACTTCGTTTAATATTAATCGTTTTGATAATAAATTAAGCTATATTTACATAGCCAGGCATAAGCAGTGAAGTTTGATCAGTAAAATGCAGCCGCAAACACTGAACAAATAGGATATTTCTGAAGCCTGGTTAACTTATAAAATAAATAAATAAAAAATTCAGAGACTTTAATAACAATATGAATCAAAATGTTACATAAATCTTCAGCTATATAGGGGTCATCTTACGACAATTCTGAAAATATGTAATACTCCAACCTTTCTATGCAAGAATTCACCTACAAAGTATACGGATATAAAACTTTTCTTGTGATAATTATTCGAAAAAGTGGTTATTAATTGTGTTGTGTTATTAGTTGTATTGTGGTGTTGATTAAATTTTAAAAAAGTACTGCAAATTAAATTGACAATTTTTTTTAATCATTATCATCTATTGGTTGTACAGCTAGGAACAGGGCCGGTGCTAGACATTTTTCACCCGGTGCACTTTCCGAAAAAACAGCCCTAAAAAGTTCGTTTCCACATCTTACCCTTGAGGTAGGATTGTAGATGCATTTTTTTAAAGAGGTGTCAACAAACGATTGTGAAGTACTATCTATAAAATTTATTTTTTGTGCTTTTACTCTTGCAAAGTCTTCTACCAACTCAGTATAATCTAAATTTTAATAAATTCGCTTTCAATGGATGATATAGTTAATCTTGTTAATCTATCCTGAGCCATTGTGGTTCAAACTAATAAATTTTATCTGAAAACTATGCAGTATCTAAGATGGTGTTTCAAACAAAGAAATATTTAGAGAGATAAATATAGATTATAAATTATTAGCAACAATCAAATTAAGAGAAACAGTAACTACACTAAGAGAAATAATATGTTTATCCAAAGGTTGCGATAAGTATATTATGATTACTTTAAACTTATTATGTTAGATATAGTTGAAACAAGCATTTGATATGTTAATGAGGAATATAATTATGGTTGATAGAAGCATATTATATTTGTCTTAAAAATATTATAGTTAATCGAAATAAATATCTACGTTATAATAAATTATGGTTGCTACAACTATATTTCAAAAAAATATAAACCAACTATAAATTATATTGTTTACAAAAATATTATGGTTGTGAATATCATACTATGGTTAAGAAGCTCATAATCCAGTAGTTGTAACAAACATATTTTGTTTAAATAAATCATATTATAGTTGTTTTACAAATATTTGTAGTAATATTAATCATATTATGATTGAAGCAATCATCTCATATAGTTGAAGTAATCATATTATGTTTGAAGCAAACATATTATGGTTACAGTAATCATATTATGGTTAAAGTAACTATAATATTGGGGTTGAAGTAAGCATATTGCGGTTGAAATAATCATATTATATTTGGCGTTAAAATAAAATTCTTCAAAAATAAAAATTCATTGTAATTTTCAGTCTACTGTTGTTCTTTACGTAATCAAAACGTGTTTATAAATGCAAGCGTAATATAAAAATTCTCAGTTAATGGATATAACTATCTAGATGGGTAAGGGTTTGCATAAATTTTTGCATAACATTTTATAAACTAACCATTAATTTTTCTCTTGATTTTGATAGACAATGACGTAGCTTATGAGAAACTGGATAAAATTTTTCTAAAAAATAATTAATAACCAAAATTAAGACGAAGTAACGGAAACTATACAGGTTGGTTTAAATCAAAAACTTACTTATTTTTATGGCAATTTATTATGAAAGTTGAGGTTTTCCTTAGAGTCTCTTGTCAAATGCTATAATATAAGTACTTTTAGTTTTAAGGATTATCTTAACTATTAAATATATTTTTTTTTTTATTTCTTACAGTTAATGTTTTAAAGAAAGAAGCAACTATTTAAGCAAATATTTATTGGAACTCATTGGAATTCATTCTTTGCAAATATATATTTTAAACCACCATTTTATAATAATTGATAGAAAAATATAATCCTATAGAAATTAAATATATATTGTGTTCTGTTATTATTTTAAGTATAATATGTTTACCTTAATTATATTTATTTTTGTTTCAATTAAAAATAATGTTGCTGCAACCATAATTATGCTTGGTGTAAACATAAATATTTTTCATTCAACCATATTATATTTCATATAACAAAATCATATTTAAAACAACAAAATTATAGTTGAGAAAAAAATATCGTCTTGTAGAAAGTAACTATAATATGTTTACTCCATACATAATTTTTGTTTTAATTATAAATAATATTGCTGCAAACATAATTATGTTTGTGAATATAATAATATTGTTGTGTGGACTATAAGTTATTTTTGTTCCAACCATATTATATTTCATTCAACCATATAAGAAACTTTTTAGCTTTATATAAAACCCATAGTTACATGATGTAATATGGTTAATGTAACTATATTTTTAATTTTTATAGTTGAGCCAAACAAATTTTTATTAGAAATCTCAAATATGAAATACTTCAATTATTAATTCTACATAATATTTTATTATTTTTATTTATTTATTTTTTTTTAATTTGAATTTTAATTCATTTTAATTATAATTAATCTTTATTTTAATGAATATTTTTTTTATATTATTATTCTTTTGAGAATCAAGTAAGTTGAAAAATTATTTAACACTATTTTTTAAGTTAAGATCTAAAAACTTTTTTTTATTAAATTAACAAATACAAACACTTTCATATCTTTTCTATTCTTTTCTACTTCTATTTATTTTTTTATCTTTTTTATTTCTAATTTAATATCTAAATTACATATATTTTTTTTTTCTTTATTATTTTTTTTTTTCAATTCAAGTTTTAGCTTATAATATAGTTAGTGTTTATAATCCTTGATTTATTTAGATCTTAGCCGAAGCTGAATAGTCGCATTGTTTATAGTTTTGTAGTTTAAGTAACAATTGTGTTTTTTTTTACATTTTTTTATATTAAAAACTTTGGCACCACAAATTGTAAATTATAACAGATTAACAAATCTTTCTAAATATAATTTATAAAATAATTTGTATTGAATATTTGAAAAACAACTAAACAATTTGACTGCACTCAATGTCAAACTGGAAAACGTCCATTTTTTATCATAATAATTGTTTTAATTTGGTTTGATTCAAATTCCAAAACGGCTTGGTTGATATCAATCCCATATAAAATTTCTCCTATGGAGCTAATTTAAAAAGTGCGCCAGTTTATACAAATGCATTTTCATGTTTCAAAAAAAATTATAATGACTAATGAGTGTACACACACACTTTTATGGTGCTAAAGTTTAATAGTGCGCTATTCCAACCGCAAAGAGAATATTTGATTGAATGTTTAAAGAGAAAAAAAAATGTCTATATGCATCTCATTTTTATTATTTATGAAGGCGCCTAGATATAACTGTTTATTCGCTTAAAATTGTAGTAATTTATTGTTATATTTTATATCTCATAAATTTGGTTTTACTCTCATACTAATTTTACAACCTACAGTGTTTTTCTTTAAATCATAATTAAAATTGAAAGTAGTTATCTTTGAATTTGAATTGTCACAACTCAAAATTTTTGCAACAAAAACATTATTATTTTTTTCTTCTATTTTAGACATTGTGTGTAGAACTACCCATGTACACATTACACATATCATATAATATATAATTTTGTTATTGTTATTGTTATTGTTACTACTGTTCCTGATTATTATCAACCACAACCCCAACTGTGCGGCATAAAGATAAACGAAATGATTAAAGGCTTAACTTAAATAATAAGGCAATTTGAAATGTTTTTAATTTTTTTTTTTATTATTTTTTTTTCAAGTGAATCTGATATAAAAAAAAAATTTTACAAGGATAAAAAAAAAAATATTATAAAAAAGACATTGAAACTACAGAGTTTGGGAAGTTTATTTTTTTTTAAAGAAGGATTATGATTTAATTTTTATATTCATGTATAGACATTCAAAATGGTAAAATATAGATAATTAAATTTTAATATTATTAATTCTATAGTTTTGTGTTGAAAATTTCATTGAATAGAAATTTGATTAAAGTAAATTTAGTTAATTTGATAAAATCATTTTTTTTTTTATATATTATTGCTATTATGTGAATTAATTTCAATTTATTTGTATTCTTTTAAAAATTGGGTATCAACGCTTAAACGCTTGATTTTTTTATTTTCATTGACAAATTTTTCAAGTACATAATATGTAGGTGTTGTGATCCTAAAAACAAATGTATAGGTAATAATATTCCTAATTGGATCTTTTTCAGGATCTTCGGAGGAAAAACTAAAATATTGAAGATCTGTTACAAAAAACATCCCGAATGTAGAACTTTATGTTATTACATCCCAAATTCCATCTTACGTGTTTCCCCAAACATGATCAATTCTATATTTATGAACTACATAAGTTCAACACGAAATTTAACATCTTCGTTCGTAATTGACCTCCTTCCATTTCACCCTCCTCCTTCCCTAACTTTCCTTTTTCTACTTAGCCAAACGTATCAATCGGTATATAAAAGGTCTCTAGTGTTGTTTTAGCTATATGTATATATATACAAAAAAATATACCTATTTATGTTCCGATTTAAGAAGAAATAGAAAAATTGTTTAAAGATAAAGCAAAACTATATAAAAAAAAATTCGGTTAGTTGAGCAAATCCACAAACCGAAATCCAGAAATAAAAATTCACAAAAAAAAAAATCCATTAAATTGTGGCTAGATTGATTTTGAAAAAAAGGAGATATCCCTTTTTTTGTATTCAACAGCGGCTATGTATCAAAATGATTTATGTAAATATTCTGGAAAAAATATTTTACCTAAAGCATTTAAAATGATAGAAGCTACAACCCTCAGACTCCCGCTGGAGTTTTGATTAGCGAGATTTCGATAAGCTTCAGTTGATAAACCAGAAATTTGATAAAATATATAACTCGAAAAAAAACATCGTAGTCAAAAAATGTAGCAAAAACTTGCCATTAGATACTGTACATAATAAAGTGAAATAAATTAAAGCAATAACAAAAAAAAGGATTTTTGTGGATTTTTTTTGACAAAAGTCATTATGGATTTTGTTTTTTGTGAATTTGAACACTAACCCAAAAGATTTTGTTTACTATTTTTTAATGTATTTTACCTCATATATGTTTGCAATGTAAAATGAGCTTTGCCGCCGAGATGTGAAGTTTCTAAGCACTGCACCACAAATTAACCAATTTTACGAAAACTATGACAATAACCTAAGCTTTACTAGCTAAATTAAGAGTGCTCCCAGAAACTGAAAAAATTAATTTCGAATAAAGTTTGGACATTTTACCAGTAATTTGGAAATAAAAATTTAACCTATTGTCAATTTGCTACAGTATGCGATTAAAAGCTAAGCGCATTAGGAAAAACAATGCAATTAAAATTGTTTCGAATGAACACAGTTTAAGAGGGCAAATTTTTTGTTTCACTTTTATTTTGGCTTATATGCGGTTCGGTGATTAATTTGAATCTTTTCATGGGATGTTGAAGCTCTTTTGATACCATATTTCTCATCTTTTTATTTTAATACCGCGCGTTGGATACCCTAGGGATTTCCGAATGAAATTAAAACCTGCTATATTCAAATACTTGCTTGATCGACTAATTTTTTTCACACTTCATCAACTTACACACATTCCCAAGGTAACATTACAGACAACATCAGCTATATTTTGTTTGGAAGCATTCATTTATTAGACCAGTTCATAAGAAGAACGCCAAAAATGAAATCACTAATTATAGACCAATCGCGAAACTTTCCTCCATTCCTAAACTTTTTGAGTTAATATTGCACTGTAAGTCTTTTTTAGTTCACAACCAACATGGATTTGTGGATCAAAAATCCACAGTTACTAATCTTGTTGAGTCAGTTTCAACTTTTACTAGAAAGATGGAAGCAGGTTTTCAAACGGATGTTATCTATACCGATTATAGTAAAGCCTCTTATGTTACCACACGCAATAATACTTCTAAAATTAAGGATACTTGGTTTCCCAGAATTCTTTCTGAAATGGGTTAAATCATATCTAACCGATAGATCTTATAGTATTTTATTTAGAAAAAATACTTCTAAGTCTTCTTATGATAATTCAGGAGTCCCACAAGCCAGTCATTTAGAACCGTTTTTTTTATAATCTCAATTAATGATGTCTGCTCAGTAATTCTTAATAGTGAACTGAAAATTTACGCGGATGACATGAAAATTTTAAAAAAAAATTACTTCTTTAGAAGACGTTTTATTCCTACAAGGCGATTTAGATAACTTCTTTAAATGGTGTACAGCTAATAATCTTCTTTTAAATGTGAATAAATGCACTTATGTGTTACACACGTCACCGTAATCCGGTTTGTTTTAATTATTCTTTAAATGGTATTAGCCTTTCTAAAACGAACTCAATTAAAGACTTAGGGGTTTACTTTGACGACAAACTTAACCTTAAATTACATTTTTGTAATATTATCAATAAAGCTATTTCTATGCTAGGTTTTGTTAAACGTTGGTCAAAGAAATTTAACGATCCCTATGTTCTCAAGTCTTTGTATTCCAGTCTCAATAGACCAAATTTGGAGTATGCTAGTCAAGTAAGGTCACCTTTCTATGATGTTCATATTAACAGGATTGAAGCAGTGCAAACAAATTTTTTAAGATTTGCTTTGCGTAATTTCCAATGGTCAAATCCATTAATTTTACCTCCATATGAGCATAGATGGAACTTAATTCATTTGAAAACTTTGAAATTAAGACGAGAAGTGGCGGATGTTATTTTTCTTACTGAAATTATTAAAGGAAACATTGCTTCTCCTCAGATTTTGAATAACATCAACATTAATTCAAATAATCGCCTACGAAATACAAACTTCTTTACATTAAGTTTTCATAGGACCAACTATGGCAATTATGAGCCAATTCATAGAATGTTACTAATTGCTAATAAACACATAAACTATATTGACCTCACACTTTCGAAACAGGCTCAAAAACTTAAATTATATAAGTAATCTGTAGTAATTAAAATATGTGTGCACTTTATTTCAATATATTTAACTAGTTCTAAGTTAGATATAATTTTAATTTGTAAATTGAATGTGTTATATTGTATTGTAAAAAAAAAGAAGAATAATAATAATTGTAATGAAGTTTGAGCTAAACTAAATAAATTAATTTAAAACATTGTGGGACTTTAACCAACTAAAACTCGTACAATTATTGCAACATTAAGACTTGTCTTACAGGCTAACCATTAATTTATTTTTGACTCAAAAAAACTTAGAAACCTTCTTTTAATTTACCAAAAAAATGTCTAGTTTGTTTAAAATCGCTTAATGAAATTTTGGTTGTCAATCAACCTAGACTCTTCGTCATTGACATGTTGGATAAGACGAGTTTTATGCATAGCAGTGTATTTAATTATTTTATATATTGCATCTTGAAATTTCGATGGATATCGGCATTGTGAACTAATCGTGGAGCACTGATTATGTTCGCCAGTGCCTTATAGTAGAACGTTTAGATGGTTTGAATATCGGTGTGATTAGCACATCAACATATTTGAATACCGCTCAGACTGGCTTCAATATTTGGTTATACATCAAAACTTTGTTAGATATTAAAACCGATATATATAGCTGTGGTATATTTGAACTGGAGTTCTTGGTTTTTAGTTATAACATGCTCTTTCAGACTTATATAGTTGAAGGATGAAAGAAAGCTAAAAAGTTAAAATCTATTTTCTGGATGCCCACGAATCAACTACATCAAAATTTTAATAAATTGCAACTTGGTTGAGGAGTCAAATACTGCATGTAGCTTTAGATTTAAATATATGTTATATATAAGATTTTTTTAATACTCCTATCACTCCAAATGAAGCAATTTGTTAATTTATAATTTTTTTCTTTTTTTAATACTCTATAATTCCCTATACATATACTATATTGAAGAAAAAAACAAATTTAAAGACTTACAGGTCTAAAAATAATAAAAAAAAAATTATTATTTTTGATTACATTTTTATAACATTTTAAATGTTCATTTATTAAGCAAATCGTTTATTAATACCCACAAATTTATTTCCAATTCTCTGGTTCTTTCTTTCAATTCCTTTGATAATCCTTTTAACATGCATGAAATTTTTCATCATTTTTCCAAACATTTATTTACACAAATAGCCTATAAAGATGATTTTAAGTTTTATCTTTTATTTGAAAATTAAAAACAAAAACAAAAGTCCATAAAACCATCTTATATCAATCAGATAAAAAAAAAAAAAAAAAAAAAAAAAACGAAAAATTTCCTTATTAAAGGATTGTTTAATTTTTTTGTTTTGTTTTTTGTCATCAAAAAAGATTTTATTTTGTTAAGTCTAAATGAAACTAACACTTAAGTCCTTTAAATTTTTATTTTATTTATTTTTATGTTTTGATTTCGTTTCTAATCATTAAAGTCCTTATATTATGGACCACCCAATGTGATTCACTTCACTTTTTGATGTTATTCATTTGAATATAAAAAGCCTATTAGCCAGGACGCAATGGACTTACTTATTATTTAAATATGTCCATTGGGATTATATATATATATATTTTTTTGCATATAATATTTATAAATATTAAACTAAAATAAATTAACATTAAGAAAAAAAAAACATAAATAAAAAAAAGTGATATCAAATTATTCACGCATATTATGTAATATCAGTTCACTTGAGTAAACTTTCAAAGAAAAATCATTTGAAAAGACAAAAAAAAAAATATGAAAAGAAAAAGAAAAACAAAAATTGTGAATGAATTACAAATGTTCGGCTATAACTCGGATCGCATCACATCGAATATCTCGATAAGATTGAAAGAAAGTGTGAATTTATAAAAGGGAGAGAAATAAAATAAATTTTGAACTGAACAATAAATATAGTTAAAATGCTATTTCGGTGTTGCCAGGTTCTATAGTCAAATCTGAAAGAGAAGGGAATACTTTTGGGACATTTCAAAAATATTTAGCACATTATTAAATAAAGTTTGGGTGTTTAGGACGACTCCGTGTAATAAGTTCGACCAAATTTGTGTCAAACTTTTGTCATTTTTAATTTTAATAATTTTGTCAAAGTTATGACATAAGTTCAAAAAATATAATTAAAATTAAAGACGAGACTATATAAGCTAGAAAGTCCAACCAAATCGAACTAGTACTATTTTTAAATTATTTTACAATTTTTTTCGAAGTCAGTCATTTTTTGTATCGTTCTTATTATGTCGTTCGAACTTATGATACGAATACGACATATGATACGATATCATAGCAATTATTTTGTACAGAATTCTGAATTTCACGAATTTTTGATTCCACATTAATCTAACTGTTAATTGTAGTGTCAAAACTTAAAGTTGAATAAATATATGTATACACTGGATATCACAATAGGTAGACCTTTCAACCATATTCGATTCCTGATGGCAACAAAATGTTCTATTGGTTTTTCAACCTGTTCCAGTACCCTTTGTCTTTGGGATAAAATAAATTATAATAAAAAAAAATTAAACACCTCGAAAGGGAAAAAGGGCTTGAAAGTTTGATTACAAACTATAATATAAGTAAACTGATATATATAAATAAATATGTCCGTATATATGAAAGTTTTCCTGATAAGCTTATAATTTGATAGATTGAATAATTGTTCTCAATATTTTTTATGAGTCTGCAAAATTCTATAAGTTTTTGGATTTTGCAGATTTAAAAAAACAAATTAAATTCTTTTTTGTACCTTAGATTTTAATTCGTCGAATTTGAATTGCAAATTTTGAATTATTCAGAATTTTGAATGGTGATTCTCGAATGAAAGGGATACCAACCTAAATTACAGCGGTTGAAGACTGACATAATTAATAACTATGTCTATGTATATTCTGTTGAAAGGCCACTTTAAAAAAAAAATTAATAACTGTTTTGGTAATACTTCTATTAAAGTCATTTACAACTTTTTAAACTTATCTAGGAATAATAGGATTAGAAGTAGAATTAGAAATCTAGTTTATCATTATTGTTTTAATAAAATTGCCTTGAAGGATAATTTTGATGATAAAAAATTTATATTAATTTGAATTAAACGATTTTGTATGTATTATTAAGATGGTTCATTTCTAACAAAATATTGTAAGAACAGGAAATTACTGTAAAAATAGTTCTTTATTCATACGTCAACACATGACATCATCATCATCGGTCGGATTAGCCTTAATCTCATTTACAACTTTCCTTCGTTTTGCTCTGTCTTTGACAATCATCCTCCATCCGCTAAATGCAATTTTCAACAGTTATCTTCGTCTTCTTCCAGCCGCTTTGATGTACCTCTTTTACTCTAGTGTTGAACTATACTGTTGGTTGGTATCCTTTGTTTATTTATATACTTATAACATGTCCTGTACATTTTAGTTTTTTCGCTTTATTAAACATGCGATCATTTTGTTTAAATTGTTTATTTTTAATTGTTATAATGACCCACATCCTTAATAAGGTTATGACATCATAGCTGGGATCAGTTTTATACTTATCCTGAGACAATTGATCATTGTCCTGTAACCCCATCCATGGGGCATAGGGCTGAATCCCGAGGCGATTGAATAAAAAATTAATAAATATAAATTTTAATCAAAGCCTTCCAGAGTTGTCGATTTGCGAGATGCAGAACAATGGAAAACTAATACATTAGAAGAAAACTTAATAATTTTGAAAATTACATATTTACTTTTCTCCGCACTAACATTTTCCCATAGTTATTATTTTTCATAATTATTCTGTCTTTTAAATGGTTCTGATTCTATAGACACGAAATTAAAACAGTAAATATGAACAGTAAACAAAAACAAACAAATTTAAAACAAAGTGCCACAAGTTCTAAAGATATGCTAATACACAAATCGACTTCATAGACCTTATATACGACTTTACCCTAATCTCTACACACTCTGTACATTAATTTATCTCTAATAATTTCTTTTAATTTGTTCAATATTTAAGTCTAAATAACATTTAACACAAAAAAAAAAACAAATAAATAAAAATAACAAAATGTAAAATAATCAAAATAAAATACGAAATCAGATCCACACGATCAAATTAAGTAAAACAATATAAAAACAAAAAAAAAAATATAAACAATATTGAATTACAGATTCAAGGTGGCCCTGTCATATTATGTTATAGTGATCATAAGTCGATTAATTGTGCAAAACACGTTCACAGGTTAAAAAACTGATGAACCTGAAATGAATTAAACAAAAAAACAAAAAACCTTAAAGAATTAATCAGAAATAAAAGTAAAAATAATTAAAGATAAAAAAAGGAAGAAAATATTTTCTGTTTTAATGAAATTTTTTTTTTTTAACGTTAATGAAGCTGAGTTAATATAAGAAATTTTCAATTGAAGCGACATTAGTGGTTTCTTGTGCAGTAAAAAATAAATAAATTGCTCATTATTTCGAATTTATTTTTTTTTGTTCCTGTATTCCTGAATTCTGTAAGTTGGAGTATAATAGTTCACTCTGTTATATTAATTTTGTGGGAAGATCTTTCAAGTTAAAGCCATTATACTTATTTTTTTAATTATGTTTAATAAGTTAATTAAACATTTTATAGTTTTTTATTATTTTTATTTTTTATTATAATTGTTTTTGGACTCTATTATGCAGTTTTTAAAGTGTTTCAATATGATTATATTATTATTCTCTTTTTGTCTGTTCCCCTTTCTTGACTTTATTTTTCCCAGGATTATTTTCAATAGAATAACAATACGATTCACTTTTTGAATTAAATCTTTGTCATAGTAAGATTGAATTTTGCAATATTATTGATCTTCTAACGATGATGTTCAAGATCCAAAAGAATATTTAAGATTCAAGACTATTAATGTAAACTAATTTCACTGTCTTATCTGAATAAATTTGTGTTTAACTCTTCCAAGTTCAATCTGGTGTGTCCCAAGGAAGTGTTCTTGGACCCATACTCCACCTCATCTATATACGTCAAATATCCCAACGAAATCAGATGTGAAAGTGTCAAATTTTCCTGATGATACAGCAACTATGGCTTCAGACATCGATCCATTACGGTCCCCAAATATCCTTTAACGGAACCTTAATCAAATTCAAAGCTGGCTTCACAGTTTCAAAGTAAAAGTCAATGAAAACAACCCAACCCATGCGATATTTACACCGAAGAAAGGTAATTGCTCTCCATTAATTTTGACAAGTACAGTTATACCACAGGTATTTGACAGGATAGCTGTTTGGCATGGAAGAAGCACATAATTTGTAAGCGCACTCAATTGGAACAAAAGCTGAGAAGCCTATATTGGTTATATAGAATCACATTTTCGTACTTAATTAACTGCGGTACTGCAAAGTTACCCTTTAATTTCTACAATATTTCGAGAATTTATTTATCAGATTACTGGATTTATCAACTCAATAAATGTGGAAAACTACTGCTATTTTCAGTCAGAAAGTAAGTTTTGTTAAATAGAGATATGCATTTTATTGAAGTTGTTACCAGTTCTCAATGGTTCACGGATAATTACCAGTTGTTACCAGTTCTCAATTATTATTCTCAATGGTTCACGGATAAAAGATCTGAATTATCTTTGAAAAATAAGGTGAATAAAGTTATACTTAAATCTACAGGGTCTTACGGAATTCAACTCTGGGATACTGCAGTTAAATCCCAACATTGATGTAATTCAAAGATTTCAAAACAAAGTCCTAAAAATGATGGTCGATGCATCGTAGTTCGTGCCAAACATATGAGGATTAAATATCCATAACGATTTTCAACGATGATTGCACAAAACACAAAAATAAATTGAAAATACTTGCGAACAATCTGGCAAATAATCTTATGAGGGATTTAGAATATTGAAACGTAAAATTTAATGCGACCTGTGAAATTATATAATAAGAAGTGAAGGGCTATCATAGGATACTCTTCTTCAAGCCATTATAATATACAAAATTATTTAATTTATCGAACTGTAAATAAATGGGAAGAAAAAAAGTGGGAATTTATAGTTTAGTCGCCCATTATAAAATTTAGACATTGTTGGACATTATCAGAAATCGTTATTAAATGGATCATATATGGTCAAACATATCTTATATATATTTTTTATACACTAATTTTGTTTTTGTCTGAAGCCTTTTATAACAACAGCAGTAATTAAGAAAAAACTGTTGAATATAAATGAAACAATGAGAATTAAGAGAATAATAATAAATTTTTTTTAATGTATTATGGAAGTAGGTGTGTACATAGAACATAATATTAATGCATTATGATGAGAGATGATACATATTTACTTTACATTGTTGTTGGTGTTTTGAGTTGTAATTTGCATACTTTTTTAAACACGCAAACTAGATTGGTAATGGCATTATACTAGTATTATAATATTTTATTTGATGATCCTAAATGAATAATCGAAATAAATAAATTGTCAAGCCTGTGGAAACCTATAAATATCTAAACTGATATTCTGACTCAAATAATTAGAAATTTTTCTATTTAAAATTCACAAAAATATTTTTTTTTTCCTTCTCTTGACCAAAGTCACAGATTTTCCTATTCTATGAAAAAGATTTCGCATTAATTGAACTCATCCAAAATCTTTGTCATTATGTGTCATTACATACTGTATTTACCGACATTTGTATTAATAGCAGTTTTGATTGTTCGGACCACTAAACCAAAACAAAAAAAAATAAATAAAAATAAAAAACAAATAATTATAATAAAAAAAATAAAATTGCTTCCTTCATCAAAATTCATCTATATACCAATACGAATACATATACATATATATACATACTTATATGCATATTTTAATATAATATTCCAAGGACAATTATATTTGCCAATGCATAACTAATATGTCCTGTGATTATAATTGTGTAGCCTTTGAAAAGGCGAAATTAATAGCAAAACACATCAGCAAAAACAAAAATCGTTCATTTCAAATGGATGAAAATTTCAATTTTGGTAAGGGTAAATAGCACATAGTCTTTTCTACCCTTTTTTTTATTATTATTATAATTTTTTTTTTATTATTTGTTGGTTGGTAACTTTTAGCATTTCGTTTCCGTTAGTAATAGATTTTAATATATATCTTGCGTGTAGTCACAGTTTACATTGACAATTTATTTTCTTCTATTGTTTCATATGGGAAAGAGAGAGCCAGCATTAATAATAAATTGTAGAATCGCTTACTGTTCAAAATCGTTAACTTTTAGAATGGTGCATTCTTGAAAATTTACCATATCCCAGTACCTTAAATCACTTTTAGAGACATTTATTCTACATCGGTAATCTTTAAAACATGGAATTCTAAACTGGTATCTTTTATAAGCTTTTACTTACCTACTTAGATGGTCATGTTGATGACATGTATGTGAAAATAGACTATGTAGATCCTGGGCAATAGCTCATATAGATGACAACAGACCATGTAGGTCCTGGGCATGGCTCATCAGCTTTTAAGCAGTCTATTATATTAAATCGGTAACCTGTAAAATAAGATATTACAAAAATTAAAAGCTAGAATTTGAAGTAAAATGGACGATGTGGTTAACACAATTCTATTTGGAGATATATTTGGTAGGTGAATCGTAGAGATTCAAAAATATCTAACCACTTAAAATGAATGGAATTAAGGCTCGCAATACTATTATTCAATATAAAACGAAGAATGGAAGAGAGAGCGTTAGTTATAGAGAGTTAGATAAAATTTTATAAGTGAAATAAAAATTTTCAAAGTTTAGTGATAAATATCAGATTTCATATTGACACTACAAATTGATACAATGCCCATTATCACAGTAAAAAAAAACAAACAAAAAAAACAAATTACATTAACAGTTGAATTATTCGAAAATTTATGTTCAATTCCTAAAAAGGATATTTAATAGAAATTATTGTATTTACGACGATATTACAATTTTTATATTTTTTTATTGTATATGTATAAGTATACATATATAGAATGTATAACGCATGAAAATCCGGATTTTTAATTTTTGTTGTTGGAAAATTTTTCCGGAAATGATAATTTTTTTAATGTTTTCTCTTTTTCTCCTTTTTTTTCTCTTGGTTTCATTCTCAATAAAAAGTCGCCAAATTTCTGGAAAAAAAAAACAAAAATTGAATTAATGGAAAAAAAATTTAACGGTTACAGTTACAGTAACAGTTATAATTTGTTTTTTGATTTTGGTATAATGGTCGTGTGTCGATATTTTGTACGCAATTCAATTCTAATCGCATTATTATCTTTTATGTTTTTTATAAATATATATTGTTTGTATATCATATACAGTTATTTTATTTTGTTATTCTATATTTTATGTTTTATTAATCTTATGAATTATTTATGTTATTATCGTATGTATTTATTATATGTGTATGCTACTGATTGTACAATTTTATTTTAGTTGATTATTTTGTTTATTTTTGTTTTTTTAGCTATAATTTTTGAATTTGTTTGTGTACACGCATGATTTATTCTTAAAAATTGGCTATTATACTGTGGAAATTGTTTTACTTAGTTATAAATTAGTATAGTTTGTTTATTTATTTTTTTATTATTATTATGGTTATTATTATATTTATTTGTAGTTAAAAATATATGATTTTTTTTTATATATGACGTGTATTCATAGATTCTTTGACTATTATCGTAATAAATTGTTTATTTATATTTTTTGTATCATTACAGTTTTAGAATACTTTTATTATATTATGTATCTTAAAAATGTGGTAATTTTAAATAAAATTTATTAACAGTTTTTTTCATTTTATTTTAAATTATTTTTTTAGTTTAAGTTACTTTAATTTTCAAATACACACATATATATAAATATAATATAAAAATATTTAAATAAAAAATGATTTAATATTCGTGTGTAATTCATTTGAATATTAATAAGAAAAACTAATTTTTAGATCGGAAGAAATTTATTTTTATTAATCGTAATATTTTATTATTATATCCAATTTGGAAAATTAATGGTAAAATTTTAGGATAAAAAAATAAAATTAAATAAATAAAAATTTTTGTGTATAGAAAATTAGAATTTGAAATTATATTTAATAAAACCATTATAAGCATGATCTAAGTATTTAAATTTACAAAACTGATAGCCTTGGCAGCTAGTGCTTGTAAATCACTTTTGTGTATAATTACATATATTCAATAAAAAATAATAATAATAATACAAATTTATTATATTATACAGTCCAAAGATTCAATTTGTAGTGTTGGAAATTCTTCAATAAAAGTAGAATTTATCACTAATTTTTTACTCACTGTGTGAGTAGGGTTTTCAGTATAGATCGAATCAATGGTGATATTTCATTAAATTTATGTAATTTAGTCACTATTCGGTAGTCATTAAGTGGTGATGGTGCCATTATTTGTAAAATTATTGATTAGTTTACTGAAGCTATCCGTCTGCATCCCTGGCACTTACTATAGTCTACCCACGAACTTTAAACCTTACTGAGATATATTTTTTTGTTGCTGAGTTCCTCCTTAATCGGTAAATATAGCAATTTTTTCCTTACTTCTCTTGGGAGCATAGGGCTTCCACTTGACACTTCTATCGTACTCCACAGGTCGCTGCTTTTTTCGTTTGTTCTAACATCAACATTGTTTACTTTTTCTAACTCTTGTTTTAAGGTCCTCCGCCAATTGTTTTTTGTAGAACAGGGTCTTCTTGTCCTTATGGGTTTTAGAATCATTTTTGCGATGTTATTTGATTTATTTTTTGTTTACTTGACTTTGAGTTTCAGAATAATAATAAATCACAAAAATCAAAACTTGTTTAAAAAATTAATAGTTTGGCTTTCCCTCTCTAGACCTGGAAAATAATGAGCACTGTTTGTCAAAGTCTTAAAATGTCTACCGCTATCCTAATTTCTTCAAACGAAATTTGTTTCACAAACAAATGTTGTCGTTTAACAACGAATCTCACCTTGCGCAGATCTACTGAAAACGACAAATTAGTCTGTAGAAGACTAAATAATGCCAAACTCAATTTATACGTCAAGTAATGGACAACTATATCACTTGATATTTTGACATTTAAATTTCGAATTCTCGTTAATACTTTGTTGTTTAATGAAAGTGTTGGTGCTTACTGCTTTTCCAATTAGTCAAAATAACAGTTGTGAATTATTCAAATCCTCAATTAGTAGGTAAATATATGATATTGAATGAATTTGGTATGGTGTTGGTATAGTAATACATAATATATTATACATGTATACATAATTTGTATGCTTGAATTTATTCTAAAAGATTTCGTGTTTTGTTGAAATAATTAAAAATCCCTTTTTTTACTAAAAAAATATTTTTTCTTGTTTATAAAAATTAATATTATGAATTTTATAATATAATAACAAAAAAAAAATATTGTTTTAAAAAAGAAAAAAAATTTGACTCAACAGAGAATTGAACTTGATTTGCGATATTAAATTAACACTTTAACCAATTGAGCTAATAACCGATTAAATTTATTTCATCAAAATGCAAACATAAAATAAAAATTTATTTTGATCCACACAAAATGCAATAACATAAAAGTTAGTATGCATATTATAATTCAAATGCATTCAATCAGAGTACTCGTAAAAAGGGAATTGTATATATATATAAAATGAATACTCAGAGAATGCGTATTCTACTCTAATATTATTATTGTGTGTTGTGTAAACCAATACATGCAGGCTTTTGAAAGCAATTTATATAAATAGTATTAGATATCAAATGTTTTTCTATAAATTGTTGCTAAAAAATCAAGCTTTTACATAGGCGTAATAACTTGTATTGAAACATTAGGTAAATAGTTCTATCAAAATGAAGTATTTTAAAAATTTTCATTGTCCGAATAGATAATGATTAGAGCTTAATATATAGGAATAGTCCTATCACAGAGATCATTTAATTTGATATAACTTGAAATATTTTAATCATATTTTACTCGAAACCATCTTTGGTGTATGTATGACAGATATAACACATATAACAAATTTTACTGTAGATTCTACAATTTTTGATTAAAAAATAGTCCATTGTTGTATTTCTTACAACAACTAAACATAAAAAAAAATTTTTCTAAATATTGTTTGATATTATCCAGCCCACTCTATGTAATATTTAGTTATTAATCAAAACTTTGTTTTATGACGACAGTTTCGACTTTTGATTAATAATAATAAAAAAAACTTTATTTCATCAAAATGAAATGCTAATTTACATTAAATATTTAAGACTTAACTTAAAAATTCATTAAAACAAAAAACATTAAATATAGTAAAATAAAAATTTCAAAACTAGCGTAGTTGATTAAATAAAAAAGTTAATGTTAGGATTGATCAGTTAATGCACCTATCTGTATTTGTACCCAAGTTATTTTTTATTTTCATAACAAACCTAATAGAATTAAAACATCAACGATCTCGGCTCATTCAAAATATTTAAAATTGTCATATTTTTTTTTTCTTTGGTAAACTCTGAAATTAAGCAATTTCCGGATTAATTTAATTTTTTAACAAATAAATTAAAAAAAAAAAATATCAGACCCAAACAAAAAATACAAATTCAAAACTTTATGAATGAAATTAATTTTACAGTTGAATTAAAAAAATATCAAGGCTTTAAGCTATTTATTAGCGTTTTAAAGAGTTTTCTAACAAAATTATTTATTTTAAATTATGTTATAAGCTTCTTCTTTTCCCAAAAACGAGTATCAAAAATGATTCCATTGATTAAACAAAAAAAAAAAATTAATCTATTGGTTTAAACTTTTCAAATATTGGCGGCAAATTATTTTCTACCTATAAACAAATAGAAAGGTAATCAACAAAATTAAAAAAAAAAAAAAAAAACAAAGTGATGTACACATTATGATCCTAATGATCTGAAAAAGACCGTATCAATGGTCCATATTTATAATTAGAGGTTTCTATATAATAATAAACTCTAGTCAATTTCGTAGATTTCAGTGTTATTGTTTTTTTTTTTTTTTTTAATTTATTTTATTCGGAAATTATGACTTTATATTTCCCTTGCTTCCCCCCTTGTATTCTTACATATAGTTTTTTTGAAATCATTTTATTTTCTTGGAAACTCTAAATTTACCTAATGTTTATCTTCATTGAAAGGTAGCTTTAATTGCTAATGGGTTTAGTAGAAAAGAAAAAAACAAAAACCTAATTTTTTGTTAAACATTTTTGACGGCACACAAGTAAAAAAAAAATTTGATTGTTTTTTTTTATAGACGTGTCTTGAAGTCATTTTAAATTGACTTCAATTAAAAATCGCTCAAGATCGATTTAGTTACAAAAATCGCTCTGAATTAGTTCCTCTGTAAATATTTTTTTAATAGTATAGAACCTACAATAAAATAAAAGGAAATTAAAACAACCTAGAGTTTAAAGAGGGGGCAAAAAAAAAAAACAAAACGATGATGAACTAAAGTTTTTAAGAAATTATGTGTAATTTAATAAAAACTATCAGTATAAAGATGATTTAAAACAAAAAAGAGGGCATTTCAGTTTTAATTTCAATTTTTTTCCTATCCTCAAATTTGTTGTAAATTATTCTAGACTAATGAGAGCACTTTTATTTCAAATATAATCAGTTATATGGTTAAATTGTATTTAATTGCGTCCAAAATGAAAAAAAAATATATATAGTGAATCCTTATGACGACATAAAAACAAAATTGAATGAAAAAAAAAAATAGAATTAACGTGAAAACAGGAAGTTTCAATTCGCCCACAATTGAAAACCTTGAAATAGTGTTAAACAAGAAAAGAAAAAAAAAACGCGTTCATTACAGAGTTAGCTTCTAATGATTCCAATGAATTATTTGACCGGAAATGTATAAAAATATTTTTAAAATATAGATGGAAGTTTTTAATGGCTATGAAGGTAACTCAATAAATTTTTGAGCAAAAAAAGGAATTGGGGAAAATATTAACGGAAAAAAGTTATATGAAAATTTGTGAATGTTTTGGCAGTAAAACACAAAATAATCGGTTTAAATTTGTTTCAAACAAAATTCAGTCCTGAAATTCGAAAAAGGTTCCTGTCTGTAAATTTTATGTATTCTGACTCTTCTATTTTATTTTCTTTCCTTTTCTTTTCTCTTTTATTTTATTTTATTTTATTTTACTTTATTTTATTTTACTTTATTTTATTTTATTTTATTTTATTTTATTTTATTTTATTTCATTTTATTTTATTTTATGTTATTTTATTTTATTTTATTTTATTCTATTCCATTCTATTCAGAGATGCTTTCTCAAAATTTATCAACCGGTTCGCAGTGATATTTTCCTACAATTTTTTTAATTTTTTTAATCTTAATATTTCCATCAAAATATTATGGTTTGTCAGAGTAGCAGACTAAGTCAAGAATATTTAACTATCGTTCATATTCTATGGAACAATAATGTAATAGGATAAAAGAGAATAAAAAAATAATTCAACGAGGTGAAAATCACTTTTATTTTATTTATTCATTTCAAGAGATACAAAATTTACATAAAAAAAAAATGAACATAACAAAAAATTGTGAAATTTCATATATTAGTAAATATTATTGTTATAAAGTAATTATATTATTTAAAATATTTCCAAAGAGCTAATTGAAATTTGAGTTTAAATTGACTATTGAGAGACTCACTACTACATTGATCATTTGTTAAAGGCTAAAATTCAGTTCATCTAAATTTTTCACGTTACTCTAAATAAATCATCTACATATATAGTATTCTTAATCAATGCTATTACATCTATCTATGGTAACTTGATAAAATTTTATATTTTTTTTATTTTTTTTAAGATTAACTGAAAGATTTCGATAAAGTAAAACATTAGAATCGCAATGAAAACTAGATAAAATTTTAAAATTGTTTATATTATAAATTTGCACCAAATGGTAAATAAATTTTATTTAAATAATTTTTTTTTTTTGCCAAAGTAAATAATTTTTTTTTTCGCTTATTTTAATAGTCGGTTCGCACGAATCGTCCCTGATTCTATTCCATTCTATTCTGCTCTATTCTATTCTATTCCATTTTATTTTATTTTATTTTATTTTATTTTATTCTATTCTATTCTATTCTATTCTATCCTATTCTATTCTATTATATTATATTATATTCTATTCTATTCTATTATATTCTATTATATTCTATTTTATTATATTCTATTATATTCTATTCTATTATACTCTATTCTATTCTATTTTTTTTTATTTTATTTTATTCTGTTCTATTCTATTCTAATCTATTCTATTCTATTCTATTTTATTCTATTCTATTCTATTCCATTCTATTATATTCTATTCTATTCTTTTATAAGTTTGTCCATTTCTTTAGTATCATTTTTTTAATCTTTTAAATGGCTTAAATTCTTCAAAGGCAGCTACCGTTACTATTTTACCCTCAAAAAAAAAAAAACAAAAACAAAATCTGTGAAATTTAGATAGTTAACATAAGTATTTGATTGACTGTATTTAAGATCTGTAATACTATGACAGATCTAACATGGAGAGAATCTGACTGTGTGTAAGACTATAGGTAGATAGATAGATAGATAGATTGTGAATTTCGTGAGGAAATCTATTAGTTAGTCTCTGAGTCCTTAAGGATACCTGATTTTATGATCACACTCAAGGTATTCTTCAATGGTATGCTGGATAGGTCCCTTTGTTCGCAGAACGTTGTTCCCAAGTGGCGAAGTCTGCTCAGAGTATGACCTTCGCATTCACTGACCAGATGTTCAATAGATTCTTCCTCTATTTCACATATTCTGCATAAGTTATTTTCGGTTAGACCCATTTTATAAAGTTATTTCTTATTATTAGGCAGTGGCCTGTTATTATCTCTGTCAAGATACGTACCTGTTTCCTATTGTGATTAGGAGAGTTTAGATTTTTCTTGAGCGAGCGCTTAGTCATGAGCATTTTTGCCTAACGATTTCCAGGAACGTTGACCCAGAAATCCTCAGCTTTTTCCTCTATACCCAAGCATTTTAATTGCGTCTTCGCTACGCTCAGGCGAATTCCACTCAATGGACTTTTTTTTTATGTTCTTTACAGTAACTTAGATAGAATCACCTTTTCGTGCTTAATTAAGACTTGGCCCTATGAAAGATGCATCCGATGCTTTTCCTGCTAGATATTCTACAGCTTTAAGTCCTGCTATGCATGAATGCCCTGGCATCTACATTCATTTTGGTACGCATACAGGGTTCTATAGCATGTACTTCGGCTTGGAAAATTGGGTTTGTAGAGTCTAGGCTTGAATAAATATATGCCTTGAGGCTTTTTCCATATACTTCCTTTATGATCCTTTGTCGAAGAAGGGCATGTTTCTCACGTCTCTCTGATGGGCATGATTATATTGAGAGACTTCTCAAAATTATTCTTGTCAAGCAGTAGTCGGATAATGCTGGCGAAGCGATAAAACACTAATTCTTTGGGTTTTAGAACCTATCGTGCTAACAATATAATTCCTAAAGGTGGAGCATTCTTAACTTATTAAAATACTCGTTTAATTCTTAATTCTGGTTTTTGGTTAAAATAAAAGTTGATATTAAATTTATCCGCATAAATTTGTTGCAATCACAAATATCAAATTTTGCCGAAATGATTCTTAAATTATAGTGAATATATTTCCAATAAAAGCGAAATATTTTGAACCCTCTATTTATTCAAATTAGGTATCCCTTATTTAATCAATGTTTGCATTTCAATTGCTCCATCATTCCTAAAACTTATCAAATATCCTTTGTAAAAATTTACAGATATTTAAATTAAGTAAAAAATGTACTATTAAAAAAAATGTAAAATTAGTTATTTGAAATTAAGTTAAAAAAATATAGGACATGCTGTACTGCGATGTTAAACAAAATTTGAAACAATTATGTCTTTTTTATTGTAATTTTTTTTGTTTTGTTTTTTAAGAATCCTTAAAAACGACTTTCATTTTGGTTTTTAATTAATGTTAAAAAAATCCACTAAAAAATGTAAAATAAAAAAAAACACTAATTATAGAATAGTAAACGCAGTAATAGAAACCGCAGTAAAACAATTAAAAAAATGTCAATAATTTTCTTCCAAAAATTAAAAATAAAAATTTCTTTCAAAAATTAAAAATGAAATTCGAAAAAGTCGTTTAAAATTGAATTGAATGCAGATTGGAATATACTTAATGAATTTAACAAGAAGATTGCTCCGGAACTACACGTGGCCTAAGTATCGCAGCGACGACAGATTGCTGTAGTTGTTATTCCAATTTATTTAACTAATGCATGCAAAGATTAAACTTTATTTTATTTTTTATTCACACCTTCAATAAAAATGTGTAATCTAACTTTTGTCCAATTATAGTTACAAGTTTATGATTTATTCCAAAATGTTTTTTTTGGTAGATACGGAATGAAATTAATATGTTCTACGTTGAATTAGGTCGTTATTGCTAGAAGGTACATAAATATTTTACATATTTTGCTTCCACGTTTTATAGTTTAAAAATTTCGAGTACAGATTGCACCTTTGTTTCATTCAGAAATGACATGACAAAATGAGTGTATCTGTGCTGCAAATAGTTTTTGAAATATTGTATTGGATTTATTATTTCCAAATTTACAACACTCTTTACTTTACTGATTTTGTATAAGTAATTGGATTTTTTAAAGTTTGAGAACGTTCATACGATTTTTTACAATTTAGCTTTACGCTGGTTTTTTGTTGTTTTGTTATATGATCTTTTATTTTAATTTTTGAGAAGCTGAATTCGTCCCGACATTTAAACTTCTGTTTTCATTGCATTTTTGAATTTTTGTGTCTTACCATTATTAAATCTTATTATTTAAGGAAAACTAATGGTAAATTTTTATTAGAAATTTTAGACTAAAAATCTAATTAGCTAATTTTATTTTGGACTTTCTTGTAAGAATGCTTCTACTGGATGATGACAAAAAAATTTCATTTTCGGACGAAGATTTTGAATTTTCTTTTGTCATTACTTTTCTTTTGATATTCTTCTTTCTCTTTGGGTTTTGCGTAACAGAGAAATTAAGTTTGTCCAGCTTCGCGGTGTATTTCTAAGAACAGATTTTAATTATATTTTAATTTTGGAAATCACAATGAATGATAAATTGTACCTGGAACCGATACAATGTACAATACATTAAACAATCCAAGGTATAGGAGCAACAAGCTAGTGGTAAGAAATATTTAAATTTAAAAAAAAATTTACTTTTCACTACAAAAACTACGTTTTGCCAGTTATATTGCTCACTCTTTAAGCTAAAACCTATCAAAAAGAAAATTGTCAAACTCACTCAAATAAACTCAACAAACTGTAAAACAATTAATTTCTGTATTGTTATTGAAAACATATGAAATAACATCAACATGGTCTAAGAACTACAAGAACTGCCCCTACTCTCTTAAAACGAAACAAACATATTTTACCGTGTTCTGCAATTTTTACCGTTCTCAGAAGAATTTTGTGATGCAAAATGCAAGTAATTCTTATATATAAATTTGCCCGGAAATTACTTTCGCTTGGTGAAAAAAGACTGATTTCTGAAGACTGAAAGTGTGAAATTGAAATATCGACGATGCAATCCAAAGAAAAAGAAGCTGTTAGCTAGCCGGAATTTTTAAATTTATTGGATTTAACAAGGTTTTTGATATTACTTCCTCACCAGAATTAAAAGTAGGACCTGTTATGTTTCTACGAATTTCCAGTTAGTTAAAACTATACAATACCAAATTAATAATAAAGTAGAATTAAAAAGTATATTGCATCCTTATGTTATTGAAGCACAAATCTATACAAATTCAGACCTACTATAGATCTTGAACTGGGCCTATGTATATTTAAATGTTTGTTAGATAGTTAATTATTTTTATGCATAGCCGCTGTTGGATGCAAAAAGGGGGATATTTTTTTTTTTGTTTTATATATTATAGCCAAAACTTAGGTTTTAAACCTTTTAGTACTTGCGGCACCGTTGACCATTTGAAAGAGGAAAGGTTAGTTAAAGGAAAGGAAAGAAAAGGGAAGAAGAAAAGTTTTGTGGGAAAGAGCGAACAATGTTGTTAATATTCGTCTTAAATCTCTGTAAATCATAAATAAAAGAAATATATCCTTTTTCCCAAAATATATACCTAATTTCTGTAGTACTGGACCTATCCAATAATTTTTTGAAACCGTCATGTTTAAGTCTGGCAAGTTTGGAAAAAAAGTTTTTCTAGGGCCTTTGCACTCAAATTCTGAGACTTAGACCTCTTTGGAAAATTTCTTTTATCGTTGTTCATTATGTGAGCCAAGCTTGGAAAAAAATGTTGAAAGTTTGGATTTTGAGCAAAGGAAAAGGTTTGGAAAAGTTTGAATTTTGGAAGCTTGCAAATTGAAAGTGTGAATTTTGAAAGTTGGATTTTAAAATTTGACTTTTCACGCAGATCTAGAAATTTCGTAATTTCAGTCAGTAATAACGGAAAGTAGCTTCGTATAGTTTCTGAAACTTTTATGAAATATTTTTAAAATTTGCAGTGTCTGAATTAATCATGGTTAGGGTCGTATGAAAGTAGATAAATAAAATTAAAAAAAAAATTATTTTAAATTAACATACGAGTATAATTTTACTTTTTCGACATATTTTTCTTCAGCATTTTGTTTTTCAACATTTTTGAATTCGGTATTTTTTTCTTCAGCATTCGATATTTTTGTTTCAACATTTTTAATTCGTGATTTTTTTTTCGAGATTTTTTTTTTTTGAAATTCTTTTAATTAGAGGTTTTTTTTTTTAAGATTTACTTTTTTTCCAGATATTTGTTCGTTCGAAATTTTTTTCTAGATAGTTGGAGTGACCCCTTTCAGAAATCATTTATTGAAATTTGGTTCATAAATAAAACTTTAATGAAGTAAATCTTATACATTTGGTGTTGGACCCGCACAATGTCAATTCACTTAATTAAATTTTTTTATAGACTACCTACTAGTTTAATTTAGTTTTTTAAAATATAAGTAAATTATGCAATTCGAATTAAAAAAAAAATCAATTAACACTTTTTCATTACTCAAATTTTTAATTTCTTTCCTAAAAATTCAAATCACATTAATTGTTTTTATTAGTGGTTAAGCTTTCGATATTTCAGTAGCATTTTAAGGTAATTTGCTGATGCCAAAACAACTTTATAGTAATTTTTTATTTTATTATACATATTTTCCTTGCATTTTGTGTTTACTCTTCTACAGACTCGAAAGGTCTTAAATAAAACGATTGCCTTATTAAAGTTAATTTAAAAAAATTTAAATCTATAAACACTAAAATTGACTTTTATATGAAAGGGGAGGACTAACTGGATTGAACTCATGTAGGTAATAAATTTATATAAATTATTTATAAATAAAAAAAAAATTACCCATATATAAAATTGATGCAAATTTAATGGACAGTTCTAATTATATACCGGTATTTATAATTTATTTTATCTGTTTGGAATAGGTAATATTGACCGATATTTTTATTTTAAATTTAACCGAAAACTACTAAAATATTATAACAAATTTAAATGAAAAAAAAACCATAAAACTTTTAGGATCTCATCACGACATTTTATAATATATAAATATATATATACAAAATATATACAAAATCAAATTATTCACAAAATTTTCTAGTTTTGTTTTATTATTTTCCCCTCTCTCTCACTATCTCTGTTAATATTAATTTGAAGGCGTTTACAGAGGTTTAAACCGCATCAGATCCGAAAGGTTTCATGATCTGAAAATTATTTAAATGCTTTATCTGTTTTCTATTACCGCATAATTAATTACACAGAACAAGAGAGTAAAATCTTCTTTGTCAAAAAAATCTTCCTTTTTCTTCGTTTTTGGATCCGCCACTTTCAAATTTAATACTGAAGTAAATTATACAATAAAACATACTAATAATAATAACAACAAATGAAAACCGGTGGCGCCATCAAGAAACAACTAATAAAACTATTATTTTCATTGACATGAAGAAAGGAACTGCTATTATGTTCCCAGGTATCATCAACATTTATACAACAGGTAAGAAATATTATTTTTGAATGAATTTAAAAAAAAAAATTTCAAATTAGAAATTATTGTTCAGGTGGTAAGGATGCTGGCGCCGGAAATTAGTTTAGCACATATTTTTTTTTCTTTTTTCTTTAATTTTAAGTATTTATAATAACATTTTTTTTTTTTACTATTTCAATGAGAACAAATCATTTTGATTTTAGCACATGCAATTTTTTTGAAAATATCTGAACCTGATGGTTTTGAGTGCTTCTTGATTAATTATTGAGGTTTTAAATTAAAATTGAAAAATTGTATTACTAATTGTAACAAAATGTTAATTTCTATTCAAAAAGTCAAATTTTAGGTATAGGTATACTAATTTTAATTATGTATGAATACAGTCTGTAATTCGAGTAAGAGAGAAACAGAAATTGGAAAGATAGTAGAGCTCTGCAAAATTGATATATACTAGATATCTATGTTAGACTGATATGTTTTCTTTATCACAGAATAATACAGTATAGAATTAAATAAAAAATATTTAAATATTAATAATATACTATAGCTATTATCGGCGTAACATTGTTCGGTGCAGCATTAAAAAATATTTATTTTCCCTTCATTTAAATATTTAGCTTAAAACGAAGTTGATTATTTTCACAAAATTAGTTTTTCTTAGTATATCGACCAATTTAACATAACATAACAATTTATCAGTCGTCATCGATGTACAACTGCCCTGCTTAATTTTTTTTGTTACAAACAACGGAGATACCATGTGGAGATGAAGAAGATGGTAGTTTTGTAAATTCAAAACCAATTAAAGAAATAGTTATAGTATTGCCTTTGATTCTGTTCTCTATAATATCTTAAATCTGGTATTTTTTCTATAGGAAGGATTTTTAGGAAAGAATCTAGTGGGTTTTTAAAGGTCACAAAGCAAGATTTAGTACAATGGCAACAAATATGAATATTTTTTTCTGCCCATCAGTATTTTGGTTTACAATAAAATACTCATTTGAAATTGAAGATGTGCCTGCATTGATCAATTAGAACGGTTTGAAGGTGGCTATCTATTTCAAAAATAATAACGAGATAAGTTTAAAAAATTGTAATAGCCACTTTCGGCTCTACGAAATAACTCCCACACGAAATAACTCTCAATGAAATAACACCCAATGAAATAACTCCCGCTATAAAATGAAATAATTCCCACAACAAGAATGAAATAAATGCACTCATTATGAAATAATTCCCAATTTAAAAATAATGAAATAACTTTCACATATTTTGGGATTTATTTCATTATGAAATAACACCCATCACGAAAAGAAATTCACTATTTTTTTCAAGTATTGTATGTGTAGGAAAAAAAAACAACAAAATAAAATAAAATTGGCGGGCGACGCGACACGGCGCTGCGCAATTATTTCATTTAATTAATGAATTAAAATAATTTGTTTCACATAACTTAATCAGGAAAAATTAATTACGAGGGATTTTAGAGTTGGATACACAAAGGGGGTATCTCTTTTTCTAGAATATTTATCTTAATTATATTTATGCGTGCCGCTGTTGCGTACAAAAAAAGAATATATCCATTATTTACAATAATTATTATGTTTTTATAACTGTAATAAGTTTTTACAGTCAAAAAAACTTGTTTGCAAACTATTAAAATTGATATTTTTTAATTTTTAAAGAAAATGAAATAAATCCCACTTTTATATGAAATAACTCCCACCATTTAATTGAAAATTAAATAATTACCACACGTTTTTGGATTTATTTCATAATAAAATAACTCGTAATCATAGAAAATAAGATACAACCCATTGTTAAAATGAAATAAATCCTACTAATTGGGACTTATTTCATTATGAAATAAGTCCCACTTTTGTATGAAATTTGGTTGGGAGTTATTTCATATGAAAAGTGGAAGTTATTTCGTAGAGCCGCTACTTTCAATTGTGTAATTTTAATTGTTTTGATGATTTTAAAAAAAAAACTGCTAATTAAAAAAGGCTTCATAGAAATTTTAATTCAAATTTTCACCCGCCGGTCACCCGGTAAAATAACTTATAACATGCAAAAATTTTAATTTACCAAATTGCCGAAACTCATCCATCGGCAGAATTAATTATAAGAAATAAATAAATTACGTCTATTATAAATCAATAAAAATCAAATATAGTATCAACCATATAAAATTGAAATGATGAAAAACAACCATAATGAAATTGAGTGGGTTGGTGACTAAATCCACAAACTGAAATCCAGAAAAAAAATATTATATAACTAAGACAGGATTACCAAACTGTATTAAAAGAAATATATTGCCCATTTCCGGAAATGAATATAAAAATTTAAATAAATTGATTCCGTTATTATTTATTGATATTCTGGGAAGGGGCAATATAAATTTTTTCAGACTGGTAACCTTCTCCTCCTTATTTAGACGATTTTTGTGTTTTTCGATCGTTCTTTGCAGATTTTTTTTTTGTGGATTTACTTACCAACCCAATTGAGTACGATTTTTATCAAACTTACTCGAATTTCAATTAAGGAGCGGTCGAATAGTAGTAGTATTTTAAATGCTGTATTAGTCTTTTTGTGTATAATAGCTGTAATTATTAAACTTTATTTTTTGATTTATCTATATTATAATTCTAGATATTTTACAGCTGTTCAAGTATTTGGATATTTGTATCGGTTCAAATTTCATTTTTGTATTTTTATTTTTAGATTAGATCTTTTGTTCAACATTTGGTGAAAAAAGTAATTTTTCCCATTTTACTTAATTTTTTCGAAAAGAAGTAAGTACGAAAAATTCTAAATTTCGAAAAGTAAAGTTATGTCCAAAATAAATATAAAGTTAGAAGTGCATGTCGAGTAAATAATAAGCTCATTAAATTTGTCTATATGAAATTCAATGTAATCAATATCAATGTAGTAGACAGTCATTTTTAGCAAATGAAAATTACACCATTACTTTTATTGTATGTAAATCGATGTTTTTGTCAATAATAAATTCGAAATGATAGCTATTCTCAGTTTAATTTCAGATTATTATTGTTTTTTTTTTCTCAGTGGCTATCTAAAGCATAGGATAGAGGGGATTTTGCAACTGTCTTTTGAAACTGAAATCTTGTTTGTACATTTAACGATTAAACTGGTAAATCGTTTAGCATTCTTCCAACTTTCTTTAATCTTTTATTAATCAAAAGACAACTAGCATTGGCTCACTCTTCGAAATTCGAAGAAGTATGATAATCGTACTTAACTGTATTATGATTTTCCATTATTTAAATTTATACTTGGTACGTCATAATTTATTAAAAAAAAAAAAATTAAATTTAAAATTAATTCTGGAGACGAAAAGAAGAAATTCTGTACTTTAGTGAATTTGGTAAGTGTATGTGTATATAACTATGCACGGGATCAAATTTTAAATTAAGATTTCTAATTGAAAGTTAAGAAATTTGTAAAAAATATTTAATTTCGCTACGTCTTCTTTTAAATATCTATCATTTCAAAGAATAATAAAGAAAATTGGTTATAAAATGGTTCAGATATTTGTACCGTACTTTTTTTTAACTTACAGATTAAATATAATGATTTTATTAATTAATTTCAATTTACAATTTATGAATGAGCATACAAATTTTTCACAAAATTTATATTTAGAATTATTTTTTGTTTTGTATTATTAAAAGTATCGTTATTACATTAAAAACAGATTTTTATAATTTAAAATACAATTTCACCATTCATAAATAAAATGTTTAGAGATCAACATTAACAACAATAAATAATAAAAAAAAGTTTTTTTCTCTTGAGATATTAAATGAAAGTCAATATCTTGATTTGATCACAAAGTGCAACAATAATAAAATGTATGGAAATTTCATGTTAAAGTAAACTGTGAAATTCCAGTGAACTGATAACCATATCAACTTAAAATTGTGAGAAATCTGTAATAATATTTATTAAATACTTTGAAACCAGTTATATATTATCTTGTAAGTAAATTTAAGTATCCAATTTCCTATATATATATAGTTCAACAAGCATAATATTAATTTAAAATAAATTTTATGAAATCCTTATGGTTCACAAAGTTTACAATTTATGGGGGCACATAATCGGGGTACATATAATTTGATAATAAGAAGAAATTCATAAATTTGCGCCAAAACAATGTTTGAAATGTTTTATAAAATTGGCTTTTTATAATTATGTCATAAGTTAGATATTTATGAGACTAAATTCGGTTTGAGAGACTTAAAAGATCAAATTTTAAAATTTAAATATTAAAAGTAGATAGATTTCATTTAAGTAGATTTTATTTACTACTTCCAAAACTTTAAACAAAAATTTTAGAAGCTCCTGGAATTACGTTTTTCTTTAAGGTTTATTGTTACTTCTTCAACCCCAAGCAGATCCCATTAGTCTGCTTTATAGCTTTTTTATGATTGTTATAGACGTTTTACTACATCAACTCTATTAGCATGATTTGTTTTAGGATGTTGTTTTAGTGGTTATTCATTGACTGATTTTCCAATATTTTTGGAGTATTATTTAGTAATTATCGAAATAAAATGTAACTATTCGAAGCGAAGTAATTCTAATTAGATTTAGTTTTCTACGATTAAGTACAACATACCTCAATTTATACCCTCTAATTATCGTCCAATTGCTTTGTATTCTCAAAAAATGATTAATTTTCAATATAAAAAATATCTAGATAGCAAACTTTTTTTAAATGATTGCCAATGTGGCTTTAGCGACGAGCAACTAGAGATCTTTTGACCTTTTTGACGGAAAATTGGACCGAAAAATACGTTGAAGCCCAAAACTATATATATATATCTATACAATAATGACATACTTCATTACTGAAAAAACTTCAAGCTGGACTTGGAATAATTTTTAATATTGACAATTTTCTTTCAAACTGTTTAATTCAAATTGTATTGGATGGTTTTACATCCCGAAAATTCAATATTGGGATACCAGCATTGGTTGATGTCCCTCAAGGCTCAGTTTTTCCTCAAAGATTATTTATAATATTTAAAAACGATCTCCGATACACAACTTAAAATCAAATTCGCAGCTTTACTATTAATAGTATCCCTGTATTTTTTTTAAAAAGATTCTGAAGTGACCTAGACTTTAGTTCATAGAAAACAAAATAACATATCTTGTTCTCTAAACAGCGAAAAAAATACAAGACTGGGGAAGTGTAAATATGGAAAAATTTAATGCTTCAAAAACCCAGAACTGCTTTATTTCAACAAAGCAAAATCCATCAATACCAAATAGGTATACTATATTGGTAAATGTAGAGACTCTTTAAGAATTCTTGGAATGGAAATAAAAAGCAAACTTTCGTGGGACGATCAAATTTTTTAGAAGTAGGAAGAAATTTACATCTACCTTCTATTTTTTATAGGCACCGGTCAGTTATTATTCTTCCTATGAAGAGGATCTGGTTCCGCTTGAATGCTATAAAAACTTGAGTAACTTCTTAAGTAAATGTGTTAGCATGAGCATTCTTACTTGGCCATTAGTGGTGGCTCCTAAACCCTTAGGGCTTGTTCAAAATAAATTTAAATATTTATGAATAATATTATATATATTACAGTTTTAAGGAGTTACCCTTATAGAAGAATCAATAAATAAAACGATCCTATTTCTTATGTCACTCTGAGACCTGAATTGTGTTATTGAATTTTTTGTTAGGCAATACATCTTTTCAACCTGATTAATTTTGAAACAATTTCATATTTTCAACCGGGGAGAAGACTTATAGAGGGCGTTAACGAGTTTGACCCTGGACCTAAATGGTCTGTTGGCCACTTAAATAAAATAAAAATTAATTGTGCGCCTGCTTCAGATTTTGTTCTTGCGAAAAGTAGGAATAAAAATGTTATATAGTTGTCATTTGATATTTATTATGCAATAAAATTAGCTTCAAAGGGTTACTATTATAAGCCTGTACTACATTTAACTTTTTTTTTTAATTTTCATTAGCCTGTATTTATATGTACAATATATGCAAGGCCAGGAAATCCCAAATACAAAATCCCAAAATTCGAAAGTTTAAAATTTAAAAATACCAAATCCAAAATCTGATTTTAATTCATTTAGTGTTTTCGAAATTCAATCATTTTGTTTGTGTCCAACAGCGACTACGCAGAAAAATGATTTAAGTAAATATGATGGAAAAAGGAGATTCTCTTTTTGTATAATATTTTTTATATTAAGAAGTCCTGGAGTGAAATTCTGTAAGGTTGTAAGTGACTGTGGCAAAA
The DNA here is from genome assembly GCA_963942445.1 of Argyra leucocephala. Classification (NCBI taxonomy): domain Eukaryota; kingdom Metazoa; phylum Arthropoda; class Insecta; order Diptera; family Dolichopodidae; genus Argyra; species Argyra leucocephala. The sequence continues at coordinate 56,609,593 of OZ012678.1, read as the reverse complement.
AGTAAAAATGAGTTGAAAAGTTTCGGTATTTTATAAGCTTTGATCATTTTTAAAACTATAGGAACATTAAGCTTACAACTAAAAATGTGTATTCAAAACCAAGAAAACAATTTAATTATAAAAAAAAAAAAAAAATATTTTTATGACACAAATATGAAATTACAGTTGTGTAAGAAGAGAAAAAATAATATGTTGTATGGCTGTGACAACGAATTTATTGTCACTCTCAATTTAATAAAAATTGTCACTAACTATCACAGTGACAAAAACCTTACAAAATTTTGTTGTCTCCATCACCTTGCAAAATGCCACTCTACGCAAATTGTACTATATACGACAAATGCATATGTCACGCTTCCAGATTCAACAAGCTTGCTTACTCTTAGCATTAAATTAACAGTATACAACATTATTGGAAATACTAAATTACTCTTTTGTCTAAGTAATTTATAACAATCCTATAATTTTTTACAATACTTTATAAGTTTTCTTTCTGCTGTCATACATTTTTGTTTTTATAAACAAACACTTTGAGAAATTCTTATTTAAATAAAATGTTGTCAGAATTCAGGTGGTTCGTGCATTTTTTTTTTTTTTAACTTTTTAAACATTTTCTTATTTGTATACGAATATCAGATATATTTTATTACATTCCAATTCACTTGACTCAAAAATCTCAATTATAAGAAGTATTTGAAACATAAAAACCTGAGTGATTATTATAATGTGATAAATAAATCTATAGATATGAATTTGATCTTTTCATATTATGTATATGAGAATAATTTTCTATATTTTAGTGTCACATTAAAAACAAAAACAATTAAAAAAGAAAAAAAGAATATCGCATAAAAAACAATTATTATAAAAAAAAAAACGGAAAATTGTATACCAAAAGATACAAACTTCATAATTCAATGAATTTTTATTATTTCGTTTTTTTTATTTCTAACTTGGATATCACTACTCTCTGTTCATCCTTCAATGAATAATAATTCATGCAGAAATCTACCACTAATGGAATCGCTCCCATCGGAAAAATGTATGAAATATTATTGTTGACCAACAATTATTATTTATCATCATGATAGGGAGGGAATGGTTGTAATTTAAGTTAAAAAATATTTTTTTGTTTTGTTCTGTTTTTTTTTATTTTTTAAATACTTTTTGTGATTGTAAGGCTTTAAAATTTAACATTATCTCATGTATATAGATGCATTATATGTAATGCTAATCTTTAATAGGTATAGGACAGGATAAGTAGGTATATTAATTGCCAAATAGATATGCACTAATAACGTTAATTATTAAAATATATATATATATATATATATATTTGAAAAATTCAATACACATGAGACTGATTATAAAAATTGAAACAAATTTTAAAGATTTTACTAATATGTATATTTATTTTTGATTTGATTATTTAGTTTCAAATTCACCCCCATTTCCCATTAAAAAAAAGAAATAAAAACTAAGATTAGTACAAGGTTGTATGTTCAAAATGGATTCATAATTTACAAGTTTGAATATTAATTTTTTAGAATCTGAGTTAATCATACTTGTTAAGTGGAATAAAATGTGATTTTTGAGTGATGTTAACATCAGAGTATAACATAGTAAATTATCTAGTGGTATAGGCATTTACAAAATTATTTTGAAAATATTTTTCTTTTGAAGAGTCTTCAATTTATTTCTCTATTTAAAATTGTTAATTATTCTTTAATCTAATTGTACGATCAATTGTCTAACATTATGACTCAATATTTAAATAAAATATTCAATCTAGAGAGTTTGGAGAACTAGAAATTTATAAATGAAAATATAATTTTAAAATACTAAAAATATGGTGCATTACGCATTAATTAAATATTTATATATATATATATATTTATACATTTGTTCATTTAAGCTTCTGCAATGTTATAATCCATTCATTAACTTAATATTTTCATACCGCACTGATTAATTTATTATCGTCTTCAGGCCTTGCTTTTGTGTCCTCTCAAATCTGGAATATTTATAAATATTCAATCATATATTATAATGTAGTTAGTTGTCAACAATTCACCTCAAAATTATACAATAAACATTTTATTCACCAAAAATAAGGGAAAATAAAAAAAATAAGCCACCACGCCGCATACTTTTTACAAATAATCAAGTGAGTGCGCATATGAGGTACATTTAATGTAGGTATGTAAAGTCAAATATTAAGTTTTCTTAAAATTTTCTTGGATCGTTGGAATAAATTTATTCTGTATAGAATACCATATCTTGATTTTTAAAATAACAATAGGGGTTAAAATAACTTATAATTAGGAGTGTGAATAAAAAACAAATAAAACAGACTAGCACGGTAAATTCACATTGCATTAAAATATTGATTAGTAGTATTTTCAATTGCAAAACAACTTATTGAAACTCAAATTTTGACATAGAGATCTGTTCAGGCACAGTTATTCATTCATTTATTCATTCATTCAACTTAACATGTGATTTTCTGATATAAAAAAAAACCTGTAGGTACGCAATTTTTAAACAAAAGCTAATACTCAAACTTGAATTATAATTACTCAACAGGGGCCCCTAGTTTGAATAAAATCTTGGATTAATCAATTTAAAACGATGATAAATGACATGAAACTTGTTAATTTTATCAAGTTTGTTTATCATATTAGCGGCCTCGTTGTCATAAGTTCGATAGAAAAAACGACATAAGTTCGACAAAATTTCTGACAAAGATGTAAATAAAGATATTAAGTACAATACTTTAAAGTATCATGTTGACATGTATCTAAGGGTAAAGCCTAAAGCCTTATTGATTTGTTGTTTACCTTGGACTTCAAATGCTCAATTATTTTGAAGTTGGAGTTGGACTAGAGGTTCACGAAAACTCTACCCCATAACTCCAGATTGGTCTGGTGATAGCTTTATATACCGCTAATTTACACTCTAAAAACATCTTGGAGTAAGGTTATGTCAGCCACTAAAGTTGATTGAACTTTATTCTTAACTGATTGATGTTTTTGCTGATAATGTGAGTTCTCCAAATGACTGACACTGTACCAACTCTCTGTTGTTGAATTGAACGGTGGGACAATTTCCTTTGCGATTGGAAAAAGTAATATAAGAGTGATTTGCATTCATTGGCTTTTATTATCTAAGATTTTAGCCAGTTTTTTAGGTCATTTGGAAGTATTTCGGAAGCTAAACGTGGATCGGAATTCGATACAGGACAGTTATAATTTCGATTTTAATTTACGCACGAAAAGACTTTGTTTAAAAAAAATCCGATCTAAATACAATTACTGGAAATCGTTAATTTTTTGATTGAATTATAATGGGGTACTATGGAAAAACATGAATGAAATGATTTTAAATTTTAATTTAGAATAATAGATCGTTGAATGAACAAATTTAAAATGTATCATCATTAATGGTAAATTAAACATTTTAAAACAGGAAATCAAATTAATCGAATATAGCGTAATATGCACATCATATAAAAGTATTCTTAAAATATGGCGGAAGAATTACAAAAATCACCGCCAACTTCAATAATTTTTTTTTGTTTTTTTTTTTTCAATTTCAACCTTTAATTATTTTCATTGAAAAATTTCAAAGTTATTTAAATCTTCACTACTACCGGTTCTTTAATATTATTTTTATTTTTTATTTTTGTTTTATGATTTACAACTTACAAAAAAGTTCAAATGAACAAATATTTTTCAATAGGATCTAGTTAAGGTATTAATCAAAATGATATAACAATAAAGAGTTCCCGGCAATCGGTACCGATTATAAAAGAAATAAGTAGCTATTTAAGAAACTTTTGCATCGTAATATTTTCATATTGTATGTACCAGCAGAGGCTACTTGTGTTGGCCTTTTTTTCTATTATTAATTCAAAATAATAAAAGATTATTACATATTCTGTTTCTTTTACTTCTTCTTTTTTTTCTTCTCGCTGTCCTACAACTTCAATTGAATTTCTAATGATGAAAAATTTCAATTTTTCACTTTGGTAAACTGCCGCCATTATGAAGATCCATTTTTTGTTTTTTTATTTTTTTCATTAAATTCATCAATGAATACAGAGAGATGAGTGTAAACAAGTTCGTTTCGTTTACCGCCTCCACCAAATATGATCCAATTCGATATGCTCTATTTCTTGTTTTTATTTTTGTTATTGTTTTTATATTTTTAAAGGTTTACTGTTATTATTATTGCTCTTCAATATTTCAAAATATTTTAACAATCAATAACAATGATATTTTTTTTTTCAATAAAATTTAATCAGTGGTATTTTTTCTATTGCGGTTGAATGCATTTATTATGAGTGAAAAGGCTTAAGAGGGTTAATAATATAAAATATGAGAATTTTTAAAAAATATTTTAAATGTTAGCTAAATTGTTATTAGATTGTGAAAAATGATTTTAAAATAAACATTCTGGAAGATATTAATTACAGTAATAAAAAGCTGTAGATGAATTAAGAAAATTGAAGCTAGGATTAATATAGTTAAACTTTTATATCAGCTTTATGTGGAAGCAGATTTAACATAACAACCACAGTTACAATCAAAAATATTCCAATTAAATTTTAATGTGATTTACAATATGTTGGGTTGGGTATTGGCTGAATAAATATTGGATATGTAAGAAATAAGATGTGGTCAACACAGATTAAAATTAAGATCTATGTCTACGTTTTAAAATATAATATTATGTGTGATTTGATTGAACTATATTATATTATTGTCCAATTATGAAAACGTCATAGATTCGTTGAATAAATAGAAATCATAAGTTTCTTGAAAGCCTAAAACGTATGCAGCTTTTGAACACGGAATGCTTGATTAAAAATACGAACAGTTTCAACTGATTGTGCAAGGAAAAAGCTATGACAAAGGAAATAAATTGGTAGGAAATCAATATCATGGTTGCAACATTAGAAGCTGAACATATGTGTTTCAAATATCGCCTTCTTCCACTAATCAGTTTGTTGTTATTGCAAAATATGCGGAAGCAATACACTTCTTTCATCAGTTTTTCCGATTTATTTATCATTAGATTTTTTGCAGTTTAAAGAAATGGCTTGCACTGAATTTTGCACTATCAAATGGGTCGTCATGAACAGTGCCTATCTACTACAATCTAAAAATCAGTTGTTGATAGGCAGTTTTTCTAGCCCTAGAGCTGCTTCTAGTGATAAAGAAACAAAAAAACCTCATACTTTTGGCACATTATGCGTGGAAATAAGTACGAGCTACATCAGTTAATAGTTCGAGGTAAAAGAGGTATAGAAAAACAACTTGTCGTTAGAAATTTTATGGACGATTTTGAAACTACTTTATTTAATCTCGAATATTACTTGATGAAGAATATTATATTTTGGATAAGATATATAGATGATGTGTTATGTTGTAATGGACAAGCACGGAAAGAGAATTACAAGTTTTTGTTGAAATATGTCTAAACAAATTTGATAAAAACATTAAATTTACTGTGGAGTATGGAGGGGAAAAAATTAATTTCCTGAATTTAACAATAAATATTTCTAACGACAAGTTGTTTTTTGACATTTATCGAAAAGAGACTTTTTCCGATGGAGTTATTTCTTTGTCATCAAATCATCCTTGGTCAACGAAAATGTCATCTTTCCATAATTTAATATTCAGATTAATTAGCATACCATTAACTGACAATAAATTTAGAAAGGAGCTTAGTATTATAATTGACATTGCAAAAAATAATGGATATAAAACAGACATGGTTTACAAAATTTTAAATTCTAAATCTAGAAAATACATTTCCAATTTGACATTTCCTTCAAAAACTGACGATGATAAGGAAATAATTAACTCTAGAAAAATCCGGTTTCATTCAAATCAAGAACATTTCCGAATATTTAATGAAACCTGCACTTAGGGCTACTAATATATAACCGGTATTTTTTAATAACTACACTTTAAAAAAGTTTGTTGTTAACAATAAAATAAGACAACCGAAGCCAGAAAATATTTTAACAAAAAGTGGAGTTTATAAAATTCAATGTGAAGGATATGATGGAGTATGTTGGCAAAACAAAACGAACCCTTCAAACAAGATTTACCGAACATATAAAATCGGTATCTTCTCCTTATCCGTCATCTGGCTTAGCTCAACATTTAAAATTTTCAGACCACTTTACCGATATAGACAAATTGGAATTGATAAAGGAATTAACACAGAGTGGATAAATATGAAATTCAGTTAGATTTAACTAATAAGAGCCCTCTACTTAATAGTAAATTTTTTACGTCTTAAATCAAATTCTGTACTTTGTAAATTTTGTCGCTTACAACATGTCAATCTTAGTTCATATAAAAATCATAATATGTGTGTTTTTTAATAAATGTATAATAATTTTACTAATAATTTACCAGTTACTATTTTTTATACTGGTATTATAATCGTTCTCTAAAAATAAAAAATATAAATAGATTATTGTTTACCTACTATTATAAGATAGTATATTAACGTTAAATTGAATATGTATAGTTACATTTTAATTTTCATCATCTTTTTAATTTAAATTTTATCGTATTACTTTAGTCCTGATAATGTCTTAGAATACCATTGGTTCATACACACCAGTCAGTCGGCATGACTTAAAATAAAATATATAAGAACATTTTTAATAATTTTTTAATTAGTGAAACAACAACAAGTATTTCATTTAATTTAATTAAATATTGTATTAATTTCTGAGGATAAGAAACATTGAATAGAGCAGGCGGTGTTAAATGCCTACTTAAAGAAGATGAAGAAGAAGTTTATAGGACTTAGAAATAATTTATATTATCCTATTTTGACGACAAATTTTCGTTTATCTATAATTTGTGTATGAACCAATGGTATTTCAACCTAGTTAGATTTTTAAAATGTTCGTACCTATCTGAAATCTCTAGCACACTAAATGTAGTACTCATAAATTTGAAAAAATTTTGTCCGTTGATCGTATTTGAAATTTTTGTGCAAAAATAGGTCGTCCTTCTCACATTTATCCTACCATATTGCATAGCTAAAATTTCTATACAAAACAAACATTTTTAATAGCAAAAATAATCAAGGCAGCTGCCTGACTATTTATAATCTTCATTAAATAATTTTTTTTTCATTTCCATTTTACCTGTAATAAGTAAAGGTAATTAATTTTTTTTTTAATAAAAATTGAAATCTCTGTTTTTATTTTTAACTTCTTCTTCGTTGTTGTAAATACACTTTTAAAAAAAATTTAATTAACTTAAAGTAATTTACATAAAAATAACCTCGAAAGTAATTTACATCGAAAATTATTTATAGTTCCCTTAAATGAACAATACTTGAATAATAATTGGTTTCTAATTTTTTCTCACAGCCTAGATCTTTTCTTCTTAAGACAATCACTATCATCTCTATTTCTTTTAAAATATTTATTTATATATACTTTAGTTATAAATTTTAGGTGAATTAAACAGAACAAAAAAAAAAACATTTTACTTTCCCAATTTAATATAATAAATTTTTTGTTTTAAATTTTTTACCTTTCAATATTAGTTAAAACTTATAGTTTTGAAAATTAAACTAGGGAACTAGATCAAATGATTTAAACGTCATCTTTCATAAAGAGTGAAAAAAAATGATGTTTTAATATAGTTAAAACAATAGAGAAGTACCTATTTGATGTTGTTGTTGTTGTTGTTTTGAAATTTACATCATTAAAAGTAAGTATACCAGAAAAACAACATTAAATTCCACAAAAGCTTAATCGCGGTTTATTTATTTTGATTTTTTTTTTTTATTATTTTTGATTTTTAATGCAAACATTAAGTTCTCGTAATTGAATAATGAGCTACTTAATTACTTAATGTACTTGTTATAGATGCAGTTTGTTTCTCATATTATACACATCTAATAAAGGTAACATAAAAAAAAATTAAGTGATGTATCTATCTATTGTTTAAATATAGTCACTTAGAGCAATCTCTATTATGCTTGTTAACATGGGATGTACGTAAACATTGATGTTATACAGTTAGGTGAGCTCATAACTGCAGAGGCTATCTAAACAGTATTTTTCTGACACAAAATACGGTTAAATCTTATTGAATTTGATGCTGCTCCCACATATATGAGTTGCTAAGATTCTAACTAAGACCTTTTTAAGATACAACAGACTTATTACAATTCTCTCTACTTGTAAGAATACACTTGTAACAGATCATATGTCAGCTAATCTGAGGTTGCATAAGATATATGGTATATGTGCATTGTGCGTTAATGAGTAAACTCCTCCAACGACACAAATTCCACCTTCAATTCTTGTAAGTAATTCCTTCTTTGGAAGAGTCTACTTCAGAACTTGTGCCGTTGTAAAACTTCTCAAGAATCTGAATATTAGTAAGTTTACCAGTCCTGCTTACCGATTCGAAGACATATAGCCTTCGCATTTCAAAACCACTGCACAATTCATTCCATTTATCCATTTATCCTATACCTAAATTAAAAGAAAATTAACCCAATTGGGGAAACTGGCCTATGGCCATATCTATTTTGATTGATACAGCGATAGATGTAGCTTCAAATTTTTTATGAAAATCTTAATCGAGTGCTGTCGTCTGTAAAACTGGAAATTGGATTGAAAGTGATTTGGAACAAGTTATTTATAAATGTGAGGAATAGCGTAGATGAGAGATCTGATCCTTGGGGAGCACTAGCGTTTATTTGGAATCAAATTGAATCGAATAAAAGAAACTTTTAATCCATTTGAGAGAAGAGGAGCCCTCAGACCTACAACTTGACTATGCCCTATTCGGTTAAAAGCTTCAAGAATATCCAGTGCCATAATATTTGCTTCATCCAAGTTGTGCCAACAAATATTTAGCTTCTCGTTAAGGTACGTCATTAAATCACCGGTGGATCGTTAACATGTAAGTACGTTTGGCTATCGTGGATAATACCTTGGCTAACTAAATATTTGGTTCTTGGTTGTTAGTTTATTTAAATATCCATTACTTTGGAGAGGTTCGATGTTATAGAGGTCTGAAGTTAGAAGGATGGCTTTTATCATCTTTTTTGGAAATTGGATTAACATGCGCCATCTGTCATTGTATTGGATATACTCCTGTAGAGTAGGATAAATGGAATAAGTTGCGCAATGGTTTGGAAATGGCGAAGGTTATTTGTCTTAGAACCATAGCATGAATGTCTTCCGGACTGGTAGAATTTCTAATATGTAGATTTGTGAGAAGCTGTACAATGGCACGAGTTCTGAATTAGATTCTTCCGAAGAAGGTGTTATTTATGGGAATTAAAGTGGATTTTGTATCGCTAGAGGAAGTTTGGAATTAGCAGAAAACAATTTAGCAAATAAATTCGCTTTTTGAACCGATATTGAAATTATTTTGCCATTGTCTATTAGTCGTGGAACTGAAGATTCGCATAAATTATCAATGACGCTTTTTGCCAAAGGATCAAAATCTTCTGCTAGTGGTAGGGAGAAATAATTTGAATACCCAGCCGGACTGTTTTGCTAACAAAGTCGATATTTTTATGTTGGAAATAAAAAGGCTGTCATCATCAAAGCGTGTAAAAATTTTTTTTTGGGTCATCCTGGTACATTTGTTTTTCTTATGTAAATTAATGCAGGGCAGGAGAATAGGTCTGTAAAAAAGGTGTAGGAGCTTGCTGGCATGTTTTCCTATGTAAGCTACTATCCTGTTATAACCCCTACCATCATAAAGTCCATATTTTAAATAAAAATATTTCGCCCAAACCATGTGTCTCAAGGGATTGAATAGACAAAAAATTAGTTGAACAAACTTTGATATATCTTTTGACTGCAAAATATTCTTACAATGTGATTTTTAATATAAAGTATTTTGTTCATAATTACAATAAAAAATTATGACTATCTAGATTCTAGGTATTCTCATTTCTCATGATTTATATATAGTCATAAAATAGATAACCAAAATTTACAAAAAAAAAAAAAAAACAATTACAAGAAAATGTAAGTCGATCGTTTTAAAAATTCTAAGTAGTGTAACTTATTTCAGCATGATTAACCAAATTTATATAATAAGAAACAAACCAAAAGATTTAAATTTATGTGAGCACATAATGATCCATATGATCATACCACCTATATGTATATAAATGGAAATTAGATTTTAAGTAAATTCATAATTTTAAATATTTTTTATGAGTTTATTTTTTTTTTTTAATTATATTCAATTCAATTTTATTAAATTGTGGTGAATATCTATAGATATTTAGATTATATAGGTAACATGAAAGTATACGCTTTCATGTTTAAAACTTTTTTTCTTATTATTTTTTTTATAATGTGTTTTTTTTTGCTATGAGAACTTTAAGAGATGATTAAGAAAACAAAATGCATTTTACCTTGCAGGTGAAAAAGATAAGTGAATTAAAAGTTTCAAAATTTTTTAATAGATATAAAGTATAGATAGATACAGTTACCACTGTACCCAGACATCTTTTGTATTTTAATTAAAAACACAAAAAAAAATAATTAGGTGGAAATACATAGATTTAAATTTCAGTAAAATTAAGTAGGAGATTTTGAAAATTCAATTAGAGTCGAAAGTTGTTGATGCAAGGTACTTAAACTAAGCTTAAAATTATATTTATATAGTTTAGTATGAAAAACATAATAAACTAAATAAGATTTTTTTTTATGTAGAGGTGTACTAATAATGAGAAAATATTTGCTCTTCTTTCGTCATATTTCGGTTATGATCTAATTAGTGGTAAAATACTGAAAGAGTTGCCGGAAGAAGGTTATAAAATATTGATGTATATTATGAATGCTGTTCTAAGATGTAGGTACTTCCCATCCCAGTGGAAAATTGCTAAAATAATACTTATACCAAAACCAGGCAAGCCAAGTGAAGAAATTACATCCTACAGATCGATTAGCCTAATATCGTGCTTATCAAAACTATTTGAAAGACTATTCTTGGAAAGATTAAAACCGATTTTGGAAAAAAGCAAAATTGTTCCAGAGCATCGGAATTCGGGTTCAGAATCGAAAATGCAACTATTGAGCAAATACATGGAATAGCAGATTTAATCAAATCAAGCGTAGAAGAAAAAAAGTATTGCGAAGCGATATTTCTAGATATTAGTCAAGTATTTGATAAAGTCTGGCATGAAGGATTGCTGTACAAACTTAAAAATATTTTACCACAGAACTGTTATTTATTGCTGCGGTCGTATCTTATCGAAGGACACTTTTTGGTGAAGCATCAAGGTGCCTATACACTAACTAATGAAATTATAACATGGAAAAGCCATATCCATAACAAAAGAAAGTAACTGGGCTTGAAGCTAAACAAATTGTATTGGATGATTAGCCGTAACTCACCGCTGTCGCTAGAAAATAAGCTGCTGATTTATAAAGCTATTTTGAAAGCGATATGGATCTACGGAATCCAATTATGGGGAGTAGCCAGCAACTCAAATATTGCAATATTACGGTGTTTCCAGTCAAAGCTATTAAAATTGATAGTTGGCGCGCCTTGGTTTTTCAATAATGGAGTCATACATCGTGATTTGCAGGTGAGAACCATTAAGGAGGAGATTAGAATCATAAGCGGAAAATACCAGATAAGATTAGCTGCATATCCAAATAGACTGGCAATCAGCTTGTTGGCTGCAAGTGATGTAAGTCACCTAAAACATCCTAGCATCCTGCAGTTACCCAGCATAGACAATAGGAACAATCAAATGGAGGCCAAGAAATACAATGGAGTATAATGTTGGAATCATGGATGATTGACCACTGGGTTATTTCATCGGCTAGTCAGTACAAATTACCTGAATAAGAAATGTCATTTAATCTACTGAATGTCTCCTGTTTCTTTGGGAAATAATAAAAAAAACAAAAAAAAAATGTTTTCGTTCTCTAAAACTCTTTATTCCTCTTTGAGCTAAATTTTAAGTTTGGACTTTTAGTGAGTGATATTAAAACGATTGATTATATTTTCGGTTTATTAACGAACTCATTCTTTGTGGACTTTAACCACTTTTATTTTTATTAAGCAGCCTTTTTTAGTTATCATTACAATTGACAATATAATGATCGATCAGAAATTTAATATATTTAGAACACCAACAACAAATCCGAAAATTTTTTAAGCGATTAGTTGAAAATGTCAAATAAAATAAAATTCATGATGAATTTATGTTTCTAATTTATATAACCAAAAAGAGTTGTAACAAATTTTCTCTGTGAATCTACGATACCCAATACATAATTTGATACATAATTTAATAAATATTTTTATAACACCTGATATTGTTACATTTTCCACGATCATTAATGAATTAAAACAAATGGGTTATTAGTATGTATTCAGTAAATATATATTAAATTGTTATTCAGTATAAATAAGAAAATATTAAAAATTAAAAATTACAATTATAAAAATTTACATCGGGTACCGCAATTTACTTTTGTAGGCATATATAAGTGATTTTTGTACAGTAATGAAAAAAATTATTGGAAAACATTTATATTACTTATAAATGCTATTAACAGGTATATAAGTAATTCTTTAAATTAAATCTTTTAAATTAATTATATTAATATTTGATACACCTTGAAGTATGAAAATGAGTTGAAACCTTAAAGTTTGGGTACTCCACTTTTGCGGGCAGAAAAAATTTATTTAAACTGAAAATTTTATAATTCTAGAATAATAAGAGTGGTTTTTATTCAGGTTTTTATATCATATGCGCATGCTGTGCTCATAAGTGCTCTTGATAAATCAACGAAATAAAATAAATAGTTTTCAACTTCAGCCCTACTGATCGATTTAAGTGATCGATTTAGCCTTCACAACAGTTTGTGTTAATGGTTTAATAAAAAGCTAACAGACTACAACTTACCTTACAATTTGCTAATCTTAATATATAACATGGCAAGAGAAAGAACTTTGGAGATCTGTATATTGCTATAATATCAAATTGTTTTTTTAAGGTAATGTTAACAATGCTTGTGTTCTGTGATGATATTCAAGAAAGATAATGGCTTGGACCATATTTTAACATTTATTTGATGATGATTGGTGCTGCGTGCTGCGAAGATATTGTGGCTCAAAGTAAAAAAAAGATAGCTTTCCAACAGTCTATAAATATTTTGGGGGAGTTTTGTGGTAAAATCTTAAGGTATTTGGTTTTTCAAGAAAGAGGTGGTTTTTTTTTCCAAAAATTTTCTACTTTGAACTACAATATTTCCATAACGGCAGGACTAATCATCACCAAATAAATGTTAAAATATGGTCCAAACCGTTACCATTCTAGAATATATAACTGAATATATATATATACATATATGTATCTAATAACAGATTAACGGTTTTTATATATAGACATCAAAACAACAAGGATACTTTCAAATGTCCTTTTCTTCCTTAAAGGATAAGATAATCCACTAAAGATATATATTTTTGGAAAGCAAGCAATTCCAGCTTTTCTTTAGATATGGACATTAGGTCTTACGCCGGTACAACATTTCCCCCAGAAGACCCGCAATTTGTATATGTATTGGAGCGTTTTGTCGAATTGACAGATATATGCAGTAAACTATATTCATATATACATAATGGACATTATTATATATTTTTTTTGTTCAAAAATAGAACTAGTATTTTAAGATTTTCTGCCAACACTGTAACGCGACAAGTAGAATTAAAATTATATACATATACTGATACTTGTATAGGGAATGGAATTGAAATGAATGCAGAAAAATTGCGTTAATAAAGCGCATGGATAATCAACTATCTATATGCATACTCTTAGATAAAATATTGAATTTCAAATGAAATTTTATCGTGGAAAATAGTGAAAACAGTTATATTTAATATTAAATTTGTATTATTTAATAAAAAAAAAATTATTAATTAAATAAAAATTACTTTATTTTTTTTTTTTTAATAGTATATCTGTTAGTTGAATTGACTTCTAATTTATAAAATACAGTAAAGTAGTAATTATTTCATTAAAGAAAAAACCACAAATTTCAATAGACAATAATTTTACTTTCTAATTTTTCTACTATAATTAAATTTATTAAATTACTTTTTTTCTCATTTTTCTTTTTTATTTGAAATTGCACCACAATAGTTAACATTTTTACTAACGAAAATGTTATGATTTAATTGCATGCATTTGAAATGCTAATTTATTGTTGATTGTATTCGATTGTCACATCTTAGGTAGGTAAGATGTGACCGAATTTGTATGAATAAAGTATTAGTACTAATTAAATGAATAAAAAATTTTCTGATGATAGTGTAATAACCGCTGTTGGTCGAATAATGGTGTGTTACAAAGTACAGTCTTTGCACCAATTTATTATACCATTATATCTAACATTGTGGTGTTATGAAAACCAAGTTAAGTTTTCATTTGATTTGAACTTGAAGTCAATTTGTTCAATTGGATTGTAGTACGATTTTCAACTAATTTTTATGTTTTACAAGAGATTAGTTTTAAATTTTTTTCAAATATTTTCGAAAAGTGGTTTGCATTAACCATGGGAAGGTTAATTGCTTGTAAATGTAAATGGGGGGTAGTAAATGTATAAAAATATTGCAATTTCATATTGAAATTATTTGAATTATTAAAGTAAATTAAATAAAATGTGTATGGATTTGTAATATCTATAATTATAATTTTATAATAAGCATTTAAGGACCTGCGTAGTAGACACCTTTTCATTTTATTTCGCTTCTCTTTAATGAACTATAATTATATAAATAAGTTGTATATAAAACAATAATGCGCACACAGTTGAAAAATTTTTACCCAGTGAACCTATGTACATTGTAGATATGTAAAAGAATAACAAAAAAATAAATTCATCTCTAATAAAAAATATAAAACAACAAAAACAAAAAAAAGCAGTTGAATTCTTCATATGAACGGCAATTTCATCTTTACATAGTAGAGTTAGAGTATCTATAATTATTATTTGGTAATTTTATCCAATAAATGCCCCTTATTATAGGGAATATATCTGAAACGAAACCGTATATGAGTGACGTGTATTTATATATCCTAAATTAAATTTACTGACCACAAAACTTTTTATTAAACACGAGTGGTTTCTGCTAAATCGTGATAAGTCTATGTCAGTACGTAAATTACTGTTCTTAAAAAGCTGATACGCATGCTCTGGAACACGCGGCATATAAATATGCATAAACTAAAATTATTTTGCACTTTTCATATAGTTGGATGTCATCCAGATTGATTTAAGTATATGGAATTGTACAACAATATATTTCTTCTCTAGACAATGGTCTACTATACTGTAATTTTCAATTCGAAGAAGTTTAAAAATTTTAAAAACCAACATAAAGATTATTTTAATTTTTATACATTCTTCGATTTCGTGATATCTATTGTTTTTTATCATCCCTGGGCGTTATATAGTCTACTAAAACAATTTACAAAAAAATATATTTTATTTATTTAAAAAATTTTACAAAATATTTCTTTAAAATGATGACATTCTGAAAAAAAATTGGAACCAAATCTGTAAAAGAAATAAATATAATTTAAACTTTACCAATATACATTTAAATGTAAAAGAAAAACTAGGCATTGTATTCTTAAAGGACTAAAATATAATGAAAAGATGTATTCTTATAAAATTTGTGTTATCTTTGGAAATTTTTGTTATTTTGGAAAAAAAAGCGACATAAGAATCCTCCTCATTTTGAGGATTAACTGAATGCAAATTCTAAAATAATAATACTAGTACAAGAAATTTAACTCTTAATACTATTTAGATCAAAAATTTGTTGGAATTGTCTTTACTCTTAAAACTATATTTTAAACAACAAAAAAAAAACACAAAAAAAAAACAAAAAAAATTCTAGAAATTTTTTATTCGAATCCGAAAGAAAATCCAAGAGGGTTCTTGAATTATATTATATAATTAAAAATATTCAGTACATACCCTAAAGTATTCAACTTAAGACGGAAATAGAAGTGTAATAAAAGAAAATTTTAAATTTTTTTTTAAGAATGTTTGTCTAGTACACCAGAAAGAAAATAAAGAAGATTAACTGTCATTGTCTAAAGATCTACCTTAAGATCTTCTCTAAGTACACGATATTATATTGTGGTATTCATTTTAGTTTTTGGAAATTCCCATTCATAAAAATTCGCGAATTCTATTTCATTGTATATCAAATAAAGAGGTATATACATATAAGCCTATACAATATACTATGTTTTGCACTAAGAATGAAAGTAAGAAAGCCACGTGCTTTATTTTACCTCTCAATAATAAAAACACATTCTTTAAGTCAATAACATTTATTTTTATATTACATACCTATATACCTGTGATAGGTACTCTTTGGTGATATGAGTTTACAAAAGATACCTCCCTTGTTTTTATTACCAATTAAATTATTTTCATTTCTAACAATGGCATAAACCGATTTAAAGTGTAACCTAAAAATCGGTTATGTAAACAAAATTTATTTAAATAAAAAAAAAGGAAACATTCAGAAGTTATTTTCGTAACAAGGTAATTAGTATTGTTTTATAGCTTATTTCCCATATTGTGTTTAATTTATAAAATCCCTTTTTACAATTTTATAATTTGTATAAATATAAAATTACAAAAAAAAAAAAACCAGGAATTTTTCAATTCCTTGAATTATGCGACACAGTCAAAATGTGTGATTTTTTAAACATAAATTTTTTCGATCTTTGTTTAATCGGGATTAGGTTATTCTAATTTAATGTCATTTGATTGGTAGTCAGTACTGTATAGGCTTTAATTTTTGCCTTTTGCTGTGTAACACTGTTTTATCATTTCTAAACTCTGCATTTAGGCGTCGTTGGCTGAAATTATTACAAAGTTTTTATGTAGGAATATTAATATCATCGCCAATGTCCTGTAACCCCATCTGTGGAGCAGTGAGCGGAAATAAAATCTTTCCGTTGCTTCCTATCTGCGATTCAATTGTGGTCACGTTCTTTGTTGGGTACTTACTTCGGCTAAGACTGTAGTTCTCCATTCTCTTCTCTGCCTTTTGACGCGACGTATATTCTGAGGATTCTATTCGAAAAATTGTTTCGCAATGTTCTTGTCAGGTTTTCTCAGAGTAATCCCAAAACCAAGTTAATTTTCTTTGTCGGATTTTTACGTGCATTTATTTTTTATTATTTTTTTTGATACAGCGTTCTATTGGAAATGGTTTGTGTCAAAAAAATGTTTAGAATGTACAGGAGGCCTTTACTTGATGTACTTTTGATGAAGTTTATTGCTACTTTCCATGTTTCGGAGACGTACAAGAGAACCCAGATTTTACACTTGCATTGAGGTTTCTTATTTTAATGCGCAGAAATATGTTAATTGTTTGCCATATTTTTGAGAGCATCCCAAAAGTAGTACGGTCCAAATTGGATCCTCCATCTGACGATGTGATGCTACTCAGATAATTGAACTTACTCACCTCTTTGCGATTTGCGTTTCTTCATGAAGAATTCTATGTCATAATTTGCAAGTTGTGCGCATTTTGGTTTTAACTGTATTGACTTTTAGGCTCACAATTTCATACACCTTTTGGTCACTTAAGCCTCAGTCATATATTATATTCATAAATACACATCGTTATCGTAATCTAAGTTGCTGATACATTCGAAAGGATGCCACTGGATATGGTTGCTCTCGCTTACACCCTCAATAGTAGTCATTATGTCATCCATTACTACTTAAAACAATATGAATGATAAAACATAGCTAGCCCTCCTTTACTCCCTGACACATCTCGCAGCAATTAATTTGTCGGTTGTCCTAGATGTAAAACGCATCATCTTGCATCTTTGTAGGGTTCTTTAATTATGGATATAATTTTTTCTGGAATATCTCTCCTACTGAAAGATTCCCAAATATACTCGCGGTTTATTCTATCAAAGTCTTTCTCAAAGTGTACAAATATGAGATGTAGCTGTGCTTTAAATTCAGTGGATTGCTCAAGAATTATTTGTAATGTGTTGATGCGAAACCTGCATGCTGTCTTTTGAGCATAGATTCTATTCTACCTTTTAACCCTTTCGAGTATTCTAGCCATAAATTTTAAGAAAACTAAGAATAATGTGATACCTTGCCGGTTATTTCAATGATTTAGGCTACCTTTCTGGGGTATTTTAACAATATTTACTTCCTTCCATTTGTTTGGATATTTTTATCTATATGGGATATTGAGGGATATTAAGGCGGGATTTGATATATATTAAGTTATATGGGATCAATAGTTGTATGGGATAATAGTGAAGAATTACTGATTTCTGAAAGGACTAAATACTTTTGCCAGGAGAATGATCCGTCTGACTAGTATATATTTAATATATGATGACAGGTAACAGATTGAAGAACACGACCCTGTATATGGTAGGAGGTTTATTTGTAACGCATACCGTGCTTGAACATTTTTTTTGTTTATTTTTGTACTTAGAGTTTCTATATCTCTCACCAATCACCATATATCTCCCAATCGGCTTATGCTAGATTGTTGAAAGTAGTTTTAAGGAAAAACGAATAAAATTTTTTTTAAAAAAGCACCATAGAAAAAACTTTTTATAGCGTTATTTGGTTCAAAATTTATATTACAAATTTGTTTTTAAGCAAAATAATGGTAACAATATCTAATAATGGATAACAAGAAACTCATTCTCATCTAAGTTGAATTTTTTTTGTAGTTTGTAAGCTTGTGTATTCTTCGATAAAATCTTCATCTCATTTTTGATTTTCCTTTTACTTTTATTTTTTCCCTCAAATTTTAGGGTACTCTATACTCTATAGCACACTCAACTTTTAACGAGTACTCACTCATAAATCAAAATCTAGTCCGAGGCTTCCTTTATGGCCATCAGCTCCGTCTGAAACACACTATACCCTGTCTTGGTAGACTGACAACAATATCTTATTTTCTGAGTAAACTCCACTTTTGACTCTGTGATTCAATTTTAAACCATCAGTGTAGAAGTGCAGGTACTCTTTCATCAAAACCATATTATTTTACCCAGATTTCACTGTGTATGGAACTGACAGTATTAAATTAAAACAAAAAAGCATGCAATAACATGCGTGTACAAATAGTTTTGTCTTTTACTGTTCACAAACTTTTTCAATTCTTATATTTCCATTTATATTTTAACCATTTTTAGTTTTAAATAAACTTAAGATTTCAATTTCGACTTATGTAGTTGAATTTTATACTGTTTGTACTGATTAACATTAATTAACGATAAATATATCCTTTTTCGGATTATTTTCAAATTCTTTTAATTTATTTTAAAATGATAATAAGGTTAATGGACCTCTAAATACCAAAAATAAATAAAATTATGAAAAGATTTTAAATAAATATTGTATGTATTAGGCTTTGTATGGGTATATGTACATATTGTATAAAGGATCGAAAGATCTCTTTTATGAAAGTATTAATTTATTATACATTGGTAATTTCTATTTTAAACATATTAAAATAGAACAATGTGTTTACCAGGACTATAGTCCTGGTTATAAAAAGAATGTTTTTTTTTGTTTTTGTATAAAAACAATTTATACCTGTGGGTCGGTCAACTACATTTAAATTACCTAAAAATTTACTTAAATTTTGTTTTTTTTACAAAATCTATTTTAATCCTTTTAATTACGTTTTTAGAATTTCACACTTTTATTTCAATTTAAAACAATAAAAATGGGGGAGGATTGTTTTTAATATTTTTATATCCTTTTTATGTAAACTCAAGAGATTGTCTTTGAATGTTACTCGTATTTATAACAATTTCGGTTGAATTTTGTGTGCCAGACTGACATTTGTATTTTGATTGATGTATTTTCATAAAACTCATTCCATACATTTTTTTGTATACTAAGTTTGGTATATACCATTTCCTATTAAGATACAAAACGTTATTTTTCATCGTTTAGAAACAAATCTTGAAGAAGTAAGGTGAGAGCTGGCCAACACAAAATAAAATGGAGATGGATAAAAAATTGGTAAAAAAAAAATTTTATATTTGAGCAGAAGACCCCCACTAGTAAAAAATTTCAAGTAAAACACTCGGTGACATCGGAAATGTATCCAAAAATTTTCAACCGATACATAATGCACATACAAATAGAATATGTTAAATTTTCTGAACCGACAATATTGTGTTGGCGGCACAATGTACTTTGCTTACAATTCCAATCACTCTAAACATATTGTCTCTGAAATAAACGTCAAATCAAATGTCAAAATATTATACTCTTGTGGATACCTGTTTTGTGAATAAATTTTTAAATATTTGAGTTCATCATATGTGTGACAGATAATATATGGAGATTTAATATGGGCAATTTCGTAAAAATTTTTTTTTTTGAACAAAAATCTTCTTTGTGCTTTATAGTTAATAAAAGCATCTTTCTTTCGTGACTCCATTTCTTATTAAAATTAAAGTAAATTAAAATAAAAAAAAAAACATTTTTAAACTATTTTTGAAACACGAAGTAAAATTTATACTTTTTTTTCTTTAATTTTTAAATTTATTGCTTGATTAATAAAAAAAACTCAACATAACTGTACCAAACTATACTGTGTGTAAACCAATTTTCGAATACATAATTTAACAACGCGTGTCGTGAAAATGAGTCGCGAATACAATGTCAAATTTATTACCGATTATTAGACAATGTAAACAATTTTTATTGAAATTTAAGATTATATGTCAATATGTTGGCGACGTTGTCGATACATTTACGATGTCATGGACAATAAAAGTTCACAAACAATTTCAAAAGGTTAGATCGGAACTTGAACTATATTTCATATGACATTGTATTTGTGTTTGATGTCTTAATCATTTTTTATAATAAGAGTTAACCAATTGAGAAATTAACGAATTGTTGATTTAAATAATTTTTGAAGATCGAAAATTCGATTAGAATGAATTATATTCTTTGAAATGGGTATCAAAATAATAGTATTTCGTCAACTTTTACATAAAAACAATCGCATGTAGAAAATGTTGAAAAATATACCGAATTATTTCATAGTAGAGTTATGTATATACTCAATTAGTAATATTCTTATTACAAATAACAGAATTAGATATATTTGTGAAGATAGCATTTGATATATTGACAATATTGATCTAGTTTTAATATGTGTCCAGAATGCGGTACATAAAAAAAAAATTATTTTAGAGGAATATAAAAATAAATTCGACGAATCATTAAATAAAAACGAAGTTGAAATTAAAAATCTTCTGGAAGCGATCGAAGCAAGATATGTTGAAAGACTTCAATTTATGAAAACTGCTCAACAGTCTTGTGAAACTGGTGTCATAGAATTGAAAAAAATGTCTAATATTGCAGAAGATCTTAAGGCTCACAATGAGAATATTTATAAGGATCTTAGTATGAACATGGCAAAATCTGGTACTAACAAGAAATCTTACCCTGAGATTGTAAAAAAAATTCATTGGTACTAGTTAAACCTAAGGTAAATCAAACGGCAGAATCTACAAAAACAGAACTAAAACGTCAAATTGATTCAGTAAGCACAAATGTTAAATTAAACGGAGTGGTAGGCAGAATGATGGTACTGTTGCAGTTTACTATGATGATGTGGACTCAGCGAAAAATATCAAAAGGTAAGAAAAAAAAATTCTACTCTAAATAACAAGTATGATGTTCTCATTTCGAAGAATCGACATCCTAAAATTTTTATAGCAGGTGTGACAGATCAATATAGTCGTGAAGAAATTAGCAGTAAATTAATAATTGATAATTCTTCTTTTCAAATTGTAGATCAGAATATTAGACATTTAGCAATACGAACACTTAACATTTGGTATTTGGCAACTTTAATTTGGTATATTCTGGAAAAAGCGTATAGCTCTGATTTTAAATCCAACTCTACATTCTCAACTAATTAACAATTTTGAATATACATATACATACATATTCTGTAAAAGAACCGATTTTGCAACCAACTATAAATTCCCTTCTAATTGAAGATTTTACATATATGTACATATTATATAAATTTTCTGGAAAAAAGGAATACCGATATATTTTGAATCCAACATTCAACAAGTCTCTCCTAATTCAGAATCTTTCATATACACCCGTATAAATATTCTATAGAAAAACGGAATAACCCTCTAATTATTCTTATTACATATACATTTCAACAACAAAGCACTTATTCAAAAAACTTTAGAATTCGTGTTTCATAAATTTTTTATATGTACATATGAAAATTGTCACTACAGTATATTCTGGGCCGTATCAACTGAATAATTGCTTAATCGGTCATAAGAACTTGATTTTCAGCTATAAAGTTGTACCAAGTAGCAAAAGCTCCAATTAAATTTCTATTTTTTTAGTAGTAGCAGTTTTATACAGAAAAATATGTTTTCTTTTATTTAAATTTAAATAAACAAAATTTATTATAACTTTTGAAATCACAATGTAAAAAAAAAGCTGTCAGAATTTTAAAATTAAACAAAATTAATTTATGGTATAAACAGAATTGGGGCGACTAGCTACAGATACAGCTACTGGCGATAAGTACATCGCTGGCATAAACACAATTGCGGATATAATGTAGAGCTACAGAAATGGCTCTATTTAACAAAAATTTACTAAATTTATTAATTTTTCCTCAAAAGCCATTTGAAAGAATGTAAAAGAAAACAGATTTACTTTTAATATTTTAATGTTGTTGAAAATTGTTTACAATTAATCAAAATATGCTCAATCATATGCTACGAAAATTAGCTGGGCGACATCGGGAATCGGGAATCGAATGTGATTTTAAAATTTGATACCAATGACACTTTTTAGTTGTTCCCAAAACGTTTAATAGTATAAACAGAATTGGGGCGACAATTTCTTTCAAAAAAAAAATAGCCCCATACATTTTATATGCACATAAACACAATTGAGGATACTGACAATAGCAGTAGTTTTCCACATTTAATGAGTAGATAAGCCAGTAATTTGTTAAATAAATACTCGAAATATTGTAGATGTGGTAGTGTAAAATTGCAGTACCGTACTAATTAAGCACGAAAGTGATTCTACCTAAATTACTGTGAAGAGTGTAAAAAAATAAAAAGGCGTAATTAAAACTAATCTGCTACTAAATTAATGTCAGAGTTAAGAAATTGACATTAGTTAGGAACCACAATATTATAATAAATATTTTATTTAACCATCAAGACTGCAACGCACAATAATGCAAGTTTTGACATGAATAAGTAATGATGAGGTAATTTTGATTCTGAGGAGAATCATTTATCTGAAGCTTTAGAAGCTGATAATAGCGGTGAAATTATAATTTCTCTTGGAAAATTTATTGCAGAAGATGGTAAAAAATGAGCTCAAAGGCCATTCCTGCAACCAAGAACCGTCATAATATAATAAATGATCCGGGACACAAAGTTGTGCTTCCACCAAATTATGAGATAGTTGGTCCTATTGATTGTTTCAAATTATTTATAACAGATGATATTCGTAAGACTACCCTGAAATATACTAATGAAAAAGGTGAAAGAATATACAATAATAATAATCGTAAATGGAAAGCTTTTCACATCGAAGAATTGCACGCCTGCTACTGACTTTTAATAACAGCAGGTCACATGAAATCAATTTAGGAGCCTCTATAGGGTTCAATTATATTCAAAGCTACTATAGGCGTAAACCGGTAACGTAGACTGGGAACGAAAGTAATAACAGAGCAACAGGGCTTGCTCAAAATATAGTGAAGAATTTGTGTACACCATATTTTGGAACTGGGAAATATTACAATGGATAATTATTTCACAACGCTACAACTTGCAAAAAGTTTGTTATCTAATGAATTGACGATTGTGGGAACTTTACGTCCAAAGAAAACGTATAAATTTACCAATTAATTTTCTTCCAAGTAAAAATAGAGATCAACATTATTTGGATTTAAAAAAAAATTATAATAGCCTCGCACGTTCCAAAAAAAGGAAAAGCGGTAATTTCCACGACGCATCATTCCAATGAAATTATAGTTAAAGCTGATTCTAAGCCTATTTCTGCTATAAACGAGTTTTATAATAAAACCAAAGGAGGAGGTGATGTCTTGGATCAAATGGTGCATGAGTACATGATAAAAAAAAACACAAATCGGTGGCTTTTTCCTTTTTTTATGAATTTATTGGATGTTTACAAAAATTATTTAGACAAAAAACAATCCAATAAAAGAAATTTATTGCTAAGAGCCCTTGGTGAAACTTTACTAAATTCTCTTATTAAAAAGCTTGCTAGTACTAAGAAGCTGCAATTACCATCTCGTACTACAATTTCAAAAATTACTTATTTGAAATACAAAATTTAAATAATTATTAAAAATAATTTTTTTCTATTGCATTATAAGGTGAGCCTGACAGGCTCATGTTATGAATTTACGTGACAAAATATCTTATGAGGTTTTGAGGATTAAATGGTATTGTAAACGGAAACTTAATTGCCATCTAGTTTTACTAACCTTAAATTTACAAAAAAATAATTTTACAGATAGGAACAATTGGCCATAATTTTGAAATTTAATTTTCAAGAAGTTAGTGGTTTTGAATTTAAAATGTTTTTTAAACAATTATTATAATTATTTCCTGAATTTTGAATATTTTAAATTACCTCAAAATAGCTCAATACCATAATATAGTACTACTTGTATCATTTAAATTTTGACAGGCAATGACATTTATATATAAGATGGTTTAATTATATCTACTCTACATATATATATATAATTCACTTATAATTAAATTTGAAATTGTAAATAGAAAAACATACTAACAAGATATAAAAGAAAAGAAAACACAATGATGATAAGTTAAAATTTATTATTATTATCTTAAAATCAGTAATCTAGAAGCTCAATAAACAACCATAACCAAAGCCTTACAAAAGAAAATATCAGAAACGAGTTAAATAATGACAAAAAAAAAAAACAAAACAAATAATAATAATTTTTGAATAGTTTTAATTAGGTTGACAGATTTGATTGTTCGTTTGCACTGTGCGTACTACTCTTGTATTATCATTTTATGTACATTTTGTGTTTATATCTTTTATTTTGAAACCTGTTTAGGGATTCATAATTATAATTTTATTGAATTAACTGTTTGTTTCATTTTATACACACCACACCACCTTTGAAAACTGAAAGACGAGAAAAAAGGTGAAACTTTGTAAATATCACCTACACCTGAGGCAATATAATAAAATTAAAAAATAAAATATTTTAATAACAGATTTTGTTAATAAACTTGTAAAAAATTGAAATGGGTATACTGTTCTTTTTTTTGTTTATTGTTTTTGTTATTTGTTTTTCTTGTCATTATTTAAACATACAAAGAAAATAAAGTTTTATAATTTTTTTTTATTTTTTAAATACTGAATACATATTTTTTAAGGTTTTATAAAAAATGAATATTTCAAACGTTTGACTATTGCATTATTTATTTGTTTCTTTTATTGATGAATAAATATTAATTTTTAATGGGAAGACGGAAATAACACCCAATAATTAAGTCGAAAGTTGATAAGTAAATTGTCAAAATCAATTTAAATGTTTTGGCATAATTTCTTTGGTTACCAGTCATAGTCACAAGTAAAGAAGTTTTTATCATTATCTATACTGATACATTTCATATATTATGTTTTCTAATAAAATGACTTAGACTAGATTGCATAAGATAAATGATGTGGTTTAGTGGGTAAGAATTCCATCCAAATGACATGTCAACCTAGCTTCTATAATTCTATATTTTAGAATATTTCTGCTATTTTACGAGTTTAGTGCATTAACTTGTATTTTTTTTATAGCTAAGTTACACTATTTAAACAATATCATTTTTAATATACCGCTATTAATAATATACCATATTAGCTAAGTACGCTATGTATACATATACAATACCGTATTATGAATAGACTGTATATACATAATTATAATTAATCTGTAAATTAAAAAAAGTACAGTCCAAATAAATATCTGAACGGTTTCACAACAGATTTCACATTATTATTATTATTTTAAATTATATATAATTAAAAGGAGACGTAGCGAATCTAAATTTCAATTTAAAATTTCATCCCATCTATAAGTAGACATTCATTTAACAAATTTACCAAAATACAGAGTTTCTTCTTTTCCTCGCCAGAATTAAATTTAAATTTAGTTAATTTTTTTTCAAATAAATTATTACGTATCGGGTTGATGTCTAAGATAAATTAATAAAAAAAATATTTTTATTTTATTTATTTCAAGCTTAAATCAAGCAGCTATAAATTACTTACATGATGTTATAAGTAGGCGTGTAATTAATTTAATTGGGGTAGTGGTTTTTTTAAAAAAAAACTTTGAGCGGGAGAAGTCAATTAAGGCCTTATATTTATGTTAATGGGTCCAAATCTACCGTAATTATTTCTATGGTGTACCACAGGTAAAAGATTAACCGACATCCAAGTCGAGAATTGGTGTTAATAACAATTTTATCTGAAATAGGTGGAGAGATAATATTGCGTTTAACAATTTCAACAATAAAAGTTATATCAGCATTACAATTTCAATTTATTAAATTTCAATATACATGACACGATTAGTATCCACAACTGTATATACAAGCATATGTAGAGACTAATCGTCTGTAGGGTATCCAAATGAATTAAATTTGATCGGTGCTCATAGAGGTAAACGAATGCGATCATCCCAAGGAAGAGTACGAATGGCAAATCTTAAAAATTTTCTCTGAATAGCTTCAATTCTTTGAATATGGACATCATAAAATAGAGACCATATTTGGCTGGCATATTCTAAATCAGGTCGGAGCAATGTTGTTTAAAGGGTCTTTAAAATATAAGAATCAGAAAATTCCTTCGTCCAACGTTTTATGAGTCCTAATAAGGAATTTTATTTCTTTATAATGTGATTGTAATATAATTTATATACTAATTTATCATCGAAAATCACACCTAAGTCTTTAATAGAATTAACTTTTAGTAATAATTCACCATTAAAAGAATAATTATAAACTAATGAATTAGAACGGCGATTATAACTCATTAATGCGCACTTTTTAATGTTGAGAAGTAAGTTATTATTATGTACACCAGAGAAAGAAATTATCAAGGTCATTTTGAAGTAATACCATGTCACTTTCGGGCTTAATTTTTTTTTAAATATTTCATATCACCCGCGTAAATTTGTAATCTGCTATTTTTGATTACTGAGACAACATTATTAATAGATATTATAAATAAAAAAGGACCTAAGTGACTACCTTGTGGAACATCTCCAATTCAGCCATAAATGATGTTGAAATAGATGACCTGAACAAAGCCGTATAGACTCTATTGGCTAAATATGAGTTGATACATTTTAGAAAAATTAAGGGAAAACCTAATTTCCGTAATTTAAGCAATATTACACTATGTGGCAAAATGTCAAAATACTTTACTAAAATAATAATTTACTAAAATCCGTGTATAAATTAAAGAAATTCATAATGAAATATTGAGTACGATTTTTTATCAAACTTCTTCGAAATTGAAGGAGCAGGCGAATAATAGTATGAATTATTTTATCTATTTACTGATACTTGCTTAGTAGATATACCTACGTAATCTAAGTCAAATATTTTATTTTGTTAAACTGTTAAAAACTTCTAAATTTGCTTGTTCAATCCAGTGAGATAAATTCATAGAACCCATTTTTAAAATTTATCTCATTTCTTTCTTAATTTAATGCTAAATAAGTGTGTTGGACATTTTGAAGCTGTCCACCTTGATAGATTTAATGCTTGTAATTTGTAAAACTATTTTTTGTTTTTTATTAAAATAGGATTGTTGGATTATAAAAATTGGAAAACTTAACAGCAAAAAAAACAAACAAAAAAAAAAAATACATATTTTTTAAATTTTTTTTGTATTGAAGTTTTGAAGACGAAATTGGGAGGAGATACAGGTGTTCATGTATAAATACGTATTTATGAACAATTAGCTTAAAATTTATTCGTAGTGACACGGTTAGATGAGATTTTATTTTTCTTTTTACAATATTTTTTTTTTTTTTTGTGCTTTAATATTTGAAATACGAAATTAATGAGATTAATGATTGGTTCATTTAACTTTTGAGCAGGAAATTGAAATCACTTTATAAAGCTATACAAAATGTATAAATTTTATAATTAGAAGAGTTTAAAAGAGTGAAGTAAGAGCAACAAAAAAAAAAGTAGCTTTCACTATTAAATTCGAAAAAAATAAAAATTTTTATGATTGTGGGTAGAATATTTTAAAGGTGGAGTTGACAAAGCACAATAATATTAAAATATTTTTATAGAATTTTTCAATTGTTTTTGTTTTTTTTTTGAGTTGTTTAATTTCACAATAAAATTTTAGTTTTTTCAGACAATTTTTTATATTCTTATTAAGCAAACATCTTGATTTTCTCGAATAAAATAAATTTTTATATTTTTTCAATTTGATTATTTTTTACATTTTTTTAAAATTACAAAATTTGGTATTTACAACTAAAATGTTTTAAAAATCTAATACAATATAAAATAAAATGAAAAATATACAAAAAAAAGAAAGTGAAGTGCAAGTACAATTGGTAAAATAATATATTCAAAGTATAATAATCAAAAGATTACAAAAATATGAAGTAAGACATAATTCTGATATAGAAAATAAGGTTATAAACTTAGAGGGGTAGGTAACATCTTAAGTAAATAGTTAAAAAAAAGGAAAGAAAACTAAAGATATACCGGGTTTGACGTATTTTTTGTGGTAGAATCTGAATTTGTATTAAAAAGTACACCTTCCCATTTAAAAATCTCGATTTCAGCCAGTTTTGGCGATTTTTGGTCTTAAAAAACCGATTTGTGGTCCCTTCCCTAAGTTGAAAATATCACCAATCGATAGAACACCCTCGATTTAGTTAACAAACTTTTTTTTAAATTTTAAAATAACGGCTTCTTCCTCTCTTAAAAAACTGATATGCATGCTCTGGAACACCCGGTATAATATTTATTTGTTGGCACTAAGCAACAGTTTTGTAAAAATATCAGTATTGAAATTTTTCAAAAGTCGGTATGTTAACTGAAAAAGGACGTGATATTTTACCATTAAAAAATGAACGTATAATGTGGGCTGATTTAAGACCTGGTACAACATGCTTTCTTGCGGATGATACTAGAGTTAATCAATTTGTATCCTTGGTTGCTGTTCATATATTATTTAATCGTGAACATAATAGAATTGCTGAAATTTTATCAGCAATAAATCCACAGCTATCAGATGAAGCCTATTAACTCAAACACTAAATTCAACATATTACATTTAATGAATATTTACCAGCTGTAATTGGTACTGAAATTATGGAACGTTTTAGCTTATTAATTGGTTTTAAGGGTTATAATTCAAATTCTAATGAGGATGTTAGCCCAGGTGTAACAAATGAATTTACTGGTGCTGCATTTAGATTTGGTCATTCAACAATTGATAGCAGATTCAAAACATCAAGGGAAGATATTGAAATACCAGATGTTATGTTTAATCCTGATAGAATGTGTCAAAAAACATTTTATGATGAAATGTTAATGACTCTAACAAAACAACCAATGCAAGATTTTGTTAATGTTTGGTTTAAGTCGATTTTTATTCCGTGGCGATCAACCATTTGAATTAGATTTAGCTTCATTAAATATTTAAAAAGGCGTGATGAAGGCCTTCGACCCTATAATGATTATCTTGAAGTTATGGTATATCATCGTGTTACTAGTTTTAGTAAATTTTATCCACAAATTGCACATCGTCTTGCAAAACTTTATTTATTTATTTCATTATGTACATATACATGAGATGGTAAGTCTCTACAAGAGTATATGATAAAAAAGAATGTAAGTTCATTGTACTTAAACTAACTTAATCTATGGAAGTTAACAGTAAAGCAAAAGACAAATAGAAAAAGAATAAAAAATAATAATGATAATGATAAAAAAAAAAAAAAATTTAAAATGTATATAAAAGTTTTTGAATTCAAAATTTCTTCTCCTAACAAAAACACCTTCTAAACATAACAAACATTAAGACAAAACAAACATTATTTCAAATAATTATTCTTAATTAAGGTTAATAATGGCTAAAATTTTTCTTTAAAGTACACCCAACAAAGCTCGTAAAATTTAGAATTACATAACTCACACCTGACCACGTTCGGCAAAGAATTCCATAACGCCACTGCCCTTACAAAGAAGGATTGATTTGTTAATCTTCCTGTGTGCCTTGGAATAATTAAGTTTTGACTTCTTAGTGATCTACCATGGGTTATTTTCTAATAGAGATATTCTGGCGTATTTTTAGATATAATTTTTCTGATAAAGCATTGAAATATAAATATTCAAATAGTTTTCAAAGGTACAATCAAGTATGACTTTGGAAACATCTCTAATACTGTCAAATTTACGCCGGTTTGTGACAAAGCGTGTACAAGCATTACAAATTATTAAAACTTTGTAAACATCCAGATGATATCGATTCCAGTTAGTAACATTTACAGGACAGTACAGACTAATGTGATAATCTAATTACATTACTCAAATATTTTTTCAAATATGTACTATGTCTATATGTGCCGATAAATTAAATCAATAGTCTATGTTGATACCATGATACCTGAATTCTTCGACATATTCGATTTTGAAACATTTTGAATTGCAATTTTTATCCCAAAAATCATTAGATTAACCTACAATTGGAAATTTATTTTAGGAGAATAAAAATTAGGAGTATAAAACATTAAATGAAAATCATATTGACTGTCTTTTTAAATGCTAAAGTTCAGATATTTAGCTTTACAACTTATAGGTAATTTATGTTTTCCAAACGATCTCCGTAAGATATCTAAATAAAAATTTAAGTTCAAATGTGTTCTTGCATAAATACGACAAGGTAGTATAATTTGCAAAAACTTTTGGTAGACCCTTAATATAAATTAAAAAAAGAATTGGTCCAAAACGGATCTATGCGGACAACAATCAATATTATAAAAAACTGTAGTGACCATTTAATTTTATTTTCTGTTTTCTATTATAAAGATACGATTCAAATCAGTTGAATATTTTTTTTTTTTTTCGAAAAATAGGAGGTAATCCCCGAAGGACATCAAGAGCTTCAGCCGCGTGTGCGTATTGATAGTGTAGGAATCGAACCCACTAAAGCCCACCTATCTTTTTTCCGTTATAACCAATCTACGTTAAATCAACTAATGACTTTTTTTCGTAAATTTTCGGTCGCGTGTTTAGGAAATTATTATAGTGATAGTTTCCTTGGAGGATCGCTAACATCATAATAACTACCGTGTAGGAACTTTATCACTATGATATTTCCCGTGAAGAAGATTGCCACAGCAATAGTTCCGCGTGGGAAGATTATTTAGATTTTTTCGCAAAGGAAAATTATTGAAATAATAATGTCCGTAAGGGAAACTATTATCGTAGAATTTTCCATTTTAGGTAGTGACCAGCTAGTGGGGTTTCGTTCTCTTGAGTGGACGGACACTGCTGTCGATTTGAAAAACTGCTGCCATTTCCGAGTTCACATGAGTTTGCAGTCTCTGCTCGTGTTTGACTGCATGTTTCTTGATCTTTTCCGTGACTGTTTCAATGTGCAAGTCACGGTGGAGATCTTTGTTACGTACGTACCATGGAGCATTTTGTTTTGAAATTTTTGCAATATTTCGATGTTGGCTTTCTTTGCACAGCCCCATAATTGGATACCGTACGTTCACACAGATTTTAATATCTGCTTATATATCAATATTTTGTTTTTTACTGTTAACTCAGAACCACGCCCAAGTAACCAGTAAATTTTTTTGAGTCTGATATTTAGCTCTTCTTTTTTCTTTCTTATATGTTCCTTCCATCTGAGCTTAGCATCGAGTGTCATTCCCAGATACTTTGCTGTATGGGCATATGGTACTATTTTGTTATTGATTGAGATAGGAATGATTGCGATCTTTTTATAAGTAAAGTTTATATGAGTTAATTTGCTTTCATTAACTTTATGCACCATCGTTGTGTCCATAATCTTATTTTATTCACTGCATTTTGAAGTTTTACTGTGGAGTTTTCGACAAATACGTCAACTGTAAGAATCGCAGTGTCGTCTGCAAATGTAGCCATAAAAATGTTGTCAATTTGGGGGATATCTCTTGTATATAGCAGGTAAAGTATTGGACCAAGAACACTTCCCTGTAGGACTCCAGTTAATATTTCTTTCACTTCTGAATATTCTTTGGCATAACGTACACGAAAGCATCTATTGGTCATATATGATTTTAATATTTCATAAAATTGTCTTGGTAAATCACGATGTAGTTTAAATTCAAGGCCTTGGTGCCACACTTTGTCGAAAACCTGAGCAACATCTAAGAAGATTGCTGAGCAGACGTTTTTTTCTTCGAACGCTTTTTCCACTATATTTGTGATCCGATGCACTTGATCAATTGTAGAATGTTTGTTTCTGAGTCCAAATCAGTTGAATATGAATCCTATAAGGTCTGCTTTATTAAATTTCTGTAATAGTATATTTAATCCACCACAAGATCAAAGGCCTTTGTAATGTATATAAAACTGTGCTGTTATTCAAAGATTCATATATTTCATCACATTGTTTTGGGTATGATATTTAGAGAGGATCGCTTATTTGACATTTATTTTAATGCTCTTATTGGTATAGTGTTTTGCTTCAAATTTATCCTTTCTTTATTATTGCTTAAAATAAAATTACGAATTCGCTATACAAAATTGGTTAAGGGTATGTTTTTCGGATCACTGCAGAAATTTAAAATACACTGACAAACTGTAGAAGCTAAAAAAACAATACAATAAAATTCTACTGAAAACACGAAAAACAAAAATGCAATTGGAAAAATTTGATTAACACAATCTATACTTGAATCATTTTAAACAAAATTTTGAGTTCTATTCAAAATACTTTTCTTTATTTAAAATTACAAAAAAAATTATAATTTTTTAATTACTTTTTTAAAAACTCCATTTTTTTTTATTAAACAGTAAAATGTTAAACTTGTTACAAATAAATTTTAATTCAATACAATTAAAAAAAAAAAAGCAAATACAATGCTAACATGTGTCCACAATAAACTTCTAAAAATCACTTGAAGTAAAATCGTGCAAAAAAAAACAAAAATTCAATTTTCTCAAAGTCAATTTCGATTTGTATATACAGAAAAAAAAAACAAAATCAAAAACCAAATAAAGAAAAAGAAAACACTAAAACTTGAAAATTAAAACATCGAATTCCGAGTTGTTAGGAATACAAATAAAAAAAAAATCCTTAAAAAGTGCAACAATTGAATCAAAACTGTGCAAATTCAAATTTATTTAAATGGAACAAAGTCTAGAGTACTTCATTTTAGTTTCCTTATTTTTCTTTAAAATTAATTTATAATTTTCTCATTCTCTTCGTTTCTACTCTCTTCCTCTTTCTGTTTCTTCTTGTATATTTCATATTGTAACAATAATATTGAGGTCGTATATTTTTTTTTATTTAAATCACAAATAAAAATACAGAACGAATCGAATTTTCTATACGTCTTGTAATTGTTTATTTGCGTCACACACTATTCTAAATCACAATCCCTCCGGTTAAATAAAACAGAAAAAAAAATAAAAACTGAAATTTGTTTACAGATTTTTATGGTATGTTTTTTATAAAAATATTTTTATCCGTCTGTTGTTACAACTTACAATTAAGTTTGATTTATCAAATTTAGATAAATTATTTGATACTATTTCGGGATGAATATATAAATACCTGTTTCTAGCAACTCAATTTCATAGGTTTATTTTTTTGAAAAATGTACACAAAAAATTCCCGCTACGAATTTTTTTCGTAAAATATCCATTTATAAATTTATCATATGTTTTGGTTGGTACTTGATAAGAAAAAATCATTGTAAGCATTGTAACGGTTTTAATTACGGTCAATTTATTGATTAGAGCGCAAGGTCAAGAGCAACAATTTTTATAAATATTTTATTCACTTTCTTTAGTCGTTACTCTTATTAATCCGTGTTCTTGGATTTGATTTAGCTATGAAGAATCCCTGTCTTTTATGAAATATTGTTAGCACTAACGTTATTTGCTAAAATTTATAAAATTCAGTAAAATATATTTAAGTAAACAACTTCGTATATTCAACTGGAAAGAAGCCGCCCGTGACAGATAAAACTGGAGGATGTTGATGACTCAGACCAGACATTGTCTATTTTCAACCTAAGTAAGTAAGTGAGTATAAACTAAATCCTATATAACTGAAAAAAAATATACAGTTCTGCAGTTTAATAATTCAAGTTCAAATCGCTACAAAAGGAATTTCAAAATTAGATATGTATCTGTGAATTATATATCGGAATAAAATGGAAGTTTAATTTTTCCGTCACTTAAGCATTTAATGAAATGTAAGTCTTAATTTTCATATTAAAATTTCGGCATTTAAAAATTTTACTAAAATTGATAATTTTATTTATTACATTTTTCAAATTCAATCAGTTGTACCTAACTCTTCATGTACATTTCAATAAAAATAAAATTATAAATTTGATCGAATATGATGTGCTTCGTGCAACAATTCAAAAATAATAAAATAAAAAAACTCACTAAATTTATTAAAATATTTAAATCAATTTCAAAAGATTGATGTTAGATATACATATTTAATAAAAAAACTCATCTGAAAATATGCCCAACAATGCAATCAAATTCAACTTTTTGAATTACTCTTTGAGAACATATATAACAACACCACACTGTTTGAGAAGATATATAGCTGTATGTGAAGTGTAACATCAATGAGCATTTGCTCATGATTTAATTTAATTTTTTTTTAAAATATGAAGAAAAATTGAATAATATCAAATTTGGATGTTTGATTGAAAGTATTAATTATCCTAATTATAACTCAAGGATAAAAATAAATTGATCAAAAAGGTTTTTACTTGCCATTTTTCCTTAAAAAATATATATATTATTAATAGAAAAGTTCAGGTTAGTCTAAGTAAATTAAAAGTCATAGGTGTAAATACATTAGTGTAAGTTCTTAATTATTAAAATAGAAATTAGAAATAAGGAAAATTGTAAAATGAAACTAAGTCATAATAAAATAATAATAAATAATAACTCAAATAAAACTCAAATCAAAAAATATTTATTATTATTTATTATTATTATTTCATTTATTTAGTTTTGTTAACTATTTACAGTGTACAATTATAACATTATTTATAATTATAACAATTCATTTGTATCATCTATTTTAATAATTATATTTAATTCTAATCTATTTTAACGATTCATTTATTTATCTATTAGGTAGGTATAACAATTCATTTGTATTACAGAATATTACAGAATATATTTCAATCAACTGATTCATTCCAGTATTTAATCAAGCCTTTCTTATATTTGATAAAAATTTTTTCCATTTTCAAATTAAGTGGTAAATTATTAAACAGTTAAAGACCCTTATACATTAGTATATTCTGCGTTTTAGTTTTATTAAAAAAGTTCAACCTAAAATCCCAAATATTTCTTAAATAGTAGTGATGAACATCTTCTACATAAATTAGTCTATTTGTTAAATAACTTGGCATAATTTTATATTTTATTTTATATACCATTATCAAAACATTCATTTTTATTCTTTGGAGCACAGTCATCCACTTTAATGTTCTCAGTATGAAAGATTTTGAAGTAAATTTACTTCAGTTTTAATTAGAGTTACTGTGATTTTTTGTTCCTTGTATGTTTGTTTGAAAACTTTTGTTGTTTAAAATTTAAAAAATGGATTTACAAAAAAAATGGTAAGTATTTTATTTTAAATTTATAAGTGGACATGAAAAAAGTAAAAAAATCTTCGAGGTGATGACTGGTGGAAAGAGCCAAGTTCAAGAAATTGAGCAGCCTCTAGCAAAAATAGGTCAGGGTCCCACCTCACAAAGCCCTCGAAAATTTTTTTTATTTTTTTTTTCAACTTGTCTTCAGTAAAATCACTCCTAGGCACTATGCAAACAAGCGGTCCCAAGAGTCGGGACCGAAGACCTCAATTTTTTTTTTTTTTTTTTAATTTTTTTTTGTCATCAGTACAATGACCCTTAAATGTGATGAAGACAATAGGTCCGAGGTCCTAGGAATTGGGGCCGAAACTCTATTTCACCAGTTTAAGTTTGATTTTTCTGAGAAAAGGTTATTAATAGTTTTTATAAAAACTTGTTTTCCAGCGTTAGAGTAAAATTTTGGTATAATAGTGAAAATAGTCGAATATTTGCCTTTTAATTTTACTGATATGCTTATCATACAGATACGCGTATTTCGTCTACTACTTGCAGACTTCTTCAGTGTTTTGTACTCGACTGAGGAAAGAAATCTAAAATTGTCTTATTTATTTTATTCGTACAGGTAACAATTTGATGTTTCTCGCAGCTGCATGGTTGTTTATTATCCAATGAATTAGCACAGGTAGGGGGTTGAATAAAAATATTTTTATTTATTTCATTATTGGTATTTAAAATAATTTTTCCGACGTTAGGGTGACAGGTAGGGGTGGTGTTATTTGTTTTATTGTATTTCACTAAAAATTTAAATAAAGAAGAATATCCATTGCCTTGGTCTTTATTTAGGAGTGAGTCATTTTTAGTTTTGTAAATTTCGATGCTTTCAGCTGAATCTAGTTTCCTAGAATCTCTAATGTAATTTATCATTACAATGTCTTCTTTCGAAATGCTATGATTCTCCTGGATGATGTGTTCTGCTACTTTGGATCGGAACTCTGTTGAGTTCTTCTTTTTAGCCAGTTCTGCTTCTTTCAGGTGTTCATTGAGTCGCGTTTGCATGTTTCTCCTAGTTTGCCCAATATAAACTTTGTTGCAATGACTGCAAGTTACCTTCTTTTTGGTCTTTAGTTGAACCTAGAACAGACTTGAGTTGGTTAGTTCTACTGCTATATACGATATCTAACCCGTGTTTTCTTAATTTCGTTCTGAGTGGGAGAGAAATCTTGCTAAACTCCAATGCTACTCTTCTTATGGGTTGTTGATCAGTCAGTAGGTTAGTGAGGGAATTCCGTTGTAAACTTCTTTTCCGTTTACTAAGTAAGGCCGTGACGGTTTTTTCCGGATATCCGTTTATTCTCGCAATTTCAAATATGTGTTTAGTTTCTTTTACTAAACCTTTTTGGGAGATGGGAAGTGTTAACATTCGATGGATCATGTGGTTGAACGATGCCATCTTATGTTGATAGGAGTGGTTAGAGGTATTCGGGATGACCCTGTCAGTATCTGTAGGTTTCCTGTAAATCTCTAGTTCTAGAGATGTTCCTGTTTTACTTAAGAGTAGATCTAAGAATGGTAGTTGGCCTTCTTTTTCTACTTCGACAGTAAACTGTATATTCCTGTGGAGCCCGTTAAGAGTAGTTAAGGTTGATTCTAAGTCCCTTTCCTTTATTACAGCAAAATAAAAAAATAATAATTATTATAAATAATTTTTAAAAAATTTCAGATTTCAGAGACACCAGTCACCACCTAGAAGATGTAGTTCATATGACAAGGTCCCGTTGAATACACACACATTGGCTCTACTCTATTCTATATTAATTTGCATATTGAACAAACCTTTTGGACATATTTTTTTTCTTTTACTTCACTTTTTTCTTCGAAATAAAATTTCTTTCTAAATGCACAGCTAAGTCTGCACAGCAAAATCAGCACAGCAAATAGCTTTTTTTTTACTTTGACTTAAAATATTAAAAAGCATTCAGCAAAATTCTACTATTGCTATTATGTTTTGAAAAGCAAAAGCACATGCGTAGTATTTGTATGTGTAAAAAGCATAAAACTATTACTTTACTTCGGTTAAGTTGTAACAGCAAAGCGCAGTAATAGTTTTTTTTTTAAATTTGAAATGCTGTGAGAGTCAGCAACAGCAATAATTTAAGTGCTTTTACTATTTCTGCTGTAGTTTTTTAAACCCTGGTCTGATCATCATTTAACATATACCGTTAATTAGGTGTATTAATTCTAAAAAAAATCCATGAAGAAGATGTTGCTTTAGTTTCAATTTCTTCTGAGCTGTAGCGGAAATTCTTTAGACATAATTTTTCTAATCCGATTTTCTTTAACCCTCTGTAGCCCAGTTAAATTTAAAGATAGACCCCTCTTCTAGTACAACTTTTTTCCTCAAATTCTCCAAGGAATCACCCCTTAAAAACTTTTTGTTCTAAACCGGACCACCCTGTATACGACTAATAAAAGGGACACAAAAGATCTAGTAAATTTATAATGTTAATTACATTTATTATTTTTATCTTCTTATTTACATTTAATTTTTTATTTTTATTTTTTTAACGGGTTAAATTTTTTTTATTCTGTACTTATCACCGTTGTAAATAAACTTACTTTGCTAAATGAAAAAATTAATTAAATTTTTTTAATTTTTTTTTTTAAGGCAATTTAAGTTACGCTCAAATTATTCTCTTTACTTTATTGATAGTATTTTTTTTTCGTTTCTGTTTTTGTTTTTGTTCTATTGTACTCATAATCATTTGTTTTAAGGGTGATTTTATTACAGTTATATTTGCTTTAAGTGTTTCGTATTTTGTTTGAATATCCTTTTATTTTATTTAAATTTTTTTGCTGTAAGACCTTACTGCTACAAAAAAAAGGAAACAAAAAAAAACAAAAATAAAACAGAACAATCAAAATTTTCAACAGCTCCTGATATAATATTAAGTAAATTATTTTCGATAAATGAGCAACAAAAAACAAAAATGTCGACAAGGATATTTAAAATATGTGTGTGTTTATTTTATATATTGTAAATTAGTATTGTGATGTATATATATATATATATATATTTAAATATATATATATGAATGACTTTTTGATGGTGGTGTTTTCTAGGATTTGAAATGGTTTTTTTTTTTATTTTTTGTAATTATTTTGTTTTCTGTTGTTCAATTTATATGTTTTGAATATTATAGATGGCAATAACTATTCCTATCAACATCATCATCATCATCATCATCAAACCATCATTCATCATCATCACTGTTCTCATCATGGTAATAATGTAAAAATTAAAAGTGAAAAAATGATTTTAATTGAAGGGGAGAGTCAAGTATGCTCGTTGTGTGGTTTTGGTTACATGCGCGTTCATTTGAATTGAAGAATATTTTTTTTTTAAATTTTAATTTTTTGTTTTCCTTTTTTTTTTATTTTTATTTTATGTTATAAATTAAACCAAGGATTTGTACACTTCACAGTTAACTGTTTCATTATCCTTGTTATGAGTGTGTGTATAGAAGAGTAATATTAAGTAAAATGGATATGTAAGGGTCTGTGGGAAAAAATAATATTTAATTCATTTTTTTGTTTTGATTTTTTGTTTTTGTATACAGTTTTATATGTATTACAATTTCTTCCTCTTTTGATTAAATTTTATGATATATAAATTAATTTTATAGGAAGGAAATTGAGGTTTTTTTTTTGTTATTGTTTCTATTTATTTGAATTGAGTTTTTTTTTTTTTATATAAATATATATGTATATACATGTATAATATAATTGAAATATTGAAAGAAATTGAAGAAAATTATAAGAATTAATTGTTATTTTATTGATTTATTTTAAAAGAAAGAAATCATTTTTAAATTAACTGTATACCTTACATATATATGTGTTTGTGTATAATATGTGTGCATTTTAAAAGACTTAAGTACTAAAAATTGATTTTAATAATTTAAAAGAAATATGTATAGTTTTTTATTTGAATTTTTTAATTGGTTACAATAGT
This sequence comes from Argyra leucocephala, assembly GCA_963942445.1. Classification (NCBI taxonomy): domain Eukaryota; kingdom Metazoa; phylum Arthropoda; class Insecta; order Diptera; family Dolichopodidae; genus Argyra; species Argyra leucocephala. The sequence goes on along the minus strand of OZ012678.1, from coordinate 56,569,594 downwards.
AAAGTATATTATTTTGTTATAATTATAAAAAATTGAAATTATTAGTTATTTAAACAAATTATATATATATATATATATATTATTGGTTCCCAGGAATTTAATAATATATATATATTCAATATTAAAGAATATTTATGTATATTTCAATTGTTTTTAAGTTTAATTTTTTTTTGTACATGCTAGTTGTATATAGTTATTTTTTATATTGAATATCTTATGTAATTTACCTTGCCAATAATTATTAATTGTTTTAAGTAGAAAATTTCTACAATATAAAGTAATAAAAAATACTTAAAGATTTTTTTTTGTTGTTGTTTTTGTTCGTTATTTTAATTCTTAAAATTAAATTTTTATATTTTCAAAGTTCTTTGATATTTTTAAATTACATTTAAATTGAAATTTTTCTTTTATTTTTCCAATTCATTGTTACATTTAAATAACATAAATTATTTTACTGGTCTATAATAATATAAATTGTAATTCCATTTTTAATTGAAAATATGGGAATTTTAACAGATGTCCTTTTCTTTTGTTAATTTCTTTTTATAAATAAATAAAAAAAATATATTGTTGACTTTTTTATTTTTTATAAGTCAATTTATGTTTTGATCAGTAATATTTTATTTAATATTGAAATGACTAATTAAATTTTAAATTAATTTAAAAAAGATACATAATATTACTCATTATTGCCGCAGGATAAAACAACAGCTTTTATAAATAAAAAATAATTTTCAGTGATAGAAAGATAGAAATATCAACTTACATCGAAGATTTAAATTAAGTGAATCCTATACGCGGGTTGATTTTGATCATATATGCGTTGTTAAAATCTGATCGAATTTATCGAATAAAGAGACATCGAAAGAAAGCAACTGTGATAATAAAGAAGGGCTTAAAATTTGACTAATGTGAAATCTAAATTGGTCTCTATGGGAAAAATATGCTCAACATTGCGAAGTATATGAATTATTTTAGTACTTTAATGCACTTACTAACATGAAAAAAAATATATTTATTAATTTTAAAGCTTAGAATGAGAGTAATCTCGCAAGGCATATTTTGGTTGAAATAAATAAATAAAGAATGCAGCGAATGTATATTGAGCAACGCTGGAGGTAACAACCAAAGACGACAGTTGCATGTCCAGAATTGAACCAATTTTTTAACAAATTAAAATATTAAAAATTTACCCGTAATTTTAAATAAAAACAATTTTTTTTATTACGTACCATAATTTAAATTAACTATTAGATAAATTTAAGTCCCATCGAGCCTAATATCTTGTATATCGTGAAAGATTGATTTAATTTTTTGGGAATTCTGATCAGGGAGATGTTGCATCCGCATAGGACCTAATGATTATATCCTAAGGATTACTGATGTTCCTAGCTTTCCAAAAATATATATCTTTAATGGCGCATCTTATCCTTTAAGGACAAAAAGGACATTTGAAAGTACCCTTGTTGTTTTGATGTTTTTGTATATAAGCCGTTATTTCTGTTGATCTATTAGATATATACATATTCAGTTTTATATTATAGTTATTTTATTAGATTTATTTATATTTTTAACTAGTAAGATGGCGGTCTGAAACATATTTAAACATTTATTTGATGATGATTGTCGTTATGGAGATATTGTAGTTCAAATTAGAAAATTTTTGTAGACAATCTTTATTTTTCTTTTTAAAAACCAAATACCTCAAGATTTTACTTCAAAACCCCTTTACATGTATATAGTATTGGAGAGGTCTCTTTTTTCTATAGCTCATACATACATAATGAATGTGTTTAGAATAGTTTAGAAGATATGAGCATTTATTAAAAAAAATTGTGTTTTTTTAACCTTGGCGCCTTAATCTGTAATTTGTGACCGGGTTGGGTTTTTAAAAATTCTCAATCAAGATTCAAGGCATTGAATGACTATTACTGTTATCACCACAGTTAAAATAAACATAAGATTTTTTGGAATTAAGAGACGTAAAAAACTGGTATGGTCATTGAAATCTATATATACCTCTACTTGCTGAAATTTTGAAATTATAAGATCTACAACCAAATGCTAAGGATCGATACCCAAAATTGAGCAAGTTTCCCATATTAAATTTAATGCCAGGTGTTTTTCTTATCCATGTATGGTTTGATCATCCATATCTCAGAAAATTTCCGAAGTCGACCAATTGATAGCATTTCGTGAAACATAAAAGTTGACGGTATATTTCCAAAAGATCTTCTTCACAAGTTCTTGGATAACCTAAACCGCGGGTGCAACAAATCCCATGTAGTGGTTTCGAGTGGAATATAACAAAATCAGAAATACCTAAACTTATTACAATAAAATTCAAATCAGCCCAAATTCCTGTTTGTAACATAAATATATACCAGTATTGACCCGCATCTGAAAATTCGAGAAAGTTTGATAACAAATCGTACACAATTTCATAATGAATATTGTTTTCCATCATTTGAATTTATTTATTCTTGCCACTAAATATTTGTTTTTATTGACTTATCTTAGACAACAACCGCATTTACATATTATGTAATAATTTATTTACAGAAAAAAAAACAATTAAATTTAAATTGAATTCTGAGGAGGAAAAAAAAGAAACTTTATACATTGGTAAGTTGCCGTAATTTGATAAATTAAAATTTTTCTATGTTACCATGTAGCTATGTGTATATTATATACAGATTATGTATACATGGGGTGGAATTTCAAATTAAAATTTCTAATTTCTAATTTCAAAATTTTCAAAAAATATTTAGTTTCGCTACGCTTCCTTTTATACTGCCATATATTGCTTAGAGCAAGCAAATCTGCTGTCTATTGTAAACGAAAGTTTGCATCATGTGAATAGTAAACGGTGAGATAATCATACAGAGGAGTAGTCATCACCATTAGTAGCTAATGTTAGTAAGAAATAAAAATACTATAGGTAAAATGCTGAAGTTAGTAGAATGCTAAAAAGATAAATTCAAATTCCAAAAAGATTGTAGAAAACAACAAATATACTAACTAACTATTTATAAATTATATAGCTTTATTTTTAATCTTTTTTTACTAAAGTTAGTATCAAAACAAGATGCTTCCGAGTTAGATTCACGTAACATTCCACACATAGGCTCAAATTTACCGTAGTCAGTACTGTCTTTATCAATACTAAACAAGTTAACGGAACGTAAATTACGCGGTTTCTCTCTAAAATTTATAAAATCTGTAATTTTAGATACCGAGCAATAATTAGATATATATAAAAGTGATGTCAGTCACTAATCGATGTTGTTGGAGAATTTTCAAGTCTCAAAGCAACCTATATCTTCGTAAGGAAGGATCAGACTCTGAAAATATACGTAGTGCGAAGCGTAAAAGTTTATGGAGACCAAACTTGCGGAACATATTCAAGTGTCAGTCTAACATATGTCTATATCATTTAAAAGAACAATAATGAAAATCGGTTGTGAAATCGTTCAGATATAATTTGTACCGTACTTTTTTCAATTTACTTTGATTTACTATAATGATTTTATTTAAAATTGTAATACAATGGGCAGATAACTAAAATGATAAACAGAACTAGCGCAAACTCATTTTATACTGAAAAAAAAATAACATTAAAATGTATAAGTTGTACTTAGTTTATAATTTAAATTAAATCTGTATCATACATTCTACTTCATTGTATAATGCTAGTCATTATCGATAGAACAATTTTTATTTAGTTTAATTAGAAAGTGTTCCGAAATGAAGTATTGTGGTCTATTAAGTGTTTAGGTCTATCGAAGTTAGTATTTTTTCCATTCAAATACATTTATTTATTTTATTATTTTCTCTCATGCTGCCTCAATGCTGTTTCTGTTCTATTCAATTTAATATTATTGGACACAATGACAATCTCACAATTAATGTAATATTAAGTTCCACAAATGATTTTTTTTATTTATTATTTATTTCAAAACCCTTCTCAATTATTTTTTTTCAAAGCAAATTTTTATTTTAAGATAAGAACTTAACCAAATATATACATAAAACATACTCCCACAAATTAACCCAATAATAATTATTCACTCCATCAAAAACAATACAAAAATAAAAACAATTAATTTAAATTTAAGCTAATTTTCAAAATAAGCGGTCAATAAATTTCCTTCCTCATCATCCTGCTTACAATAAATTATAGTATTTTTGTTTTTTTTTTCTAGATTTAATTCGAGAAGACAATTAAGAGTCGTGTGCTTGGCACTTGACTTTAGAATTTTGTAGTATCACTATTAAATAACGTGAATACAAATATTTAATTTAAAATACATGATTGTCAATAAAATTTAGTATTAAAAGCGTATCAATATCCTTATTTATATTTTCTTAAATTGATTATTTACTATTATTAGTCATAAGAGAGACACGCGTTAATGAAGTCCAATAAAATTTGTCCCTCTTTTAGTCAACAATTTAAGTAAATAAAATTTAAAAAAAATTATATATACAGAAACAAATTACAAATTCATTATTGTTAATATTGCACGTGTTAAGATATATATATATATATATATATATATAATGTATATAAACTGTATTCTGATGTCCTTTTAAAAATATTTTTTTTTTATTTACACAATTGACATTGATCTTAACATTGATCATGATTTGATTGTAAATACATAGTAGAGAAATAGAGTATATTACAGATTATGTCCTTTAAGTCTTATAATGAATATAAATGCACGTGCTGTGAAAAATGGTATCCTTTTTTAAAATCCTTTTGAAAAAAAAACAAAAAAAACATAGGGTGGGCGTCCTTCTTACAATAATAGCAAAAGATTAGTGACAATTTTAAACTTAAAAAGAATTTCCTGACAGAAGTTAGGTATTCTTTCTTTGGTTCTTTGTTTTTTTTCTTCTTTTTTAATGTGATATGAAAACCACTACTTAATAAAATGTTTTCCGCTTACTTTGAAAAGAATTTCATTTTTTTGTTCTTATTTTTTTATAATTTTAAGGATTCCAAAAAATAACAAAAAAAATTTTTGAAGAAAATTTTGAATTATTCTTTGGGTTTCTGTTTATGTTTTTCCAAGGGGAGTTTTTGATAGTTTTAATCCGTAGAGATTTTGTGGATAGATCTGTGGTATTGAGAACAATAATTGTCTGAAAACCATGTTTTCAAAAACTGCATCATTTCATTAATTGGCTGGAATTTATAACTCTCTTTTGACACCAAACTCCTAGTCTATAAAAATGTACTGAAGCCAATATCGATTTACGGTATCGAGCTGTGGGTACTACAAGCAATTCAAACACAGAAATTATTGAACGTTTTCCATTAAAGGTACTTAGAATAATCGTTAACGCCCATAAGAAATGACATACAAATGAGATTTGTGAAAGAGGAAATAACAACCGAAATATATTGAAGTCGGTTTTAAAGAAAATAACTAGTAACAAACGTCAGAAACTGAACACGAACCTTTTCAAAGAATCAATCCGAAGAGTGGAAAAAAACTCATTCAAAAAAGTCTGCTTCGCTACTAAAAAAAATAGCTAAAGAGCATATCTAATCTATCTATGCCAAGAAATAAATTTGTACCTAAAGTACACAAATCGGGCAGTGAGATACGCGTATAATAAAGTTGCTGCAAACACTTCCGCTACCTATATAAATTAGCTAAATGACTTCTTAATGAATGCAACATCATGAAGAACGATAAGTATGCAAGATTGGTGAAAAATTCTCTGGAATAGAGTGAGGAAACCACAACATTAAATTTATAGAATCATCAACTACCGTTCCTGAATATCTTAGTAATGAAGAGAGATACACAGAAATAAAATTTTACATCTACAGAAAGAACGATGAACTCCCAAAGAACAATCCCAAATACATCAAATCATAGTTTCCAACAAAAGATGGAACATACAGAAAAAAGTGGAATCTCAAACATGTTCCTGCAAACAGTGAGAAGTTATTTATAGGTCAAGCAGAGCAACAGTTAGATTTCAAAAAACTGAGGAACATTAGCAGATGTCAGCAACAGACTACACAAAGATTAGAAACCCTTTTGCAATGGCAACATTTCTGTATGGTACCGCAATAGGATGACGACAAATAAAGTAAATCTAAAGCTCCAAGCATATGGGAACAAGTGCCAAAGAAGAATTTGTAGATTATTCTGGCTCAACACCATCAGCAATATTGTCTTTGGCAGCTAACAAGTGAAAAATTGGCAGTATACCAAGTTAAGCGCAGAAAATGGGAATGAATTAAAAATCACCGGAGACAACCACGGATAAATATAACCAGGATGACCCTAGAATGGAGCGATCAAGGCGTAGTAGAAGAAGAGGAATACCCAATAAGACCTGTCGTCGAACCATAACATATGCACAATATAATTTCATATGCTTCCATGAGGAGTAACAGGAATAGATTTTAAGAACCTTTCAACTAAAGTTAAAATTAAAAATACAGGAAAAATATTGAATTTGAGAGCAAAACAGTAGTAGAACACATGTCATTCGAAGAATATATGACAGTAAAATAGATGATCTAAAAGTAATAAATGAAATTAAGGATATCAGAAAGCTAGACTTTTGTGATAGTCTCAAAATTTCTTTGAAATAACTAAAACTCTTTTGGATGTGTTCTGCTATTTTGGATATGAATTCTATTAAATTTTTCTTCTTAACGAGTGTTGCTTCTTTCAGTTGTTCCTTAAGTCATCCTTTGATGTCATAAGATTTGTTGCAATGACTGTTTAAGTGATCTTGCATATCCCCGATTTTGCCATTATTGATAAATTAGGTATTTTGTTGATCTTAAAATAGTCTTGAGTTGATTGGCTCTGCTGCTATGTCCAACCCGTGTTTTTTTTAATTTCACTCTAAGTTGGACGAAAATCTCATTAAATCCCAATGGTACTCTTCTTTTGGGTTGGTTGATCACAGATTATAGGTTTTTTTTTCTGCTTCACTCCCTTTCACAAAATATAATTATAAACCACAAAATATAGCCATATCTCACTGTCATACAATAGCATTGATTTCACAGCAGGTATCATTTCTTTCGTTAATTCTTTGGTATTTTGTTTTGTTGCTATTGATTTTTAGCCCAACTTCTAACTGGGCGCTATTTTTACGTTACTACTGTCAATCCTGCGTTAATTTTTAGGCGTTTTGTTTTGTTGCTATTGATTTTTAGCCCAACTTCTTACTCATTTTTTTTAGGCTTCGTACTTGCTCCTGCTTGTTATTGTATGTATAGGCGTGAACGGCAATGTCATCCGTGTATTCTCGTTAAAAGTTCTCGTTTTACTGTCAAAGCCTATTTTATTTCTCATACTGTGGTTTTTGCTTTCTTAATAACCTCATTAAGTACTGTGCAGATCAATTAGTATAGGTAAGTGAGGGTTGAGCACACAGAGTTGCTGCTTTTTTCTAATGGAAAAATCTTAAATATACGAAATTTGTTTTGTTAAACCAAATTGTATCTTAAACGAAAAAAGATGTATAGTCATAATTGGATTCAAGTTGTTGAACGCGTATGTTCACTGTCAAAATTTTTGATTAATCGAATGAATTCGCGTATAGCCTCTGTTAAAGTGCAATGTATTTTACATATATACTTTCATCTAAAGTGGAGGAAAAAATCTGTATTGTAATAATTTAAATTTTTTTTTCTTTGCTGCCTTGACATTTAACAGCCTCCAATTTAAAATAAAGAATAAAAGTTTTGATTATTTAAAAAAAAAGTTCTATGCAGGATGTAAGAAAATTCTTTGAATTTTTTTTTATTCATAAGTAGAAGTAGGAAGTGAACAATTTTTTTTTTGTATAAGAATCTTTTATAGAAAATTTTATAGGTAGGGAAAAAAAATTAAAATATGGTTATTAATTCCATGATTTAAAAAACATTTTTTTTTTAAATTCTCTAAGGAATAAAAAAAAAAAATGAAGAAATGTGAATTTCCTTTGATAATCGTCAATCACAGGAATAAATTTTGTTTTGAAAATTTTTTACTTTTTGATCCTGCTTCAATTATGGAGAAAATTTTTTTTTCATTGAAGTGAAAAAAAAAAAATTACAAAATTTTCTTTAATAATTCTTGTCAAATTGCTGTCTTAAAAGTCAACTTTATAGATGGCGTATTTTCGATTTAACGGTTGATTTCATAATTTTTTATTTTAAAAATTTTTCTTCTTATTTTGTCATGTTTATTAAACTTTGTTCGAATAGCGGAAAAATTCTCTTAGGTAGTTTTTGTTGTTTGTTTTATTTTTTTATATGGAATATATATATATATATAAAAATAAATTACAGCAAAATGAAATATTTACCCATTTATGTAATAATAAAAAATATGTAATAAACGATTAAAGCGTTAAACAGAATGTGTTATTGTCGCTGCCATCTTTCGTTGAGTTTTTTGCCAATGATGTCGTCGCTGTGGTTGTCGTTGCTGGAACAAACAACGCGACTATATATTTTTTATATAAATATTTTTTTATTATGTTTTTCTTATATCTATTTGTTTATTTTTAAATAATTTCAGTTTTTTTTTAAGTTTTTTTAATTATTCTCTTATGACCATAGACAACAAATAATAATAATATAGACTGCCAAGTTAGAACAAAATGGGGACATTAATTATTAATAACTGTCATTGAATTACGATGAGCGAAATTTTCAAATTCAAATTGAAATTCAAAGACAACGATGCGCGACACAAGACCTACTGTAATTGTAAAAAATAAAATGCATGATTTTGAATTTTCGTTTGGTTTGTTATAGCATTTTATTCTACTCTTATACTTGAAACATTTTATTCTACTCTTAAGTTCTTTTGAAGGTATTACCTATATTAGACTTCCTATACAACTCCTAATCTTGACTTTGATTGATTTTGATTGATTTTATTGAAATTATTACAAAATGTCATAAATACATCTGCGAGTTATAAAAATCGACTAGAAATATCTGAACTGATGAGTTCAGGTAGTGTTATGATGAACGAAACCACTCCTGAAATAATTATTTTCGATATTATTTATCAATTAAAAACATCTTATATACAATTTTGGCGATTGTTGTTTGTTTTTTTATAGAAACCATTATTTTGATTTAAATATTATGAAAAATACTAAAATATTCCAAAATATCGAATTCCAAAATAATATGAATAAAACCGCAACGTCGACAGAGTCAATTTTTTTATTTAGGATTGAGATTTATAAGAAATAGTATTGTTCCAAACCTAGGATTATTAAAGTTTGTATAGTGCCTAGCTTCAAATTGTGACTAAGTATTTAAGTATTTGAAAATAATACTAATAATGAAGCTAAGCTTTGTAATACCCTCGGTTGAAGGACTATAGAATGACAGACGGGTTGACAAATTAATTATGTTCATTATATTGAAAATTTAAAAATTCTCTCCTCTTGATGTTGACCTAAAAAGTCGAGTTAAGTTTGAAAAATGTTTTTTTTTTATTTATTTTGAATTAACATAACATTTATATTGCTATGAATAAATAATGGTAGGATAACATCCGTTTAAAGGTAAACTTTACAAAGAGAATATTAATAAAAAATAATTTATAAATATCAAAATAATAGAGAGAGAGAGTTATAATAATTCAAAATTATAAAATAAAATATATTAACTTAAATGGATTATTTAAGGCTTTGGATGATGTTTTGAATTTGAAATTTAAATTCCAATTATTGAAAAAAAATTATCAAGACTGAAGTATTCCTATACAAAAGTAAAAGTAAAAAATTTGTTCAGATTGAATAATATTAAAAATTATGGTCTAAAAATAATTATACCTAAGCACTTTTTTATAAATTAAAGAAAAAATTTACACAATACACGGCGTAGCGTGTCCTCTGACATTATGTATTTCCAAGCCTTGTACAATCCTTTTAAAAACTAAAACTCATTTTACTAAACTGATCATACATTTTTTTTAAAATAAATTAAGACAAAACTTATCCACACACAAAGCTATAAAGAATCTTTTGTTCGTAGCAGCATTCAAAAATAAGCACGTCGTTATTAGATTTCAGGAGAGGATGTTAGCTACCATTTTTAATGTATTATATTAGACTTAATAATACTGTATTTTCGACTGATAAATTTGCAATATCCTTTATTTAAAAATATCTATTATGCACATACATATATGTGTATATATATATTCATATCAAAAAATATTTTATCTTATAGTTAATTTCAATTATTGATCGGATCTGTACACAAAAATATTGGAAAGATGATTTCATGTTTTATAAAATTAATATATTAGAGGGCAAAATAAGGCAATCAAAAATATTGTTGGTGTTTAAAAGGATCCATAATTGCTTCTCTATGTAAAATCAAAAAAAAAAATAAAATAAAACTCTTAACTTACCATATTTTAATGATGAAATTGATCTGAATGATATTTTTAAATTTTATTTTATATTATTTTTCTTTTTCCATTTAATTTAATTTAATTTGATCACTAAAAAACAAAAAAAAATACAACAGCAATCATTAGTTTTGCAGTAGAATGAAATGAAATGTTAACAATTGGACACAATAAAAATAAAAATATTGAAAAACGAAATCTAAATTGGTGGTACATGTCAATTTGGTATATAATTTTCTTAAAAACTATGCTTATATATACATTATGTAGGAGAACTGCATATTTTATAAATTTAAAGTAATCTGTACAGGTACAGGATGTCATGAAAATAAGTTCACATCAACACTGCAGAATTCTAGATAATTGTACTTCATAACTGATGTACAAGTTGAATGAAATATTAATAAAATAGTTGTTTAAAGGCTTTAATAAATTTTGGAATCTTAAGTCATTGTATAGATGCCTCGTTAGGTTATATATCGTTGAATATAAATATCAAGTTTGGCCTACATGCCTTTTGACATTTGAAATATTTTTGGAGCGTGTCATATGCCTGTTCTATCGATTATCTGATTTTCTTGCAATTCGCCTTTATTTGATTTGACTGGATATGCTGGATACTGGATATAAATAATAAACACACACATATATACACACACATGATGTATCTATATTATATAATATGATGAAATACCTGTTTATCAAAGGAAGGAAGTTGAATCTTCTATAGATATGTTAGAAACTTGCAATAAAAGTTATTAATTGTTAAAGTTTGTTGTGTAACAAGAATGGAGAAGAGTTTGAGTTTTTTTGATGGGGAGTTTAGATTTGAAGAGGGTATTTCGTACTTGTACTTCCGAGTTTGTTATCTTAGAATTGTAGGTCTATGCCTTTGATGAACGCTATTATTGTATTGATAAGAGTTTGACATTGGAACTCTCCAATTAAGACTAGTTCTTTGTAAGCTCCTAATACAAGCTCTGTAATTTTTGTTTTGAGACCATGGGCGGGGTGAGTTCTTTAACTTTGGTGTGAGGCCACGGTTTCAAGTTGGATGATGTTGAGGGACTAGGGAGTATATGTTATATGTGTATTAATAAATATATACATTGTGGTCCGGTTTAGAGAAAAAAGTTTTTAAGGTGTGATTCCTTGGAGTATTTTAGGAAAATAATTGTTCTAGAAGAGGGGTCTATCTTTAAATTTACCTGGGCTACAGAGGGTTAAAGAAAATCGGATTAGAAAAATTATGTCTAAAGAATTTCCGCTACAGCTCAGAAGAAATTAAACTAGAGCAATATTTCTTCATAGCTTTTTTTAGAATTAATACACCTAATTAACGGTATATGTTGAATGAGTATCAGACTTACCGTTTTTGAATAATAACTGCATAAACTTAAAATTTTGCTCTTAAAAACTGAAAATTTTGTAAAAAACGTTGATTATCTCGAAAAAATTCGCTAATTTTTTTTATTTTTTTTTTATTGTGTTGATGCGCTACATCATCCCCTACAACTTTTTCATACACAACTTTCATATAGGTAAAGTCATATTTAATATATGGGTAACCCATGTTTTAGTGAGAAAAATAATAACTGAGAGTTGAATATTGTAACAATTTTATTTTTTAGTCAAAATTAGTTAAAATTACTGAAATTAGTTAGGGTTAATGAAATTTTATATGACTTTACATGAAAAACGGCAAGTCTGATATGAAAGTTGTGTATGAAAAAGTTGTAGGGGATGATGTAGCGCATCAACACAATAAAAAATTTTTTTTTCGAGATAATCTGATTTTCCGATTTTCTTTAACCCTCTGTAGCCCAGGTAAATTTAAAGATAGACCCCTCTTCTATAACAAATTTTTTCCTAAAATACTCCAAGGAATCACCCCTTAAAAACGTTTTGCTCTAAACCGGACCACCCTGTATATATAATTCAAAAACAGGATTCAACAAATCACTAGCAAAGGCTTGGGGGTGGTTATGCGTAGCCGCTGTTGGATAGACGAAAGGAAATATCTTCTTTATACTATGGTGGGAAAAAATATTTTATTTGTGTTGGAAACAAAATATAGGAAGTATCTCCTAAAGCATTTTTAGGCGGAGTCGCTTTTGGATATAAAAAAGAAGATACCTCCTTTTTCCAGAATATTTATTTAAATCTTTTTTATGCGTAGCTGCTATTAATTACAAGCTGTATTTGAATTTGAAAACACTAAATGAATTAAGCTCGATTTTTAGAATTTTGAATTTTGGGGTTTTGTAAACTTGGTATTTTGTAGGCTAATGAAATACATGGCATGCAATGGCAACCCATTTTAACATTTTGTTTGTAAAATAATGAGAATAAAGAATTTTAAAACTTAAAATTTCAAAAACATTTTCCTCATTCACACACAGAGGATAGAAACTGATTAAAATGACCATGAGGCTTGTTTGGTATGGCCATGAAAGACAACCTTTGTACTACAGCTGTCACTAAAGAAGTAAATAAGATAGGATTGGATATAAAAAAAAACTTATTGAAGATGATGTTTATTCAGAAATATATCAAAAAAGTCAGCCGAATCCGAACAAATTGTTGTTAAATTTAAATACGTAAACTAACCCCGTCGAATAAAAAACCAAAATAACAACTAAGATTATTGAAATTGAAACAAAAATATAATTAATAATTTGAAAATGATGTAGAAATTGTTAATGGTTATATACGCTGGGTGGCGCAGTAGGTAGAGCGCCTGCTTTCAACCGAAAAGTTCCAGGTTCGGTTCCAGGTTCGGTTATTTGTACATACTTTTGTCGTGTGTCATTTAATTATTTTGTTCAATCTACTTTTTTGATTTATAGACTCGATATATTTTTACCTATTTGTGTATTATCTCACAAGATATACAGTATACACCCATATTCTCTTAGACCCAGCGTTGACGAGAAGAAAAAATTTATCTCGTCTCGTCTCGCGGAATATGCATTTCTGTGAGACACTGTAAGCAGCGCGATAGAACATTTTATTTGTTGGTAGTACTGATCATGTTTTACTGTTAAAAAAAATATTGGTTTATAAAATTTTTGGAAAGTATTAGTGGAGTTAAATATTTTTGAATTTAGTGCATAAACAGTAGTAAAACAGTGAAAGCAAAGATGGTTTTCATTTTCAAAACAAAAACATAATTTTAATAATAATGCAAAAAAATAATGAAATATTGTATACCAATCTTTACTTAACTATTTAATCTATTCAATTTATTTATTTAAATCAATTTTTTGATAAAAAAACACAAAATACTTTGGCAAGATACTCTATCGTTTTACAATTTTTAACGAGATAAAAAATGGCTATCGCGTCTCGTCAAAGGTCTAACAGAAATTACTCACGAGACTGTTTTGACATTTGCCGTCGCAGTAATTTGAATACAAAACTGTCTCTTCAGAGAAATTTTCACGCGATCTTGCGAGATGGGTCTAACAGAATATGGGTGATCCTTTTTTGCCAAAAAAAAAAATTGTTTACATTCAAATTTATTAATTTCCAAATCCTAGTAGATGCGATTCGATTATTCATACTTCACTTGGTCACTAATATCAATGGAATAATGGAGAAAAAGGTGTATTTGTGAAGTACCCTGTACAGACAGTTTATATTTAATTTTCCATTTTTTTTTGCAGAAATATATTTTTAATCGCGAATATAATTTTTCATAACTGCTATTTGGTTTTTTTTTTGGAATTTCAAAATATCTACTATTGTAACTTTTCATATTGAATAAAGATTTTTCTTTTTTTAATTTTTTTTTTGTTTGCTGTTTATTTATTTTAATAGTTATAGAAATGAAAATAACCATTATTTAATAAAAAAAAAAAATCGTTTGAAAAAATGGTTGCAGATGCAGTTAAATATACGTAGGTATATAATAATAATATACTATAATTTGTTGTTATAACAGTAGAGTCTAGATAAGTTGAAATTATACTTAAACTCAAGTTATAGGTTTTCTATGAAATTTGGACTCTGGTATGTTACTTGAATTTGTACTTACTTTAGATGTTTAGTTTATAATATTTTATAAATTTTGAACTGCTGTAGAGCAGAAATCTTTCAGTCAAATATCACTACAGCTTATTAGCAAATAACTATCAATAGTACTTTGTCGTTAGACAGACTAGAAAAATTAGTTTTTAATGATATTTGATTATTTTTTAAAGCATGTGAATTAAATAATTTTAAAATCAAAAAATCGGAATCAGAGAAACAAATAAATGTTCCATTAATGTTCGTAGATACGAACTATATACTATAAATATTATCCCGGACCTATAATATCAATTTTTTTTTTTCAATTGACTAAAAAACAATCCATATTGACCTTACGACACCGTGTTACATCATACATGACCTTAATTAAAATGACTTCAAATTAAATTTATTTTCATAGTGGAACATATTATATGGATAGGATCAACAGAGGCAGCATATTACAATACATATACAACAGAGCCATTAATTATGACACTTTCATACGAAAAATTACAGCTTGTATTACTATTTGCTATATATAAATTAAGGAATGGAAGGGCTTCTGAAGAAGATAAGCTAAAAGCTGAGATTTTTAAAAAAGGTTGCGGGTCTGCAAGGGTCTGCATAGAAATATACACAGCTTAATATGTACAATATGGGTGCACGAAAATATTCCGGAGAAGTGGAAGGTTAAGCTAATCGGTTCAATTAAAAAAAAAAGACACAAATACAGGGGGATAACGGGAGAGTACCAATACGGATTCCAAAGCCAAAGACCAACAATTGACCAAATATTCGTCATGAAACAAAGCATGGAGAAATGTTATGAACACGACATAGACCTTCATATGCTTTTAATTCATTTCAAGCCAGCATTTGACATCATAAACCGAGACATAATATTAATAGCTCTTAGAAATTTGGGAATACCTCAGAAGTTGTCGAACCTAATCAGAATGAAAACGCATGAATCAAAAGCTAAAATTGTAATACAAAACCAAATAACCCGTGAATTTAAAATAGAAACGGGAGTACGACAAGTAGATGTCTTATCCGCATTATTATTCAATCTAATACTACATTACACCATAGGTTCATTAGAAAAGAAAGGCAGTATATTCAATATCACAACCCAAATAGTATAGCATTTGCGGATGACATAGTAATCATATGGCAAAAAATTACAGATATAGGGCTGAAGTATTTGTACAACCAGAAACCGAGACAAAAAAGTAGGTTTAAAAATCAACGAAAACAAAACAAAATATCTAAAAATGTCAAAAAATGAACAAATAAGAAGTAATCAGAATATAAAAATCGGAGGTTACAACTTTGAAGTAGTTACAAGCTTTACATACCTCAGAGCAACAATAAGAATGATAATAGTATGCTGGTGAACCTGCGGAAGGATTCTTCCAAAAAAGAAATTGAATAATGTTGTGTGGAGTGGAGAGTGGTGAGTGAAGTTGATGGTGGAGTGGACGTGGTGAGTGATAGTGGAGGAAATAAAAATAGACGAAATTTATATATAATGTTGTCCATATATTGTATCCAGTGCTGTATCAATAACAGAATTCAGGTCGGAAATAGATGCCACTATGCGAACAGAAAGTTGCTACAATCAAGAAAAACCAAAATGTCGATATATCAAACTCTCATACGACCCATAGTGACGTATGGGTGCGACTTATGGACTGTGAACATACCCGAAGAGGTATGACCTGCGCATATTTGAAAGAAAAATTCACCGAAAAGTACTCGTTCCAAAAGGATTACAGAATGGAAAATATGTAATCAGAAGCAATATCGAGCTCAATAGTGGACACGAGGACATTGTACGGTTTTGCAAAGGCCCAAAAACTAAGAAGGCTGGCCACGTAAGTCGAATGCACGAAAGTCGAAAACAAGCAGTAGTGCTGAATAGAAAACCTGATAGTAGTCGTGGCAGAGGAAGTCCAAGAAGCAGATAGGCAAACAACGTGAAAACCGATGCTCAAACCCTACAAATCCCAAATTGGAGATAAGTGGCACAAGATTGCGAGATTCTTTTTGAAGGAGCATACTGAGTGATATTTAAAGCTTATTCAGAGCTGTAGCCCAATGACATAATATAATACATTCCACTATGAAAATAAATTTTATTTGAAATAGTTTTGGAAGATTTGCGTTTATAAATCTAACTGTAGTTAGATGCTTACTCTTTAATTCAACTTAATTAAAAAAAATCTGATATTCTAACAGTAAATAACTGTTTATTTTCTGTCGATTTTTAATTTAACTTAATCATAATTTGACATTTTAATATGGTTTATGGACACCTAGAACAATAATTATAACTGTAGGTGCACTGATGAGAAGACTTTTCTTAACTGATATTTTTTGCCCTTTGCGTAAGTATTTACTCTAAATTTATCTGTTATGGTATTCTATTAGATTGTTTTTATATCTTTTTCCTCTTAAATATTCAATGCTTCTAATAAAATTTATAATTCTCTTGATGTGACTGTAAATTTAGATAACTTAAATAAAAACTAAACAAGGCGTACATGATTGCAATATCCATCGCATATTTTTTTATTTTAATAGGAATTCACTGGTGGGATACTTTTTACAAAAAAGGTAAGTAAAGAAAAATATTTTTTTTATTATTTTATTTTTGTATTTTTTATTTTTCTGTTTTTGTATACTGAATAACTTATAATGAATTAAAACGTGCAATTATTTTTGAATAATTTTCTGAGTTTATATCAATTTATTATAAAAATGTTTTCATTTAAAATCTTTCTACATACATACATACACACATGCAAAACATAAAATAACAACTTCAAATTATACTTTTATATATATATATATATGTATATATTAAATATCTACAAAATATATAGATATAAAATATCATATCATATCATATTATCTAAGATTTGTGAAAAGAATTATTTTAAAATGGCTGCCTCAAGAAAATTGTATTTTTTATTTAATTTTTGTAAAATAAAAATTATTTTAAACTGATGTTTATTGTGACAAAATGGTGGGAGAATATTTATGGTATGAGTAGAAGAGTTTCTTAATTCATAAATTTTTAAATGAAAATTTCAATCATCAAACGTACTTTACAACAATTTTTAAATATGTTTAATAAACAAATGACTATACTGTAAGTTTAATTGTTGTTAATTAGGTGTTAACTAAGGGTTGCAATACCGGGATTCCGAATACCGAAAACCGGTATTGTAGACGTTTTTCTGCGGTATTGGATAATATTTCGGTATTTTATAATATATTAATTATTTTGTATATTAAATCAATTTTAACATATCAATGTTGATTTTATAAACTTTTGATCAGTTTTTTAAAATTCGATTTTGCTATCATCCCATCACCATAATTGGCCCTTACTATTTATCTAACTTACATAATATGACACATGTCAAATCAATAAAATGCGTTACTTATATAACTTTATAAACAATAAACTCAGAAACAATTGTAGAAAATTCCAACAACGTAAATGCAAATAACAACAATGAGAATTTTATCGTCAACGATATGTCCTTAAAGGAAAAATTAGAGTTAGCGATCGATAAAAAATTTAAAAAACCAGTTTCATCAGTAAAGAAAAGTTCTTTAGGACTCGAACAAACAATTAAAAAGAAATAGCTTTTTTTGAAGTAGAAAGAATATGAGGACTGAATCTACAGAAAGTACATGATTATTTATTAACGATCCCACCAACTAGGGTAAAAGCGGAGAGAGGCTTTCCAACGGCAAATTCACTTTGCATTATTATGAGATGCAGAATGACTGAAAAATTTTAGATAAAATTTGTTTTCTGCGAGCCCGTTTGTTTAATTAATTGTTCCATTGAAAAGTTTTACAATCTTCACAAAATATATATTACATAATATAATATGTATATACTTAAGATTGATGAAATATAGTGATAGTCTGCTGATTTTAAATAGTTATAAGTTCATGTCTTTTTTAATATAAACTTTATAATTTTGTTTTTATAGTTTTTATAAAAACTTGTTTTCGAGCGTTAGAGTAAAGTTTTTGTATAATTGTCGAAAAATAGTCGAATATTTTCCTTTTAATTTTACTGATATGCTTATCATACAGGTACGCGATTTTTATTTACTACTTGCAGACTTCTTGTGTCTTTTACTCGACTCGTCAGCAAAATTAAAAAGAAAATATTCGACTATTTTTCGACAATTATTGTTTTTATAGTTTTTTTTTATGTAAATGAATTAAAAAAATTAATTTTCTAATGTCTTATATAATTTTCTTAATACTGGTATAAAACCGGTATCCCGATTTTCGTAAAGCAAAATACCGAAATACCAGTATTAATGTTTTCGTTAATAATTGCAAATTTAAATTGTTCAATATTATCTAAAAGAAAGCCCTGTGCTTTCGATGACGTTAGGTAGGTAGGTAGAAATGACAATTCCAGAAATGACCGTCTGAAAAATCAATTAACACTTAATTGTGCCTTTTTGATACCAGGAACACCATCATAAATAACTTATATCAAGTCTTTCAAGACCTTGAACTAAATAATTTTTGTTCTGCTGCAATTGGCGTAATACGTATGACTTTTTATTTTAGAAAAAACCTCTTGGATTTTATATTTAAGTTAAGAATTTACATTTATAAATCAATCAAATAAAATTTGACTTAGAGCAAAAATATAAATACTGTTCTGCCGCATTTTTTGATATAAGCCAAGCATTCGATAAGGCGTGGTATTTGGGCTTATGAAAACTGAAAAAAGATCTGCCATACGATTTCTATATGAACTGCTTAGAAGTTATACAGAAAATTGAACATTTTATGTCAGACAGCTAGACAGCAAGATTTTCACACAATACTTTTCATTCTTGGATCCACAATCCACCTCATCTATACGGCAGATATCCTAACGAAATCAGATGCGAAAGTATCAAATTTTGCTGATGATACAGCAACTATGGCTTCAGACATCGACCCATTACGGCCCCCAAATATACTTTAACGGAACTTTAATCAAATATACTTTTCAACTTTAATGAAAATAAGGCAACCTATGGAACATTTACACCGAGAGAAGATAACTGCCCTCTAGTAATTTGAAACAGAAGATTCATACCACAGAAATAATTTGTCAATATCTGGAGATTCATCTTGATAGGCGTTTAACATGGAACAAGCACATAATTTGTAAGTGCAATCAATTGTGACAAAAGCGCTGAGAAATTTATATTGATTAATTGGTCAAAGATCTGAATTGTCTTTGGAAAACAAGGGAGTAGCCCAAAGCTATAATTAAACATATATGGTCGTACGGAATTCAATTATGGGGCGCTACACTGCAGCTAATTCTAAAGGTGATGGTCCAATGTATACTTTGCTTCTGTTACTTGATTTGTCGACTTTCACAACTAAATTAAATTACATTATTTTCTATTGTACTTGACCAAATGCAAAAAGTAATCAAAGTAAGCAAAGGAAGCAAAGCAACAAATTGACGAATTTTCATTTGGTTTACACCGACTTCGTTTACTTTTTTGAGATAAAGGAAGTAAAGGAAGCAAAGTATACATTGGGCCATCACCTTAACATTAATGTAATTTCAAGATTTCAGAACAAAGTCCAAAGGATGGTGTTCGATGCTCTGTGGTTCGTGCTAAAGGGTTTAATTCATTACGATTTGCAGGTTGCTTCAAAAATATTGCACAACAAATAGTACAACAGTAAATTCGAAATATGTCAAAATATCCTGGCAAATAATATCTTATGACGGAGCCAGGCCTTAGGAAATTGAACCTGTAAAATTTTATAATAAGTTGTGAAGTGCTATCATAGGATACTGTTCTTCAACCCATCAGTACCTATAATATATAAAGTTATTTAATTTTTTTTTTGTATTATAATTCATTTGATTATTTTTTAAATATTTGCTGTAATAAAATGTTTGTTTAATACAATAATAAAAACATAATAAAGAAACTTGCATTATATTTTTGCCAAAGCATAACTATTATAATCACACTCTCAAGTTGTTCGTATACATTTCAATTCAATAACATTTAAATTGCAATATTCCTTTGTTTTGAATAGCCATTTTCTTTTTTATTATTTTTAAACATTAAAAACTGGAAAAATTTATGTACCCACTTGCCTGCCATTCCCAATAATTAAATTTAATTAATAATATTTAAATAATATTGCATATAACTTTAAATCCTAAGGCATAATAAATTTCAAGGTACATTTTTTAGTTATTTTTAAACGCGTTCATCAATGATCTGTAATCTTCGTGTTCATCTCCTTCAACCTAAAATAAAATATTCAAAATGGAAAAAATGAAGTAATTACTAGCATGACAAGAAGGTTTCAATTATTCAACAGTAGAAATTTGTCATTGTGTATACCTATAATAATACATTATTGTCCTTACTAAATTATATTAAATGCAAAGTAAGCCTTAGGCTTAAAGTTTTCATTTTTAAATCATTTTGTATTGACAACTAAAGTTCCACAATTATTATTGAATAAAAAATTGAAAGAAAAAAAGAAAATTAATAAAAAAAGTCACGTTGAACTGGTGAAACTCGAAATCCAAAAAGTCAGAAAAAAATAATAACAACAAACAAAAAAATCGTATAATTTTGTACAACAACTTCCTTCATTGGCATTGCATTGCATTGCATTGAATGCATATACATTCATTTATCATGGCTCTTGTTACAGCCCTACATATCTTATTATATTATAAATATATCTTTTTGTTGCTGTTTTAAGAACGTACCAGTTTAAAAATTATATTTGCTTTTTTTTTTTTTTTTTAATTTTCTTAATCGCTTTTGCAATAGTTGTATTGGCTCTTAAATTGTTTTTTTTTGTTGTTTTTTCAACTTTATTTCAAAACCTAGCAATTATGTTAATAAAATGGCCGTTGGTTATAGGTTCCTAAGTTAGGTTGTTTTTCTTTTTTTTTGTGTTTTTGTGATTCTATCAAATAAAACGATCGATTCGCAAAAAATTAAATGCATTTAATTTTGTTATGTGAATTCATCTTTTCTTCATTTTATATAAATTTGAATGAATTAAAAAAAAAAAACCAGTTGAATTCAAGTGATGGACACAGAAAAAAATATCTGAAGGTGTGATTTAATATGGCTGGACTATAATAATGTATATTTGATATGAAATTATTAGTAGGTTTTAAATATTGAAGTTGTATTTTAATTTGATTGGTTTTTTATGGTTTGAAGCATCTTATAGATAAGTATTTGAAATGTGCTAGCTATTACCGGCGTAACATTTATCGGTCCAGCATTAAAAAACTATTTCTTTTCTCTTCATTTAAATCAAAACAAATTTTTCTATACTTAGCATCATAGTGCCCAATTTAAGTATAACATTTTTGTTACGTAGGGTATTTTTTTCTTTCTCTAATCTCCTTGTTGTTACCTGCATGGAGTCATCGATGTACAACACTGTCCATTCTGGGTTTAAAATTTTTTTTTACATACAACAGAGACACCGTGTGGAGATGAGAGAAGATGCTTGTTTTGTAAGTTCCAAACGAAAAAATAGTCAATATTGCCCTTGATATGTTCTCTATCATTTTTTTGCTTCTGTGGTGCTTTTCTTATAAAAAGGATTTTTAGCAAATCTAGTGAACGTGGGTTTGACTAGGTGAGTTTAACGTGGTAAAACAAGATTCACTACTATGGCAACAATAAGAAGATAATTTTTTTTTGCCTTACAAAATAAACTTTCATTTGAAAGCGTGTCTGCATTTGCCAATTAGAAACATTGCGAGTTGGCTAATTCAAAGACACAAACCAGAAAGATTTAAAAACTTTTGAATAGGTACTTTATTTTTTGGGTAAGTTTATTTTATTGACTTTAAAGAATATAATTGGAATTGAAAAAACTTTATATTTTATTGATTGTATGATGCTTTGCTATTTGGTTCTTGTATTAAATATATAGTTTTTTTATGTGGGTTTAGAGCTTGGATATGTTTTTCTATAAACGTCTTATTTGAAAGATGGGCACACAAATTAGCACTTTTTATTTTTTTATTTCTGGGGATATTTTCCAGTGATTTGAATAAGAATTTATCTGATTAAATAAATCTCTGTTCAAGAAAGAGTAATAGCTATTTTGTTTTAGTAACATCTTTGTTTTAGTAGTGATGTTTCCTCTACTTCATTAAGGATTTATAAATGTTACAGTCAGTATATTTTAGCATATTTCACAGTATAAAATAACTCAGTTTACCCACGTAACATTTTATTACGTTATAAAAACAAAATGTGTGCTATAAGACTCCTATATGACGCCCGATAAACACTAAAGGTGTTATAATGATGTTTTTATGAGAATAATGTGATTAGTATTGATATAAGAATATTCTTATAGCAATTGCGCGGAGTTGTTATAATGGGATTTTCAGCAAGTGCTACAGCAATGTTGTTATAAGTCTAAAAGTGCGTAAAACTATATCAAGAGTTAAAGTGTTGTTAAAAGAATAGAATTGCTAGCAGTAGTAAATTTATTATTTTACTGTATTCCTATGACATTACTATAATAAACTTACTGTAGCTTTTGAATAAATATTTAGAATGAACATATTTTGCGACGGTCATTATTTTCTACAAACATGGTAAAAAAATTTTGTTTTTAAATAAACAAAAATTGAAAAGCAAATTAAAGAATAATTATTTAGATATTACATTTGATGTTATTCAAAAATTTACGTACATTATTTAACATTTTAAAAATACAATTTAAAAATAAATTTTCTATTATTTATTTAAAAATTGGTTATTTTGGAAGAGTAATGTATTTTTGCGAAGTAAAATATATTATTCATTGGTAAAACATTTTTTATAATATAGATCATTTACATACAAATATAAGAATATGTAATTAATATATATCTCCCTTTCTAATGAAGCAAATATAAACTCCATAAAATTTATGATTTTAAAATAAAAAATAATACATATCTCACTCTCGCATAACATAAATTATTTCAAATGAATTTTATTTCAAAACAAAAACATATATACTAATACATGGTCATACTAGACTTATAAATGGTGGTCATACTAAACAATATTATAGTAATTGCTCCGGTGCCTTATAGGATTCTTAGGATTCATTTTAATGCTATAACGTACTTATAACGCTTCGCAATAATTGCAGAGCACTCAAATTAACACTAACACTTCTATAAGATTGTTTATAATATTATTATAAAAGTGTAATCAAATTGTTATGTCGGTACTGTTCTTAAAACGTTATTGTTCTTTTGCGCCGGTGTACAATTTAAAAATAATAATTTAATAAAAATTTGTTGTTTTTCATCTTCCTAATGTTGTTGAAAGATATTCAAAGAGAAATATTGCAAGCTTGTTGTTAATATGAAAATTTATCGATTCTGTTCAATTGAAATACAAGGATAGCTTATCTAGAACTGCTTCTTACACCTTCTAAGTTTTTACTATGATTTGATGTCCCGTTGTTTATCGTGAATATAAATTGAAGAGTTGAAGTACAAATACTAAGCTTTGAGGTGAACAATTTTATTGCCCAAGAATTGTCAAAACATCAAATATTCTTGTTCTTTGTCAGAATAATTGCCAGTAAATATGATTTCATTTACCCTATAGAAGTTTTCTGAGTGTAAACACGTTTATTATGGAATTTTAAACATAATCACAATAATAAAAACAAAAATCAAAAACAAAAAATAAAATACAACTTAATTTTCTTTAATGTGAAAGGATAAGATAGGAGGGTGCGTCCTTTAAATTATTACATTTTTTTTTTTGTTCGTTAATCTATAAGAAAGGATCTACAACATAAATTGTTCAAAAATATAAAAAATAAATGATTTTTGAAGTTTTTTATTTATTTTGTTTGTTTTTTTTTGTTTAAATTAAACGTACAGAAATGAAAATACTTTTCAATTTTTAATATTATAGCAAAAAAAAAAAATGAACTAAAATATAAGACATTAACTAATGTACGTGATTAAATGAAATATTTCATTTTATATTTTTTATATTGGAGTTATACCTATCTATATATATCTATTAATAAGAATAATTTAGTATGAAATATAAAATTTATAAATTTATTTTGTTTTTTTTTTTTTTATTTTAAATTCACTATTATTATTTTACTGCAACATTGTTAATAAATTACTTGTAATTATACATCAGTTACTAGCAAAATAAACCAATTAAAAAATCAGTAATGAATACATAAAAATTACAATTTAAAGTTAAAAAAAATATTAAATATTTTATTTTAAATAATTATAAGAAATAAAAATATTTATTAAAAATTTAAATAATTTGCAGAATGTTTAAAAAATTCTATGGGAAAGATTATGTAAGATTAAATAACGAACTTCTTCGTAGAATGTTGAAAAAAACATTGAGTTTCTTGCAAAAAAAAAATAATATTGTGACAATGTTAGGCGGGGTCAAAAATACGAACTTTTCCAATGAATGATCGTGCAGAATATAAAATGGAAAACAAAAAAGATATTAAAACAATTTTTATAACTATACTCAATATTAAGAGTTGCACAAGTGTATTATTATAAATTTAATTATGAACTGGACAGAACTAAATTACTATAGAAACATACGAGTAAATTCATTTTTGTTTTTTTTACAACCTTTGAGTTATTATAGTACAATTTTAGGTAAATTCAGAAATGCAACATTGCCACACATGATGCGGTATCACTATTGTATCAGTATAAAATTCATGATGCAATATTTTTGGCAATCATGCTTTGTGTTGCTGATGCAATTTTTAAAACTATCAGAATTTGACGATAGAAAGTGATGCTTGAAAATTTAATGAAAATGAATAATTAATTATTTAATATCGCTTTTACCGTATTTTTGGAAAATTGTGAGCCATCTGAATATGATTGTGTATAGATACAGCTAGAATATAAAAAATTGTTAAGATACCCTTTACACTTATGATTTAATCCACGGCAATTCACAATCAAATTCACTATGAAATCCATTTAGCGTTTACACGTTAATCAAAATCTATGAATTTTTTTTGAAGTAAATACCAAAACTTTATTACGAAAGTACAGTGTGCATTAAGTTTATACGATTTAATTCATAAGCGCTCTTACACGTATGATTTTTTGACATTTGAATAAATCCATAGATTAAATCGTACGTGTTGAGAAAGAGCAAAATAAGAAATCGTACGCCAAACGTACCAATCGGTATAAAAGGTCTCCACCTATAAGTGTTTTGACAAAACAAAAAATTGGTTTTAAATAATTAGGACTTTTACATAGAATGCATTTCAATCACATGAAACAATTGAACGAATGAAATGACAAGAATAAAACTTGAAATGTTAACCAGCTGTTTATTACAATAGCAAACAATAAAAAATCTATAATGCAAAGTTTGTTCAATTTTGCGCGCATCACAAACAGTAATATTGCAAAAAAGAACTTGATTTGAGCAACATTTTAACATTGCACTGTGGATGCATTTCCGAATTTACTATTTGTTGCTACATGCATATTTGAATAAATTACGCTAGATTGAAAATGTGTTGAAAGAGCAAGGCCTGTTTGCCTTTACATTAAATCAATATTTCTGCTCCTTATATTTTAATTTTATTATTTTTTACTAACAAAACCAAATTTATGTCATTTAAAGCTAAACAACAAAGTATTGCGGTCTCGTATATTAGAAGTTAAGTCAACGTGTGCCACATAATGTCAAAAAAGTTATATTCTAATACATTGATAGTAAAATATCATATGATATTATAGTTTGGAAAATTACCTTATATATACCATCCAGAACAAAGTAATTAAGAGTTCGTTTCTACTTTCCATCAATGAACATCAACAAATGAAATTTATAAAAATACAACATTTTAAAATTAGACTATAAAGACCTAAAATAGTATAAAGAATGATGTGTACATTAACAACATTAGAAAAAATAACATCAAATAACAACAAATCAAACATGGCTCTCTTTGTCCAACACTAATATACGCAATTACAATACGAGGATAACAGATTTATGTCTGGTCATATAATCTAAACGGACTTAAACCAACATAATTAATACAGCCAATAATAAATTGCCTAATAATGTTAAAAATTTCTCTAATGTCTAGAATACAATTAGCTTATCGATTAATAACTTACTCAAAACATGGTCTTACATGTCTACAAAAGCTCAGAAAAGCTTGAGAAATTGTCTACAATCTACATGATCACAATTAATGTCTCCCCGGTTTGACAGGTATTTGGGTTTACAAAAATTTTTAAAAACCCAATGTTGTATACAGTGTTAATAAAACTGTAAGCTCACTGTGCTTGATCACAATGTCTGAGAAAGTTCTCATTACACAATGTTGCCAATTTATTTTACCGATAAAATTGACAGCTTAGTTTTTTTTCCATTGTATCAGATTGAAGTTTTTTTAAAGACATTTACGATGTCATCGTTACTAAAATATATGTTCTTAACTCATAATATAGTGATTGGATTTGAATGCGTAACCTTAAATATCATAATTTTTTTTTACTTCTTATTTTATTTTTGTTTTGTTGTTTTTGAATTGTTACGTTTTATTCTGTCATAATTATTTTAATTTATATAACTGTACAGTATTATAAGCACTCTACATTTGCTTACTTATTACTCTTCTAATATTCTATATAGAAGTTTTAATTATTTAAAATTATATAGACTTGGCAATATAGGAATTATTGTTGGAAGCAAAATTGCTAATCTAATTGATCTTCTCAATCGTATGGGTTGATTCTTGTGCTGAGTTCAATTGATTTTCTAGAAGCAATTGAAATGGCCAGTTCCACCTACCTACCTACCTCTTTGACGTGGTGGAGTATTTTCGGTGTTACAGTGGTATATTAATATTTCATCTGATATTTCTCGGACTTAAAACGTCCAATTTGTACAGAAAAATGTTAGATTTCAAATTAAAAAATATTGGTATTATTATTAATACATTGAAGTCTTTCTTCAAAAAAAAAAAAGGAAAATATCTAATGACAATGCTTTGATTCCAATGTCAAGCGCGTTAAAATGCCACAGCATAGGTTAACCGAACATTTGATAGAAAAACCAAATAATCATATAAACATGTCAATCCTTTGTACTATACATACTAAAGAAAATGCTTATAAAAAACAGATAGTCCGAAATATTTTACGATAGGTTAAAATTACCTCAAAAATTACAAGCTCAAGTTCTTCTTTTTCTGCCTATTCACTTTTGGATGTTATAATGTGTTCTGCTATAATTGAAATGATTTTGCCAACTATTTCTTCAAATTTAGATCTGATCGATGCTGCATAGAACAGTTCTCCAACTGCGCGTATCAACTTTCAATTTCTGATGTTGAGCAGCCACGACATTTTTTTCGTCCCAACTGCTCGTCTGCCCTGTATCATTTCTTGAACAATCAACAGGAGTGATTCATATTTCGATTCGCGCATGATGTGACCAAAGTTAGCGGTATTACACCTCTTTACTATATTTTGGGGTAGTTCTTGGGTACAGTTTTGGGGTAGTTTGTGTATTTTGTTAAGAACTTCAAAATATTTTATATTCTTTTGGTCCAAGATATTTAAAGTATTATATAATCTGACATCTAAAATGCAATCTGTTCATATTTTCAATTTTCAACGACCATTCTTCCACAACATATAGTATCGTAATATTGACCATACATAAAATCCAAAGGAGTATTATCTTTGTAAATATTTCATTTGTATTCTCTTCTTTTAATTTACACCGATTGTCTTTCTGATCCACGCTAATTTTACGTTCAGTTATTCAGTCAGTGCTTCAGTACTGAAACATAGACAGATGGTGAAACAATCAGTTTTAACTAAAGAAATTTCAATATGACGAAAACTAAAAATTGTCATTAGTTGTATACAACTGGAAGTGGAACAACAAAGTTCTTAATTTTTTAATTTTAGTAAGGCTGCAGTCATAGCGATCAGTAAAATGAATACGTAAAATTTTTGTTTTCGATTTTACAACCGCCGTAGACACAAAATTTTAGTAAAAAGTTATAGGAATGCTAAAGAATGTTTTCACAAACAAATTCTGTTCAAAATTTTAACATTTTAAGTTAAAATTTTAATAAAAAAGCAATTATATCATTTTACGGATACGTAATTTTTTTCTGAACAAAACAAAAAAAATAAACAAAATGAAACGAAATTATTTCAATGAAGTTCATTTCATTTTTTCACTGTTTCATTAATTCATTTGTATTTATGATTTTATTGATTTTATGTTTCATTTTTTCATTGTTTCATTTCATCAGAAAAAAAAAATTCTGATGCAATCTCACCTTAATTTACATTTATTAAGTTTTGTTTGTTGTTTACATTTGCGTAGTTGGTTTTTGTTTTTGCATTTCAAAGTGCTTCAAATTGTTAACTTGCATACTGTTTCATTTTTACGTATTAATTTTACTGATGGCTATTATAACTGCAGCCTAAGTAGAAAATTATTCTTAATATTTAAAATAATTTTTGACTGACATAAATTTGGGTAGATAGTATATGGGTAGATTTCTACAAGATACGATGTATATGTGATAGCGCAGATGAAGTGTTTTACGTTTTTAAATTCTTCACAGAGATTAGTATAACGGTTTCTCTGACAATTTATATCGGCTTTCAGTAAAAAGTGACTCAATAACTGATCGTGTAACCCGCGTCATAGACACAAGGGAACATATCTTTTTTTACGTTCTGACAGTTTTGTATATGAGTGCAAAATAAGGTCTCCCATGTTCCCATTCCGTTTTTAAAACTGAATTGTGTACGTCCCATATTCTCCTTAATTTTTTAATTTTTCGACTATTTTATTATTTTAGTGAAAATTTTGCAAACTTGACTCGTAAGACTTCTTTAATCTATCATCGTTACATCGTTAATCTAAATTCATCTCAGTATATTCAATTAAATAAACCCAATTGAATGCCTCACATTAGTTATTATTAATTATCGAAATACAATACGACATTATTTTATTTTATTTTTTATGAAAGTCTTGCTTTCGTGCTGCAACATTTTAAAAAAAAAAATCACTTTTTTATTTTCACTAAACTTACACTTAGACTACAAAATACATTTAACAATTCAATAAATATAATTCGATAATACATTTGATACTTTTTTTCTGTCTTAATTCATATGTTTTTTTTTATTTTTTTTTTCTCAATAGTTGAGTTAAATTTTCTTATAAAAAAACAAAAAAAAATAAAAATAAATAAAATATTAATCAACCACAAAAGCCGTCACATCTTAAACAATGACAAATGACCGTATTATTTTTCAATGAACATATAAGAGATTTTCAATTGCTTATCAGGGGAATTCGGGATTGAGATTTTTTTTTACATTTTTAATTTTTTTTTAATTTTTTTTTTTATTTTTGTTTTTTTACCATACCATCAATATCATATAAGGGAAAAGTGAGAAATGCCGACAAATAATGTTCGTATATTTTCTTTTGTGTGTATAATAAACGAATAGAATTGTCATATCGGTTACAATTCAATTAACGAATATATGTGATCAGAAGTAAGTAATGTAAGTAAAATAATGTACAGCAATAGCAGGAGCAGCAACAGCAGTAACCAGCAGCGGTGCGACTACAATATAATATCGTAGTAACGTACTGCATATCATAAGAAAACATTTTAAAAATGATTTGCTTTTTGACTTTGAAAAATGATTTCTACAATAAAATAAAAAATAAAAAAAAATACAAATAAAAAAAAAACATAAAAAGGATATTAACTCTTTGAACAGGACTTTTTTTTTTTTTTAATGGCAACAACAAAAAGAAAATTTAAATTTAATGGGATAATTTGAAAAATAAACTGGAAAAATTAAGTCAACATTAAAATTGAAAAACACTAAAAAATTTTATCTTATCTGACCGCCATTTTGTAAAAAAAAAATAATATTAAACATTTTGGTTTTATTGGTAATATTCAACATTTGAATCAAGTTAAATTTTATTCGAAACGATTGGATTAATTGGGAAAGTGTATTTGATATTCATTCATTCTGGATCTGGTCAGAATTCATATGTTCAGTATCTAAGAATTAGATTGGATTTTAGCAAATAATATCGTAAATAATCAAGTGATATGATATGAATGGTGCATTTTAATTTATGCAAGATATTTATTTTAAGTTTAAGCGAAGACTTAAATAATGTCCATTTGGATTTAAAAGATAATAAAATTAAACTCAAGTTGTCTTTTTAGTTAAATTTAATTATGATTTTCTAAATCATGAGATTTAAATTATTGTATAAGTTTTGTCTTTCAAATAATTTTAGGTTACATGTCACAAGTCCCAGAGTCATAAGTACTATTGGGCCGTTATGTGACGCACATTCTGCTCAACCCAACCTTCCTACACACACTATCGCTTATTAATTTTCAAGTTTACTCACGTGTTCTGTATGGGCAGTATAAATAATCATTAATTGTTAGTACCCGCATTTTGAAACCGTACGAAAAGTTCCATCTAATAAATAGTGATGATTTTCTTCATTTATTTTTTTTATTTTTTAATTCTGCAATTGTTAATGATATGAAAATTATCTCTCTCTTTCTCTTAAGAGCTCTTAAAAATTGATTCCATTTAACGTATGGGGCTTATGACTCTGTTGTTTTGGGACTTTTGACCATATAAATTTTTGACAATATAAATCGATGGATGAATGGGAAATGGATGGGAAATTTCGACTCACTTTAGTGGGACATAAGTGCCAATGGGAGTTATGACTCTAAGACCTCTGACATGTCATCCAACTTTACATATTACGCACAGAATGAACAAATTCAACACGCCAACGCTATGCTGTTTTAGTTTTCCATGTGTAGGGTATTTTTAGTATTGTGTTCTTTGGGAGATCGATTTGATTGACAAATAGATCATTCGAGTCGTGGCATCAAATTAAGTGCTAATTGATTTGCCGAAAGCAGCTGTAATAGCAATATGTGTTAGGATGCAAGCTTTTGTACTTACGTACCGCTTGGCATGGGATAGAACATGATAGGAAGAAAGAAAAAAGTTATTAAAAGTATTTGCAGAATTTTGCAGAATTTATGTTTATGTTTATTGAATTTCTGTAAGTTGTATACACTATGGTGTTGTTCAAATGTGGAAACACACCAGAAGGGATATATTTTTACATTCGTTAAGTCTGGACTATAAACGTATTTCTGAATCCTGTTTTATGCCATTTACATATTTCTATGCTATATGGGCATCTGCAGCTCCTCTAGTTTCACGTTGGAACTGTTGAAACAAGATAAGGACGTAGTTCTTTGATTTTTGATGAGCATGTGTTCACATATCTAGTATTTATAAAACATAGAAATCACTTTTACTATACTACATTGTCCAAGAGAAGATAACAAAGAAGTTAAATGGATAAATTAAGATTGCCTATCACCTGACTTTTATGTATTCATAATAAATGCTACTTGTTTTCAGATGTCTTATATATTAATTTTTTATAAGCGTATAATTATTCAGTACAGTGGAATCACTGAGGTAATAAAAACCGAAAAATATTCCAGTAATTTAATGCCCAGTTCCCAATAATTTAACCAATGAATATCACAAATGTTTGTAACTGATTCGATAGTATGCATTGAGATGTATTACCACCAATAATATTGCAAAGTAATTCAGCTCCATAGTCAAATATATACTAAATACAGTGCAATGATCCCAAGTGCTCCTAAATAAATTCTGGGGATATTTGTGTTTTTTTTTTCACGTATCGAAAAGTACCATGGCTTGTTCTTATCTCCTAACGATTTATGAATATCTTCTTTTATTTTGTCTATTTGAAGTGACATTTTAAAATTTTTTACCTTATTTTCAATATTATATTTTTTGAATTAAATGTAAACAAAATTTATTACTATAAGATGATACTTCTACTACTCATCTTCAGCCGCTTAGTTTACCTCTCTTTTCTTCTTTATGATCGTTTGTCTCAATCATTTGGGTTGGTAATCATATATGAACAGAGGTTCTGTATATCTGTATCCCGTATAGTGTCTTAAACTTTTCAATGATTTCTCGTTTGATTATAATTGGTCAAATTATTCGTGATATTCGTGATAGCTTCGAAAATTGCATCTACTTTGCCAAAATGCAGACTTGGCAATTTTCTTTTGTTTGATTGAATTTCAAAAAAGAGCTTTACTAACTCGTACAGAGCTATTGAAACTTACTTGTATACATTTCAATGTTTATTTATTATTCTGAATTCATTCTCTCAACATTATAACAATTTTTCATTGGGGGTGCTAATAAAGTCTTTAGTTATTTTTTTTTTTTTGTTTTATTGTTCGAGTTGGTGTCAACCATTAATATTATTTTATTTCTTTTAATTTTTTAAAAAATGATCAATTTTCCATTTGTGATTTGACTTTTTTTTTTTAGTGATTTTTTTTTTGTTTTAATTCTTTTAAAAAAAAAAACATCAATAAAAAACAAATAAAAAAAAAATATTTATTTTACAACACTCCATTGGATTGATTTAATGAGAATGAGAGGAAAACAAAAAACATTTTTTTTTTTAATAATTTGTATGTTTGTGTAGCTGGAAATGAAATCTTTCAAAATATTTTAACATCAAAAATCGAACGTTCAAAATTAAGATAAGAAATTTTTAATTGTTTTGTATCAGTCAAGGTGTGTAAAACAATCCATCATTTCGTAGACAGTTAAGTTGTATCGCGCTTAAATCGATCGAATTTCGTATATTTATTGTGTATATTGCATTCAAATATCATTTTCAATATTATTATCAGACGCGCATTGATTTAGAAGGACATTTTCACTGGAATGAATGTTAATAAAACAAAACAAAAAATATATTTTATTTTTGTTTTTTTTTAGGATTTTTTTTTCGGATCGAATTTGTTTCTTTTTTATTAATTATAGAAAGTTTTTGATGAAATTAATTTTAACGATTGATATTGAATAAAAGTAGACATTTCTAATTTTGTAATTTTCTGATTTTAAATTTATATTTTAGTGCATAGAAAGATGTGTTAATTATGAAATCAATATATTAACCCGAATCATTCTGCGAATTATTTTTTGTTTGATTTTGAAAAAAAAATTATCATATTATTATAATAGAGTTGGTTGTCAACATTTCACCTCAAAATTATTCAATCTATTCACCAAAAATGAGAAAAAATAAATCACCAAACCACGACTCACCTAAACCAGTATACTATTCTATTTATATAAATTTCAAGAGAGTGCATAGCATAGGTAGCATATGAGTTTTATTTTCATCATTAAATGTAGGTAGTAGGTCTAGGTACTTAGGTATAGACAACGTAATGTGTATCGTAGTAAGTTGTAAACAAAATTATTATTGGTTTTTTTATACCTATTCATTGATAGTGAAAAATATCAGTATATTTAACTCCCTGTTCTGTTAAAAACGTTAAATTTGGCTTTAACTTGCATTATAATTAATAAATAGTGGTCTCTAGTATAAATAGATTTTTTAGGATGCAAACACACTATTTTGACCATTTTTACAATTACCCCGCATAAACATTCCCCAGGGTACGTAACAGAAGACCATTATCATATGATCACGCGAGGCTCGCCTGGGGACTAGTTTTTTATATGAGATTTTTGTAATCATAATTTAACAACAAAATTGGGTTTTCATTTAGTATTTTTTAGTTTAATTAAAAATTATAATATTATTATAGAGCCAGAACACTTTTATTTATTATTTTAAAAAATTAAAGTATAAAAATTAAAATTAAAATAATTCTTGAAGTAAATTTTTTTTAAATAAATGTTTTACATGGTAAAGTAAACAATAATCTATACAAAGACCTCCATTACACTAACAACCTTAAAAGCACAACGTCTTAAATTTTCAAACAAAATGTTCCTTTCCATCATATACCGAAGAATATTCTCAATTGCTGAGTCATCATTATGTCGTGTAGACAAAGTTGGGACTCCTGCTCCTCTACCTTTTGTACCGTATTTTTTGCAATAGTTGATTGCAATCTAACAATGAAACTGAATTTAACTCAACTGATTTTGCTGCTTTATATGTAACTGCAAAGCATTTTGAACACATGCATCTATCAACCATATGAAAATACGTTAAAGCAATTCGATAAAGAGTATTGATCGAAACACTCCACACCACACATATCCTTGTTATATTCGGTGGTAGCACATAGTCGAAAAATAGTTATTGTTTTTTGCGATGCTTTCGAATAACGTAATGCCTTTTACTTTGGATAAACACCAAAACCGGTTAATACAGCACAATTGATGCAAAATTGTCGACCCACTTTACTAAATAAAAGTTTGCTTCTTTTATTTGTATTGACTCCCAAAAACTTCTTGCATTTTTTGTTTGATTTTTGTGTTCACTTGGTCATCTTTTAGGAATTCGATTTTCACGAAGCGGATCTGCAGCATTGCCATGGGATTTTAAATAAATCAAAAGAAGGGGAATTGCAAACTTTTGACTTTATCGTTGAAATCGTATTCACTAATGGTGTTGGACATTTACCAAATATTTGTCAATGAAATAACTTCTTAAGTAAATTAAATAATTCCGGAATCTATTCGATAAATAAGATTCAAAATTTAGCAAGAATAACTTCTTAAACTTATACAGAGAAAATTATACACATATTTTTTTATGGCCGAATCCGGAATTAAATTTATTATTTAAGCTATTTTGATTATGAAATATAGTGTTTGAAACTTTTGGTGTATTTCGAATCACTTTAAAAATAGTTGAAATAAAATTTGGTATTCATTAAAGGCAACAAAAAAATTAGTTTTGTAAAATTTTAATTTTTATTTAAATGACGTATAGATAAAACTTCTTTTACAGATATATAATATAAAAAATGGTTATTCAAATATTTCTATTCAATTTATTTTTTGTCGAATTTTTATACTTAAAGTACGTCAATTATTGTAGTTTATTCACCTCAAGTTTCCTTGAAAATAATTTTGTTCATTCAAGGTTGTTAATAGTTGTTACTGTATAAAAATAAATGGCGATATGGCAATACTTACATTCTGAAATGTAGTCCAACTGGTTATTGTAATTCTGCAATATTCCACATTATGTTGTGTTCTATTATAATGTTGAGTTATGCTTGCTAATATTTTAATTTTTGGACTCAGTATGAAGTTCCCAAAATAAAATCCACAAACCAAAGCACATAAATAAAGTGTCCCCCAATGGAGATAGTGCTTTGCTTTTTCTCTAACAGTGGCTAATACAAAATAAATAATTTTTCATAAATCTAGAATAAAGGAAATTTTTCTTTTTTTTTATATCCAACAGAGACCTTGCATAAATATGTAAATACTTTTTGCAAGACAAACTAAAATCCCCTTTTGAATAACTTTTATAAATGTGATTTTTTCAAAAAGCTAACCTGTTCAAAAGTGGCCCTCTAAAAAACGGGTCATTCAAAATTTTTCGGGTCACTAAATTTTTTGGGTCATTCGTTCCATCACCTAAATCTATTTAATTTGTGTCAATTAGTATAACTAAGGGGACAAATTGCTGCAAAAGTTCTAGTTTTTGGGATTTATTTTTGCGGATTTTGTCTTTGCAGATTTTGTTTCATTGAGAATTTGGTTTTGCTGCAAATTTTTTTTTTTGTGATTTTATTTTACTGAGAATTTAAGTTTTACTAGGGATTTTTTTATTGGCGAATTTTGAATTGGTTTTATAATTTTTTAAATGTTTGCAGATTTGATAAAAATCGCATTGATGAATTACCCAAACCCATACTATAGTTGTGATTATGGTTCTTTGAGAATAAGTTTAAGTATCTATACTAACAATCAATTAACTGTAAAATCAAGTAAATAAGTATAAATTACCGTATCAATTATAATCAAATAAAAAGTATTTTCAACTATCAAGTGGAAATGTATAAAATTAATTTACTAAACATGGGCAAAAAGAAGTTAAATACATTTTAAAGTACTCAATTGAATATTGTACACATACTAGTTCACCCGATCCTTCAAATAAAAAGTAAAAATCGTATTTAGTTATATTATTTACCATTTTCCACCATCATCTCATTTTATATTCTATACCAGACCTTATGGATACGGTTGCAGGACAATGTTGATGATGTTCAGATGTAGGTGTATACTTATTCATAGTTTGAAATTTTAAATTGAAGTTTTTAATTGAAAATTAAAATTTTTAAAAAAATATTTATATTCGCTACGTCTCTTTTTAAATATCATAATAATAATAAAAATCGGTCGTGAAATAGTTCAAATACTTATACCATACTTTTTTTAATTAACACATTAAATATAATGATCTATTCAATATTAATGAATTA
This sequence comes from Argyra leucocephala, assembly GCA_963942445.1. Classification (NCBI taxonomy): domain Eukaryota; kingdom Metazoa; phylum Arthropoda; class Insecta; order Diptera; family Dolichopodidae; genus Argyra; species Argyra leucocephala. The sequence goes on along the minus strand of OZ012678.1, from coordinate 56,532,674 downwards.
TTAATTAATTTAATTTAATTAGAATACCAAAAAGCTATTTGAATACATTTTACGGTACGCAATCAAAGTGGTACACATTTACTTTTACTCTGATATAAATTGCAATTTAATATTATATACATATAGGTACATAGCTAGATTTATTCTTATTTATATTTATTTTAAGAATTGTTTTTGCAACAAAGTTAATTAAAATTTCAATTTCTTTTTATTTATGTTTTTTTTTATGTCTTTGCTTCATACAACTTTCGTATATATATAGAAAATACGATTACAAAAAAAAAAAAACCAAACCAATTTTAAATCACAAATTGTATTGAATAAAAAAACATTTTTTTTTTTTTTTCATTAAAGGATCAATTTACTATAATATAAAATTGATGAAAACAAGCCACAAAGTAAACAACTATTCAAGGTTTAAACCACAGAAAAAAAAATAAAAAATCACAAATACAAAAAAAAGAAAAATATTTAAATTCATTACAAAATTCAATCGAACACGTCTCATTTGCATTATTTTTTCCCTCAATTTAAGTGAATAAACAATTACGAGATTTACTTTTGAAAAACTCATCAAGAACAAAATATGTCATAGTATTTATTTCGTATAAAATACACTAAGATTATTATTATTATAAATTTTTATTTACAAATTACATATTGATATGAGTATGTTTGTATATATTTAATTGTATATATGTAGCTATACATTTGTAATTTAATATCGATCTCCTAATCACATCAATTTGAAAACCATTAGCAAACAGCAAATGAAAAATTAAAATAACTTTGATCATGGTATCAATAACATAAATCTCATGGTATATCTCATCAATAATTATTATTATAATAATAAATAAATAGGAAATTAAAATATATTATATATACATATATATTTATTTAATTATAGAGAAAAAAAAACTTATTAATGCAGAAAATATGATTGAATAATGACAAACCGATACGAAGGTAAATCTAGAAAAAAAAAAAATAATAATCTAAGGAAAATTAAATATAGGATCATATATCTTACACTTACGTATCTATATATGGATAAAATGGCACCAGGTGATTGGTGTTTTAATATTTAAATTGAGTGATTTTTATATTCCAGTATGTAATAAAAATTATTTTAAAATAATATTCAAGTTATGAAAATGCTTTTTTATGGTTTTTATTTGGTTATATTGTGTGAGATATTCAGGAAACAAATTTTTTGTGAGAAGAAAAACTATAATTATTATTATATAGGACTAATGTTATGTATAAGCTTGTTTAATTATATATATATATTAAAATAGGTAAAAACAAGATAACCCATCAGCTTATATTAAAAATAATCAGGAACAATGGATTAAAAATTATCAATAATTATAATCGCAACTAAATTTGTTGAAACAATTTGTACTGGCAATATTCAGCTAAAAATATTCGCCATCTTATTTTTCACTTATGTGATAAACTTTTAAACATTTTTTTTTTTTTTAACAACCTTTTGGTTCAACAATAATTATTACAGGAGGGTTTTTGTTTATCATAACACTACTTGAGCTCATCACTAGGTATTTATATAGTGTTAGACATACTACATTCATTTTATTTGATTATTATTTAAACTTATATTACAATATATTAATAATACACGTTGTGAGTTATAAAAATCGATCAAAATTAGGTTATTGTAGTATAATCGTATTTCATATTTGAATAAATTATTACTAGGTTTAAACTGTGTTGAATAGCAAGACTTGTGCGGGGCTTACAGAAATCAATATTTCTGCTCCCCTATATTTTTATTCTATCCCATTTGATTGTGGAGTTTTAACCTTTTCAGGCCTCTTGATATATTTAGAAGCTCGATGTCATTTAAATCATTTTGTTGTTTAAATCATATCACTTAATTTTACCTTACAGAATCAGTTGTAGAACATAATATTCGTCATTTCGTACTATATGACCTAGATAAGTTGTTTTTTTGCGTTTTTATAATAACTAACGAACCGTTTACCTATTATACTTAGAAGCTAAATATATTGTTCACTCAATCTACCCATGATGTTTTCATCAATATTATACGGTATAGCCACATTTCAAATGCTTCAAGCTAATTCATGGTCGTTATTTTCAGTGTCCACGCTTACATTTCATATGAGAAGTATCGCCCGCAAGTAGGATTGAACCAACCGTATTTTTATTTCGACATCTACAAAACTGATACGAGCACATTCTATTTGGTATTTTATTTCCATATCTGATTTCCAGTTTTCATTTGGCCATCATTCCTAGATATTTAATTTTTACTGTAGATTGTTTTTTATGATTAATGTTAAGTTGTTGAATAACCATAAATTGGGTTCTACTTATAATTTAATACTTAACCCGAAAAGTCTAGGTGGTATTATAGGTTTCATCCATAACATCTAAAGTGTCCTAGAATATATAGTATTGATGCACTGAAAATTACAACCTATACTAGTGAATCCCCTGTGCAATTGCAAGAAAAAAACATGAAAAAAAGAATTATAATAGCCATTTGAAAAATAAGGAGCTACGTCGATAAATCATAAACACAGATAAGGAACAGATAAAAAAAATGATAATGTTTTAGCATTCAATTTCGATTTCTCATTAAATGTGAAAAACTATTGCTATTGTCAGGAACTCAGTCTTCTTAAATAGAATAGTTTAATTTTATTTAATTTGTTACAATTTGATTGGGCAATACTTATGACTTCATTACTGCCTTCAGAAGTCTTCTCAACTGTTAAAATATCATATTTTTATTAAATAAAGCCTTTTCAGCCGGTTTGATTGATTGCTCCGATGCACAATTTTTAATTTTTTACTTCGTCTAGTAGCTTAGACTAGCCAGAACACCCCTAGAACTATATCAAATTTTTTTCATATTTATTGTTTGCCAGAGTAGGTGACGATCAGTCCAATGAATTTATCTTCGAATCAACAAAAAATATCAATCTACATTCCTTTTAGAACTCTATTAAATTTTTTTTTGTTTTTTCTAATTAGTCTCAACTAATTCCGTTTTTTTTTTGTTGTATTTTTCTTTCAAAGTGAATTTTAATTGAATTTTACATTGTCTCTTCAGGAATTGCATTACAAATCTGCAAAATATATCGTCTAATGATTTCACTTTGAGACTTCATTAAGATCCCAGTCAATTATTTTGTAACTTATAATTACTATCTTTCTTTTTTTAAATGAAAACCTTAACTACTACTAGTATTGGATATCTAATTTGCAATTCAAACTATATAGATAGAAGAAAAAAAGCCAAGTCAAGTAGAAGGGGTCATCTTATAACAAAAGAATTTTTTGCGCTCTTTCATATTATATAACAATCTCATTTGTGTTAAATCTTAGGTCTCCATAGACCACCCAAGCTATTCTAATTTTTTTTGTAATTTTGTTTACAGAAGATTGAATTTAAAAACACTTTTAACATTCCAGACACAAGTCTTTGTATAAAATTGAAAAACAAAAAAAAAAAAAACAAAAGTGAAACTTTGCACAAAATTGAAATTTGATACTACAAAGGTTACTCAGGTGGATGAGTTTTTCATTAGGTTACACACTTTATATCAAATTCAAAGGACACAAGATCTTTTTTCGTTGAAGGTGATGATGAGTTATTTTACAATTTAAGACAACAACGAAAACAACAACAAAAAAAATGTTAAATTCTTGTTTTCTAAAGTAAGTCTTTCAATCATAATTTGAAGAGACGGTGAGGGAGATGAGGGGTAGGTGAGTAGTATTTATTAAAAATTTCATTCATTTTGCAAAACAATTTTTTTTGAATTTGCTTTGTTTACTCAAGCAACGAATTTGGCGCGTTAATTTTTTTTTTATTTTCAAATTCTTATAGACTTTGGGAAAATTTATGAATCAATAAGAGTGCCTTATGAGAATTTTTGATTAAAATCAGGATTATTTTTTTTTTAGAGTTAAAATTTTATCACCTGAATTTAATAACGATCATAATGCGGCCTTATACCTATATATATATTGCGTATATTATATTAAAATACAGTAACCTGACTACTGAGCAATTTTTAAAACTGACCTTAGATAATTTAAAAATTAGAGTTACATTGCCACAGTTTCATTAATATATAATTTGAGACAGAGATTGTCAAAATGTGAGTCTACGTTGAATTTTGTTTTTGTTCTTTCATTTCCCTTGTAAACTGTACAATTTGTCTTTAATGGAAATCACTTGCGGATGAAAAACTCAACGGTAAGTCATACATGATAATCTATTTATACTGTGTTAGTTTCTTTTGGGTAATTGCAGAATGTTGTGACGTCTCACTAACATCATTTCAAACCAACAAATTGTTTGCTATATGGTATTTGGGTGAGAAAATAATTTTGTTTGGTCCACTTCTGATTTTTCCCTTTATGGTTTTAAACTTTGATATAAAATATCGTTACTTACAAAACATGATGCACGTGCTATTAGTCTTAATACTTTTGACTGAAATCACTGCAATATTTTAATATTAGAACTGCCGGCAGCTCCTCACTGTTGGATTCCGTAAATCCATACTGGCATTATGACAACTTTATAAATTAACAATTTGTTGTCTAGTGTCATAGGAGAACTATTATATCCAATGATCCAATAAAATTTAATTAGCTTCAATTCCTGCTATTTTCTTTTATTATGGAAATGATTTTTCCCCGTACATTATCTATTCAAGAGCATACAAAGATACTTTTTATAATTTATTTTTGCGGAACTACCTCTCCGTCATTCCGCATTATACCTGGGCAAAATTCTCTCTTTAGTGTAAATATGTGTTTATTTGGTTGCAGTTGCTATGATTCTTCGTTTCTGAAATCATTATTGAACTTTATTTTTGCTGTGTTGCAGTATACACTAGGTTAATACTAATATGGTCGTGTCATCAGCAAATGTGACAGTGGTTATCTAATTTAATGTTGGTAAGTTGGCACTGAAAATTAGATATCAAACTGGGCCCAAAACACTGCTCTGCCATTTGATGGTTCATCAAAAAGTACGTTTTCAGACGGTATTGTTTTAGTAATAAATAATTTTGTACAGCAGTCATTCATGCCATACTTTATCGAAATTTTGGCTAATATTCAAAAATATCGCTGTGCAATATTTTTATTCCTCTACACTACATATAACTATTTTGTAGATTTGTTCGACTTAACCGCCGATTATAATAATCAATTCGATCCGATCCGATTCGAAAACTGTCAAACTTGCTCTTATGGCATTTCAATATAATTGGTTATATTAATCAAATTATATCGAATCGGATCGGAAAGGTTGAGCAAATTTCAAATTTTTTGAAAAGCATAACCTAAAAATAGTGAAAAGAACATTCATTACAAAACAAGAATAAAGAATTGTGAATATTCGAAATGGATCTGAACGATTATAATCATATACTCGAAATGACACTTCGAATTGGATCGAATCGGATCGAATCGTCACTTTAAGCATGTTCGTTTCTGAAGCTGCATTGATGATTTGGGAAAATTTAGCATTGCACCAAGCTTGGCTTGAATTGTTTCAAAAGTACTCTTTCAAATAATTTTAACAGGCATGGTAGTAGACTAATTGGTTATATAAGATTTAGTTTTGCTTGTCAGGATTTCGTTTCATGATTATTTCAGCTACTTTCAACTGAGAAGGGAAATAGCTATATTTTACGACAACATTCCTGATACGCATTAGTATGTCTTAACCTTTTTCCGGCAATTCTTTTAATATTTTATGGGACCTTTTTTGTTTTAATTTAATCAATTATTGATTAGTTTTTTCTCTTACAATGAAAATTGCAGCAAACAGGTGTATAAGCGCCGGCAGTGAACCGAACTAAGCGCAGAAATAATTCCTACCCTATCCTATCCTATCCCAACCAAGCGTCACGTAAGTGATAAAGGTATTTTAATACCTAACGCTTTGGCTGTTTATATAAACAAAATGAAATGGATAGGTCACACTCTGGAAAAATCACCAAAGAAATATGACCAAAATAGTCCTAGAATTGAACCCCAAGGCTGTAGAAGGAGGTGAAGGTTTAACAACATTTGGCGTCGAACCAAAGCAGCTAGCTATGAACCAGAACTAGATAACTATGGGTATAATTGGGAGGAAATCAAAATGACTGCATAAAACAAAAAACATTGTAGGAGGCAATTTGATGTTCTACGCTTCCACCAGGAGTAACAGAGTATATATGCACGAGTTTCTTTGGGTCTATTATACTCTATTATAGATTTTATAAATTTAATTTCTAATACCACTTTGATATTCAACATTTGCACAGTCAGAATCGTAACAATCCTACAGAATAAGTTCAACTAAAATGAATAGATTCTTCCCAAAATTATAACTGAAGTTAATCAGAAAAATTTGTAATAAAATTTAATCAAATAAATTTATAAAAGTACAAAAAAATTTGTAGATAATCTTGATTAGTCTTAAAATTTCATTAAAAATATGTCTATTTTGACAAGCACAAAAAAAAACCACTTTTTTTCTTAACCTATGAAATTTTTCAAATTGCTCAAGAATTTAAGTAAAAAAACATGAGAAAAGAAATTTGCAAAAATCAATTTGAATATTTTGCGGTTTTCAATATACCGTTTTTGGCTCCAACATTACACTTCAATTCGTATACTTACAAAATATTATTGTTATTATTGTTATTTTGCAGATTTTTTGTTCATTTTAAAGAAAAAAAAATTCTAAAGCTAGTTTTATTTAACAGAAGGTTAATAGACATAACTTTGTATAGAAGATCTATTAAATGGAATTCGAAAAGCACTTAAAATATCTTTCAATTTTTAATTTAGGTCTCATATGAAATTGCATGCACATTGCACAAAAAAAAAAATTGATTTATTGAAAAAATTGAGTTAAGAAAAATTGATTATGAAAAATTAAATTATTGTCTAGAACTATTATGGGTTCTCTAATCAGAGATGGATTTACAAAATTTAATAACTCTACAGGTAAATCGTTACTAAATTGTCCTTTGGAATACATTCGTCTTCGTTGATATATAAACTAGCGGTGTCCGGTATGATTTACGGAATAAGCTTGAAAACCAGTAATAGGCAAATTTATAACACCTATATAACACTTTTGGTTTTTGAAATACTATGGGCGAGTGCCTTGGAATTGCATGACAGCTATCGGAACCAATCGGAAAAACTATCGCAGCTATCGGAAAAACAATAATAAACGTATTTGTTTGCTTTTGAAATATTTCCTGAGTAACAGGTGTGTAACACCTTTGATTTATGAAACACTCTTGGCAGATTTCAGAGGAGTTGTATGGTATTTACCGTCAGAGTTATCAAATAATAGAAATCAACATAGTCTATGCTCGTCTCTAGCTGACAAAATGTGTTTTTGTATTTGGTTCAAAACGTTTAATGGGCTTAGAAGGACATCTGGCATAAAAAAAAATATGTGCATTGATTTTGCAAAAATACATGAAATTTAACTACATTTCTTAGTTACTAATAATTATATTACTATCTACGTTGTGCCAGTACACCTTGTAATTATATGCAGACAGTATACCTTGAAATTAAACTTTTTCTTGCCTTTGACTATTTTTTGAGAATTAATCCATGCAAAAAAATGAAGCTGAATTACCAAAAATTGTAAGTTTGTTTAGCAAATTTTAGTGATTTACACGGTCGAAGGTCTTGCTGAAATCAGTCTAAGTTGCTTGATGTCCTTTTTCCATTTTATATAAAGAGAATTTCGAATGCGAAATATCATAAGGTTGTCGTGGAATAACCTTTCCTCAAACCGTGTTGTTGCTCATTAAGTTTTCTGTACACTACCGAACAAATTCTATCGACACCAATTTTTCCGAAAATGTTTGTAATAGATGACAAAATGGTTATACCTTGATAGATTTCTAGTGATGTTCTCATTTTTTTTTTGTTGATGGGAGCTAAATGAGAGGATTTCTGAATATGACCGTGTTCAAAATCGCACTAATAATCTAATTGGTGACCCAACTGTAACTTCATCCTTAATTTCTATTGGACATCCATGTATAGCTGGAACACTGTCTCTGCCGCAAGGGCCCACCCCCACATTGTGGGAATCCTAAGATTGCATATGACCCGTAACAAAACTTTGTTCATTTCGTTCGAATGTTAAGAATATGGAAACATATTTCCTCATAAACCCAACATGAAATTTGCAGCATTTTAAGGAAAATATTAATATGTACCTTCATTTCCCAACTTCCCACTAATCTATCTCATAATACCTTCTTTCCTTTCTAGTTTTATTCTATACTATCCCAACCAAGCACTACGTAAGTGCTAAAGTTAAGCGCTGGGTGGCGAAGTAGGTAGAGCGCTTGTCTTCCAACCGAAAGATTTCAAGTTCGATTACCGATGAAGCAAAACAAATGTTTTATGGGTTTTTCAACCTGGTCCAGTACAGTATCATTTGTCATACTAGAAAAAATAAATAAATATGAACAATATGGTTCCAGGTTTAATTCTCCATGAAGCAAAAAATTGCTTTATGGGTTTTTCAACCTGGTCCAGTACAGTATCCTTTGTCACAATAGAAAAAATAAATAAATATGAACAATATGGTTCCAGGTTCGATTCCCGATGAAGCAAAAACATATTTTATTAGATTTATGGAATAAAAGTCGAGTTTCCTTTCACTAATCATTAGTCGCAAAGCACTGATGAAGGAAGTAAGTTGCTTCCGAAATATCGATATTTGCAAAATAAATACAAATGATTAGTGAAAGGAAACTCGACTTTTATTCCATAAATCTAAACATATCACTAAAAACAAATCTGATTATCAAAAACAATATTTTATTAGTTTTTCAACCTGGTCCAGTACAGTATCCTCTGTCATAACAGAAAAAATAAATAAATATGAACCATATCGATTCCCGATGAAGCAAACAAATGCTTAATTCGTTTTTAACCTGGTCCAGTATAGTATGTATGACAAAGTATATATGACAAAGGCATAATAGAAAAAATAAATTAGATCAGGTTCAGCATCTTGGTTTGTGTCAAGGCTCATTATAATTTCAAAAACGACATTTTCAGAAAAATCAACAAATTCGAGCTGTTAAATAAAGAATTGTGTATCTTATATATATTTACAAAATATTATATATATATAATTATATATATAGAAAACTAATTTTTAACTTCTTATAGTCCAAATATCTTTATCCGGTAGACTAATATCGCTCTTCTAATTTATTATTTGTTGTTCTTTGAAGGGAGTCACAATAAAATATTTTCAAGAATTGTTCTATATCTGTCTATAGATTTTTATGTATCTATACATAATTCTAGCTTACTTAGTTTAATCAGATTAAATTTCATCACATTTTATTTGTATATATGTATTTGATAGAAAATAATAACCACCCTGCCAAAATACTGACTCAAAGATTCAGATTTAGTGTAAAACTTGAATAAAAAATTGATAGAATTATTTTTACATTTTAAATGCTAAATCATGAAGAATATTGTTGGTGGTGGCATCCATCATGTGCATGAACGAAAAGATGTGATGGGTTTCCAACTCGTGAACATGCTACATATAAAACACGGATTTTCTAGATTCAATCCTCATATTATGTTCATTGTTTGTCCTTGCGATTTATTGATGGTTATCGCAAATGCCAGAAACTGTAATCTCTTGAGCTGAATAGGCACATCGTTAGATAAATCGTTTTGGACTGTAACACGCAAATTTACATTAAGTTGCAATTTATGGACGCTTTGCCACAAAAAAAATGATTTCAAACATCTGTTAGTTTCATCCGCATAAGTTAAACACGGAATAACTTGTAATGTTTACCTGAAATCACCAGATAATAAAATTAGAGCACCACTAAAAAGTATGTCGTTGTCATTTAAATCTTTACAAACGGTTTAATAATATTTATGGGCCATTGTACATTCATCCCGGACAATACTGTGATATTTATGCAGCACTTTGACCATGTTCGAGTGTAAGGGTACGTTTGGCTATTTCTGAGGGAGTATCTAAGTACCAATTTTCAGGTGTCAGGCCACACCTTTGGTTTTTTAAATATTCCTGACAAGTGCTGGGAGTTGTATGGCAGAACCACTCAGAATACCGGGTCAAAATACATACATAAACCAAGCGTTTAAGAGTTACACGGTCACAAACACAATTGCTTAGAATTACAGATTTGTATATATATTTTTTATTTGTAGAATATTTTATAGAGCTACGGCTGTAAAAGTAAAGATTAAAATTTAGAAAACTGATGATGGTGTAAATGTGTAATAACCGAACTGGATTAATATATTTAATAACATTAGTGAAACATACCTAGAGTTTTTAATTATTATTATTTTATTTGATTTCTTACCAATTTTTGGACGATTTTCAAAAATAGTCCGTCATATTCTCTATCCAATGTTACAACACACAGTCTATGGCATGAGCACTCTGAACAGAACTGCTTTTACATATGTATATAGATTTGACACATTTACTTGACTTCGAATCAATCTTCATATACAACATATTCACAATTTTTCGTATTCACAATAAAAATTTCTGTATTCTAAACCAAATTCAAACTTCATCCCAATTTATTTAAAATCATTCTTCTGCATTACATCACACACACAAAAAAAAATTTTGAATTTTCCAATCAAAAACTGTAATACACGTAATTTTTTAAAACTTTTTACTGCTACTGGTAATACGTGAATCGATTAACACGTAAATGATAAAAAACTAAAATTGATTTTTAAATTCACTTGCAATATATTGATAATATGTAAAACGAATTTGTGAGTCTGCCATCAGTATTTTAAGATCAAATAATGCAGAATCAAATACAGGGGCGTAATTTACTCTTTTCTGTATAGTTGGTATAGAAGAGGTATCTCTATATAGCGTATAGTAAAATTGTTACAATCATTGTTGCAGTTATCTTCGACGATGACCGGTCGGTGATGGTATTCTTAAAGATAACGTAATTTTTGATCAGATTTCCATTATCCGATAATTGTTTTTATTTTTTTATCCTCATTTTTTTTGCCTTTATTTTCTTCCTCTAACTATCTGACGATCATCATAAAATCATCATTGATTTACTCCCAACCATTAGTTCAGATATATCGTCGTATATAGTGGGTTATAATATATATAAAAGTAAAAATATACATTTTGGAACCACAACTCCTGAATAAATAAAACAATAAAACAAAAAAAATTAAATTATTTGTGAATCATTTAGGAAAATATTTTTTTATATGCAATGTATATAGAATGAACGATGATGACCACAAGGAAGTCGTCAGCATTGAAAATTATTTTCAATAAATAACTATTTTAAGTTTTTGTACTACTTTGATTGACTGTATGTCTTTAAGCAAAACTCTTGAGATCAAGTAAATTTCTTAAAGTGAAACGTTTTTTTTTTGTTTTGTTCTAACTATGCTGCGATAATGATCTGGTCAAAATTTCGAAATGAGTAAAAGAAAGAGATAAATGTAATAGAGAGAATTTTATCGAATCATCATTGAATTAAATTTTTTTTTTTGGCGGTCTGGTCTTGATCATGATGTGGAAATTCTGCTGATATTCACCGACTAATTGAATTGATGGCGCCTAAATTGATTATATGCAATTTTCAATTTTCAATAAATTCAATTTTTGCAATACATTTTTTGGTATACATTTTTTTTTTGTTTTTTATGTTGTTAAAATAATGATGATGATTATAATGATATTGATGATGTTAAATGACGTTACAATTTTTTTTTTTTGAATTTTTGTTGTAAATGATGTCAAATTGGATGATAAGTGTTTCAGAAGTCAGATTGCTTTCATGAAGATGATTTTCAATTTAAATTTTTTATTATTTTTTTGTTATTACTATATTATGTTTTAATTTAAAAAAATTAATTTTTTTATATTTTGATTGATTTCAATCAAAAAAGTAGATACATATACATTAATTCAATAATATTGCATTAAAGTGGTTCTTTCTGACTTTCAGTCTAAATATTAGACTTTCATTGTGAATCTGGTTTTTACAGTATTTTTGGTTAAAGTTAAAAAAAGAGAATAGATTGAAATAAACCTGGACCATGGTCCGGAAAAATTACTTCTAATGAAAATTCTTGTGTAAATGTGTAATAACCGAAATCGATTAAGATATTTAATAAAATTAGTGAAATATATAGGTCATACCTAGAGTCTCAATCTTCTTATTTTATTTGATTTCTAACCAACTTCTGGACAATTTTCACAGATTGTCCGTCATATGCTCCATCCAAGAACTATACAACATAATGATAAAATTTAAATTCCTATATAATTCCAAGACTATGGGATGAACACTCTGAACTGAATTACTTTTACATATATATTTGACACATTTACTTGACTTTGAATCAATCTTTGATGATGATAATGATGACCTTGACGATAATAGTGGTGATAATCGTTGATCAGGTTTAACTATTAAAATTTTTCGAAATGGTGTTATAAGTGGAAGAAGTTTTCATTTCAATGGTGTATCATCCACAACGTATAATGAAACTCAACCTGCTCCTAGAAATCACAATTTACATTAAAATTTTACATTAAAGCCGTATAGTCAAGAAGATGACACAAATAGATCATGAGATTGAAATTCAACAGATTACATATTTTCTTCAGATGGGTATAATTATAAAAATTGTGGAATTATAATTTGTGAATCTTGTATTCGCAGCACAAAAAGCTGCTGGAATCACAAATATGTGAGCTTGTCGTTGAATATTCAGAAGAAAGTTGTTGAAAATTTAATTGCATAATCTAATTTTTTGTCGAAAACTTAACTAAACACTTATAATTAGAGGAAACTGACTACTTACTTGCTTAGGTGACCATAAGAGACCATGTAGGCCCTGTGCCTAACTCATCAACCTCTTCCATTTTTGTCGGTCACGGGTGGCTTCTCTTCAGTTAAAAATACAAAATTGTTTCATATCTGCCAATACTACGTTTCTCCAACAAAGGTTTGGTATGTCCTGACGTCTTGTATCTTTTTTGAAGATTCTCTTGACTGGAGCATTTTTTTCATCCGCTCTAGGTGTCGGAGTCACTATACTCTATTGACTTTAATTTTCGTGACTACGTCCACCTCATTATACAACTAATAGAGTTCGGCTTTATATCTTCTCCTCCGGACCCCATCCAGTACTTTTCAGGACCATATATCCGGAAAAAAATTTTCCGTGTATGCTCACTTTCTATTAAGTGAAAAATTAACCACAAAATTTTTAGAATGTGATCCAGCAAATTTAAAAATTCCGTTAGTTTCATTTTATTTAGGCTTTATAAACGCTATTTTACCATTTGCATCTTCAGAAATTCTTCTTTCATTAAGCTGAAGTAAGGTTCGCGCATATATATATGTAAGAATTAATTTATCTATGATTCTCCTGAACTGGTCAAAGTTTCGGAAAACGCTAAAGACTTTAGTTTTAAGAAAGGTATACCAGGTAATGGTATATTTTCAGGTATATAATACCGTTCATATTGAAATAATCTTCAAGGGTGTCAAAAGGCAACCACACAAAAACCAGTCCCAAGTTGGAAATACGATAAAAGACCTATTTCCTTATTTTTGAGAAGGAACTTAACCAGATTTTTTTTTTGGAAACATGGATGCTGGGTAATATGGCAAATGCCCTATAAATGTTGGTTATATGGCAAATGCCCCCACTAATCTTAATTTTGGAAAATGGTTAAATGCGGATTTGTTCATTTTTGAAAAAAAAATCTAATTATAAATTTTCAGGTCTGTTACTTCTTTAGTGTTTGAAATATTTCTAATGGGTGCTATGAGTTAAGTGGTATAGCAATTAACCGAACCTGTCATTCGATAGTATTTATAAGGAACTACATTAGTTCTATTTTGTGGTTATGAGTAACATTGCAAAATCCCAAAACCTTATCCTTAAAACTGTGAACGTCACTATTAACAAACAAACACACTTCCCCTTTTCTAAGCATAAACAGCAAAAAATATTTCAATTAATTCTCAATTTAAAATCGTAGGCATCGAGAACAAGATAGTCAACTACTCTGAAGGAGCATAGTATATTATCAAACCACAATTAATTAAAAGGCTGTATTTAAAAAGAAAAGAAAATACCGAATTCAAAGAACCTAATTTAAAAAATTCCATTCATTAAAAATTTATAATCAAACTTGAAGAGAATTTTCTAAAATACCAAAAATCCAAAATATTTCAAAATGATTCTCAAAAAAATAAATTTATATTATTATCTAATCATAATTTCTATTGTAATGAATTTAAAAAAAAATTATCTTTAATATGTATAATATAAAAAAGTTATCCTCACTTTCAAACAACATCCGTCCATCCGCTTTTCAATAAAAAAAAAAACTAATAACAACAACAACAACACCGTAAAAACAAGAAAAATTAAATTTTCTTAAATTTTTACAAAAGTGTTGAATTATGGTGTTCAAACAAATTTATAAATCAAAAGCAAATAGACGTAGAAGTTCAACAGAGGAAATAGCGTTGGATCGGGCATAAAGCAAATAGACGTAGAAGTTCAACAGAGGAAATAGCGTTGGATCGGGCATAGTCTGAGGAAACCTGACAACAATATCGCGGAACAATGCTTCGAATGGATACATGGATACATTGCGTCGGAAGGCTGAGCATGAAAAACAAAAGCTAGAACTCAACAAAAAACGTGTCACCAACTGAAGAGATTAACCATATTATTTCCGCCCTATAACCGACAGATTGAATTACAGGATAACGATAATGAAACAAAATTTTATACTAATCACTTAACTCCGAAACTTTAAAAACTTTAGAAATTCTGCTGAAGCAGAATATTGCCTTTTTCATGATTTTTATCCATGAAAATATAGATAAAACCAGCTTACCAAAATATTAATGTTGTAATGGACCAGTGATGTAACATCGCGGGACCATATTTGAGTAATTGTATAAAGAGATCTACGAGAATAGTTTCATTAACAAAAAAGTGTTTAAATGTTCCATAATACGAAGTATACAGCCAGCATGAGAGGCAATGAATATCGAATTACACACTTACTTAAGCTGCGAAATGAGGCTGATGAGTCTCTATTTTACTAAAGGAACTCGGAGAATTGGATACATAATAGAGTTTACGTGGTGCAATACAGTAGAAAAAGATTTAAGATAAAATATTTTATTCATGAATCATCGAAGAGATATCGTAGAGTGAGAAAGTTTTAATAGCACGTTGATAATGTCGGATTCCATCCTCATAATTGCATACCACTGTACGTCTACATAGGTTGAAGTTGGCTGAACTAACGTACAGTTTTCTATTTCTGATATTAAATAGGATATACTTTGATTTTATTATTATAATTAAAATAAGAATGGTCGCAATCAATCTTCTTATAATGATGTAAAATTCATTTGAATTCATCATAATTTTTCTGTAATCCCATCCATGGGACATAGGACGGAAACAGAATCTTCCCATCAGTTCCTATCTGTGGCTAATCTCTACAATTGTGGTCGCCTTCTTTGCTACACTCAGGGAAAAACATACTATTAAATGTTTAATAGTACAGTTATTGATTCAATAGGACGGGTATCAATATATTTTTACTATAAAACCAATAGTTTTCTGTTTAAAACAATAAGTTTTGTAATTTGATTTAATAAGATGCATACTATTATTATATTAATAGTAGACCGCATTAATGTAATTAAAAATACTATAAATTTAAAACTGTTCTACTCTTTGTGTTTATTAGATTATACTATTACTTCAATATTACAAAATAGTTAATTTTTAGTAACATTACCAGAATTAATTTAATGGTATGGTTAATCACATGTACTATTAAATATTGTACGCATGCTATTGTTTTTATGGTTTTAAACTATAATATTGTCACTGTGTCCTGTACTTGCCGCGTTTTTTTTTATAATGACACATATAGTCAATAGTATATACTATAGAATCAACGATACCATTCGGAAATCATTCAAAAAACCCGCTAAAAATAACATATATAGGACCCAATAATGCAATGTTTGTTCAAAAATAAAAATTTGTAAAGAGATAATATCATCTGTTTGAATTTGATGTGCTTGCATTGAAAGATTAAAAAAAGTTAAAAGATTAAATAAATAAATTAAAAAATTAAAGTTAAAAGAAATTTAAAAATAAAGATAACAATAAATTAGAAATAATTGAAATAAAAGAATAAATAGAAATTTAAAAACAAAAATAAGCTTTAATAGTGATCAAGTTAAGCGCTATACATATATATATATAGCTAGTTTTAAAAATTTAATTTCTATAAAAAATGTTTACTAAAGTAAAATTAAAAGTTAATAAATTAAAAACTGTATTTGAATGGACATAAAAAATAAAAAAATAATAATATAAAAATAAAAATTTTTAAAATATACTTTTATCGAAACCAAACTAGCCCCCTAAAAAGTAGAAAATAAAACTAGTGGTGGACGTTGAGCATCTAGAACTACTATAAGATAAAACACAAAAGTATTTAATGAATCTTGCTGGAATATTGTTAATGGACACTTTTAATATTTGCCGCTTGAAAAAAATCACGAATATTAAAAGAACATCACAAAGCGTTTCCAAATTCCCATTAACAATATTCCAGCAAGATTCATTATATACTTTTGTGTTTTATCTAATAGTAGTTGTAGATGTTCAACATCCCACAATGGTTTTATTTTCTAATTTTTAGGGGGCTAGTTTGGTTTCGATAAAAGTATATTTTAAAAATTTTTATGTTTACATTATTATTTTATTTTATACTTTTTAGTTTTAAGTGGAACCTATAGGTATTATAATTTCAGAAAGAGTATATAAGTGTAAACTCTTCTGTCTATAACGCAATTGGTTTTCGAAATATGAGTGAGACGTGCTAGAAGTTGTTCAGCAGTAACCCGAACCAGTCCAAGTTTTCGAAATCGGTAACAGTCGTATTTCTTTATTTGTGAAAAAGTATGTAAGTGTAAATTTTCATGCCTGTATTACAATTGATTTTCAAATATGCCTGTGACGTGCTAGGAGTTGTTCGGCAGCAACCCGAACCTGTCATTTGATAGCTTTGTAAAATACCGTGTCCAGTTGCTTTTTTCATAATGAGTAACTGTGCAAAATTTCAGAACTCTATCTTTAAATTTTTTAAACAAAATTATTCTTTTTCTTTTGCGTTTGGTTTGAATATTAACAAAAGAGTTCCAACCTACCTACCAAACATATATACATATATACATATATACATATATACATATATACATATATACATATATACATATATACATATATACATATATACATATATAAATATATACATATATACATATATACATATATACATATATACATATATACATATATACATATATACATATATACATATATACATATATACATATATACATATATACATATATACATATATACATATATACATATATACATATATACATATATATAAACAGACACTGGCAAGTTAATATAAAAGTATATAAAATAAATGTTATTCAAATAATAGTTTTTAAGCAAAATATATTAATATAGTAAAAATCAACAATTTTTGCTAAATCAACTAATAAAGAACTAATACTTCATTTACACTTCTAATCAAAGCTGGTCTTTAATTTTTACACCCACCTGCAATCAAACGTTTTTTCGAAATGAATTTAATTTGATAAGAAAAGGATATACATATATCACAAACTTCATTTGGTATATGAGGAAAACTATATTCAGATTATTGAAAACATTGACTTGTCCGAAGCTAAGTGTATCAAAAAAATAATATTTTGAGGCAAAATTTATGGGAAAAGTTACTATTTAACAAAGTTGGATATTCAAAATATAAAATTAAGCTATATTTCTATTGTTATGATAAAGTACAAACAAGTCTGTTAAAAAGTACAAGAAAAAGTATATAATGTTTATAGAATAAAATGATTTAATAAATAATTAATATTGTTTCATTTAAATTGGACTGCTTTAACCTCACATAACAAATATAGGTACTAGAAAAATAGGATTTACCTCATTAAATTATTATGAAGTATAAAGTAATAATATTTAATATTAAAATTAATGTAATGCTCCTATTATAAATAAAAGTATACCACTTCGACAATACTAATAAAATGATAGTATGCATACCATTAAATTTATTAAATTAGTAATATTAAAACTATTATTATAATAGGATATACTATTAAATTATAATGTGATGCATAATAATATTTATAGGATAATACTATTAAAATAATGGTACATTTCAACTATTGATTTAATAAGATTCAAATTGTTCTTTTAAAACTGTGTATCACGTTGACAAATTTTAATTGTAAAATCTAATTGAATTAATACGAAATAATTCTAATTTTACAGGTTTATACTAGGCCCGATCGTTGAGCTCAAAAAAACTTATTTTGTTCAGTTGATTTTCGAGTTTTACTGTAGGGTTTTGATAGTCATTAATTTATAGTGTTGTCAATTTGAGGAGGGGTGAATATTTGAGTTGATGAGTGAGCTGTCGTTTATATCTAAAATCTGGCTTTTATTTATTTTTTTTTTATTTTTATTTTTGTTTTCTCAAATGAGCTCAGTCGCTAGTATAAAGCATTATATTATGTTTTCTTCGAACATCTTTACTTACTAATGATTCCGAATTCATCTTATTACAATTATAGTAATTAAAATAGTAATAACTACAATAGGCAGTTGTAGTCTAACAATTATTAGTTGTTTTTAATGAATCGATTTACAACTTCCGATTAAAGTTTCCTATCATTCACGAAAAGCCTTAGAAAATTTAATAAATGTATTTATTATTCTTATAAATATACTAAAAGGAAGCTTAATTATATAATAAAAAAAATATTAACAATACCAATAATAGTAAATAATAACAATATAATAATAATAAAATAATAATAGTAATGACTACCGAAAAGAGTTTTCTCTCTCTGAAATAAAAAAAGATTTGCTTTATAATCGCTTTGTAATTACTCGCTACTTGTGTTAATTTTTTCAATTTCATATTTTTTCTCAAAAAAAAAAAATTATTATTAAAGTAATCTCATTATTGAGTATATGTACATACATACAGTACATAGGTACATATGACCTCATACAATAATATTACAACACCATAAACGGAGAATATGTCTAATGTATATAATGAATAACTACTTATGTTGAAGATGGTGAAGAATTTTTATATCTTTTACACAACACCGTCAACCTATTATATTCCATATATATATACATTAAAATCTATAGATTCTAAATTAAAATACATAAAAAATATTTCAATTTCTTAAATTATTGATAAGTTGAAATACAGAATATTGAGAGAATGCGGCAAAATATTCAACTTTTTCTAATTTTTTTTTTTAATAAGGTCATAAAATAGTTCAAAGTTTTCAAAATTATTTATTCTTCAATCAAAGTTCTTGTTTTTATTGCTTTGTTTTTTAAATTATATACTTTACCCTGACCGCATTAACCGCATCTTCTTTTTTCTTTTACTATATCTAAAGATGATTTTTTCAAGGGGTTATTAATTTCCCATACAATTTTAATGATGTGCTCTAATGATCGATTTGAAAGCGTTTTGTGGTAGCACATCAGTTCATATATATATATATATATATATATATATATATATATATATATAACATTATATACATACGTATACTCATGAATCTATAGAAATTAATAAATAATGAACCTAATTGTTTTGTTCAGTACCATACACATCAAATCACCTTATACTACATATCAAATATTTATACAAGAATATTTATAGGAGAAGAGAGAGATGGTGATTATTAAGGATGACTTGACCAAAAACAAATGAAAGAAAAAAATATTTCTTAAATTGCTTTTAGGTATGTTACAGCTTCCAAGTTTGTTTTGTTAATAATAAAATAAATAAATAAATGAAAATGTGTAGATAATTTTTGTTTATTTTTTGTTTTTTTGTTTTCTTTTTTTTTTTATAGAGAAATTTTTAGAATCTCGCTGAGAAAATTATGATTATGGATATAGAAACGTAAAAAATTGATCAAAACTTCCACAAAAAAAAAAAATAATAAAAATTATTAAAAACCGGTAGTAATGGTAGCCTATTGAAACAGTAAATGAAATTATTGAAAATTTTTAAAAGAAATTAAAAAAAAAAAAAAAATTATTTAATCGAATTTTGTATATTTGTCACGTTCATTAGATATACACCATCATCATCATCATACTTCATTCATACTATGATCTTCAAAAAAAAAAAAGAAAAAAACAAAAAATATTTGAATCGATTTGGTAAAATAATATTAATGAAATATTGAACAATATTGATTTAATTTTTTTTTTCTATTTAAAAGAAAGATTCGTGACTTTCCCACAATTTAAAGAATCTCTAAAAAAATGGATATGAAAAATTTATTATTAATTGAAATTATGATTGTTTTTTAATTTTAATTTTTCATTTAATTTAAATTAATTTACTATGTCGATTTGTATAATATTGCCGGTGTTGGAGTTAGCAATATTTCTAGTGAAAAGAGCATGTGATGGGAGTATCCTTATAGTTCCTGTTTAGATATACTCAATTAAGAACATCGTCGGCTGAGTCTGAAAGGCTCCATAAGCCATTTTCACTTTTTTTGACTTAGGAGCAGATTCTTAGGTTTTGCGACACGCTCTTTCTTTTGGCCCGAACTGTTTTTCGGTATCTATTACCGTTTCGGAGATATTTATTTCCGGATTGACCCATATCCACCTTTGTAATACTTTGTTAATTATAAAATGACCCATACGCCAATTAGATGCGCCATTAAAGATATATTTATTTATTTTTTATTTATTTATTCAAATAACCTAGAAGAGCCTAATGGGTCGTACAAGGTGTATCTTATCATGTTTTACAATTGACGCAAACAATAACGAAAACATTTTTGTTTGAGCCAAATTTCTGCTGTCTTCCACTTTAAAGATTTTATATTGCTGCTGTATACGATTGGTAGATGTTCTATGACCAAGTTCATAAAGATTTTTTATTGCCTTATTTTGAATCTTTTCTAATTTAATTATATTTTTAGCGTATGTGTTTCCCAAGATAGCTTCACCATAGGATATTACACTGTCAAATAGACTAAAAAAGATATCTTGTTTTAGATTTTCTGGAACCCGCTTTCCAATTTCTTTAAATATCCCAGCTATTCTTCGTGTTTTCTTGATTAATTCATCAACAACAGTACCTAGGTATTTATACTGCTTTACTTTTTCAATTTGACAATTATTGTAGAATATAGATAAATTTGCATTTGTTTCTTTAGTCACCATAAATTTAGTTTTGCACTCATTCACTGTTAATTTGTGTAGTGACATCCAGTTATGATAAGTTAACATATGTATTTTTGGAAAGCTAGGATCACCAGATATCCTTGGGATATAGTCATTAGGTCCTACGCGGATACAATATCTCCTTCAGATGAACCGAACCATTTATGTTCTTTCCCAACAATCCCACATTCATACCCAGTTCGTATAGCTACATTTTCCTGTCAACCTTTCGTTAAATAAATAAAAATAACGCATACCTTTTTCCCAATACTGTTGTTACACCACCTCCTTCAGAAGAGTTGCCTAATCTGTGAGAAAAAAAACGAGTAAGCAGAATAGACTTACTAATATTTACTGATACTGTTTCTCCACTATAAAAGAATGTTAATTTGATATACTTTAAATAGATTTACGGGACTTAATAGAAAAAAAGTAATGAATTCATTTTGTAAAAAGTACAAGTTGAGGACAAATCATTGAAAATTAAAATATATTTTATAAAGAGAAATATGTATATGTGTACTGCATAATTGAGGAATAATCTGCTATAAAGTGTGCCTATTTCAAGTTCATTCGAATTATGAATATTACCACATATTATTTTCGATTTATTATCATTGTGTAATTTCTAATTTATTATGACCAAATGTTAAATATGATGTATGCGCCTGCCTTAACAATAATAATGCTGTAAATTTATACTTTTTTCCATTCAAATTCAACTTTTTTTCAAACAAATTAAACAATTTTTCATTCAAATCCAAAATTTTGTCAAACAATTTGATAGAAAAATTGTTGAATTTATTTGAAAAAATGTTGAATTTGAATGAAAAAAAGGATATATCTAACTTAATGGTTTAGGATCATTTAAAATTAAGACTACTGAAATGAAAGTTAAATTCTACACAATTGTGATTTATTAAATATATTGTAAAAATAATCGAATATGAAAATAAACTCAATTAATTAAATTTGAAACAAAAATATTTATACTATATAGTTCTAGACGGTATATATATATATATATATAATATTCTATCGAGTCCATCTGTTCACATTCAATAAAGGTATTCATAAAATCTTTTAAAAACTATTCAGATCAAACATTAAAAACCAGTTGAACTATATCAATCTATATCAAATATTTATCTATACATCACGTTTTAAAGCAATATAAGGTGGTGTCCTATTGTCGTATTTAACTTAAGGTCAATGACCATACAAAATTAAGTCACAATTTTTTTTTTCAAAAATATTATAAAATTTTATAATAAAAAAATAAATAGCAAAAAATAATAAGTGCCAAAAATCTTCAAACGATAACTAGTTAACACCATTAAAAAATTTTTTTATATATTAATTTTTTAAAAGTAATCATTTTGCAGTAATTTAAAAATCTAATATTAAAGCACGAGCTATTTTTTGGTTTTCTTTAATCTCAAACGTCACAAAAAAAAATTATCTAAATTTTTAAAAATTTTCATTAACGCGATTTTTATATAAAAATCCCAACAAATTAAAAGTCAATCAATAATTTTTTTTCTCTTTTTTTTTTGTCATAATATTTCTATTTTTCTCTTTTACTCTTTTATTTCTATCTTACATCACAATCTCGATTAAATTACACTTAATAAATTAGAAAATTTAACTTCCACTTCTTTACTTAATATTTTTAAGCAAACACCTTTCAATTTAGATTAGATAAAAATTTTTACTTAAAAATTTACTAATTGACACGTAAATTTAAAATTATAAGCTATAGAAAAAAAAAAAAAAACGTTTTTTGTGTTAACACTTTTTAATAGAAAGCCGCCATTTTATTAAACTTATAATAGGAATTTGAAAAAAAAAAATAAAAAAATTAAAAATAATTTTAGATCTCACACGAATGCTTAAATTTCAATTGGAACCGGTGAATGTATTAGGAAACTGAAAAATTTAAAATTATACCTTAGTCAAGGTATATTTAATATTAGATCTAATTAAAAATCATAAAGCTATTAATGGCAGGTGAGAAATTTGGTGTTTTTAAGTAAAAATCTTAAAATATAATTTTTTTTTTGTTTGAGATAATTTTTTTTATTGTTTTCTTTTCTATCACATCCGATGGTCAATTATATTGATATTAAAGTTATTACACGCGCACTAATCTTATGCTAAGTTATTTTTGGTTTAAAGTTTACAAAACAACAAACAAAAAAAATGCCTTCCTTTTCTAGTTAGGCTGATATATATATATATATATATATATAGAAAACAAATGATCGAGTTAATGAGATCAATCTTCACCTTTTGGCTGTAATTATTTTGTAAAACATTACATCAGTCGGTTGAATTGCATCTACTTAATAGTCCATTCATTAGGTATAGTGATGTTAAAATCAAATTAAAATTAAAATTAATTTTAGTTAAAGAATTAATGATTGTCGGTGTCTATTTAATACAAATTTAGTGGTACTTGAGTGGTATATCAATGAGTGGTAAGTATATACATGCAAGCCAATTACTTACATGACAATGAAATGAGAAAATTTAGTTGTGCTGGTTTTTCTTTTGAATAATTAATTATAAGAAATTGGGATAGGCTATCTAAAAAAATCTCTTGAATTGATATTTTTAAAAAACTGAATGATTTGAATCGCTAGAAGAAGATAGTGACGTTAATGTCAATATATCTAAGTTTTAAGTATAATGTTGCATATTCAAAAACTGCACTGAAAGCACTGCAGCAGTATGTTGTAGTATTTTAACATCTTGATAGATGACATTTTGTGTTTGATATTGTCAAAAAGTATAAGTTGTGGCATTACATTTTTTTTAATATATTATATAATTAGCTAAAAATATATATTTTATTTACAATTTATATAATTAACAAGACACCTGCGGCACCTTCGCGCTTTCTACATCGGGATGCACCGACATAGCACCTGCTGTAGTAAGGCTACTCAGATCTATTTTTTTTTACAAAAGTGGGAACGTATAAAGGACAAAAACCATACAGTCAGAACTCTTGTAAAAATTCAAACAAAATATGAACGACTTTCCAATTAAAATAACTTTAAATTTTTATAAAAAATAATAACAAACTTTCAACACAAATATTTATGATTTTAATATTTTTTTTTTTTTAATTTAACAAAAATGTATGTACATTATGCATATATATTATTACATATGTGTGTATTTCTGCTACATTAATACTTTTAATTATTATGTTTGTTCAATAAACTGTTTTAGAACGCTCTAAAAAAATTAAAATCTGAATTTTTTCTGAATTTTTGCTTGATTTTTCTAATGTTGCTAAATGCTAAGTAGTGCATATGTTGCTAAAAATTTGATTTATTTTTAAACATTGCGTACAATGATTACACAGGGATACCGTTTAGTTTTAATGTTATTAAGTTGTAAAATTTAAATATCAATCAATTTTTTATTTTTGTATGAACCCGTTAACCGAAACCCCCGCCCCATATTATTGAAATCCTGATTTTGCTAACGGCAGAAAGATGTGGATGGCAGGAAAAAACAAAATTTGAAAATTATTACATTTTTTTATTATGGTCGGCGGCTGTCGCCCCCAAACACCCGCTTCATATTCTTGAAACCCGAATTTAGCTGACGACAGGAATTTTTGTTAAACTATTTTGTAAAATTCGAACTAACTAATTTTATTTCATACACACTCTAAATGAGAGACCCCTCATCGTCCTCATATCTTCGATTAGTAGGTAAATATATGATATTGAATGAAATGGTTGGTATGGTATTATTGGTATATAATATATATTGGTATATAATATATATACATGTAATGTATACATAACTTGTGTGATTGGATTTATTCTAAAGGATTCCGTTTTTTTTTTAAATAATTGAGAAGAGATTTTAAAATTATTAAAAATATATTGAAAAAATATTTTTTCTTGTTTATAAAAATTAATATTATAAATTTTATAATATGATAAGAAAAAAAAATTGTGTTTTAATAAAAAAAAAAAGAATTTTTTAATAAAGAAAAAAAATATTTTACTCAACAGAGAATTGAATTTACACAAAATTTGCGATATTGAAATGACGCTTTAACCAATTGAACTAATAACCGATTAAATTTATCTAATCAAAATGCAAACATAAAATAAAAATTTATTTTGATCTACACAAAATGCAATAAAATAAAATGAGTATCTATACCCAAATGGGATATGTACAATACAAACGCATACAATCAGAACACTGTACTCGCAATCGTAAAAAGGAATTGTATATATATACCGGGTGTTCCACAACATGCGTATCAGCTTTTTAAGAGGGGAAGGAGTCGTTATTTTAAAAATTAAAGCAAAATACTAAGGAAACAAAAAAAAATCATTTGAAACAATTTTCTTATTTTTTGTCGTAGAATCTGAATTTGCATTAAAAAGTACCTCTTCCTATTTGAAAATCTCGATTTCGGCCAGTTTCAACGTTTTTTGGTCCTAAAAAACCGATTTTCGGTCCTTTTCGGAAGTTGAAAATACCACCAATCGATAGAACACCCTCGATTTAGTGAACAAACTTTTATTTTAAATTTTAAAATAACGGCTCCTTTGCTTTTTAAGAAACTGATACCCGGTATAAGACGAATACTCAGAGAATGTGTATTCTACTCTAATATTATTATTGTGTGTTGTATAAACCAATACGTGCAGGCTTTTTGAAAGCAATTTATATAAATAGTATTAGACAGATATAATTGAATAATTCCAATACAATAATACAACAGAATTTGGGGTAGAACAAATGACCGTTCAGTTTATTTTTTAATATACAACAAATCCAGTGCGAATTGAATCTTATAGCCAGTTGTGATTGGATAGGCCAAAGGTCGGAAAAAATTATATACATTTTACCCATAATTTTTGGTAGATAAGAAATAAAATCCGAACTTTTTTTTTATCTTCTTGACAGTAACTTAGAATCACATTTTCTTGCTTAATTAGGATTAGATACTGCAAGCTTATACTACACTACAATATCTACAATATTTCGAGCATTTATTTATCAAATTACTAGCTTAACTTATTAAATGTGAAAAACTGCTATTGTCTGGAACTAAGCCTTCTTAAATAGAGTAGTTCAAATTCATTTAATTTGTTACCAGATTATACTCTCAATTATTTTTTGTCAGTTATTTTATCCCAATGGCAAAGGGTACTGACTAGTCCAGGTCGAAAAATCCATAAAGCATTTTTTTTTGTTTCATCAGTGATCGAACCTTTGACCTTTCGGTTGAAAGGCAGACGCCTTACATACTGCGCCCCCCAGCATGTGTATATATTACGCCTATACAACATTTTTTATTGGGATAAGCTTTAATATTCTATTTAATTTATTCATAAATGGATCAATTGCTTTGCAATAGGATCTATTATAATTTTTTGTTTGATTCGACCTATATTAAATCAAAACTGGCTATATAAGCTTCATTTCTAATTGGATATTATGGATATTCAAAAATAATCGAAATCAGAATTGGTTTCTAGCCCGAATCACGAAATTTCTCGAGTATTGGTTCTAGCTAATTGTACCCGTGTATCTCGATACGAATCTATTTAATCATTTTTTTCTTTTAATTCCTCTAAAGATTAATTACTGTTTTTTGTTTCAAATCATAATAAAATCCATATTTTTTTTTTCTAATAACCTTCAACTCCCCATTTTGTTTAGCGTGTGTCATTTTTTGTAACATATCTGTTTTCTTTGAGTTAACATTCAAATTAAAATTACTATAAGCAAATCGACAAATCTATCTAACAATTCACAGTTTTTTAATTTATATTATATAGGCTAGGATCATGTTATTAATTTATCCACTTCAATTTTGAGTTACACAAAATGGAATTTATACAACTTATATATATTTATATATAATACAGGTATATATGTATATATTTTTCATTATTTTAACATTCCTACGTAACATTTCAAAAAAAAAAGCAAAATCTAATCATGAAAATCACATTAACAATCACAAGATTTAATGCATAAATTATGCAACTAATATTATTACACTTATAGTCAATAATATGTAAATTACTTGTTTAAAAGAATATGTCAAATTTTGAAAATCAACCTTAACACATAACATATGTGTTTGTCTAAATAATATATACTTAGCACATGCCTATCTAGATCCTTGTAATAATAATAAATAAATTCATCATAAAATTATCATTTTATTGGGTGGAATCTACCCAAAAAAAAAAATTTACTACAAAATTTTGAAAATCAAAAATTTACAAAAACAACATAGATACTAAAAATGACACAAGCTATGGACACTTCATACAAATTCAAATCAAATAACAAAAATATATATTTATAACCCTTCTATTCTATTTAAATTTAATTTCAATAGAAATGTCCTTTTTTTATTTATTTGTTGTTTATATGTACATAAATATTTCTGTTGTACTACACAAAATATTGCTTTCGTTCTCATCAAACGACAAATAAAATCAAATCAAATTTTTATTTAAATTTAAAAGGAAGAGATCCCTTATAAATCGATATAAATCTACTCTATACTCTATATAGTATCTATATATTATAAAGTACTTCCCTTTATAAATATTGAAAATATTTGACTTTAATAAATCGTTCCGGACTATTATTTTTGGGGGAGTTCATAGATATTTTCAAATTATATAAATATTACCGTAACCTCAAATATTAACCAATTTGGTTACACTAAATAAGTTTTGTGACAAATAATCATACTAAGAGTAAAAATACACATTTTATCAATATCATACGGATTTATTTAATAGGTTTAATTAAGTAGGCTTAGTTCGTGTTCATTTAATTGTGTGACGACCCAGCAGATTTTACAAGCAATGCGTATAGCTTATTTTTAATACACAGTGATACTTTGAATTACAAATAAATCAATTTGCAGAGATATCTAGTGTGCTTAAATTTACATTTTAAGATTTTGTTTCCTGTACATTTTTTTGTTCGAACCGAAATAGTTTATTTATTTATTCATTTACAAGCATTTATTTATTCTATTGACCAAATGTACTGGGCCGGATCAAAAAACTTATAAAATATTTTGTTTTAAGCTTGAATCAAACCTGGCAGCTTTCTGTTGTACCAAAATAGATTTTGAAATTTTTATATCAATGGAATTATCATATCTATGTTTATCCAAGGTCATCGTTATCGATTTAACGTAATATGATGAATCAATATTTCTCTAATATTCTATTTGTTTGCGAAGCCATATCTAGTAAAAGACATAAATATTTCCAGGACTACATATTGCCTAAATCTAAAATTGACATCAAAGCAATAATAGCGCTCATCAATCGGACATGGACCTATAATTCTAAAATTTGCTATCTTTCTACGGGGAAGTACAACAGATCTCAAGGGGTCGTCGGATTTACAGAGAACTTCTCGTCACAAAAAAACAAAACCATATCTACTTCGTTTTATAGAATTAATTGTATAAAGCTGATCCAATAGTCCTTTATTCCAATCGCAGTGGCATAATTGTAATATTTTGTATAAAAATTGTAAGATTATTAGTACAATGATAATAAAGACTCATTTTCATACTATAGGAGAAGACAGTGGTATTTCCGTTTTACATAATGACAATTGATAAAGGCACAAAAATATAACATAGCTAACACTACAGAAAAACAATATTTGATGTACTTATTTACTTGTTGGGCGCTACAGACCTTGAAGGTCCTGGGCTTGACGAAAAATTGTCCTCCACTGACTTTGGTCACGAGCGGAATCTCTCCAGTGGGTGATTTCAAGTTTTTTCATATCTGTCGATACTTCATAGCTTTAACGAAGGTGCGGCCTCCTTCAAAAACCCGTTCCCTGGGGCTTGGATTCGAAGAGTTTTCTAGCTAGAGTATTTTTATCCGTACGCTCTACATGCCCTAGCCAATGAAAACGTCTTATTCTGACTTTTTTTGGTTAGGTCCATGTCGTTGAACAGCTGGTATAGTTCGGCATTGTAGCTTCTCCACCAAACCCTTTCGTCAGACACCGAACCATAAATGGAACGAAAATTTTTTCTCTCACAGATACCAAGTGCATGCTCGCTTGCTTTTGGTAATGTCCACGATTCAGAACCATATAGAAGCATCGGAAGGTTGAGCGTTTTGTATAACTGTGCCTTGGTATTTTGGGATAGGAGTTTTGATTCCAGTTGTTTGGACAAACCGAAGTAGCAACGGTTTGCTAAGGTAATTCTTCGACCGTTATCGTACATCATTATTTGCTATTAAATTGCAACCATCTTCTACACATTTTTCCTCAATCTTGCTTTAAATTTTAGTACTTTCATCATCGGTTAGAGAAACATTTATACTTTCGTACTATTGACTGGGAAAGTTTAATGGGGTAAGTTTGTATGAAAAAGTGAAAGAAGTAAGAGAAAGGTTCGGTGGAGAGTTGTGAACTAAGTTGTTAATGTTCACTTTGAATTATTGTAGGTTAAACACGTAAAAACTGTTCCTTCTTGGAAATATTTGTTATTATTGAATTTTGACCATTAATCAATTTCCACAACCGATTTTGAACCATCTTGTTATTTTAATGGTCTAGTGAGTGGTATTTGGTGCCTGTCGCGTTCCTCCACGGAATAGCTTTAGAGATTGTTTCCTTCTTGGGTCGTATGTATGCCTTACCCTATAGTACTTTCAGTCTCTCAGTTACTCATCTTTACAATTTCTTAACAAGTTTTGTTTTTAATCTACGTCATAACCAATTGACATTTTGAACTCTTTAAAACCTGGACAGTTATTTAAAATATGCTTTTTACAGTTCTGTAATTTTCTGAAAATTTCTTCGCTACTTCCAAAAGACCTACTTTTATATTGTAGACCCCGCCATCCCATAATTATTATATTAATCTTCTAAAATTATCATAAATATTGTTTATTGGCCAAAGAAGCCTGACAAAGAATTTAATTTTTTTTTTTAGATTAGCCAAACATTAGGTTTAAAACGATACCTTTCTACACGAATGTACAGTTTGAACTAAGTGAGGATGACGTTTTGAATAAATTTTGATAATATTACTGTTTGTATAGATATATTTTTGCATTGGGGAAACACGTTTGTTGGTATATGCTTCCCATACGAGAAAATTTGACTACAAACGAACTCCCATAGCCAGTTTTGAACCACCTAGGAAATTTCACTGAGTAGCGGTGGGCATTTGATGTCTCTCTTGTTCCTCAGCGGAAATATTTTAAGGGGGTTTTTATTTCGCCTGAATAAATGCCTAAACCTATCTCTATAAAATAGGGCAAGTGCTCGAACAATACGACGATTTTCAAGTACTACAAACGAGTAATTTCTGTACCCTAAAAATTTTCAAATTAATTAATTTAAAAAATAAAATTTGTTATTGGGAATTGTTCTAAAGGTAAAATAATATTTGAAGAACCATCAATACTAACCACAAGAAACCACATTTTACATTACCTTATATATAACAATATTGGTTTACAAACACTGAAATTGGATAAAATAATTTTTTGGTATTTTCTAAATACCCCCAAATCCTGATAGATCGGTAACGATACTAAAAAAAATTAAATAGATAAGAATAGAATGGGGGTTATTTTATTAACTTAAGAATGTTACCCTACCCTATATCTATTTATACATAATACAAATTTGTCAGTCTAAATACATATACATATAGATAAACTTTATATACACTTAACAGTCCTGAAAAAAGTAATAAAGTCTAACGTTAAGGCGTCAACAAAATTGATGAAGCCATAAAATATTTCACTGCTCGTCATACTGATTTACAATTCTCTTACTTTGTTGTTATTATTTTGTTGTATCCTCTCAACATAAGAAATCCAATATTGTGGAAGTATAGTGATAAGTGGTTGTGTAGTTGTAGTTTATAAATTTATTTTTAATATAGGCCAATTTTGTTCCTCTTCATTACTACTATATAGTCCGTATTTTATAATAGAGAAGTCACTCATAAGTCACCCATTAATATTCATTAATCATAATATTATTCAAAATTAATAAAAACAAAAAGAAAATTAAATAAAAAAGTAGAATAGAAAGTTTCTAAGGTATGGTCTTAATTTCTAATGAAGTTCAATCGATTTAAAGGAATCCAAGATATTTCAAAAATACGAGAACCCCTTAATTTTATTTAATATAATTTAAAATTTATTTTTAATTACATATTTTTTTTTGACTTTTCAAAATTAGTGGAGATAGAAAAGTGGGCTTAGAATTAAGGGATTGTAAAACCATTAAACAGTGACACGTATTTTAAACAAAATCGGGATTAACGGTGACATCGTAAGTGTCTTAACAAAACTTCAATCTGATACAATGTAAAAATACGAAACTGTGAATTTTATCCGTAAAATAAGTTGGCAATATTGTGTAATGAGAGGTCTTTGTGAAATTGTGTTTTATTTCATTTGTGATCAAGCAAAATGAGCAGACCAAATACCTGTCAAACCGGTCACGAATCAATTGTGATCATGTAGACAATGTCTCAAGCTTTTCTGAGCTTTTGTAGACATTAAAGATCATGTGGACTTTGTATTCTACTTTGTGTTGAGACATTTACGATGTCAAGGAATTTAGTAAAAATATACCGAACAGTGCATGTCTCTAAACCATTCAATTCAATTCTAATTCATTTTATTTACACTTTCCAGAATAAGGCACAGAGTATATCACATATACCAATTCAATGCTATTCAATGGTTAAGCTGTTTTCCGGAACAATTTCAGAAATCTCAAATTATCTTATTGTTAAAATGGGACCAAGTGCAGTAACTTCATACAGACCAATTAACTTACTACATATACCATCAAAAAGTATTGTTGATAAAAAGACTAAGGCCAATATTGATAAAAAAAAACTTAATACAAAACTATCAATTTCGGAGACAAACCCATTCAACAAGTGAACAGGTTCATAGAGTAGGGAATGTATTAAAAAACAAAATGGAAAGAAAAGGCTATAGCTTGGCAGCGTTATATATGTCCCAGTCATTCGGCAAAGTATGGTATAAGGGAAACAGAGGTTACCTCACGAGTAAATCTTCTCACAAAATCGTACCTGGAGAGTCGTTAATTTGTAATAAAATATCAACAAGAATACATTTCAAAAAAATTATAAAATCAGGAGTCCAACAGGGTGCACTGATGTGCTAGGATCTATAGTTTATATTTAATATACACGGAAAATTTTTCAACAACAGAGAACACAACTACTGCAACATTTGCTGACGAAACACAGTAGTATTAGCAACAAACACAACCTACAACATTTATCAAAAATTTAAGATTGACTAAAAATATGAAGAACCAATGCTAATGTTAACAAATCAGTGCATATTAATTTCACTCCTTTAGAAAAGAATATTGTCCGGCTTTAATATACTAAATAATGTCCCATTAACACATGCAAACTTTGCAACGTATACTTTGGTATGCATTTCGATGGGCACCTAAATTAGAGACAGCATATAGTCAACAAAAACAAGTGAATTTTTAGATTGAATTTTAACAGTCTGCACTGGTTAATAAAACGTTATTCGCAGCTATCAATGTAGTGCAAGATCCAGCACACGATAGTCTTGTCTTGTCAATCCATCATTGTATAGTATAGTATATAGAGCTGTGTGGTACAATAAGTAACTAACTAACATTGAAATACTGGAAAAGGTTTGTGCTGCGATTAATATAGTAAATGCACCATGATTCTTCAGAAATGGAAAAAATTATAAAGGGCTTAAAATTAGAATCGGTTAAAAAAGTCATAGGAACAAGAAGTTCAAAATACTTTTCCAGATTGGGTAATCATAGCTCCATCATTATACATATATGACCAACATGTGCGAAGACTGAAAATGTTTCATCCGAAATACCTTAACAGTAGAGTTATGAATAGCCTAATGGCGGATTCCTGCTAGCTTGATCAAAACTATATAACTTCAGGGATGAGTCAATAGACTCACCACTTCTACAAAAAAAAAGTAAAAAAAAAATTACTTAAAATCAAAATTATTCTTGGATTACAAAGTGATTTGAAAAGTTAATAGTTAAAAAAAACCTGAATAATTAATTTTGCAATTGTTATTCTAAACGTCAACTGAAACTTTCAAATACACTGACTGAATAGTTACAATAATGGTATTTATTTAGTAAATTTCCAAAAAAGGATATTTAATACAAATACCTTCTCAATTTGGCTGTTTGTCATAGAAAACCAATAGATTATTTCCGACCACAGGTCGGTTGAATTAATTTCTCTCAATCCAATGTAAATACGTAGACAAACCATAATAAAAAAAAAACTTATATAGTTAACTCCAAACAAACTCAACTTAACTTCATACATATACGATATACATATACTTTGTATACATATTATAATATGCAATGTACGTATAGAAATAGAACAAAAATAATGAAATTAAAATAACAGGAAATTTTTTTTAGTAAGTCATTGATGATTAAATACAGAAAATTATGTATATAGGGTGGGCGGTAGTAAAATAAACTCTCATAAACCGCAGCACCGCACACAAAATGATAGATTTGAATTGTTTTGATATGATGTTTTTTGTTATGTGTTCTATGTTTTGGCTTATGTTATGTTATGTTGTTGGGTTGTGTTATACGAGCATTTTACGATTTTATTTTGTTTTTTGTTTTTATTTTTCTTTATGGTGATTATTTTTAATCATGATGTTGAGAATTCGATAATAATAGTTGATGTTTGTCGATTCTGATATATAATTGATAATGATGATAATGATGAGATTATGCCTGTCATCAAAAATATTTACGCCTGTAGTGTTAATGTAATTTCTTTAATAGCATAATTAATCTATTCAAACAAAATAAAAATAAAAAAAAATAAAAACTAAAAATTGAAGGGTGGTTATATTTTAATTTATTGAAATGCTAAATTTAATAACATTTGAATTAATCTAATAATGAGCCAATGATATTTTTTGAAAGGATATAAAGACAACAAATTTAACAAAATGTTAAGAAAAGGGTTTATTAAAATGCCAAAGAAAAAAGAATTTATAATTAAAATGAAATAAAATAGAATTGAAGATTTATTTATTTTACTTTTAAATAATTAAATTAAACTAATAAAATTTTTAATATGCTTAAATTAATTATAATTAATAAAATTATAGTAAAAACTATATTTAATTTAGAAATTAATTAATTTTAATTATAATTAAAAAAAAAATTTATTATAATAAATTAATTAGATATAAATTAATTTTAGTTAAATAATAAAAATAATTTAAATAAAAGGTAATATTAATAAATTTTGTATAAAAATTTGATCACATGCATTCAGCAGAATATGCCAGTTTATTATTTTTTATAAATAAAATAAAATATATATAAATAAAATTAAAAATATAAATTATACAAATGATATTGTTGTATTGATATTAAGATAATAATAAAAATTTATTTCTTTGCCAATAATTTTATTTTTGGCCATCTTAATATT
Source organism: Argyra leucocephala (assembly GCA_963942445.1). Taxonomy (NCBI): domain Eukaryota; kingdom Metazoa; phylum Arthropoda; class Insecta; order Diptera; family Dolichopodidae; genus Argyra; species Argyra leucocephala. Next base: position 56,497,666 of record OZ012678.1, on the reverse strand, counting down.
TCAATAATCTGACAGCAACAGTGAGAGAAATCTATCAGTTTTTTTTTACGTATGAACATGAAGGTAGATTTCTGTGGCAGATCTGCGGAAGATTTCTGACTAGTATAAACAAGGGAATTATACCTTTAACATTAGTTTTTAAAATTTCATTAAATTTGGGAGTTTTTCCTCCTGTTTGGAAAAGATCGTATATTAGACCAATTCATAAGAAGAATGCCAAACATGAAATCACAAATTATCGGTCGATAGCAAAACTATCTTCTATTCCAAAAGTTTTTGAATTGATTATAACTGATTCAATTTATAATCACTGTTCAAATCTTTTAATAGATAATCAACACGGTTTTGTAAAACAAAAATCTACGGTGACAAACCTAGTTGAAACAACATCACTACTTTTGAAAAATATGGAAGAAGGATTCCAAAGTGATGATGCCTATACAGATTTTAGTAAAGCATTCGACCTATTGCCACATAGTATTATATTACTGAAATTTAGAAAATATGGCCTTCCAGAATTTTTCTTTAAATGGATATACTCTTATCTGAATGAACGCTCGTACAATGTCATATTCAAAAACATTATTGCAGAACCTTTCGAAACCACTTCTGGTGTTCCTCAAGGGAGTCACCTTGGTCCTTTACTTTTTATTTTATCGGTAAATGATGTTACTTCAGCCGTTTTTAACTGTAAGCTTCAAATTCATGCTGACGATATGAAAATCTTTAAAAAGATTACTTCTAACCAGGACGCTATCCTTATGCAAAATAACCTTCACAATTTTAACAACTGGTGTGTTAACAATAACCTTTTACTTAATGTAAATAAATGCGCACTCATATCTTATACACGTTGTTCAAGTCCGATTTCTTTTAACTATACCTTAGATGCTATTGATCCACCTAAACTTACCTCAATAAAAGACTTAGGAGTGTATTTTGATTCTCATCTTAGCTTTAAAACTCACTATAATAACATTATAAATAAAGCTAATTCAATACTGGGTTTTGTTAAACGTTGGCCAAAGGAATTTTCAGATCCATATATTCTTAAGTCGTTGTGCACCTGCCTTGTAAAATGAAATCTTGAAAGTCAAGTTTGGTCACCGTTTTATATAGTACACATTGATAGGATTGAGCAGTACAAAAAAATTTTCTTAGATTCGCTTTACGCCACTTGTCATGGTCTAACCCTATTATCTTACCACCATATGAGCAAAGGATAAAATTAATTGATCTGTGTACATAGAACTTTAGACGTGAGGTTTCTGATGTTATTTTTATTACAAATATTGTAAAGGGCAATGTCAAAGCATTGTCCAGCAATATCACTATTAGAAATCTGCACCGTCTTCGCTCATTCAATTTATTTAATATCAGTAATCATAGGACTAATTATGGCTAATATGAACCTATTAATAGAATGCTTATTATACGTAACAAACATAAATTTAGCATTGACTTTACACTATCAAAACATTCCCAAAAGCAAAAATTGTACAATCGCTATTGTTAGGATATTGCTATTCTTTTTTTATGTTTTGTTGTTTTATTAGAGTGTATGTTATTGTTTATTCAATTTTAATTTTAGCTTTAATTCTCAATTTTTAATGTGATTTGTAACAAATATGTTATAACTTTTTTTTGTAAACTGTTTGTGCTAAGCAGTATAAATAAATAAATAAATTATCAAATAAAAATAACTCATTACCATTTCTGTCGGATTGCAAAACAAAACTTAAACGAATTCTAGAATATTTTCATTTTGACGGTTGAGTGTTTGAATGATACAATAAAATCCATGTTTTTTCTCTTATCATTAACAGTAATTTTAACTGGTAGAATTACCTGCTTGAACATTATATGTACGGCACTGCAATTTACCAGATTAACTAAAACGAGTACTGTTTTTTCGAGTAATTATTTTTCAATTTTCTGGTTTATAAACTAATCTATTAAATTTAATATATCTGATTTATCCATCAATTTCAGAACTAACTATGAAAATATAATATAAGAACTAAGTATAATGCCATATTGCTAATCTAGTAAAATTTGGGGGCAGTTTAAAAAAGTATGCACATTACAACTTAAAACAACAATAACAATGTAGAGTAAATATGTTCATCTCTCATTATAATGCATTAATATTATTTTCTCACTAGGTTTTACTCCTTCTGACATGTATTTCCATAATGCATTAAAAAAAAAAAATTATTTATTCTGTCAATTCTCATTATTTCTTTCAAAAGAACTGTTTATTCATTATTATTGTTGTTGTTACAAAAAGGCTTCAGACAAAAAAAAAACTAGTATTTATAAGAATAATAACATGTGTTTTTAATAGAGAAAGTATAATCAAATAAAACAATATGCTAGTTAAGAGACAAATATATTAATACGTACTGTAATTAACTATGATGTAAAGTGCATTGATTATTCTCAAGTAGCAAAATAGAGCATATTTTTACAACATCATAAGATGTGGAAAACTATTACTACTATCAGAACCTTGTCTTTTTTACACTTAACCTTGTCCTTAATAACACTTTTTTAAATAATGAATGACAAAAAAAGACATCCTGGAACAAATATACATCCTGGAACTGAGCGAATTCCAATTCGGATTCTTAGATCAGTAATCAGATGATAAACAACATATTTGTCTCCAGATTTAGGTTTATGTTGTTTAGAATAAATTATTTGGAATTGCACGAAGACAAAGCTTCAAGTATAGGAATAAATGCATTTAGAATAATGTAGGATAATAACTTTAGTTATCCGGTAAGATTGTTTTAGATGAACTCAAACAGAACAGGTAACAGGGATATTTTTTTGAATTGTTTCTAAAATACATATCAATATCAATGAAAATTTGTTTCAAATCTGATGTTTGTATACATTAATATATTTTTTTTGTGTTCCTTTATTTGGAATTTCATACTAATTTCATTTAACATTAAATAAACTTTCGTTAAAAATGATTCTGAACATCCTCTATCCATAAAGAAGTTGGTTACACAAATAATCCGGAAGAATCCTATTTTTTCATTTTAAATACGAATACGTACACAGACATCTTCAGCTTTTGTTCAATATTAAAATATTTTAATGTACACATTAATAGCGTTCCATTAAGCTGTGTAAACTATTCATGAGTAGATAATTAAGAGAACGCTCATTTTATGCTCATGAGCAAAACATAATCTAAAAACTTTTTTAAAATTATAGTTTGATTTATTCTACTTTGACGTTAATTTGCTTTTGTTTTGGAAATTCATTTATCAAAAAATTCTTTTCTTGGTGTTGTTCATTTTTATTTATTAAATTTAGTTTTATATGTAATTATTTTTAAAATAAAATGTTTACTTATCATATTTAAATTACTTTTTTGTTGAAAAATATTTCAATTTTAATTTTTGTTTATTTAATAAGTAATGTCAATATCAAACTACAAATTATAAATATGAAACTATGTATTGTAAATAATTATTCATCAGAAAAAATTAATCCAGTATCATGTTGCCAATTATAACAGTGCTACGCAATACTCAATTTATAGTCATTGTACCTTTAATTTTTCCAATTTTAACATTAGTCTATTTTGCTTGAACCAATCATACATTATACTAACACACTCATCAATCGACTCTCCTACCATATATAATAAAAGAATATTGTAAATATGTAACAGTATAATTGTCGAAAATAAAAAAAGAAAAAGTAAATAACAGAACTCCAAATGGTTTCTTGTATATATATCCTTAATAGTGCTTGTTAACTATTCGACATTAAACGCATTTGTTTTCTGTACTCTAAGTACGACTGAAACCAATTGGGTTCGAAATCTAAAAATACCATAATTTTCTTTAAAATGGCTTGATCCACATTTTCAAATACTCTCTTTAAGTCCAAGAACGCCATTAATAAAATCACCATCATTTAACCCAAGTCCAAAAACGCCATCATTTAAAATTGAGTTACTATGAATTAATGGGAAAATGCACACATAGTTACAATCTTACTTAATTGATTGTCGTAAACTTTCCGTTAAGATTTCAAATAAAAAATCTTACATATTTAAGGCCACCTCTGGTTTTCCTCAAGATACCCATATGGTCCACTATTATTTTTACTTTACATGAATGATAGTAAAATTAAAAATTCAACTCTATCATATGTTGATGGCACCAAATTATTTTCTATCATTAGGTCAAATAATAATTGCCTAGCTTTACAACAAGTTTTAGATACGTTTCATTCCTGTTGCATTGAAAATGGTTTTGATTTAAATATAAAAAAATGTAAGTGTGTGTCGTTTTATAGAAACAAAAATTTAATTCAATATAATTATAAATTTTAAGATTATGTTACAGAACATGTTAGGGAGGTTAAAGATCTGGGGGTAATTCTTGACAACAAATTAACATTTAAATCTCATATAGATTTCATGGCAAGAGGTAATAATAACATTAACTTCGCATGGGAATTTACTTCACTCAAGTGAGAAATAAGTGAAGTGAAGTGGACTCATTTCCCACTATATAGTTCTCACTGAAGTGAACTAAATTCCCGAGTGGAGTTATGTGGACTTATTGCCCCTTGCCATATTTCATAACATCAAAAGCTTTCTCCATGCTAGGTTTTGCGAAACGAAAAATTTACTGATCCTTATACATTTAAATCATTATCTACTTCTAGTGTTCGTCTAGACTTGAATATGCCTCTCCTATTTGGATGTCGTTTAACGCTACGCATACAAATCAGTATAGAATCAGCTCCAAAGAAAATAAATAAAATAAATAAATAAATTCAACTGGCAACCATATAGAACGAGTTATTTAGCTAAATGTCAACTAATAGAAATTTCAACACTTGAAGCTAAGCGAAATGTGGCCAATATGTAATGTTTTCGTATAAAGTTTTGTCGGCTAAAATAAACTAAAACGAATTTTCGGAACCCATTGTTACTTCACAAAAATTATATAATAAATGCTCTTCTATAATCGATTTAATTTTATTTAAAATTTGAGTTCTATTTTGTATTTATTAATAATTATTAGCTTTAAACTGTAGTTTGTATTTTGTAAGCAAAATCTGTATAAGATTATTCCTGTAGATTGAAATGAAATAAATACAATTTTCTTTTCACTTATTCTAATTTTCGAGTTTGAGATAACTGCATTTTGGAATCTTTCACAACTATGATGTTGGCGGACTTCAGATTGTAACTTAATTATTAAATCATATTTATTGAAAAAGTCTTCCAGTTGTACCACCTTTTCAATGAGCTTTCCTTCAGTTGTAATCATGTTCAAATCAATTAACTTGTTTGATTCAAAATGTATTTTTATATGCCTTTGAAACTCTTGTATTTACTCTTGTAATCACCAATTTTTATTGCTCACCAATTTCAACTCAAAAACTAGTTATAAAAGTTATAAAAGATACTAGTTATAAAAGATATACACTTAATTCGATTTTTGTTTTTAATTTAATAAAAATCACAAAAGTTTTTTATGTTGCATATTTTGCATATTTAATTAAAAATAAAGTAACTATATTCGATTTGATTTTAGTTAATTTTGAGATGGGTAATTTTTGTTTAGACTTTCTATTCAAGAATCACCTCATTTTTTAATTTCAATGTGTTTTCTTCATGTAAATATTCAGTCCAAATGAACTCAGAGCTATTTATTTATTTTATTTTATTTTTTTGTTTTATTCTCAAAAAGAGCATTAGCTCATAGAGAATGAGTTACTTAATTAAATATACATCTATATATTTGTGTCTCAATTTGAAATATACATCATTAATTGACATCATTCATTGTGTTGTGGTATAATTTGATATCTTAACGGGAAAACATGTTCTCTTTGATAGTGTAAATGTTATATGAGAACTTTTCACTTCGTTAACTTTGAGTCTCTATAGAACTAACCATTTTTATATTTCTTTTAAATGATTGGAAACATATGTTTAAGCTAATTTGGGACGTAAGTTAGAACTTAAAATTGTTGTCTGTAAAAGTAGAAATAGTCGTTTGATTGTTATGGCACAGGCATATCTGACGTTTATGTAATAAAATAAGTATAGCAGTGAACCTAAGACAATATGTTGAGGCACTGTATCTTGAAAGGGATGTGAATATGAGGAGTAACTCATTTTGTATTTTGATAATAAATTTTCTCTGATGTAATTTTTTAATTACTTGTGGATACTATAGGTGGCATATATAGTTCCTTTTTTATGAATAAGATCTTAATTCTATAATTTATCGTATAAATATAGGCTTGAGATATATCGAGGAATATTGCGGACTAGTAGGTATTATTTTTTTTCGAATGTATTGGTAATTTTACTGAATATTCGATTTATTTGTTCGGAGGTACTATATACTTTTCTTTGGAGCCAAGTTGATGGTCGCAGTTGTATATAGTTCGGTTTATTGTGAGTGTTTTTTGTAATTGTTTTATATTAATAACTTCTCAAATAGTTTAGTTAGGTCTGTATCGGAATCATCATCAGTCGATATCATCGTAATCTGGGACAGCTTTTATTCAGTGGGGTAATAACCCTTGTGAGAATTATGGTGAATTTGAATTTATAATTTTTATTATAGCTATTTTATACATTTAGAGTGTTTCAAAAATATTCAGTGGGGTGAATGATACCCTAGTGCGAATTATATATTTATAATTTTTATTATAATAATTTTATACATTTAGCCTGTTTCAAAAATAGCCCGCTATAACCTGCTGGCTTTCAGAAGTAATTACAATTCAAATATATAAAAAAAAATGTTGTATGGAGATATAGGATCTTTTCTCAACCGTTTATAATAGCTATATGGATTCTATATACACATTTTTAAAATTTCGAAATAATTTAGAACAATAACCATATCAGATAGAACAAAATTAGAAATAAGTTTTTAAATCTTATTTAAATTCAAACTATTTTCAAACTCTAACTCACTTTGCTATAATAATTTTAATTTACTAATTTTTATTTATTAATCAAACATTGAGAATAAATTCGTAGTATATTTTCTATATGAATACAATACGACACGAACGAATTATCACAATAACAATAAAGAGTGAATTATCTTTAAATGATAATCAAAGTACCCTAATATACCGTTGAAAGATAAAATAAAAGCATACACAATATATATTATGAGATCGATGATGAAACTTTTGAAAAGTCCTTTCAAATTATTAAGGTACAGTCCTACTGAACTGGCACAATCTATGATTACATACACACGCACACACACATTAATAAGTATTTAAAAATACAAATTATTATATTATTTCATATGAACGTATGTATATGTATTAAGTTTTGTTAGTTAGACTGAATATTATAAATACATAAACAATAATAGTTGTAACAAAAAATAAATTAAAGACAAAAAATAACAAAAAAAAAAACACAAAAAAAAGGATTATTTTTGATAACATTTTTAACGCATTAATCAAAAGGGGGACAGTCGTTTCTCTACCAGGTGATTTAATCGATTTTTATTGACCACCGTAACATTACCTATTAAATACTAAATATATATATTTATAAACATATAATGTACAGAGTGGTTAAAATAATACTTAGCGATTTGAAGTACAAAATAATTTTCGTTTGTATTAGATTTGCTTTAATTTTTATCTTTATAGTGAGAAATATTTATTATAGATTATTATTTTCATACTAATAACCATGTGTACTATTTTTAACAACAGTGACAAGTATTACATGCCCGGATCAAGACTCCCTTAGAGTTATGATCCATCACAAAATGAGTTATAACTTCTAAGAGATTTTCAACTCATAATAATCATTCATCCATTGACTCGTTAATCACAGTTATCAATATGTCTTAAGAACCTGTAACATTTTTTTTAATCTCTTTTACTATTCTGGACAGTGTACTGTTTAACTTAATGAAATTATAGAAATCATTTTATTACAAGAATAACTCTAACTTGTCATATTTTATAAACCTCTGACAAATGTTGTTATATTTTATATTTTTGGACGTTTTACTATTTAAAGTCAACCACTATAGCCAGTATATCTAGCTGTTCAAAGATGATTGACAAAGTTGGCAACGAAACAGAGTAACTCTTATTTGGAGTCCTGGGCATGAAGGAATACAAAGGCAATGAAAAGACAGATGCCCTTGCAAAACTATATTGGAATAATTTATTATTAGCATGAAGCTAACGTGTAGCTTTTAACTTTTTATGGGAAATTAAAGTGTAAAGCTGGATTTTCATTGACCAATATTTTAAAATCTTAAAAAATTTATTGGCATTATTTTATATGAGAGCTCAATATGCGTACGACAAAAACAGAAAATATCATTTACCGGGATATTTTCACAAAAATTGGGATATTATACTTTGATAAAGGGTGTTTTCGTTTATTCATTCTAAAGAAGGAATGGAAAGAATAGAATACTTGATGACATCTCCATAGAATATTCCGAACAAATAGAATAAACGAACAGAATAGAATAAAAAGAATAAACATCAGAAATTGTCATTGTTTATTTTTTTATTTATTTATTAATTTTTGTGAACAAATGTTTTTACTATTCTTTAATTTGTGTAAATTAGTTAATATAGTTAATATTAGTTATAATAGTTATTATAACCATTACATAGAATCATTCCTTGAAAAAAAAAACAAAAACTTTTAAAAAATTTTATTTTCTGAATAATAAATACAACTACTAATTTTATATAAACATTAATATTTATACAACAATTCATAATATTATATTTTTTTTTCAAAAATATTTTTTTAATTAACCAATATTTTCCATTTTTTAAATTAAAATAAAATATATGTAGTCAAATTGTTATTACTGTGAACTGTCATTCCGTAATTTTATTCTGTTTATTCCAACTCTGAGATGGAACAAAAAGAATACGTTCGGAATATACGGAATAAATAAAAAAATACAGAAAAGAATATTTGGAATATTCCGATGAATAAAAAAACGCTTTTTGACATATTCTGAATATTCCGAATATTCGGAATGAATAAACGAAAACAACCAAAGTATATTTTTAAAATATCGGGGATGGGTTCTTTACACCGGCAACACTTTTTTAACATTGTTTTGAGTAAATGTATATAAAAAAATATTTTTTTTCAACAGATGGTTTTGACGGTTGAATTTTTGTTTTGTGTTATTTCCCAAATAGAACTTTTTGCAGCGATCTATTTTTTTCTTATATAAAAATTCCATAAGCTATCTCACGTTTTAGAGCCAATAAAATTTTTAAGATTTTAAATATTCGTCAATTAAAGTCAACCTTAAACCACCTGCATAACAGAGTTTGATGTCTTTTTGATTTTTAGATTTGTTGTCTTTGTTTTGACCAACTCTTCTGCAGTCTTCAAAAAATTGTTACTACGCATTTTCAAATAAATTTTTAATTTTTCAATGCGATATAAACCCATCCTGTACCTGTACAATAACTTATAGAAGAAGAAGAAGACAAATTATTGTTCAACTTTTGACACGAATAACAAGGGGGGGTATTTACTATTTATTGCTCATATATAATTTTATCCTATATAATCATAATGGAATTTAGATGATGACCAATATATGGAGCGGTAAAGGGGTTTCATATTAATCATAAATTTTTGTTGTCATATGTAGATACAAACCATAATCGTAACGTAAATTGTACGTAATTGTTAAGGTAATCAATCATCTATTCATATACGGTGTCTATGTAATAGTTTCGTTTTTCATATATATTATAACACATCAGTTCATTGATGATGATGATGATAGTTTTCATAATGATGATTTTGATAGATTTATAAAATATATAATAAAATACTATAAATAATAAAAATTATTTATTCACTAGTAATTGAATGCCTTATTTTTTATATTTTTTTGTTTATTGTTTTTTTTTGTTATTTTTAACACCTGACATTTTCTTTTTAAGTAGTCTTAACTTTGCCGATAAAAACATCACAAACAAAACCAAAAAAAAAAAACTTCTGTTCTTTTGTAATCATTTCACTTCTGTGAAGTGCTGTGGTGGTGTTGCTCTGTCAGAAATAAAATTACTCAAATGAAAGAAGGACTTTTTGTTTTGTTTTTATTTTTGTTTTTTTTTTCTAACAAAGTTGATTGTCATTGTCAAGTCTTTGGAAGGACAGTCAATAAATGAATTTTAATATTTGTTTCTTTTAGTTTTGAGAAGTCATCATTATTAGAAATGTCATAATCTTTTAATAATGAATCGCTAAAATGTACTTAAGTAATTTTTAATTGAATATTTAATCAGATAACATAAGAATTTCTTAAATTATGTAATTTTTTTATTTTTATATTTATATTTTTGAATATAATTTAACATTTTCAGATTTGTATTTTTAGCTTTTTGAACAAATTTTATTTAACAAATAGAATAATGTTAATAATTACAAAAATTGTTTAAAAAAATCACCGTCCATTAGTGGTGAGTAAAGTTGGATTTAATCGAGGTGGTAAAAAAATATTATCCACAAAATTTTTTGAGTGGGGATGAGTTAATAACGTCGATTAAAATGCATTAAACTGCTCGAAAATTAATTAAAATGAAAATGATTAAATAAATGGTGTTCTTCCTGGATTGGTAAATATTAAGAAATAAAAGTATTATACGCTGGGTGGCGCAATAGGTTTTTTTTTCAAGAACAAATAAACACTATCACAATCCCTAAACTCGATGTGCTCGATTAAAATTGACAATAGAGCAAAGCGTTGACAGGTATATAGCGTATTTAGCGTTGTTTTCTTGGGGTATATTTACCCCATTCAGATTTACCGATGGTTGATCTTCTAATTTTTTATTTGTAAAATTTATATGTACTGATTTTAACTCATTGAGTTTAATTTTCCATTTCTTTTTCCATAGCTTGTCGCTTGCTCTTTGAAATTTATTTGTAGCCTCGTCAATATTTGATCCTACTGCCATCAACGTAGTATCGTCAGCAAATGTAGCTACAATTATATTTTCCATTTGTGGTAAATCATTAGTGTAGAGCAAATACAGTATGGGACCCAGGATACTACCTTGAGGCACGCCCGTTTTAATATCTCTGGTAGTAGAATACTCTTCGTCTTGTTTTATTCTGAATAGTCTGCTTTCTAGATATGATGAGAGTATATCTACGTATTGTTTAGGTAACGTGTTATTTAGTTTATTTATTAAGCCTCGATGCCGTACTTTATCAAAAGCTTGGGCTACATCTAGAAATATGGTAGAACATACTTGCTTTTCTTCTAAACCTTTTTCTATTATGTCTGTTATTCTATATATTTGATCAATTGTCGAGTGCTTAGATCTAAAACCAAATTGATAATTTGGAATTAGATTACTACTTTCTATGATCGGTCTCATTCGAATCAAAAGTAGTTTCTCAAATAATTTTGATATTATTGGTAGTAGTTATATTGGTCTGTAGAATTTGACCTCATTTATGGGCTTACCTGGCTTTGGTATTATAATTATCTCTACTATTTTCCACATATTCGGCACATTCCTTACTAGCAGCGTTTATAATGCGTGTTAGAATTGTTATAGCTTTTTTCGGAAGTTCTTTCAGGATTTCCAATGTAATTAGATCAAAACCTGGAGCTTTTTTATCTCTCAGTTTTTTAATTTGTTCAACTATTTCTCTCTGTGAGAATGGTGATATGAAATTTGCTTGCCAATTATTATTTTCTCTAGTGAGATCATCCGAATCTGTTTCGTCTGGACAAAAAATTTCTTCAAGATGATCTGCGAATGTTTCAGCTTTATTTTTATTATGCTGCATGAGATAATGTCTTTCAACGTTAAACTCCTTTATTGTTGCTTGAATATGTACAAATGAGACATATGCTATCATTATTGAAGTCATTTTTTTTTTTTTTTTTTTTTTTATTTATTTATTATGCTCCATATATTGTACAATTAATTCTTTTAAAACTATTTACTTAGATACAGATATATAATTATCTTTACTACAGTTGATTTGTATTTTTTTATTTTTATTTAGAAGTTTTCGAGTTTAATACTATAAATTTAAAGGAAAATTGGAGATGAAAAACCTTTTTGAATTTTTGTTTTGTAAAACTTAACGCTAACTTAAACAGTAAAACCTATCTATAGTAAAATCTATACGTACGAACTAAACTAGCCTAATTTTTTTTTAACTTAATTTAAATTTCTGATCAGAGGATTTTCTGACATGAACAGTTCCGAGTGGAACTTTACAGTTAAATAACTTATTTTTTCTAAAATTGTATTCATGCTGGCTTTATCATGCAGCTTTTTGGTTGAATACCATCTGGGAAGATTGAATACAAGTTTCAAAAGTTTATTTTGCGCAATTTGCAATTTTTTGGTATGACTAGCTGCACAATCTCCCCAGACTGGTGCCGCATATAACATTATTGGTTGAAAAATTACCTTAATAAGTATCAATTTGTTTTCTGTGGATAAGATTGATTTTCGGTTAATAAGGGGATACAACATGCGAGTACATTTGTTAACTTTATCAATAGTGTTAGAAGTTTGCTTTTGAAAGGTTAGCCTTTTATCTAAGGTAATGCCTAGGTATTTAATAGTATCGGCCCAGTTAATTTCGTCATTTTGCAGTTTTAATGGTATAGAAGGTAAAAGAGAGGCTTTCCTTTTTTTCGTAAAATAAATTGATACTGTTTTGGAAGCATTAATTTTTACTCTCCATTTTGCATAATAACTAGAGAGCTTATTGAGTGAATTTTGTAGGTTTGTTAATATGTGATTGGGATTAGTGCCAGCAGAGTAAATTGCAGTGTCATCAGCAAATACTGATATTTTTGTAAACTCTAGCCTAGGGATATCTGCAGTGTAAGTGTTGTACAAAATTGGGCCAAGTACCGAGCCTTGTGGAACTCCTGCTTTAATTTCATACAAATTGGAGCATGTATTATTCAATATCACACGAAATACTCTTTGATGAAGAAAGTTTTGTATGATTTTAATTAAATATATAGGAAATTTATAGACTTCTAATTTATGAAGCAAGCCAGAGTGCCACACAGTGTCAAAGGCGGAATTTATGTCAAGCGCTACTAGACCAATAGATTTGCGTTCTTCTAAGTTGGATTTAATGTAATTTTTGACACGTAGAAGAGGGTGAATGGTACTATGCTTTACCCTAAATCCAAACTGTTCGTTTGGAAGAATTTTTTTAGCTGAAATAAACTTTTCCAGTCTAATTTTTATGAGTTTTTCAAATATTTTTGAGAAACTGCATAGTAAGCTGATAGGCCGAAAACTACTTAATTCCTCCATCGGTTTTCCAGGCTTAAGAATCGGAATAATATGAGCTTCTTTCCATATATTCGGGAAATAACCTAGTTTTAAACAAGAATTGTAAATCAAAATTAGATATCTTTTTGCGTTTAATGGTAATTTTTTGATACATAGATTAGATATGTGATCTGAACCTGCAGATTTTTTAGTCTTTAATTGGGCAAATATTTCATTGACAGATTTCAGTTCAATTTGTTCAAAGGATTCTATTTCAGCTTGATCAATTTTGCTTACAGATTCCTCCACCATAAGATTTGTATCATGGTCGCTTGTGTTGTTGTTCACGGCGTGTTTGTTATAAAAATTTTTAGCTAATGCATTTGCTTTATCAATATTCGTGTAAAATGTGTTACTGTCATCCTTTAGAGTACCTATAAATTTATTTTTATTTTTTAAAACTTTTGAAATTTTCCAAAAAGGTTTTGACGATTTTTTCAAGTGCTTAAGAGTATTAGACCATTTCATATTTCGAAACTCACTTATTTTATGTTTTAAAAAATTGTTGAAGTGTTGTAATTGAGCATAAAAAATTACATTACGACTACGCATCCACTTTCTCCTAACAGTGTTTCTATGCCTGATTATATTTATTATATAGTCAGGTAATTTTTCGGTGTATTGCTTGACTATTTTCATGGGTACAGCCAATTCAGTTGCTCTTTTAATTTTGTTGTTTAAATTAGATATCATATTGTCTATTTGGTAACAATAGTCAACAGAATCATTATTATTGGTATTTAGTTCCATTTTAAGAAACTTCTGATACAGATACCAATTTGCATTGTTAAAATCCAAATAAGTACGATCATGTGATATAGTTTGTTTGCTAACGTTTAAAGTAACCGGCAAGTGGTCAGATGACAGATCATTAATTGTAATAGGTTGGGAGCAATATTCTGGTATGTTAGTTAAAAATATATCTAGTGTAGAAGGTAGTGTATTACTATTATAAGGAATATAGGTATGGTCAAAAGGATATAATAATGTGAACCTATCACTTAGTAATAACTGATATAAAATATTTCCCCAACTATTAGCCCGGGCACATCTCCACATTCTGTGCCTGCAATTTATATCGCCTCCTATAATGAAGTCACCTGTAGTTCTTGAAATTTTTAGTAGATCTTTTTTGAAGTCATTTTTATTTAGATTTCTTACGTTCAGGCTACTTATGTAATTTTTAGTGCCGGAAAAATAGACAGAAAAAAGTTTAATTTTCTTGTTATCATTTAATGTTACCTCTATACCAATATTTTCTATTAAATCCAACTTTAAAGGTTCAATTAGTTTATGCTTAATATCTTTTCTAATAATTATTGCTACACCCCCACCACTTGTTGTAAGACGATCTTTCCTATATATATTAAAGTTCGAGTTTTTTAGGATAATATTATTGTTAAGCCATGTTTCACATATCAAGCCAACATGAATACCATTTTGTAACATAAAATTGAACAATTCATGGTTTTTGTTCTGAATAGATCTAGCATTCCATGTTAAAATATTTAGTTTATTACTAACATTCATTTTGAATATAAGTATTTAACCGAAAGTTCAGTTATAACCGAAAATTGTTCAGCCTTATTTTTGCAATTACTTAATTTATTTAATAATTCATTAGTTAAATTTAATATTTCATCAACAGAAAAAAGATCTGAATTATTTCTTATATTATTACTACTATTACTATTGAAATTATTATTACTATTACTACTAATACTACCTGCTGGAATTTTATTGTTATGACAGCTTAGACTTGCAGCAGTGTTACTATTGTTGTTCTCCCAAAAAGAGTTTGATCTACATACAACATTGTAAGGTAATGAATATGTGCTTCTATTATTGTTGTTGTTGTTGTTACTATTGCTGTTACTATTGCTGTTTGTCTTGTAGTAAAGAGTGTTTGGAAAAAGTACATTGTAATTACTTTTACTCATAGTTGCATTGTTGTTGTTGTTTGACACTGAGGTATTTTGTCTTACTTTATTGTTGCGACCCAAAAGAGAGATATATGTTTTCTTATTATCACAAATACTATCAGTGGAATGATGTTCACCGTGACAATTAGCACATTTTTTAATTTCTTTGTTTGTACAGTCAGTAGTTGAATGACTGCCGGCGCAGAAAGCACATTTTGTATTTACGCTACAGTTACGTGATCCGTGGCCAAACATCTGGCAATTGTAACATTGTGTGATTTTTTTATTGGTGGTTTTACGTTCCCATCTAACTTTAGTGTTGAATATATAAGTAAACTTATTACGTAATTCGTTTAACTTAATTGAATTTTTTTCTAAATATACAATATATAGTTGTAAATCATTATATAAATTAGTGTTTTTATTTATTGATTTGATATCCAAACATTTTAAACCTTTTTCCAATAAGTTATTCTTCAAATCAGTGCAATTGTAGTTGTCCAATCCAGATAATACAAATTTTAGTGGCTTAGTGCTTTTCGATTCATATGTAAAAAACTCTAGATTGTTTATTTTTAGTTCGTCGAGTGCTTTTGTGTAAGATTCATTTGTGTTACAATACAGTTTTATACCAATTGAAATGGATCTGACATAATAATCATTTACACCAATTTTTTTCATAAATTCGTGAATTGTTGAAATTTTTTGTTTTATTATAGTTATTGGTGGTGGACCATTTTTCTTAGAATCAGTGTTTTCAACATTATTTTCGCATGCGTCCTCCATACACGTGCTTTCATTGTCATCATCAATAGTTTGTAGAGGTAAGTAGTAATTACTCTCAGAAGTTTTCTTTTTTTTTTGTGAATTGTCAAAATCACTGTTATTATTTATTTTAAAACTTTTCGCCATGTTTGTGTCTTTTTGCAAAAAAGCCACATTAATTTCATTTGAAATTCTTTTCCTTTTTCGAATAATTTTGAGATTTGGAATTCAAATAATTAATTTTAATGTTGTAAATTACAATTATTTTTCTATAATATGTTGTATGAACAAAATAATTTCTTTTAATAACTTTAGAAGTTTTCTCGATGCAAGCAAAGGGAATACTGATTGAAGTCATAAAAGCTACTAAAAACTTTATATTTCACTACAAGCACAAGATTCACAATAAAAAACCACACCTTACTATCGTATGTGTGAAAAGTCTTATTGTCAAAACATTATTGCACGACGAACATTATTGAACATTATTGCACGATGTATAGATTTTTAAAATTTTAATCTAGCTTTTAAAGTTAGCAAAAAGCAAATGGTGTTTTTGATTTTGCATAATTGAGGAAACAAAAATGAATACATATCATGTTGTATACTAACAATATAGCTCTAAAGCCTTTTTTAAATTTGGTATATTTTACAAATATTTATAAATTATTTTGTGAGCCCAAATTATCTCCCAATGAGCCGCAATGGGTTGGCCAGGCCAATGTCTGTGATGGTAAATAATTATTATTTAATTAAAAAAAAATTATTTTTAGTGTAAACTTTCTTAAAATAAATATTTTTTGATTATTAAATTTTAGTGTTTAAGTAGAGTAAGAACTCAACGCTCCTCTTAATAGAATTAACAAAGAAAATATTTTTTCTAGAATAGTATTAGTATTTCGTTAAAAAGAATTTTAAAACCCTTGGTATTCTAAAGTGCAATTTAAAAATTTTATTGGAAAACCTTGACCCAGTATTTTCGGCATAATCCCGATTTTTATTATTTGCACATCAGCATTACTTTCAGATATGTCATCTTCTAAATAACTGTCATCAAAAAGCAAACTAAAAGCTTCTCCAATTACTGTTAAAAACTGAAACAAATTGTTTGTACATTTTAACTTTTGTAAATTTACAAATTTAATGCGATTCGATTCGATTATTGACAATTTGAAACAACAATAAAATAAAAACGCCAAACAAATAATGCATATTTTTATACCCATATGAAGTAACATACATAAAGACTAGGAAGCTTTGTTTACTTGTTTTTTAATGTCCACATTAAGGTTCCTATGTTATTTCATAATGTTTTAATTACTCTTTATATTAATTTTATTTTTATGAAATATTTTTCTTAATTCCAAATTCCACCACAAAAATCAATCAAAACAACCGAAAAAGAAATATTAGAAAAAATTAATAAAAAACCGAGCTCAGCTCAATTATCTAAAAAACAAAAAAAAAATATAATCAAAATTTACCAAAATCCAAGAAAAAAAAACGAAAATTAGAAAAGAAATAAATTTCACTTAAATATTATTATAATATTTTACAAAAAAGGATAATTCGTCATTTAAAAATAAAAATACTCAAATCACAAGTCGACGAACGTCTGCATAATTTCTCATTACACATTACCAAAAAAAAAAAAAATTGAATTTAAAATAAAGCCGCTATTTACCTTTGCCCTAAATCAAAAATTTTTCACTGCTACTATTTTGTTTTGTTTTTGATTTTGTTTTTTTTTTTGTAATTGATCCTGTTTTAAAAGGATCTTTAATTAAAGGGATTAGGTAAATACGGTCAAAAAACGAATGAATAAATGTACCCCTGCCGTGCAAGAAAGAAAGATATTCTGTTGTAGAGCCAACGATTGTATCGATGATATTGCAAAATTACTTGCTCACATTCAATTCATATACCTTCAACTCTAACTCCTACGAATCAATATATATATATATTATATATATATATGTATATATAGGTATAAATGTTCTGACAAAATATATACAATTTAGTTGATTTTTAACTGATGAATATTTTTTTTATCATTCACTAATCCATTAAAAAAAAATTTAAAATTAGAAAAAAAAATTAAAAATACATGAAAGGGAAATGAGAAATAGTAATAGAAAAAAATGAAAAAAAATATGCATCGTCAATTTCCGGCGCCAGGATCATCAGGATACATTCATCCTAGAATTTAACATTTTTTTCTCAATTTGCTGTTGTTGTTTTTCTAGAAAATAAATTTCTTTCGAAAACTTCAAGTTATTTTTGACATAAATGCATCATAAATTCATCTTGCAAAATAGAATATTAGAATATTAAGAGAGGTGGTTGCTTACCTTTTTCCTGGCGCCAACAACAACCTTTATTAAGTATCTTTCAATGTTTTTAATTTTTTTTTTTTATTAAATTCATGCATTTTATATGTGCAATCATCTAATGTACATAAAAAATGAATATTTAAAGGTGAACAAAATATAATTTGTAGAGTTGAAATAATTTTCGGATTACAAAGTCGTCTAGTGCTAAAACCTATAAACGCCCACAA
This sequence comes from Argyra leucocephala, assembly GCA_963942445.1. Lineage (NCBI taxonomy): Eukaryota > Metazoa > Arthropoda > Insecta > Diptera > Dolichopodidae > Argyra > Argyra leucocephala. The sequence continues at coordinate 56,479,054 of OZ012678.1, read as the reverse complement.
AATCAACCCAGAAAACTGAGGTATTTTTAAGTCGTCAGACAAAAATTTTGTTTTTTAAAATTTTTGATGTAAAAGTAATTAAAGGACATTCATATATAAAATGTTTTAGTAGTAAAGAAAAAATAATCTTTAATAATTTATAAAATTTAATAAAAAAAAAAAATTAAACTACGGAGGGCTTAACTTATGAAAAAAAAAATTCAACTTACACTGTATATACCCAGTACCCACCATCAAACATTAGGATGTTATTAATGTCGGATTAAAATATGTTTTTTTTATTTAAAAAAAATTATTATGAAGATTTTATAAGATTTAGCACAACATTTAGAATTAAATATGGCAGCAGGATATTAAATATAAGGATATTAAACTGAAAAATATTTAGGCTATGGTTTTTAATTATATACGAATTAAGAAAACTATGATGGGATTGGATTCAATTAAGGAAAGAATATTTATTTGTTAAAAACTGTTTTTAATTTTATAAAAATGGTCATAGACGGAGCGATACACTCATTTAATAATTTATTTAATTCGATAGTATCTAAATAATAGAATTTTAGCTCTCAAGGTTTTTTTTCTTTGTTTTTTAATTTGATAGTTCACATACAAAGCATTTATAATGTAAATTTATACTTATAATATACTTTATAGAAGCAATGTTCCAGACGTTATTGATTTTATTTTGTTACCAAAGCAATTGATATTAAATCATCACTAAATCATATTTCAAGCAGTTTTCTTCCGATCATTCGTCGATTTCACTAGAACTCCAAACGGATATTGCTGTATTAAAAAAGCCTGCAGCATTATCAAGCAGATACACAAATTGGGATAATTTTCGTCATTCACTTGATCTGTTAATACGTCGACAATTTAAATTAAAAACGGAAAATGACATTGAAATAGCTGTTGAGTATATTTTACGAAATCAATTCAAGAAACCGTTTGGTCAGCCACTCCAACAAGAATCGATGATAAAAATCCAAATACTAGTGAACCAGCGCATATTAAAAATCTTTTTAGAGAAAAACGCAAGCTAAGGAAGATATAGCAAAACAATAGCACTACTACTAAAAAAAGAAACCTCAACAGAAGCAACAAGAAACTGAAAACAGCACTATGGAATTACAAAAATGACGCCGTCCAGCAATATCTTTTAAATTTAACACCAAATCAATAAACAGAATACGACTTATGAAAAGCTACAAAAAAATTAAAACAACCAATGTATACGAAACCCCACTACGGCAACTTAACGGCGATCTGGTCTGCAGTAACCAAGAGATAGCTAATACATTTGCTGATCATTTTTCCAAAGTATTTCAACCTTGAAGCATATATTGTACAGAAGCCGAACTATATGAAATAAATGAAATTATTAGTTGTTCCTTTCTCATGGACTTACCAATAAAAAAATATTCAGCATCTAAGATAAGTAGTATTATCATTCTATATAATCAGCATCTAAGATAAGTAGTATATTATTAATAAATCACCGGGTTTTGATCTAATTAACGGTACGATCCTACATGAATTATCTCTGCAAGGACTCACGTTGATATCACTTATATACAACCCGCCGCTAAGGTTTAGATACTTCCCAATTCTATTAAAAACATCAGGGATAGATTTTCAAGCCAGGTAAAAAGCCAGAAGACGTTTCTTCGTACAGACCAATAAGCTTCCTGCCCATTCTGGGAAAGTTATTCAAAAAACTGCTGATGGATGGAAACATTGATTCCAATAATTGAAAATAAAAGTCTACTTCCTAACCATCAATTAGGTTTTCGTCACAAGAACGCAACAATTGAGCATCTGCATTGTTAACAAAATAAGTAACTCGTTTGAAAAGAAAAATTACTGTACTGCAGTATTTCTGGATATTCTGGATAAAGTTATTTTCAAATTAGATTTTTTTATGTTAAAATGCAAAACGCATTCTGAGTTGCTGCCAGTTCACTCTGGAGTTCCTCAAGGAGGTAGTGTCCTGGAATGTCCAAAGCTGACCTGATAATGAAATTAAACTAGCAACTTTTGCAGATCATACTGCGATTATGGTTTTGCCCAATGATCTATATTTAGCCACCAACATATTGCAGCAAAATTTGAATCTCCTACAAACATGGCTTAGCAAATGGACTTACGGCATTCAAATAAGGGGTGTTGCAGCCAAAAATAACGTGCAAATACACCACCAACCACAACAACAGATTGGAATAAAATTCAAATATTTTAACCAACACGCTGATGAACACGTCGAGAACTAGGAGACTCAAAAGAATATTATCTGACGGAGATATTTTAAGACAAAATTAATTAAGTATGTGGCTGCACCATTCAAGACAAAATCCTCAGACAATAATATTTGCTTATTGTATTTTAGTATAGAGATTGTAAATAAAATGAAGAAGTAAAAATCATACTTAAACAATTTTTTACATTCGAAATATATAATTTTATAGCGACCGCTTAAGATTATTTTATATTGCATACGCAAAATCGTCGATTTGGAGTTAGGTGTGATTTCCGGAGTTTTAAAATCAATTTTATTCGTATTGTTTTGTCCTCAAATATAAATATAAGAGTAAGTATGGGATGAATCCAAAAGTTCATGATCGGGTAATAACTTAGCATGCTCAATATTTATTTTTTTTTTTTATAGTGTATATATTCGATATACAATTAGACGATTAGTCTCTACAATTTATATAATTTAATTCAGTGAATGAAGTGATTGAAATAAGGTATATTGTTATGCAAAGTAAAAATATTGTACCAAGGGAGTTGCAAAGCATGTTCCAAGAGACTGTTGATATTACAATTTTTATAATCACGAAATACTTTATATTCTAAAACAATTAATTCAAGATTCAATTAATCGATACAAGATACAATTTTCTGCAGTTTCAAACAATTATATTATATGTATAATGATTCATGTGTTGTTCCACAGAATAGAAATATAAATTATTAACTAAAACTCTTTTAGCTAGAAAAAATAGTTCAAAAATTTTATGAAACCGGTCACTCTCAAATCCAAGATTAATCATAAGATCTCCGACCATCATGTGGCATTAAACTGATAGTAAAAATTTTAAAATCGTTTAATAACAAAACTGTAAAGATCACTGAAGCACCAAACCCATATTATAAAAATTTATACTTAATAATTATGTAATAATTTTTAATTATTTTGCAAATTTCACAACATAAAAGCCATTAATTATTTTTTAATTGAAATTTTAATTTGAAAAATAATTTAAATTGAAAAATGAACACTTCAATTTATTTAAAATTATTTTTATTGTCCATCGCTAATGACGATCTTAAAAGATTGTTTTTTTTTTCTAAAAAATTATTCGTTAAATTATTTTTATTATAAGGTAAGCTATACTTATATTTAGTAAATATTAAATTTTTATCCTTAAGCAATCCAGTTAATAATTTTATAATATTTTTAATTTTCAATTATTGTTTAAATAAATTATGTGAAAAATTGCATAAAACTATATGAAAATACATAAATAAATATTGTATCTACATCTTATTGAACAAAACAATTTTCACTTTACATATTTATACCGTAAAATACATAATGGAAAAGCAAATATTGGTTTTTTAATATTTATTTGTTATTTATTTATTTTTTTTTATTTTAAAAATTCATTTTTCGTGATCGTGACTATTCGATTGACCTGTTCGAACTTCTAATTTTAACGACCTCTATATTCTTGTAGCAAAAATGTTATACCAAAAATAAAATTCAATTGGAACAGCCATCTAAAGGGTGTTTTGTTTAAAATTTGTTAAAAAATTGAGATTCAAATTATGATAATATTTGATTTAACAAGTTTTGGTTTTAAAGTTATAAAATAGTTGCAGTCAAATTTCAAATTGATTGTGCAAAATATTTGGCTTATTTCTTAATTCGATAGGATAAGGCTAAGTTGAAATCTGAATATTGAAGAAAAACTAAAGAGGACAGCAATAAAATCCGCTTTTGAAAGTATTCTTCGGTAAACAAATAACCTCATTGTGGACTACGGTATGTTTATATATAGGCGTGATTAGATCTATGTAACATATGATGCTTGATAAATAAGAATTTTCTCTTCATGTCTGAAGGTCCTGACAACTTATTTAACCAATCAGAATTTTTTATTTTACTAATCCATACACAAAATAAATTGTCAGGAAATTATTCCAAATTACAATTTTTATTTAATTATTTAATTTCTATTTAATTTCCACTGGAGATGTGCCGTGTTTACGAGATATCTTTAAAAAAGGGAGAGAGTTCCGACTCTACGACAATGTCCAAGAGGAGCAAGATGGGGAGTTTTGTAACATTTGAATCATTGATAAGACGAATTTGCCCATTTTGGACTTTATCCAAATGTTTTAAACTATTACTAGAAGCGCTTGCCCATATGAAAGCATTTTAAGATTTCAAGAGGTTACAGCAGGTCGAGAAGTACGACTTACAGCGACTAAGAAAACCTCAAAATTTTGTTGAATTTTTTGCACCATCGAATATATTATCATTTCATCATTTTTCGATTTGAGTATATAATATATCCTAATATGCTCAAGCTTTCAAACCGCTCAATCATTATCAAAAATGAAAATTTTTCTGGAGATAATGCAGCTCTGACTTTTTGAATTACTAGACTATAGACCACAAATATCAAATGTTTTAGACCCCAATTAACTATTGCGACCAAATTATGGCTGGGGCATTGGCCATGATGTCGCTTTCGGTTGATACAGCGATAGATTTAGCTTCAGATTTTTTATGAAAATTATATCAGTATGTCATGTGAATTAAATGTCAGTCCAACACGAAGTAAGAGAAGATCGTAAAATAAATGTTTATGTAGTTGTAAATAGATTACAGTGTAAAAATGATTTTGTCCGGCCTTTCGGACATAGAAAGGAAATCCATTTTAATTCTCCAATTATTTTATTATGTTGAACATGGAACTTACTATATATATATCTATGCAAATATATTATATATTTTCTCACGCAATGAATAATTCATTAATTTTTTGTCGGAGATCAAGAAGGACTCAACTTTATGGCACCAAAAATGGATTAATAATATTTATCCAATTCTAATATCGATATTTAAGATATTTATTTTCATTTGTAGACGTTTCATGTAATTTTTAGTTACTATAATATTTTACAATATCTATATATATAAAATTTCAAATTACAAAACATGATTTTTATTCTGTTTTTGCTTGATTTATTTCCCTTGGGAACAAATTAATTGTTTCTATACAAATACTTTTTATCTGACTCTGTTTTATATCAAAATCATTATTTTTACTAATGTTTTAAACACTGATTTGGCTTCTTTCTTATGTATGTACTATACAGCATCTCTCCACCTTTATTTCCTGATTTTGCATGATCTGAATTAATCAATGTTATATCTGACCTATATATATTATTATTTATTTAATTTATAATTATTTTATTGGTTTGATTATCATATTTTTTCAGCGCAAATTATGTGAGAACTGCACTACATTTTAGGTCGGATATAACCTTTACAGATATTGAACAGATTTTCTCTAGGAGAAAAGTAGACTTTACTCTGTGAAAGAAAACTTAAATATTTTTCAGAATTCTTTGCTATATCAAAAATATGCTCATTCTCCAGCATTTTTTGGTTTAGCTACATGCCTCAAATATTTAAACTTTCAGATCATTGCACATTTTCTGCAAAGAATCGTAGAGCTCGAGCGGGTTAATCTACTTCACAAAAGATGCAGACACAGCTTTGAGTTTTGAACGTGCTTAGCTTTGTGTTACACCAATCCGCTGTTTCTGCTAAATTATGATTAAATGAGCTAATCACCATGTTTCTCTTCAAGTTGCCGTAGAGATGGCGTTTAATTTGCTTAAAAATCCTGTTACCCGCAAAACTATTGATTGAATTGATGTTTGAAGAGCGCAAGTCGTTAATAAAAGTCAACAAAAGAATAGATGATAAGGCGGAGTCTTGTGGTACGCCAGCATTTATTATATAATTGTCCAACAGAAAACTGTGAAAAACAAATGAATTTATTGTAATTTTTTGTTCTAGCTTACATTTTGTCATTTTAAGCAACCCGCTTGCATTCAACCTTAGATATTTTCATACCAATTTGCCCTATTTATGTTGTCCAAATTCAAGAATTTCGATAATCAAACGTTCGAACTTCTCTTTTGGCTCTGTTTTATTTGAAACCAAGCCCATCGGAGAACATTCTGGTAACAATTGTTTTTTGCTTCTGTGCAAAACAGTCAACATTATAAAAGAATCGTTATAAACATTACAAAACCACTATTTCGAAATATTTTTACATTGGTAAGAAATCAAATTTTAAATTTTAAATTCACAAAGAGTTGAATAAAATCGCCTGAATAGACTGTTAAAAGTTTTTTTTTTTTATTTCAATTTGTTTAGCAGATTCAAAACTCTTTGTAATTTTTTATGAACAAAAAAAATTTTTTTTCTTTAAAAACCGTTAATAAGTTTTTCTTAAAAAAATTATTTCAATATTATTGGATCACGTTTTACCTATATATTTTTTTTCTATATATTCCTATCAAATGTTAACTATCAATTTATCGACTTTTATAAAAATATTACTGAAGATTTCTTTTATTTAATATTTTTTTTTTGTTTTTCTCAAATAAAATTTCAAATTGTTCGTTTCATCTCTTTCTAAAATTGTATTTTTGATTTTTTTTTTTTTTTCATTTTTAAATTGTTAAGTAGGTGGAGCAATTGACAGAAAACATTATTTCACTTTATATTATATTCAATTCATTGAAAAATTTAATTTCAAATTCTTCTTTTTTTCAATATTTTTTCTACTTCTGACCTTATGATCTATTCCCATTTTTGAATTATGGCTAATCACAGAGGGAAATCGACAAAATTTATATACAAAAAAAACCGATAATTTAAATTAAAAATCTGTGAAATTTTTCATTTCAGTATTAATTTATCTCGTTTTTTTTATTTTATTTCGAATTATTTGTATTTTAGGAAATAATTATTTGAAATAAAACAAAAAAATAAAAAAAAAAAATTATAAAAATACAAAAATATGGAGTTTGTTTTTGGGTCTTAGGTACATGGAATTGATTGAATTGATTAAAACAATTTAAAATTTGAAAGCCAGCTCGTGATTTGTAATTTAAGAGAACAAAAAAAAAAAAATAAGTAAAACAAAACTAAAATGGATTCAAAATAATTTATTATTTAATATTAACAACACTTTCGAATAGAAAAGTTAACACATTATTGGTAAGGTAATTGCGATAGCTATAAAAGTAAAAATACAATAACAGATATTCAAGTTAATTTTTTGTATGGAATATTAATTTTGACTATGTTTCTATCTCTCTCTATCTCTCGAATATATTTGTTGGTTATATTGGTTGGAAATGTATTTTTATAATATTTAATTTACCTTTCGTATTATTTGTTGAGATCTTCCTATGTTTAAAAAGTCTACCAAATAATGTAAAATACCATTGTAAGGGGTTTTCCAATAGGGATGATATGATTTTGAAGTGACTTTTCGGCATTTCAAATGTATCATGATCTGTAATTTTTTTTTCATTGAATTCAGTAATGCTTACAAATTCACCGTAAGCGTCGTTAATTTGCTGATTTTGCCTTGGAACAACTTGAAAACGATAACGATTTTTTTAATAAAATCATCTTCTCCGATGAGACCAGCTTTCTGACATTGGATATTTGATCTCCCTTATTATCTGATTCAATCTATGGTATATAATTCAATGTTAAGTTCAATGTTAAGTGTAAATTTAATCTCACTTGTTAATTTTTATGTATCGAAATTGTGATTTCCAATATTTTTATATTAAATAGTACAAAACTAATTATATAAATGTTGTTGATAGTTGATTTGATTCATTGGGATTTTAAGATGGATACAGCTTCAATTGATTTAAGATTATGTTATTTCATATACTTAATTTATATTATCATAATTTTAAAAACTATATGTTTTTTAACTAATGCGTACATAGTGAATTGCAATAAATTTTACTAAATAAATGGCACTGATTTTTTACCTGTTAGCTTATATATTGTAATTAAGGTTAAACACTAATAACAATTATAACGATTTATAACTAATTTGTGTTTTAAAGTGAAATAAAATTTTTATTAATTATTTTATTTCATTCTAAGGCGGCAGTTATTTTACAACTGTAGACATGAAATTTTAATAAAAAATTAACAAAATTGACAAAAAAATATTTTAAAAAACAAATTCTGTTCTTAATTTAAATATTTTAAGTTAATAATTTGAGTAAAAATCTATTTAATCGCAGAAAATAGTAAAATAATAAAACAAAAAAATTTATATGAACTTTTGAACTTAAAAATTGTTAAAATTTGGTACTGAAATTTATTTTAAGAATATCTTTTATTATTCCTACAATTTTGCATATAGAAATGTTGTGACTATCGCTGCAGTAAAATTGAAAAGTAATTAATGTAACGTAAATGTACCTATCAAAGCCCTACCACATTGTGCCGCCCAACCCCTTTTTTTGTAAATACAATACTCCCGCGCTTTATATTTAATTCTAATTTCTTTTGAAATAAAAAAATAATATTATCTCCTCCTTGTAATGCAAAATAATGCACATTTGTATTCATGTTAATAATAAGTTATTGACAGAAAACTAAACTAGGTAGACGTTTCAGTGAAAACAACGTTTTATTTCAAATGTTGAGATTTTTTTTATATTGTTAAGACCATAATAATTAAACTATGATGTTCACTTATTTATTTTATTCAAATAATTGTAAAATACATATTATTAAATAGATTCTAATACTTTTTTCAATTTGTAAATAAAAAATATTTAAAAGTGCTAATTTGTTTTGAGCGGGATTTAAGAACACGTAAATTTATGTTATATGTATTTCCGATCGACCGGGCGGAGTTAGGAAAATGATATATCGAAATTATTAATTAAATTATTCAACTATTTTGCATTATATAGGGATGCAAATGAAAAATTTTAAATTGGAATTGAACAAACTAAATTGGACCTAATTAATAAATTCGACTTGTTACAACTAAATTTTGAGTTTTGATAATAAATTTTATGAAAAAGCATGTCGGTTATATATACAAATGTACAATATGTCCTAATTGCGAACTAAATATTTGTAAACTAATTTCAGTCAATTAATTTTATTTCTTGTCTTATATTTAAAAAAACGTACAATTTAATGTTTATACCAATCACATTATTTTTTATAAATAAAAGCAATTTCTAAATTTATCTTGCCATCAAAATTTTGTAAAGGTATCTGAAATGAATTATCAAAAGAATTTGTTTATATTTGAAATATTTTTTTGGTTCTACGGATTATGCAGACATTTCAAGCAATTTAGATTGATGCCAATGTTCGATATAATGGGCAAGTTGAATTAATAGGTCAAAAAAGTGATCAGTTCCAGACCAATCTAATCCATTGATAAATCACCAGCATTTCATAAAAAACTTGAAGAAAGTCGCATAATCAAGAAACTCGAGGAAAGACGTTAGAAAAAATTAATTAACACCATTTAAAACTGTTTTATTTTGGCCTGGAGAAAATTAAGTTTCGAATAAAGTTAAACGAAATTTAGAAACAAAAAAGATATATTGAACATCAACGTAGTTTAAATGAACAAAAAAAACTGTTAATATGCCTTGTTATAATATTAAATTTGGTTTGGAAATTTTGTTTGGAATACTGCATTATCGTATTTTTAAAATACCTATTATATTATATAGCTATAATAAATTTATCTATTTTATAAATGATAATAAATAATTCTACTCAAATATTATTTATTTATTTCAAATTATAGTATTTAATATTAAATTTTTATCACTTTTTATTATTTTATTATAATAACATTAAATTATTTAAAAATTAATTATTAATTTTTACTCTTATTAATTATTTTGAAAGGATTTCTTTAATAAAATCGTAAATTGATAAACGCAAATCGGAGATAAGCTCAAAAGACGGAATTAGGTATACCTGTGGGCGGAATTAGCTCATATTGAAAATTTCGAGCAGAAATATGTGCAATTTAATTTTTTTTGTTAGTCTTAATATTTTATTATTTATTTAGGCAAAATTTAATTATAATCGAAATAAAATAATTGAATTGTATTTAAAATTATACTAATTATTGTAATTTAAAAAAAAATAATTAAAAAAACTTATATTTTTCTTATTTTGTCAACTTAAACTAATTTTTCCTTAAGGGGGCTGAAATTAGTACATTTACGTTATGTATTTTACGATTCGTTATAACTATCTTTAATTGCTATAACTTATTATTATTACGTAAAACTAATGATTAACTTTTAACTATAAGATGAATAAATTAATAAAATAAATTTATGTATTTATAATTTTTTTAAATCTGAAATATTAAAATTTCCATATCATTTTACTTTTAATAAAAAGATAAAGTTCGATATTTTGGTAGATTTTTATAACTCAAGATGTATTAATGATATCTTTTATAATATAAGATATAAAATCAATCAAAATGAAAATCAGGAGTTGTATAGGAGTTGTATAGATAGTCTAACACTATAAATACCTACCGATGAGTTCTATTAGTGTTATGATGAACGAAAAAATTCATAAAAATTAAAAAATTAAGTGAAAAATTAATCAAAATATTATTTTGTTTGAGTATACGAACATATTAAGAAAAACTATATTTAATAAATAAATAATTTTAACTCATAATTTTAACAAATCTATACTGAAATACCTACATTCGGAAAAATGAAAAACGCAATCATTTAATTTCATATAAAAGAAAAATTAACTCTCTTCGAATTTAAATAAACAAAACATTTTCAACTTCTAATAGTTGAAAAACCGATAAATTTCAAATGAAAAAATATATAATTATTAATAATTATAATATGTGAATACAATCATAACTCATCTATATTATGTTTAATATGATATTGTATGAAGCATATAAATCTTTGCATAAATTTACTGCAAATAAATAACTTAATTTTTGTATTCTCAATTTTCCTTCCTAATCATTTATATATATATATACTATCTATCTATATCTACCATCAATCTATGTACTACAAAGTATGTTTTTAGTCACAGTTGAAGAATTTTTCATATTTATAAAATTATAACCTAATCTTGTTATAAGAAATTATTTACAAACGGTTACTAAGTCAGTCAAAGAATATATAGGCAGATTCATAATACTAGATACTTGAATGCATGTACAAAATGAATTCTCCTTTATTATTATAAATTGTGGTGACCACAGTAATGCCCAACAATTTAATAATTTTCTTTGAAAAAACAAAAAACAAAAGAGAAAATCAACAATCTGAATCGAATAAATACAACAAATTATCAATTTTAATATATATAATTATTTTACTTCCTTTATTTATTTATAAAAATAAAAAAAATTATAAATTCAAAATATCAACAATACAAAACAACCATGTTCCCTATACAAAAAATTATTGAACCGGTTCAATTTAGTGCAAAAGTATTTCTGTTTTTTTTTTTTTTTTTTTTTTTTTTACTGACGTGCACTCGTTAATGTCATGGAATATACAGATTGTGGTTTTAATGACTCAATTAGAAATATTTTCTGTATAAAAATGTAAATTGAATACCAATACTTTTTTCTTTGTTTTTGTTTTTCTCATATTTTATAAATTCAATTGAATTATTATGTATATCTAAATTGAAACAAATTATAATTTTTATTGTACTTTTATATACTTATACTTATACATTAATTTTAATAATTTAATTGATTTAATATTACATTGGTAATAAAAATTGTTATCAAGTCATTGATGATTTTAATTGACTGTTGAAAAACAAATTCTAACGCTAAACAATAAGTTTTTCTAAAAACTACAAACTCACACGAGTACACCTAGAGTACAGCCACCGAACCCACAAACATCTATAAAGTAAATCCTTCCCTCTCCTGGCATGTATATGGTAATAATTATATTTTATTCCAGAAGTGACTGAAATAGTCACTTTCACTTTCGCACTTAACTTAACCCTTAAATGCATGTCTTTTTATTTCTGGTCCAAAAAATAAATTTTGATTTGTATTTGGCACAAAAAACATTAAAATAAATTTAAATTTATTTCAGGTTTCTGGGGGCTCCGGGGGACATTTTTTACTATACATATACATATATGTAACAACGTGTAAATAGGCAATAAAATAATATTTTTAATGAAATCAAAAGTTAAATATTATTTGTATTTAATTATAATAATTAACAAAGCAATTTTTAATTTTGTTGAAGCAAAAAACATTTTACATTTGGAACAGGATATAAAAATGTAGCCATTACAATCAGGAATTTTACACCGCGTACGTTTTTCATTACACTAAGGTTCATAATCAATGTGATCTGACCTAATGTCCTGCGAAGGTCCAACTGACTTTGGATGTTTTCTTTGTTTCGCTTCTAGTCTCATTTGAGTTTCTGATTTTGATTTCTTTTTGTTGTCCAAGGATACATAGCGTTTTAGCAACTTTAATAATCAATACGGAAATTCTTTTGTGTAAGCTTCTGAGTAGTCTCATTGCAATTTGTGTAGAGAATCCAAGCATTTGTAAGGCACAAATCGAGTAAGTGGAAAAAAAAAACTCTTAAATACCATTTCTTAGATGCCAGTGAAGTTTTTTGTTGGCCAATATGGCTATCTAACAATTTAGCTATTATGTGTTTATTATACATATGTATTATATTTGGACAAGATACTTCAATATACTTTTTTGCTTCCTATCATATCTTTTTTTCGTAGAAATAGGATTAACGCCTGATATGGTTGAAAGCAGTATGACATTTTTAGTATCTTTCCAAATTACTGATATTATATCGACATTATCAGTCTGACATAAGTATTCCATTGATGTCCTTTTTTAAGTCTTTATCAGAAGGGAATTTCCAGTTCGGTATTCGATTTATCCTTGCTGTTCCTAAATTGAATATTTGTCTTTGTTTTAAAAACGCCAACACACTTTAAAATTTGTATTTTACAGAAACTAGTTAAACTAAGTTTTATCTGTCAATACAAATTTGATGTTGAATACTTATTTTATAAAATCACATTTGATTAGGGAATTTCTCCAACAATTTTAAATAAAAATCTTCAAAATGACGATTATTTTATTTTCATTCCACATTACATAAATTTAAATATTTTACCATAAAATACTCCATAACTTAGGAAATTTTGTAAATACGTTTTAACATAATCTAATACAAAATCCTTTTCTAACTAAACCTAAATAATAATGATGTCGAAGCAAAAATTGCACGACTTTTAAATTGATGTTGCATATATGCAACAGTATACATTTAAGGATTGAATAAAAGGCTAAAAAAAATGATATTCTTAGTTTCAGTTTTAACTGGGAGATTGGATTTGTGTAGCTATTACATATATCATGATATTATAGGCATATTATAATAGGCGAATATATTACAAGGATTGTTGATTCAAGTCCTGTTCTGTTGATATCATAATTGTTGCAATGATAGCTTTTTATTTCATTACTGCAACGAATTTGGAAGAGCCGTTGACTTGAAAGAAATTAAATTAACCAGTTCTATTATTTGGAAGGAGGCTTTGTACTAAAACTATATTTACCAAATAAACATGGATAGTAAAAATGGTTGAGTGTTTTCATTCATCTGATTATTAATTATCAGATGTGTAATTTGGGCTCGAGAGACCCGCTCACGATATTGATGTTTAATTGAAGTTTTTTTTATTTTTTTTATTTTCTCTAATGAAAATTAACAAAAATAAAATATTTGGAAGAAAGTTGAACTCAAAATGTTTGTTGCAGTGCCGTATTTCATATTACGAAACGGCAATTCAACAAAATAATAACAAAATAATTTTTTTAAAAAAAAAATTAAAAATTAAAAATATTCGTATTAACACATTAACTTAAAATACATAATTTATATTCACCACACATTAAAAGTAGTCTTAAAAATATTTGTAAAAATAATTCTAATTTAATACAATGTAAATTCCATTTTAATCACTTATGTGATTGACCTTGATCTTTTGATACTCCTTAGTGTCATAAATATATAGTATGTAAGTTTTAGTGCAATACCCTATTCACTTATTTAACAAAAAAATAAAAAAAAACTATACTAAAATAATAAAGCGGTAACTCTTCTTAAATTTATTATTCAGTAACACATTCAGAAATATTGTCGAATAAAAAATGCTTCTGTTGTATATACATAAAATGATGAATGATCGATTGTACAGAGTGTTGCACATATAGTTAAAATTATATTAAAAACCATTAAGAAATACTATTTTACTTTTATTATATAAAGTGATTAATTAAATTCTGGTAATACATTATAGAAACATTCTGTACTTTAAAGTTAGTGTACGGAATTATGTTAACAATCATTTAAGTGTTATTAACTTTACAGCCCATAATAAAGTATTAATTTAATATTAAAAAAAAAACTGAGCTGTTAACCCATAATAGAAATTTGATTTTGTTAATTACAAACCTTAAACTTCAATTGATTGGCTTACAGTCATTGTCTGATCGGAAAGTAATTGTAGACACAGCATTTAATCACCAGATTCTTTCGGGCAACATGTTAGAGACTGAAATATGAAATTATTTGGTTGAAATACTTCAGAATCGTTGTGTTGATCCACATTCCCCATGAACAGTAATACAAAATTCTATCTCTTTCGATCGTTAACTAACCCACGTAATATTTTATTATTATACAAAAAAAATTAGTGCTATAAGACTCCTATATGACACCCGATAAGCACTAAAAATGTTATAATGATGTTTTTATACGAATGATGTGATTAAGATTTCTATAAGGATATTCTTATAGTAATGGCGGGTAGTAAGTGCTAAAGCAATGTTGTTATAAGTCTAAAAGTGCATGATCCTTTATCAAGAGTTAACGTGCTGTTATAAGAATAGCAGCAGTGATGTTACTATTTTATTGTATTCCTATAATGTTACTACTAAACTTACAGTAGGTTTTGAATAAAAATTTATACATGGTAAAAAAAAAAATGTTTTTTAAATAAACAAAATTTTCAGTTTTTTACATTCTTTTCGCAAAAGTATAATTTTTACTTAAAAGAATTATTATTTAAATATCAAATTTGATGTTATGCATTAATTAACGTACATTTTAAAGATGCAATTTAAAAATACATATTTATTTATTTATTTAAAAATTGGTTGTATTTGAAGCGCAATTTTTTTTTTCGAAGTATTATTATAATTAAAAATGTCCATGAAATTCCGTTCCCAGCCAAATTTTGCATTTTGGTCACAATAATTATAAATATTAATAAAATTATTCTAAACCACAAAATATTATTTATTAGTAGGACATTTTTTATATTGTAAATCATTTAATCATAAAATTATTATTTTAAAATAAAAAACAATACCTTTCTCACACTGGCACAACATAAATTATTTCAAATGAATTTCATTTCAAAATAAAAACATATATACACTAATGCATATGTATAGTCTATAACAATATTACAGCAATTACTTCGGTGCTTTATAGGATTCTCCATTTTAGTGCTATAACGTATTTATAACGCAACCACTGCGGAGCACTCAAATTAACACTAATAGGGTTAAAATAGTGCTTATAATAGTGTTATAAGAGCGCGCAAGAATCTTATAGCAATCAAATTGTTATACGTGGGAAGTGCTGTAACTCTTAAAAAACGATTACGTAATAATGTACATATATGACTGAGACTAACTAACAACTTTTGTTTTTTTAGCTTAGTTATGCATACTAGTTATACTTATTACATATATTTATTTATGATTTTTACTTCTCTCTCTACCAACAGCATGTAGATACCTGATTTACTTTATTTCACTAATATTTTTCTCATTGCAACAGTAGTTTTTTAATACTGGATGATGATATATAACACAATCAATTATAGCAAGTGTAGTAATAGACATTTGATAAGCCTTTCTAAGCATTAATCTGACAGTATAAGACTTTTTTTGTGAATGTACTGCACCACAATGACAGTTGCTTTTAGAAGAAGTCAGTTTTTTTTATTTATAACACGTTTTTCAAAATGAGACAATGCTTTCAGAGCTTCAAATATCATTAAATAGAGATCACTAAGTCAAGAAAAAATTTAAAAAAAACTCTCCAGGATCAAAAAACAAATTTGCAACATTAATAAAGTTTTTAAGAACGGATTCAGATTATTAAATGGCATTTTGATATGACATTATCAACCTCACCATATAAACAACTTACATTTTTTTTTATATACCTAAATAATCAAAACTTAAATTAAAGAAATTTATACTTTCGTATCATGGCAAAGGATATAATTTGAAAATAACTGGGAAAAAAGGATAGAAGAACTTACAAAAAAGTTGTACAAAAGTTCAAGAATAATATTAAAAAATGTATTCAAAATGTCTCCACTGATCAAAGGGACATTTTTCTTTCCCCCAATGTTCAATTGATCAATTTGTGTATCATTTTAAACCTAATGTTTGGGTTAACTTAAAAAAAAAAAAAAAAACCTGCTCCAGTCGTCTATATCTTAAAATTAAAACCCATCTAAAAACCTTTATTCTGGACTTACTAGGTGGGTGATCTTTCATGTGTTGAAAAAGACTACCGCTTTATACAAAGCTCAAAATGGCTTAGCGAGTTGGCTTGTGCGAGAAAAATTTCCATAATACAACAATGAACTTCATTTGTGTGTCGATGAATACCAGCAGTTACTACTACCTAAACCTATTTACATATCTACTTAAATAGTTTAAATTGTTTGATCTTAGTAACGATTTAAACAACAAGCTGTAATAAATTCAGTTATATTTTATAATAAATAACTGTTAAAACCTTTCATTCCAATACCGGAGAAGTTTAGCTTAAACAAACTGCACCTATATACTTGGGAAAAAAGCTAAATACTAACAATTCAATGTATAGTAAATTAATTAAGTTGTAGTAAACTCAAAATCATAAATCGAGTCCAATTTCCAGATTGATTTGATTTTATGTCTTTTTTTATTTTATAATTACAAAGAAGTATTTTTTATTTATTTTTTTGCAAGTAGCATACTTTAACGGAATTCCAATCAAACACCTTAACAATATGATTTATTCCTTTCATCTTTATTATAAAGAAGTTAAGATGTATTCACTTCTCACTTCAGCATCACTCATCAAGTAAACTATTCTCTTTTATTCACTTCTCGTTGATTCAGCACATCTCATTTAAATTTAAGTTAGCAAAAAAAAGTAATGAAAACAAATTCTACAGACCTTTTGACCAAATAAACAATCAAAAACAACAATAATAAAATAAAAAAAAAAACAGAAACTATATAGATACCACTGTAATTTAACTGCTCATATCAACTTGAGTTTAAATGGACAAAAGATTTGAAATCTTTTTAAATATTTTTATTGTATTCAGTTCGTATTCGATTTATTTCTTTACAATTTTTCGATATTCGCACTTTGGATAATTTCAACAAAAGGACAATGCCTTCAACATTAAAAACTTATTCAACTTCATCATATTGCATTGATGATGAAAAATCAAAATGATGGATTGGATCTCATTTTGCCGGTATTGATCTTATATGATTGAATATGTTCGGCAGCGGTATAAGCTCCATCAATTTATATTTATTGTTATGCAATAAATAAAATAAGTTTTGCAGATTAAAATTTATTTTTCAATAGAATTGGTTTTCAAGTTAATACTTAAAAAGATCACTTGTAAGAAGTGCATTTCAACTGAATGAAACTCTTTAAAGAAATCAGTTTTTTATTATTTAAAATAAAAATAGAATAAATTTTTTGAGTAGCTCACTATACAATCAAAGTAAATTTTAAGAATTTTAATTATCAGTGCGCGATTCAAAATTTAAATTTTCTAGAATTTCTTTAAAAATTTATTTTTTTAATAAATAAAATAGATTCTTAAGTGATGGTGAAATATAAAGAGAGTTTATAGACTGCATTTTGCTTTTTATCTTAGAATCATATTTTAAAGAGAAACAAACGTACATTATCGCTTACTATATAGTCTTGCAGACCTTTCATTATTGGCTGAAGCAAATATCGGTACATGGTTGCAATTTAACGAATTATAATTGGAAATTTTACGCAATTGTTTCCCATATACCTTTCAATATATTGTGACACTTGCGATATGCATATTGAAACGGTTATCTGGCTTACATTAATATGATGAATAGCACCAACTGGGCGTTGATATGATCCAGTTGGAAAAAAATTTATTACTACCAAAAACTACAAATGAAACGGTAGATATTCCATTCAATAAACGGTATTGATCAAAATGCATTTCAATTATTTTAATTGCTTTTATTTGAGGCATTCGAAAATTTTAGCAAAACAAACAGTTAGGTATTATGTTGTGAAAGGATTTGCATTGTCTCTTAAATTTCTGTACAAATGTTTTTGAATACGACTAAAATTAAGGAAAGTGAGAAAATAATTTTTATTAATAGTTTATTTAATAAAACTTATTTTCTCACTTCCCTTAATTTTATAGCAACTTATGAAAGACGGGATAGGTATGACATTCTCTTTAGTTTCCTTTATTCATTTTTCCAATTTAAATAATAATATATAAAAAAAAATTCTTCCATTATCGGCTTTGGTTTTATTTTTTATTTATTATTATTTACACTATTTTTTTTAAATTTATTATTTGAAATATTTTTGATGGTGTTGTATTTTCACTTTTTTATTATTAAAACATTTTTCATTTACTTTTAAAATTAACAAGCTGATCCAGAGTTCCTTATAACTTAAAAGTATTTTAAGTTATATTTATGACTTATAAGTTATAACCTTTATTTCAGAATAGCAAAATCTTTTACAGTCTTTTAAAATTATTCACCATACTACTTTAAGATCCTATGTTTTCGAAGTCTTTTAATCTTATAAAAATATGTTGTAGAACACCGATTTCTTAAAACTTTCTTATAGCTACTAGTTATAAGACTAAAAGATTAAGATCTTAATTCCAGAATAGAGGGGTATAACAGAACTGTGACTACAAACGTTTTTGACTATAAACGAATTGAAATACATCGATCTACTACGTAAATTGTGTCTGAAAGAACTGCTTCTGTGCAATTTCACATGTGATTCACTAGTATTTATTTATAAGATAATTTTCATTGCAATTTACAATAATTAACACTTATTATTATATTAAATTACAATCAACTGCATTGGTTTAAGTGTTAGTGTATTATCGACGGTCACTACTACCTACAATAATAATTGTAAGTATACAAGAAAAAATTCAAATATTCAAAAATATATTTGAAATCAACATCTCTGTCTCAGAATTAGCCCAACAAAACGACTTAACATTTATTTTCCAATAATTCTCTCTATATTTCTATAGCATTTTTTCAAATACGTTGTTAAAAAAAAATTTTTTAGTCGTTACAAACTATTCAAAATTAATTACTTATATTTCCAGAACAATGACATAACTCTATAGTCTATATTATCAAACGATTATATCTAAATTCATCTCAATCCTTCAAAACTATTATTTAATATTATATTTTTATGTAATATATAAATGAATTATATTTGAATGTTCGTTGAAAATTTTAATCTTCAATCATAATCATTTGATTCAATAATTTTGCAATGTCATTACCATCATATCTCATATATTATATTTTTTTTTTATATTAATTTTTTTTTCTCTTAATAGTTTTTTTTTTTCTTAAATATTCAACCCCTTTTATATTTAATTTATTTTTTGTTTTCAGTTAATAAAATTTCAATTTTTCTTATTTCACATACCATTGCCATTTTTCATCATACAATAAATGCTAATGTTAAAAAAAAAATACGATTACTTACCTACCTACTATTATGTATAAATTAATTTCGCAGGTGCTAAGTTAAATGTATTTTCACAGCAAATAATTATACTTAATAAAAACATAAAAACAAAAAAACAAAGTAATTAATGTAACCGTAAGACGAGTTGTTCAATATACGTAAAAATATATTTTGAAAAATATTTTGATTAAGATGTTGTAGAGTGGACAATGGACACTACAGAGTATCATAATTAAAAAGAATAAGTATTGTCAAACAATTTTTAAATATAAGATTTAAATAATACACACTGGCTAAAATACACTAAGAAGTTGATATTCACGTATATAAGAAGTATAATTCTCACATATATATGGGCTGTCGTTTTTAGTAATATAATCATCTAGCATCTATTGGTCATCTTCGTTCGTAATCGTTCGTAACTTTCTTCTTCCTCTTTAACCCTTCTCCTTTCCCAACTTTTCTTCCTCTACCTAGTCAAATATTCCGACTAGTATAAAAGGTATCCACTTAGTGTTTTGGCTATGTATAGCAAAAAGCTTTAATTCCCTATGAAAGCAAAATAAAATGCTTTATAGATTTGCGGACCTGGTCATGTATTTGGATGAAATAAATAGCGAAAACAAAATGTTCAGAGTATAATTTGGTAACAACTGAAATAAAACTAAACTATACGCTATTTAAGATGACCTACTATTTTTCATATTGAATGAGTGTTTATATACCAGAAAAATGACAAATAAATAAATACTCGACTATTCCATCGTATCCGAGGTTTCAATTGTTTAACTATGTGATTTATACGGGTAAGAGAGTCAGCCGTACGCAAACAGTTGTGCATCTGGGTCAGTGACCGATAACATGTTTCCCGAAATTAATTCCACCTAAGCTACTATCAAGAATATAAAAAAAAACAATAAAAATCCTACAGAAAAAGCTATTGTATGTGATTTTGTTTTCCAAATCTCTGTGTAAAAGCAATTAGAGTGTTCATACCATAGACTTGGAATTATATATAAAAAAAAAATAAGCAATGATTAACTGATGACAGAATTATTTAAAAAAGATTATTATTGAAATTGCTCTAAATATAATTAAAAAGACATACAAGCAAACGAAATGTATCAGCAGGAGCCATGGGTCATTGATAAAAACTGTTGTAGATATTGATTAGGTTAGAAGTGTAATTCTTAGAACTTTTTCATTTTACTTATATGTCACACACATTACTAATTATTAACCTAACACAACAATAACAATGTAAAGTAAGTATAATCATCTCTCATCATGATGCATTAATATTTTTCACTAGATTCTACCTACACCTACTTCCATAATATATTAAAAAAAATTGATTTAGTCTCTCAATTCTCATTCTTTCATTCATAATGAACTCTTTTATCATTATTATTGTTGTTGTTATAATTGTGTTAGTTGATATATGCTGTACATTTTTAAAACATTTTTTGAATTCGAATATTATTAATATGTATGTAGTAGTTAAGAGTTATATTATATGTACGAGTATAAATAATTTGAACATATATAATTATATTTGGTAACTAAGGCTTCAGACAACAAAACAAAATTAATATACATAAGAATTAAATATCAAATTAAATTGCGTTTCAAAGAGGATTTAAAAATTACATAAATAAAATAAGCGGCTTAACTATGTGTAATACATGTTTTCTAGTATCTTATGTGACTTTTATTTCATATAGACATAAAATTGGGCGAAGATATTTTGAAATTGAAAAAATTATGAAGACCGCAAATAATTCTAAACAAAAAAAACTTAAAATAACTCACATTAGCTTCCCTGTTGTTTTTTTTGTATAATATCAACACACTCTACCAACAATAACATTGAGTCGGAAATATCCTGTACAGTACTAAACTGCCGATTTTAATAAAAAAAATATGAATTATTTACAATGCCGCACAACACTATTCTACTTTTATTATTCAATATTATCTTTTGCTAATTTAAGTTATCTTAATTGTATGAATAAATATTATATATTATGACTTGCTTGATTCAAGCTCAGAATAAGTAAATAAATAAGTCAATAAATAAAAACAAATTTGTCGATAAAAATATGAAAATTCATCTATTGGAATATTTTAGATTTAACGACTAAATTTAGTTTCTATACTTAAGGAACAGACGACGCGACAATTATGAATAGACAGATATAAACAACAAACATAACAATCAAAGAAAACAACACAAGTGACGCATATTATATCTTTAAAAAAAAACCCCTTCTACAACACAATTTACAGAAAAAATACATATACAGATCATACATGAATTTCATCAATTTAAATAATCATTTAAAAAAATAAAAATATCAATTATAAATAAATAATTTCTTGTCATGATTCTTTTATCACAAAACTTTATTAAAAAACTATAACAATTCAGCTAATAACTTCCTTTTTTTTTTATTTAAAAATCAAAAATTAAAAAACAAAAAAAAACTCGAATGCAAAGTCATTGCAATTCACAATTATTCAAAACACTCCTTAACTAAACTGATGACTGTGAATATAATAATATTGTCGTTATAATAAACAGTCAATCCTTGAAAACAAAAACAAAAACAAACAAAAACGAAAACAAAAAACGATCCTTCTTTAAATTTTATTGATGTTATTTGCATTAAAATTACACTAAATGAGCATTCAAACATAATACATTTTCATATAATATAGATAAATAAAATAACGGTTAAGGATATCCTTTAACGGTTTGATGCATGCAAATTTTAATTTTTATTTGAATAGAAAAATAATAAAATCCATTCTCACCAACTATAAATGCACACATAACAGGAAACCAAAAGACAATTTGGGTGATTGTGGCTTATTTTGTTTTTTTTTTTTCATTTTTTTTTATGCATGTGTGTGTGCATGAGAATAAAAATATTGTGTGTTGGAGAAAAACGAGAATAAATGACTGATAAAGAGAATGAATGAAAAGAGTGTGGTGCGTGCAAAATTAAAAGATTTTTGCATGATAAAAACGGAAATAAAACTTTCGTGACTTTGACAGGAAGAAAAAGAAAAATATAATGTTTACACTTTTGTATTGTTTTGCCATAAGTACTTGTATATATATTTTGTAATTGATGGGGTTGAAGAATAGAATGCACGCCAAAAATTGTTGTTATAATTTTATGGTTTTATTTGTTATTGAAGTGTTGATTATTTTTCATTTATACAAATAGAGAGATACTTCTATATAAAACAAGAAGGAGCATATTCCGATCTAAAAGAAATTAATGCCGGGTTCCTCAAGGAAGTGTACTTGGTCAGATATTGTACTTGCTGTACAATTGGGACTTTCCTGCACTAGAAAATAATATAATTGCGACCTTTGCAGATGATACAGGGGTTCTGGCTGAGCGGGGAAATAATAAGGAATCGACAGAAAAGCTGCAGAGAACTATAACAAAAGTCCAAGATTGTACAAAAAGATGGAGGCTAACATTAAATGAAGCTAAGTCAGTACATGTGAATTCCACAAAGAAAAAACTTGACGAAAAACCTGTATATATAAATAAAAGGCCAAGAAACACCCCATTAAAATGTTGTCAAATATGCGAAATTTCTCTGGAAAGCTCACATCAAAAACAAGAAAGACGAATTACAAATGCGCTAAAGAAAAATGTACTGGCTCATAGGTAAGAATTCTACCTTGACAATACAAACTTCTGCTCTATAAATAAATATTGAAACCAATATACATCCAGCTATGGGGATGCAGCAAAAAAAGTAATAGAAATATCCTTCAGAGGTTTCAGAATAAGGTCAAAAATAATTACCTAATAATGTGATCACACACCAATCGCTAAAATCAATAAATTTAATTTATTTTAAGAAATTGTAAACAATTCAAAATCGTAAGTCCTAAGAAACATTGTCAACGCGCTCTGGTTCGTCAGAAACTATGATCTGCATAGAGATTTGCAAATAGAATCTGTCGATAAAGAAATACAGAAATTTGCAAGAAATCACGAAAAAGGGCTAGGGTACCATGTAAATGTGGAGGTAGTCCAGCTCCTGGACAATAGAACTATAGCCAGACGACTGAAAAGAATAAAACTTTTTGTGTTAGTGCAGCAATATTCACCCACATTCTTGAAAACACGTCGCGTCGGTGTTAGGGGGTTGAGGTGCTCCTGCTTTTGGATAGATTTGTTTTTCCGAGATTTGTGAAAAATTTCTTTATGTTGACTAGCAACGAAATGAGGTTTTTCACAAGTCTTCGAGAATTACGAATTTGTCACTGGTGCGATGAGTCTTCAAGGATATGGGTGAATACATCAAAGGAAAAGTTAAATAGACATCGCTGGATGTAGTCTACATTGAAAATTAAAATAGAGCCAAGATATAATTGGTCATTAGTACTGTAGGACTAGATCGCAATATAGGAAGGGTGTGGCTTAGTGGGTAAGAATCCCACACGCGGTTCGTTGTGTCTTTTGAAGATTCCCATTAGCCTGCGTATAAGCAAAAAGAAAAAAAAATGTATACTTGTTTGCTTTGAAGATTGCACTGACATCCGAAATTTTCCATTATGGCTGGGACCATCAGTAGAAAATGATGAGTTGCTAGAATTAACGTAATAAACAATGTGAAAGTGTTATAGTAGGTGTATAGTAGTGTTATAGAAGTGTTATATATGAAAGTGTTATAGTAGGCAAATTTTACATGGAGGTATAAGCTTGAAAATTTTTAGTCGTATCATCACTGTCTATTTTGGATCTCTTAATGATTTTTCAAATTGCTCTATTGAATATTATAGAACCCGTCAACAACGAAGTTCTTGCAGAAATTTACTAATAGTAGAATAAATGTAAATATATTGAAAAAATATTTGACAAGTTGGTACATTAAAACCTCTATTAGCCAGTTTAATTAAGTACGATTATCATTACAAATACTTAGTTATGCTGAGTCCGATTGTTTTTGTCTGACCCCAACTTAAAATTATTGATAATAAATTAGCTTCTGCAAGCTAGTAAATTCAAGTTTGAAATATCTCAATGGAGTATTTTAGATTAGTTCCGGCACATGTCAATAATATCCACAATTATTTAGCTTATATAGTATGTAGTACGGATAAGTTATTGAATTAAGATAATTTAAAGAAGTCAAGTACAGAAAACTTGATATATAGTGAAAGAAAAAAAAAACATTATGAAATATTTGGCAAAGGTGATTCAAATAATATTACTTATAATTATTAAAAAATTATCTAATGAAGGGACTTTACTTTCTATTTAACTAGATGATTCTAATAAATATAATTTGATTTAAAATAACTAATTTCTATATAGGCATGATTGATATAGGCAGAAATTTCTTATCATTTTAGGTTAAATTAATGAATTAAATTCGCATGAAATGTTTTTTTTATCCCATTTTATATTTACATCCGTCTTAACATAAGCTACCTAGTAACTTTTCTTACATTTTGGGTAGCGTGATTACCAACATTATATAGTAATATTTTGTTGCTTCCTTTTCAACTTCAAATCTATTTATTAAATCATGTGGCCTGTATTTTCAGCCGTCTATTTCGTTTTTTCTCGCAGAGTGTTAATTTTATTATTAGAATGGGTTGATAATTGTTGTTATACTAACTTGTCGTTTGAGTGGCTTCGTTTATTGCCAGGATTTTTAAATCACGGTGAAGACTGCAGATCATTATTTCTCATATACCATTCGGCTCTCGCCGAATATTAGAACGATACATTATTTTTGATTGTGCTTTTGTATTAATATAATGTTGATATTACTTGACGCACCCTAAATTTCTGCTCCAAATTTCAATATCGGTTTTATATTGTTTTATAAAGCAACAGCTTGATTTGAATGAAATATGAATTAGAAAAATATATTAGTAACTAGTTATTGCAAATTAAATACTATTAATTAGGTTAGTTTTTATTTTTGCACTAAACTTATGTATATGAAGCTATTTTATTTTTTTTTTTTAAATTGGGGAGTTCAAAGTAGCCGCGACCTCTTAAGATCTATTGTACTTCCCCGTCCATTTCAGAACTGCAGGTCTATGTCCTTGATGAAAGCTATTGTTGCCTTGATGGCAGGTCAGAATCAGGCGATTTGTATCCCTGGAAGTGTTTATATCTTTTTCGAGCTACAGCGTCGCAATCAAATAGAATATGGGAGGAGGACTCCTCCTCTTCTAAGCAGAATCTGCATCTATCTGTGCTCGATCTACCAATCTTGAAGAGATGTTTATTAAGTGGACCATGACCTGTGATGAACCACGTCAGCATTCTGACATTGAGTCTAGTCTCCCTGATTATCTGGTTCAATCCATGGATATTTAGCTTGAAAAAGAATTTGGACTGCGTAAGTCCTTGGCAGCTATCCCATATGTTCTGGGTTTCTTTGGACTCCCACTTGGAAACAATTCCTTGTAGGTAAGCCTTTGAACGAGCAATACTTGGCTCTGGTCCCAAGAATTGACTCTTCACACCTGTTTTTGCAAAGACATCTGCCTCTTCATTGCCCAAATTTTTTCAAGCTATTTTATACAAATTTTAGAGTATACTCTGTACGAACAACTGTGGACTCTGCTGTTAAAATAATAAATAAATATATTAGATTGAATTTATTAATAATGTAAATAATTTTATGTATAATATTAAAATTTTAAAGTAATTCATAATAACTGTATTTCTGTAAAAATAAATACGGTATTAAAATAAAATAATTAAGTATATTTTATTAGAAAGAAAATGAAATTAAAAAAGAAAATACAAATCTCGGAATATCACCAGCGCTATGCCAACTACCACCTCTCGTCTTCTCATTAAATACCTATTAATTATATTTTATAGTCAATTAAACAGCCTACATACATACATTTATTTTGTTCCAATTCCAATATTTCAATATATATAATCTTAATATATCAGTAGGTATTATATAAGTATAATATATATTATATAAGTATAACCTTATTTATTATATGTAGTATATAACTCTATATAGAATTAATTCGTTCAATTCTTTTCATTCATTCAATTTCATTCACTCAAAAACTATTTACACAAATCAGCTTTTCGATATAATTCTAGATTGTTTTTTTTTGTTTTTTTTTCTATTTAAACCAATTTAATCACATACAATCTAATTTAATGATTATTAAAACACAATTCTAAATCAGTATTTATGATGATGTTCTTCACTTATTTCCAATTCAATTCCACACATGATTCTTGTAAATGTCTCCAATTTAAATTGTTTCTTGTCTTTTGTTCAAAAAAAATCCAACAACAATTCGACACATAATTTTTGTCATCAAATCTAATCAATAGAAAAAAAATAGAAGCAAATAAAATTGTAGTTTTAAAATTTTAACCAGTTGCCATCAGTAGAACAATCATTTCATCTTATAATTTGATTCGAGTCTACTAATTTCTAATACAAAAAAAAACACCAATCAGAATCAAAAACACAAAAAAAAACAATTTTTTATGATCATACTGTGGCGCGGCGCGTTCATTGAGAAAACATTTTTTTTTCAAATGAATTTTACGATTATGACACTTTATTTCTTTTATACTCATACATTTTAATTTTTTATGTTTTTTTTGTATTCCAGTTTTCACTTTATAGAATTAGAAAAGTTTTAACTTTTTCAAATGATTTTAATTTCTGTTTAAATGATCTGTTCGTGGCTTAATTGTGACATTTAAAGTGATATTTATAGACAAAAATATCACTAAAATAAATATTAGAAAGAGAAAGAAACTTTATAGATTCGTATAATATTCAAAAATTAATCGGATCAAATATAAAAATAAAATTTTTTGTAAATGTATCAGAATTGGGATTTAAATTACAAACAAAGGAATTAAATAGAAAAAAAATTCAACTGTCAATCAGATCGATTGAATGTGTTTACTATCAGATGATGTTAACGATCAATCTAATTGATCGTGGAGACGACTTTACGTAACATAAATTCAAATATAAATTTGAAATTGTCAAACAACTGAAAAATTTTATTATTTAATTTGAAAATTTATTGTACTCTATTAAAGTCTTGGGTATCAATAGATAAGATTTAAAATAAAATATGATAACGGTGTAGTGTTGTAAGACTATTTCCGGTACCGAATTTACAAAAATATACTTCAATACTATACTCTTCAACTGATCAATTAAATAATTTAATTGATTTGTTGTGTTACTTCCTACTACGAATACTGATTTCCAACCTTATTATTTTGTATAATCATTTTAATGTTTATTTGCCACAAAGATAGTATAGGTATAATTTGCCGCATAAGAACGTATATGTTTACATATAAAGTTATTAAAGGTATTCCCATACATTATGAATTTTGTTATTATAGTTGTTTATAGACAGCTTCATGTCCTGAAAACAATAACAAGAATAAAAAAAATTACTATGATTAATATGAGCTGTTTATGATACATTGAAGGAAAATAGTTCACGTTTTGCACTAAAGAATTTTCCGCGGAATAATTTACTTCGGTTTGCCTTTATTCCGGTGTGAAATTTATTGACATACAAAAATTGTCTGATTGTCATAAAGCAAAAGCAAAAGCAAATGAAAATATAAACATTTATCCCCCAAAACTCATTTTCGTGCAACCCCTGATATTTCAATCCCTCGATTTCACCTAACTGAATATTGCATTCAATATATTTTATCCAATTACTGAAATATTTTTTGAATTTAATTCTAATTCAATCGGCAATCTAACATTTTTGATCGTCAATTGAGTCTGGTAAGAAGTGTAATAATGTACGTATGGATAAGATTGAAAAATTTGTACAAACATCATCACTTTGTTTGTACAACATTTAGTGAAAAATTTAGAGAACACTAAAAACAGTCCAGACACTAGTAACTGTCTTGTGTGGCTGCTCCGTAAAAGAGAACAAGAAATGTAAAAAAAGTAATTTAAATTTGTTTTTTTTTTTTAATTTTATAGTACTCACTCATAAAATATCGCTATAATTAATTATTTAAAACCAAAATTTTAAATTTTAAATTAATCATGACAAACATATATATATATATATATTAATATCTAATATTACTTATTACATTTCATACTTATAAATAATTTTATATTTTAATTGTTCCATATGAGCTTATCAGAATTTTGTATCGAACTACCACATGTTCAATTCAAATACAAAAAACAATTATATATATCATCATGATTATAATATTTAAAAAAAAAAATAAAAAAAAAAAACAATTAATATATGTACGAGCATATCTTAATTCGAGGTGATTCAATCCTTTGTATAGTAGAAAAATTTCAATTCATTATTTTAAACGCCGCCACCGTTTTTATTATACATTTAATACCGTTGGCAATATTCACCCCATAATATTTTCACGAATGGTATGATATTTCAAAATCGTTTTTAATTTTGTAAATTAAAAATTTAAATAAGGGTAGATAAATTAAAATAATTTTAAATATATTATCTTTAAAAATTATCTCTATAATAATTTCAATTTTAATATTCATTCAAAAATCTTATAAAATTCTAATAATTGTGTTTTGTATTCGCAACAGTTTGCTATATATTAAATTATAGTTCTTATGAATGTTGGTTTTAACGGAGTATGTATTTATACAGCAGCTTTCTATTCTTGTTTGAATGGTTAATCTATTATCATAGATGATTATATGCTTCTAGTTTTGTAATATAGGGCTGAAATTGTTTTCTGTCGTTACGATTTTTTGCTAGTCTTTTCTAAATTATTATCTGTTCATTAAATCCATATCTCTTTAAAAACATTTTTGAAATTGCTTTGATTAATCCTATATCAAATGTTAGTGAACCACCTTACATTAAATAATTTATTGAAATTTGTTTTAAAGATAAAACACTCTTAATTCTACAGGCTTGATTATTTCATTTTTAAGAAATATCAGATCACATTTTACCCGTTCAAATTGAATTTAGCAAGTTCTAGCTCTGTTTGCACTGATTCTGCACAAATCATTTTATTTATTTATTTAGAATCTTCGTTGAGAGATTTTTTGAGCCCTTTTTATTTTCAGATGTACTCCAGAATTTTGTTACAACGACTATTTCTGTATCTTAATGAATCAAGCTCTGATCAGCGTGAAGTTGGATGTGGGGTCCCACAAGGCTCCATATTAGAACCCCTACTATTCAGTGCAATCATCAATGATTCCAGACTGTTTAATAGAAGCTTATTGCTCCTTTTATAATGATGATGCACATATTCGAATTAACTGCCCTATTGTCAACTTTAAAAATTACATAGCCAAACCTGAATATTGAGCTTGAAGCTATCTCTCAATGGGCTGCAGCTAAACAATTCATGCTAAAAACAACAAAAAATAGTGTTTACGACTATTTTGTCCTGGAAACCTAGGAGTCCATTAAATTTAATACAATCATTAAATATTATATTAACAAATTTATTATTATACTTTTCGTGGAATGATCCATTGCGACTTCCACCTTAATCGCACCGTCTGAAACCCATTAACTTACAGTCGTTGACTGATCGTCGGGTTATTGCAGATATCTCTTTTATTCACTAGATCATTTCGGGTAAGACGATAGCGCCTGAAATTTCAAATTATTTGATTGAAAGGTCCAATCGAAATAATCTCATAGCCGTTGAGTTGTTCCACATTCCCTTCCACCCTACTGAATATGGTAGATTCGAGCCAAACACTAGAATGCTCCGTGAAGTAAATTCTAACTCTAGTTCTTTTGATCGACAACTAAGTGTTTTAACTGTTAAAAAACAATTACATTTTAATGTACGTACAACTGAGACTAACTAACAACTGTTGTTCTTTTTAGGTTTGATATTTTCGGCCTTACCTTTGGAAGTATTTTTAATAAACGTATAGCTATTAACATAGGTATTAACTTATGACTTTTACCCTTCTACTAACAGCATGAATCTGGTTTAGTTTATTTTTGGATTTTTCTAATCAAATGTGGCGGCGTTTTACTAACCCTACTGGATGATGACTTATTGCACAATTTATTGCACAATTTATTGGATGACAACTTATTTGCAGCCGAACGTCTGATGTGCTTGCTCTAAACATAAATCTGACAGTAATAAATGTATGGTCTTGTACACGTCGTAAATTCAAGTAACTGATTTTGTCTTAATCCATTTCCACTAAACTGGCAACAACCGCTTTCAGTCACCATTCCGGTTGACACTTTCGATATGTATCTAGTTTTCTATATAATCGATATTTTGCTTACATTATATCGATTTCTAGATTCGATATTTTTGTTAACGATCTTTGAGTACCTCGATATTATTTGATTGCGTCGATCTTTCTTGCGCTTTACAAAATTTTTTAAATTTTTACAGCAAAATAAATATAATATGACGTACATTGTGTTGTAGTTTGTATTGTATTTTTACGCGCCATATGCTGTTAAGTTTTAAACGATCTTAAATTTTAGGTGGTAGTACTGAAAACTTATAGGAAGTAGGAATTTAGCAAAGAAACAAAAAACACAAATTTGAAATCACTCGTTTCGTATTCGTTTTATTATTTTGGCTAGCGTTGCCTTTTTAAAATAAAAATAAGTTTAAATAATGTTAGATTGATAAAGGTAAGTAGGTAGGTAGGTAGTAGTGGCTGCCGACAGTACGCCGACACATTTAGACCGGTGAGGTCCATTGTGATACCACGGAAACTTTCCTCACGTAGTACCCTACTCGTTGAACCAATTTGAGCTTTTAACGAAGCGGCGGAGATTTTTGATACCAGTGATTTCAAGATCACCTAGCGAGTCCAGAAAGAAGGCTCCTAAATGGTTTTTCCTTTTATGATAGAGACCAGGTCAGGAACAGAGTAGGCGTTGCACAGTTTCATCCTCCTCCTCCTCCCTACACGTTCTGCAGAAGTCGTTTGAGGAGAGTTCCAGTCTTCTGGCATATTTACCAATCAGACAATGACCCGTAATGACCCCTACCATAGTGCTAATGTCACACCTTTTCATAGTTAGTAGGTTAAGGGATCACTTCAGGTTCAACATAGGCCATATTTGCTTGGTGATGTTGCAGTCTGGTCTAACTGACCATCTGAAGTTTGAAGCTTTTATTGCATCATTGCGAAGCAATAAATTACAGGTGGCAAGAGATGCACCCAGATTGCTCCTTCCCGGAAGGATTTCTAATATAGTACCCTCTCTAGCAAGTTGATCTGCCATGCAGTTACCTGGAAATTTCACTATGTCATGGCACCCATCGAAACAATATGTTGAACCTATCCGCTAGTTCGTCCAAAGAACGGTGACAGGCAAACACGGTTTTTGAGTTGATGGTTATCAACTGTAGTGCTTTAATTGCGGCCTGACTGTCTGTGAGTACACAGACATTTCTAACAGATAATACGCTGGATCTCAGCCAATCTGAGGCTTCTTTTATTGCAATCACCTCCGCCTGAAACGGAATATAGATTTGATATGATCTCTCAAAGAAGTACCAACGTAAAGATCTAGGTTCTCTGGAATAAATTTCTTGTTTTCCATAATAGAAGAGTGGCCAAGTAATTGTGGTTTCCACTGGAAATTGGCTTTTAGCCTGATTGCAGTTCTGGATGCCATTTATTTGCCATGGATATCTAATGATAAGAGATGAAATAGCGTAGATTGATAAAGAGTCAAAAGTAATTTAATACATTATTTAAAATTTTATAATATTTATAATATTTATATAAAAATCAATTTAAGTTGGTTTTATTTCACTATTGGCTTTTTCAGGAACGCGTATATCTACATATATCTCAATCCTAAACTCAAAATCTAGAATTTTTATTTTACCGATTTAAGCCGATATATTTGGTTTCGATTTTTGTAAATGCATCGATATATTTTCATTTGATATCGATCGATATATCGATTTGATTTTTGGATATCGCACAACACTAGTTGACGCCCTGTAAATAAGCCACTCTGTAACTTTAAGTGAACATCGAGCTTCTATTCAAATCGCTAAAAAATGTCTCCTAACTTATTTTTGAACCAACAAATTGTATAGACTTGTGTTTGACAATAGCTCCAACAGCAGCTAATTATATAACTTTCACCATCTAAATGTGTATTTTTCAACCTTTCATAATTAAAACCATCTAATGCCAAAGCAAAAAAACAAAGACAAAGAAAAAAACATATTTTTTTCGAATAAAATTTTTGAAAAAAAGGATACACAAGCATAAAGAAAGTTTACAAGAATAAAAATAACAAATATTACAATGGTATTTTAAAAAAGAGAAGAGTGTTTGTTAAGAGTGTGAATTAAATTATTTTTTTTGTCTTTAAATCCATTAAAATCCTTAAAATAGTGTGAAAAACAAACTCTTATTATATTCAATTTCTATATAGACCATAGTAACCGAATAATCAATTTACTAGGATTACAAACATCCTTAATACCTTAACAAAACAAAAAAAAAAGAAATAAATGAAAACAAAAACAACTCAAACAATGATGGTTCAAATTGTGATCTCTAGAGATGATTCATTCTTTATTTGATTAACGAAAGGAATCAAAAAAAAATTTCAACTCATAGTCAACATTGAGAATTTTGTAAATAATTTTTTTTTTTTTTGTGGTTCCATTGCTATGTCTATAGTATTTCAATATATACAACAAAAAATATCATATTTTAAGCTATATATATATTCTACTATAAGCTCTCTAGAATATTTAAAAAAACAAAATAATAATCATAATAATACTAAAAAACTACTCATTTCGGTTATTATTAATGATTTTTTAGCTTCTTGTTCTTCATTTTTATTATATTGTCTTTGATATTTTCCGAAAAATCATCATCATTACAGTACAGAAAATCCGAAAAGAATTTTTGTTGTTTTCTTTTTTTTGGAAAGAAAATTGCTACATCATTGCATCTTGAAAATTTTAAAATTTTTAATTGATCCATTTACTGACATCGTATATACATTATTTGAGTATATCCGAATTAAAAAAATGTATTTAAACTCCAGTCTTACTACCATCTTAGAATGGCTCCAACAATCTGTTCTGTTTTGGAAATACAAACAAAAAAAAAATATATATAAAAAAAAAAAATTTTTTTTTGGTTTTTGTGTTTTTGTTTTAATCATTCAGAAATCATGAATTTAACAATTTGAGTCAAATATGAAGGAGTCACTCAATCAATATAAAAATGAGGAAAAATCAATCAATGAAATTGAACCAAACCATTGTTTGCTATATATACATACGATAATGATAGTTATGATGAATTGAATATGTTTTGAAAGAACATCCTGAGTTATTTTTTATTTTTTTTCTTTTTTTATTATTATTGTTATTGTATTATTTTCTCAAAAACTGTTATTAAATATCTACTTAGCGGTGATGATGACCTAAATTGTTCCAGAAAGAAAAAAAGAATAAACATTTTTTTTTTTTTATTTTTTTTTTATTTATTATTGAATCACTTTGTAAATAGAGGCGGACTTAATTTTAATAGCTGAAAGCTATAACGCCGAATATTATTAACAATTTTTTAAATTTTATTATTATTGTGTGAAAAATTATTTTTTAAAAAGTATTCTAAATTTGATAATTCGTTTGTAATGTTAAAGTATATAAAATGAAAACTAGTTAAAAAATATTGACATAATTTTTAGATTAGATGATTTCAAGTAGTTTCAATTCTTTTCTATAGATAGTTTTGAAATATTGTTATTGATATTAGATAAATAATAACGGTAATACTGTCTACTGATAAAATTAAAATGATTACTGCTATAGCTATAGGTAGGTAGGTATAAATGACCATTTCTGTTGCTTTTGGAAAACCAATTAGTACTTAATTAAGCCTTATTAATGCCACAACTAGATTGACTGACAATTTTATTCTTGTTGGTTGTTTTAGCCAAACCCATTATCATTAACAATTATTACCAATTATTACCCATTTCCATTAACACTCTCCCAAGGAATTCAGTATTAGAGATAACCCTTTGCGATTGAGAGGGTTGATCCCAGTAACTGATTTAGATTTTCGCAATAATACACAAATTGTTAGGAAAAGATTTAGCTAAAGTCAGAAGTTTCACTCTAGGTAATACTGGTACCGATTTTTTTTTTTGCAGCTGCCATGATGTGGGTTGAACGGAATATGTAGCTTGGTAGTTTGTGATAGGAAGCGGTCAATGACCCGTACAGATAGCTACTATTGCGGATATATCAGCACGGGACTTTGATCAAAGTTGATATTATACGAGGGGTCATGCTTTCCCAGAGATCGCACAGGTATTTAGTCTATGTCACTTTTCGTTTGCTCTGACCAGATAGTGTAAATGAATTTGTTCTTTGACGGCTTCCATTCGAAAGTGAAAGTCCTCCTCAAGGAACCTATCAATATTGGAACTACGATTGGCCAGTACATCGGCTCACTCATTCCCTCTGCGTTACTGTCACTAGGAATCGTACAGAGACAGAGATATCAAAAAACGGCTAGCTATGCCTTCAAATTGTTTTCAGCATTATTCCTAAGCTTGATAGCGGATTGAGTATCAGTAAAGATTGTAAATTTTTTTTTGGTTTTCTAAATATGATTTTAAGGGCTTTCTTAATTGCAAGTAACTCTACTTGAAAGATTCTATCATATTTAGGGAGACCATATAAGAATTTGATATTTTTATAGACTAAATATTTTTTCAAAATTTTTTAATTTTCAATTAAAAACTTCAATTTAATATTCCCCGTCATCTATTGTACATACATACAAATGTTAATTTATCACATTATTGCAACTCCCTCCTTGCTCTTTTTTTTTCATGGCTAATCACTTTTATCAATTTACAAATCAATGCACTTTATACCACGATATCCGAAACTAAGCAAGATCAACTGTTCAGAATCAAATCTTCTTTTAAAACTAAATTTCCGATCAATATATATATATATATATATATATATATATATATATAGAATAGGAAGATGCAAAAGAGAGCAATGGCAATTTAAAGGTATGTGCTTACAAAAAAAAGAAAGAAAAATCTGAAAATAACACAAAAAAAATTTCTCCTAAAAGCAAAATTTTTGATGTTCAATAAAATGAAAACAAAACAACAACAAACAAAAAACACGAAAAATGTAATAAAAAAAAAAAAATAATTGTGTTTTTAATTTAAAGGTTAATTGAAGTACAAAAATATGAGTTTTGTAAATTTAATTATTTTTAATCAAACAATTTTGTTTAAGAAAATTGAATACATGAAATCTTAAAATGGTTTCATAAATTGCCAAAAAAAAAAAAAAAAAAATTAAATTCTTTTATGGCAATGACTTTATGTCAATAAACTTCGACTTTTTTGTTCTTTTTTTTTTTTTTTTTAATACATGGCAAATCGAGGTGGTGCTATAGAAAGTGTTGTATACATTTTTTAAAGAGTTCAATGTTTAATTTTTTTTTTTATTTTTTAATTATAATTGTTTTTTTTTTTTTTTTTATTGAAATAATTTTATTAAAAACTGTTTTTTTTTTTAACTTTTTTTTCATTTATAATACATATTTGTGGGAAAATTAATATTTTTTGAAAATTATTGAATAGTTTGCTAAAAATAATCAAAAAGTTTAGTAATAATCCCTTTTAAATTCCATTAGAAATTGAAAAATCGCAAAAAAAAGAGGTTTTTTGTTGCCAAAAATTTTGTGTTACTTAATCTTGAAGATAGCTTTTTTTGCTTGGAATTTCGATTCAAAAATAATTCATTTGAAATTTTCGCATGCAAATTCTTTGATTCCATTAAAAATTAATAACCAAAAAATTATATTTTAAATTGGAATTGATTTAAAGATTAAATTTCAAAAAATGTAAAGATACTTTAATTCCACGTTTTTTAGAAATTGGCATTAACTAGATTAAAAACGCATTTTCTGATATTACGAAACCAAATGGTATGGATAGTTCTTTTGTGATGATGGGTCTGGATTTATATCTTTGTGGGAAAGTAAGGTATTATTTTATAATAATGTACAATTTTTTTTATTTTTTATGTCGATAAAATAAACAACTAAAAAAAACTTAGAATTGGCATAGTCCAATTTATTTTTAAAATCATTCAATTTTACACACACAGCTAATTATGTTTAACAATTAATGATATTGATTCGGTTATGCGAAGATAAGACTCATTATTACTTTTGTGATAATATGTACAGCAAATACCTCACAAATATTGGTATGTTAAAAGTCCCAGAGCCATGAAAAAGAGTCAAAAATCCCGCGAGAGTTTGGTTCAGTTGGTTTGGTCATAATTACCAATGAGACTAGTGGCCAGATCTAGAAATTTCATAATTTCTCTCAATAATAAGAAATGTTTTTAAAATTTGCAGTGTTCGAATTAATAATGGTTAAGGTCGTATGAAAGTAAATAAATAAAATTAAAATTTATTTTTTTTTTTAATTAACATACGAGTATATTTTTCCTTATTCGACATTTTTTTCTTCAACATTTTATTGTTCAACATTTTTGCATTCGACCTTTTTTTTTAACATTTTTTTATTAAACATTTTTAATTAGACATTTTTTTTCAACAACAAAACCCATACCCACCTAAATCATGTTTATGCGTAGCGGCTGTTGCATACAAAAAACTGGATATCTCCTGACATCTGGCATCTTGGTACTTATGACTTAGTTGTTTTAGGGGTGACATGTCATAAGTCCCAGGGTCAATAGTCCCTTAGGACTATTTTGCAGAGGGAGCTAGGACTCACTTTGTGAGTCATAACTCCCTAAGGGACTTTGGACTAATGGTAATTTGGACATTTGAGAGCCTATTACTATCTGGGGTACGAAATAAATTCATTCAAACTTTAGTAACATAGAAAACAAATATTAGTTTTAATATGAAGACTGGCCTTCAGCTGACACAAAAATTTAAATTCTAAATTTTGTTATATCAATAAGTAATACATATCCATATATGCCATATACCGGTCGCGCCGAGGTCACACATGACCGTGATCGTTACCGCGCACATTCTTCAGGTATTTACGGTTAATCTTAGCGCACTAATGGCGATCGCGTTTGCAGTTGTTTAAAATATTCGGATTTTGCAATCTGAAACAAAATCAGTGTTGTTATACATGTTTAAACTTGCAAACGACTATAAATGTATATATGTATATATACTGACAAAGAAGTAAAAATCATAAAGGTATTAAATTGTAAGACAATAATTCGTGGGGCGCTCTTTTATTGTTTTTTTTTACGTTGCGTTTATTTACTGATAACATAAGATCACATAAGATAACATAAAATCGTTTGATGTTATTTTTCTTATTTATAATTTACCGTTTTGGTTACAAGGGGCAAATAAATATTTTTTTATTAAATAATAATTGAAACATTTTAAAATGCATTTCATAAATTCGAAATTTGATTGTTTAAATGTAGAAGGCCTTATGACTCACGTTATTTGGGTCATAACATAAGTCCCTAAGAGAATCATAAAACAAACACACAAGATAATCCACCTAAAGAACTTTTTTATGTCTCACTAAATATAAGTCAAAAGTATCTTAGGGAGTTATAATCCACAATATGCATTATATGTCCCTTAGGGACTTTAGGCCCTGTTACTTATGACATGTCACCGTTTTAGGTTTTTTTACCATATTAATGGATGAAAATAAGACAATACTCAAATGGGAATTTGGACTAATTTTGGTGGAACATAAATCCTAATGATGCTTATGACTCTGGGACATATGATATATAATATAAGAACTCAGATTTTCTGAACTGAAGAAAGCATTAAGGCAAATTTTTGGAAAAGTAAAGATGAAATTAAAAAATTCTATCGTATCCAAAACGTAATACGATAAATAAATATAATTCAAAACCTTAAACAAAAAATATAAAAATTATTTGCTGTATAATTATTCTATACCATATTTTTGTTGATTGTCATGAATGTTGATTACAAATTTACTTGTTCTTATAATCTTGTTACATTCATACTGATCAAATTTTAACTATACAACTGGTATATGCAATTTAATTACCAAAATTAAGTATAAAATCTGAACAAAAAAAAAAATTGAACGATTTGTCTCTCCAGCATGTGTGAGATAGGCTCTTTACTCTTTTTTCGTTGCTTCTACCATTAACTTAGGTACCATGTTTTCCATTTTTGCCAAAAATATGTCAGATCAAATATGATCATTTAACATATTATAAACATTCAGATCATTTACAATGGAAATTTTCGTGCACTTTTTGTGTTCACGAAACACACAAGATGATCCTCTTTTGTACCCATAGCTCGAAGTTTTCTATATTTGCCTATATGCCTGTTTTTTAGGCGTCTGTTAGGAATATAATAGCATTCTTTCCCAAAGAACTGCAACTGAGTATTCAACCAAATTTAAAATACAACTTTACTACGTTTAGTACTTAGATAAGGCACATCCTAGCCATTAATATTATAAATGAACCTCAAAATCTATATAGAAGCCATTATTATTTCTTATGTGTGCCGACGGAGTGCAACACATTAGTAAGAAGGTGTTTTTTGCTTACGTGTTTTCAGGGACTCTGAAGCATATATATATATATATATATATATATATAATTTTTGATCAAATAATATAACGGTCTGAGAAATATTTTAACCTTTACTTGATAATGATAAGTGCTGCCGTTATGGAGATATTGTAGTTCAAAGATGAAAACTTTGAAAAAAATCAATATTTCATATCTTAATTTAAAAACCTTATATCTTAATATTTTACCAAAAAACCTTAATATTTATACAATTTTTGATAGGTCTCTTTTATAGCTACAACTAACACCTAACACCGTTATTTTACTAGAAAAAAATCAAATATTTAATCCGTGATCAGTTTATACACATAAACATTAAAACAATTGAAGGATACTTTCAAATGTCCTTTAAGTATCAATAAGATAAGATGCGCCATTAAGGATATATTTTTGGAAATCTAGTAATATAGTTACTATGTCCTACACTTTGTCCATGTTGTACCCATTTGATTCAGAGTAGTCATTTTTAACTATTCCAATACTAACAATATATGCGAACACCGTTAAAATATCACACAACCTCCTTATCCCGTTAATTTCACTGTTTAACAATATTATAAAAATAAAACTTACATTTGAAAGTGCGATTACTGCGAAATATAAATGAACCTTGATGAAAAAATTCCATTTCGGAACTTTCGGTTTAAGGTGGATTTTAATTGACCAATATTTAAAATAGATCTTATTGAATTTTTATGTAAGAAAAAAGTAGATCGCTGCAAAGAATGTATTATATGCACAAAAAAACAATAACAACCGTCAAAACCATCTGCTGAAAAAAATTATTTTTTTTATATACATTTACTCAAAAAATTGTTAAAAAAGTGTTGCCGAAACTATCCCCGATATTTTAAAAATATACTTTTTCAAAGTATAATATCCCAAATTTTTTGAAAATATCCCTAAATTTTGTGAAAATATCCCCGGTAAATGATATTTTCTGTTCTTGTC
Organism: Argyra leucocephala; assembly: GCA_963942445.1. Classification (NCBI taxonomy): domain Eukaryota; kingdom Metazoa; phylum Arthropoda; class Insecta; order Diptera; family Dolichopodidae; genus Argyra; species Argyra leucocephala. The sequence continues at coordinate 56,438,420 of OZ012678.1, read as the reverse complement.
GTACGCATTGAGCTCACATATAAAATAATGCCATTTCATGTTATCTCCCTTTTTAGAGCCAATAAAATTTTTAAGATTTTAAATATTGGTCAATTAAAATCCAGCTTTAGTAGTCAGATGAAATGTGACCCCTATATGCAAAATCTTAAAATCTAAATTTAAAAAAATATTATGCATATTCTTTAAGAATTCTAAGTATGAAGAAAATTTTTGTATTTAAATTTGTATTTAAGAACTTTTTTATCTACTGCACCTAAAATCCAACAATTTTCTAGATATTTTAAATAATTTAACTGTTTTTTATTATATACTATTATATTATTTAACAAATGTTTTTTAAAACCCATCATTAATCAATGATGTACAATAGAATACCTCAGTCAGCTGCTTCATTATTAATTATCATAATTTCTTTGGTAATAAAATTATTCTCACAATTATGAGATTAATAAAAAATATTATTATATACATATATCTACATATATATGTATATAATATTCATTTTTTAATATTACAATCACATTTATTTTTAATTTAAATTTTATTTGTTAAGTAATTAACTATCATTAACAATAATTTTATACATGGTTAATTTTTGACATTTTATTATTTCTTCAATTGTAGTACCATCTTCCACACACATAAGACATTCTCTTGTTTTTTTTTGTTCTTTTATTTATTTATTTCAACTTTTATTTTTCAAAATCGTAAAATTAATGATTTATGATCATTTCAGTAGGAATTAGTGAAATTTTAAAATAAAATAGAAAAACAAAAACAAAAACAAAAAATGTATAAAACCGCAGTAGACAATTTACAATAATGAGTGTTAGAAGAAAATTCATATTTGCCAAATAATAAATATTGTGTAATACCTGAAACAGATGAATCGATACGTGACGTAACGTAAAGGCACATACTGATAATTTGTAAAAATGCCTATTTTTGCTTTTAATTGCCTAAAAGTAACGGATAATAAAACTAGTAATGTATGCTTACTATCCGAAATCCTAATAAAATTGTCTTTTTCTTTTTTTTCAATACCATTTGTTCACTATAATCACTTTAATCCAATAAAATTAAACCATTTTGTGACTGCATTCATTGCCGTTGACGGCATTTTGTGATTGCGAATATTTCATTTTATATATTTTTTTGTTATAGCCAAAACTTAGGCTATGAACCTTTCAGGACTTGCGTACCGTTGGCTACTTAAAAAATCAAAAAGGGCAGTTAAAGGAAAGGCAAGGAGAAAGAAGAAGAAAAGTTCTGTGTGGAAGAGCGAACAATGTTGATAATATTCGTGTCAAGTCTGCAAATCATGAATAAAAATTGCTTATCTCGTTGAGAATGCTTCGTTTACAACGTAATTCCACATTCGAGATTTGTAACTAAATAAAGGAATTTCCATAATCGGACTTTAACCATTTCGGTATTTCCACAGTAAAAGGGTGAGCAGATGATGCCTCTCATATTATGCGATGGAATTGCTTGAGAAGAGGAATAAGTGATTTTAGTACGTCAGAACAAGTAGATATCTATAAAATGTAGTAAGTGCTTCAACAATGTGACGATATAAGAGATGAAGTCGCATTTATGTCGCCTATAAGAATGACGAATGGCCGCGCGGTTTTGAACCTATGCCCACAAATGTTAGTTATATTCGAGCTTGGGTCGTATATATGTTTTTTAGATTTTTATGAGGTGTACAAATGCAAAATAAACTTTGCAATTACATTAAAATCCCAAACATTTGGCGGCACTTTTCATAATATCGAAAATATGCTAATTTTAGTGCACATTTTGATTCACTCGCATTCCGAAAATGTTCAGGTATTTGAGTCGCTGAATAATCTTCATTTTGAAACTGGGGTATTGGTTCAAATTCTGTTACCTTATTACTAACAAAACAGCTTTAGTTTTTGAAGTGTAGTGTTAAAGTCGACTCTACTTAGGTCGCATGGGGAAATGTGAAATTTTTTGGCTTTCTTTGGCGTCGCGAATTTAATTTACTAGCCCGAAATTAAGCTTTCACTTTTAACACTATCATATTAATGTTTGAAGAAGTCCGTCCGACGACTATTCATTGACGAAATCTTGTTATATTATTCGCACAATATAGACTAGTAAAAGTTTCGCTTCATTTCCTCATCAATTCATTTATTGAATACTTTCTATCAATATTTCCGAAAATTATTCCAAAAAACTAATATTTTTATAAATAACTAATGTTGAAACACATAATTTGTAAGCACACTCAATTGGGGTAAAAGTTGAGAACCCTATATATATTGGTTAATGGGTAAACAGATTTGAATTGTCTGTGGAAAACTAGCTATAGAAAGCTACACATATACATATATGGTCGTACGGAATCCAACTCTGTGGCGCTGTATGCAAATTCAACATTGATGCAATTCAAAGTTTTCAGAACAAAGTCCTAAGAATGGTGGTCGATACTACGTGGTTAATGCCAATTAGTTTAATTCACAATGATTTACAGATTCCTTCAGTACATGAGGATCTGTCAAAATATTGTACAAACTATAGAACTAAACTGGAAATAAATCTAAAAATCATGGTCAATAATCTTATGAGGAAGTCCGGTCCGAAGAGACTTAAACATAAAATTCAATGCAACCTGTTAAATTATATAAAAATTAGTAAAGTGCTATCATATGATATTCTTTTTCAAGCCACTTACAAAAAACTCATTGAATTGTATGTAATACAGATTGTTAATATTACAAAAAAAAATCAAAGGTATTCTGTATTCTGCCTGTTCAAACTGTTTCAATTTCAATTTTGAACAATGAACATAAAACTAGACGTAGAGTTATTAAAATACATTAGCACTCTACGTTTATGATGTTTGACCTTTGTTTGACTTTCAAGTAAATTTTCCAAAACTTGACATATAGTCGTATTGTCCACACTGATAATCAGCATTCACGATTCTTGGCAAGATATGATTCTTGAAACTGTAGTTATACTTTTCCATAATGTCTTATTGTGGTATGATGCCAGATAGATAACTTAACTATAGTACGCTTATTGGCGGTAATTTGCATTTTCGTTTTTTATATACATATGAATTTATATGTTTGGGGAGCACAAATGGAATTCATTCGCATACGCATTCGAGATATTGAGGTTATAAATGAATTTCCATTACTTGTCTTCTGTCATCTAGGGATTTTTATGGTGTAAGGATGAGCACATAGTGACCTTCGTGTTACACTTGGGAAGCCTTTAAGTTGATATAATAAGCACTGAGCATGTGTCCATTCATATGAGATATTTATAAAAAATCGAAAGAGCTCCGACTATACGATGACTACCAAGAGGAGAAACATGAAAAATTTGTTTTTGGACTTTATCCAAATGCTTTGACGCTTTGATTAGAAGCGCTAGCTCATGTGTAAGAATTGCACTACATTTTGAGTTGTATAAAAGTTTTATAGATTCTCAGAGATCATAGGACGATCTCACGAGACGTTCACACGATTATGAAATACGTAGGGTGCCAGTAGAGTGATGTCATCTGCGAAGCAGTGCATTGAACTAAAAAGGGGTTTGGTTCAATCCATTTGACAGTTTTGAAATTTTGTTAATATTGAAATTATAGTATTGAAAGTATAAAGTAGATAGTTTGTCATGAAAGAATAAAATAAAATTATATAATATATATTTTTTGAATTGTTAAATGACAGAAGAAGCACTAAAAAAATTTATTAAAAACACTCTCCCTCTCTCGTGAATCAAAAATATCACCCAGCTATGAAACGTATTCTTACCATAATATTCTCTAGCGGTGACGTGCACAGTAACCACAAGACGTTTCCGTTTCATTTCGAATAAATATATTGTTCCGTTTAATTTCATTTCGGCTATTACGCCATAGCAATAAAATATCTAACAAATTAATTAATTCATTCCAAATTAAAAATGAAAATTTATCTAGTTATTTATTTTGGTTTGAATTTGTCACCTTTGTTCTGTAATAAAAATATATATATTTTTTTTTTATTTATTTTTTAAACTAATAAAATCATAATTAGCATAATAATAATAATTTAATGTTATAAAAATAAAAAACCAACATAGCTACATTACAAAAAAAAAATTAAATAAACCCCAGAAATGTACACAATTCGGTAATAAAATATTAAACATTTCAATACGATAATTTAAGTTACAAAAAGAGACAGGCAGGCAGGCGACTAAACAATTGAAGTGGAAACACCCTTTTATCAGCAAAAAAAAAAAAATAAAGGACATTTCCAAATTACCTAATTTGTATATACGAATTTTATTATTTTAATTGTCTATTCAGTTTCATTTATTCGAATATGAAAATTATTTGAAAATGATAAAAGATGCTGCAATAAAAATATTACATAAAAAAAGGGTAAAACATGATATTCCAATTGAGAAAGGGAGTAGGTAATAGATCTCTTCAATAACAAAATATGAATTTTTATTTGTTAAAAATTACATTTTAAAAAACCTGTTAGGAATATTAAGTACCATTCTAAGTTTTAACTGTCAAAATATATTTCAAGCAGTCAACGTTTTATAAAATTTATAAAAAAATATATTTAAATTTTTGCATTAAATCAATGCAATTCAGTAGATGTGTGATCCTATTAAAATTTTGAATTCAAAAGATTTATTTAAAAAGAGGGTTATCAATTTATTGATACCTTAATTCATTTAAAATTGTTAAGTACCACTTACAGAAGTTTTTTATATAATTTTTAAATATTCTTTCAATTGTTCAACAACTACTACGTATAAATATATTTTTAGTCATTTTAGTATTCTGTAATTAAATTACATATAATAGGACTAAAAAACTATTCAAATCATTGAAAGCAAATTCGGTCAATAATAAATGAAATAAAGAAGTACAGTGTTAATTTATAAATAGGTCAAGTTCCAACTCAAATATTCAGTTATTACAAATTTATTTACTTTGTTGCTTTGTAGTAAACGCACAAAAATTATTGAAAATATAGGGAATTCCCCAAATTATATATATTCAAGTTAAGTTTTTGTGTATTTTGTGTACAGTTTTGGTAATAACAAAAACTATGAAGTGTAAACATGGATTTCAAGAAAAGCAACTTAAAGTAATTTTATAATCAAACCCTAATATTTTTAGTAACGTTAGTAAAAATAATATAAAATTGATATAAAAAATATTAAGCTATTTTAAAGATAGTTTTTTAACAGTTTTTTTATTGTGTTATCTGCCTTATGGCAACCTTATGCCTGAAATACATGTGCAGAACTATGCATGCATCGCAGCAAAAATAAATTAGAATGTATGGTTTTATATGGAACCAATTACATGTAATTCTGCATGTGCGTTTTGATGCAAGATATCTCTATTTTTAATTTTTGCTGCGCAGTGGCAGAGCTACCAACACGAAAAATTGTAAAAATTGTTATTTTAATCATACTAATAAAAAAATAATGATAAACGTCATAAAAGCTATTTAATATTTACATATTTATTATTGTTTTTTGTGGTAAATAGGTTATTTATAACCAATTTTGTAAAAATTTATTTTAAATTAGTTAATGGAAGAAAAACTAATTTATTAAAAGTGAATGAAAATTTTCCTAGTCCATAGTCTAGATTTTCTTTCTTTTTTGTTGCAATATAGGTATATCATAAATTTTTAAAATATTTAGATATATTTAGCATTAATTTATTTATATAATTATTATTTTGTTACAATCAAAATAGCTATGTGATTAAAATTCTTTCAAAAATTTTTTTATTTTGTATTTTATTACTATACAAACAAATTGTACGTGGCGTCAATTATCTACATACTACATTATTTCAAAACAAAACAATTTTTGACAGATAAAATATGCACATGTGTCTGGTACGCAGATATGTATGCATATCTGCATGCAGCGATGCATGAGGATTCTGTACATGTATTTCTGACTTTAGGCAAATTATACATTTTTTTTAATACTAATTAGAAAACTAACTGTCAACAAAATGTCTTGGAAGAAAAAAATCTTCAAGATGCTCACATTTATATTGGGACCAGATGTTTGCGTTGATACTGACGAAAATTTGGCTGATGAAGATAAAGGAGTATATTTGTTAAACAATTTGAACGGTATACAGTTATCTGCAGCTGCTGAAATTGTTACAAAACAAAGATAACAGAATCCCCAAATTTTGGATGAACACAATGATACTGAGGAGCCTCTTCCTAAAAAACAAAAGCAACGAACGAAAGCGGTTAATAGTGGTCAAAAAAGGATATATCAAAGTAAATACAAGTTTTCCTACAAGCTGACTATTTAAAATATAGGAATTTCACTCCAACGGAGATGTTTGAAAAATTTATAAATGAAGATTTAATAGGCTTTCTTGTAACAGAATCTACAAAATATGCTCTTTTCAAAAATTGTTCTGATCCAAAGATAACTACAGATGAAATGAAATACTTTATTGCCATCTTGATAGTATATCTGGTTACAATCGCCTACCAAGTGAGAGAGATTATTTTGGGATAGCCAGAACGACACGAAAATTATAATGGTAAGTAAAATAATGAGAAGAGATAGATTCTTGAAAAATAAGAAATTTTTTTTTGCAGATAACACAAATTTGGACAAACAGGATAAATTCTCTACAAGCTACGTCCACTTATGGATTAATTGCAGTCTAAATTTATAAATAATTTCGTATCCAGAACAAAATGTACCCTATGATAAATCAATGGTTCCATATTATGGAAAACATAGCTATAAGCAATTCGATAAGATTTGGGTGCAAAGTTTTGTCTCTCAGCACAACAAATGTATATTTAGTTAACTTTCAAGCCTATCAGGAAAAAGATCCTCAAGTATTAATTAGAATTAGGAAAAGCTGCAGCACATCTAATTGGCATGATAGATTCGTTCCCAGATAAAAATTGTCACCTTCCATATAACTTGTTTTTTCAAAACAAAACTTTTTTGTACCCTTTTTACCGGATTGAATTTGCTAAATCATTTAAAAAATTGTGGCTATAATGGAACTGGTACCATTAAATAATACCGAATTCCAAAAAATTGCACCTTACCATCCCAAGGGCGAATGAAAAAAAAAGGTAGATAACCTTACTTATTAGGTAGATAACAGTGTAGTAACAGTAGGTTCAACGCAATGTGGAATAGAACCTCTAGCTACAATTTGCAGATATTCTAGAGCAGAACAAAATATGTATCATTATTTCGTTCATCTGTATTCAATCAGTACAACAAAAATATGGGAGGTACAGAATGATAAGATGGACGAAAATCTGTCATATTATAGAATATCGGTTAGAGCAAATAGAACAATACATTAAGGCTTTTTTGATGATTTTCTTCTATCTGGAAAAGAAAAAAAATCTGCTTCCATAAAGCTAATATTTTATATATTCTGAAAATTTTATAAATTTAAACAATCTTACGGATGTACAATGATGTACCTACATAAAATTTGACTTTGAGAAAAGCCGAAACCACACTCAAAAATTTATTTTATAAAAATTATTTAAAAAAATATTTTTTTTAATAATTAAAATTTTCATTCATAATGTCTGAAGGCTACCCACATTGATTTCACTTGATTATGAAATTTTACGTATAGAACAATAATTTTCAATTTCCAATTACACTTTATGTTATCCACCCATTAAAACCTCCCAAGAAACAACATATTTAGTTGAGCCACCAACTTTTATACACAAAATTATTTTTAAATATTTCATAAACATAAAAGATCAACTCTTTTTCTATAAACGACTCAGAAAATCCTAATTTTTGAACCGCCTTATAATTAAAAATAACAAAAACAAAAACGAAAAACCCAACAAATTAAAAAAATAAAATTTCATCCTTACTTTTAAGAATTCAAATAAAAAACACGAATTAATTTTCTATTTAAATCTTAAATCATTCATCCAACAGGGTCATAAATTTTTTGAAAGGAAACGATTATGTCCAATTAACACACACAAAAAAAAAAACATCAAATAAAAATTTTATTTTAAAAACAGTAGACCTAGATAACAATCGGAAATTATTTTTTAAATACATTCACTTACATTTTTATATCATCTTAAATATTGTATACGTAAATATCTGTATATATATACGTACTAGAATGGATACATATTAAAAAAAAACAAAAAATATCCAAATCAGAAAAAAATCCACATAGTCACCAACCGAAGTAATCCAATTATAAACACCTCCTTTCACCTAAAATACGTAAAAATGAATCAAAAAATAAAAACGCAAACAAACAAAAAAAAAAGGATACAACAAAGCAAAATGATTTCATTCGCATGCATTTCGATTCTCATAAAATCAAATTCGAAAATTTCTTGTAAAATCATTGTGAGGGCTCCGAAAAGGTACAATGCGCCGGCTTGCATATGGAGATATATGTATATGTACATAATATAATCAAGGAAGATATCAAAAACCTTTGGATTTCTTCATTCTTAAATTTTTTATATAGTTAAATTCATTTTAGTGTCATGATGAATGATAATGATTATGATAATAGTGATGATGATGATGATTTTTAAAATTTTAATAACAATGGAAAAAATCAACAAAATTCATTCGTTAGTCAATAAAAATTCTCTTTTCTTAGTAGGTGGCTAAATGATCCTTTGTTTGGATGTTGGAACATTAAAATGTATTTAATTTTTGCTCTTTGTTGTTTTTCTTTTTATTTCTTTGTCGATTACATACTTACATACATGTATGTGTGTTGTTCAGATCTAATCTGGAGAAAATTAAATAAATTCGTATGTGTAATTTATTTTAAAAGATTTTTGAATGTAGTAGCAGTTTTTTTATTTTTTTTATTTTTTTTATTTTTTATTAAATGATGTGATGACAATTTAAAAAGTATGACAAGGATTTAAAAATATTTAAAATTGATTTTATTTTTTGATTAAAATATTGGTTGAATTATATAGAGTTACATTAGTGTGTGATTCACAATATGGGTAACTATACTAAGAAGAAGTGGTCTGTCTTGTGTTTTTCGATCTTTTTCCCCCTTACTCCACTTAAGCTTGTAGAGCTTTCAAGAGACCGCCTTAAACTTCTAGGTCTGCAAAGTCTCTTTAATTGTCGTGAAGTGGCTGATATTATATTTGTTCATATTGACTCGATTGGTATTTTAGAACATATAAACTTCCATACCAACTTTTGTTCTCTTAGGCATTCTACCCTGTTTCGTTTAAAGTTTCATCGCACGGATTATGGAAAGAATGAGGCAATTACAAGAATGTTGCGTAACGTAAACAATAACTCTAATGTCTTCGATTTTCACATTAGTAAGGCCAAACTGAAGAATCTGCTTTATTCAAGTAGGTCACAAGGTTTTGAAGGACATGTAATATATGTAGTATACGTAGTTGTTCGTTAATAATATATATGTTAATATACATGTTAATATGTTATGTTATGTTAATATGTTAATATCTCAGTCGGAAATTTTTGCACTAGTTCAAATTTCATTGATGATTTCATCAATGAAAAGTGCTGAAAGTTTGATGTGTTTTTTTTTAATCTAAATGTAACATAGCGTACGAAGTACTTGCAAACATACTTTACAAAGTAATGTACAGGTAATTTATAACACTGGAGTCTGATTAATATAGCGATTTTTGCGTTTTAATAAAAAAAGAATTATTCGATGTAAAATTGAAGATATGTCTGCATAATGTAACGGTTTTTGTTTTTTGGTAAAAACAACAATTTTTTTCTATTTAAAATTGAAAACATTTTGACCTCTCAGTTGTGATATCAAAGTCAATGAATAAAGTTACGTGACAAATATTGTGGTTTAATTATTTATAATTCAATTTTTTAGTTTTTTAGATTTTAAGATAATAATAATTAAGAACATTAAGAAAAAAAAAATAAATAAATTTAATTTATAGAAAAAATATGGTATTTTTTTATACAAGCCCTTCCTTACTTACTAAAGTGAATTTATTTTCATTTATAGTAGCACCTTTTCAAGTAGTAAATCTCTAGGTATATAGAAGTGCTTCTTTATGCATTAAATTTTTGTCTATGTATTGAAGTACTTTCTTGTGCATGAAATTGTAATGTATAAGGGACTACTTACACCCTATGACATTCGTTAAGAAAAGTAACATGAAATCGCAATGGGAAAAAGGAAGTAATCATGGTGAAAATGTAATGCGTGAAGAGTGACTTCGGAATGAGTGAAATTTCCGACTGGGATGTTAATATCTATAATTATAATTGACAAGCATTTAAGGACCTGCGCAGTAGACACCTTTTTATTTTATTTCGATTCTCCAATATATAAGATTGTATATAAAACAAAAATGCGCACACAGTTGAAAATTTTGTACTCATAAGATTTTATTATTCAGCATATGTGATGTCATTATTAAAACTCATTATCATATTACATTATGCATATGTGAAATCTTATTAAAATAATAAACAAAAGCAAACAAATCAGTTATTATAATTTATATATTTACTTGCAAATGAATCTATGTACATATGCCAAAAAAAAAAACAAAAAAACAAATTCATCTAAAATAACAAATATAAAAACAACAAAAAAACAAATCACTTGAATTCTTCCTTTTTATCTTTTTAAGTAACTGTCTCTAAATTTTGGATATTTGTAGTAATAATATAGTTTTTATTAAAATTATGTATTATGTAGGTATATATATACATGCCTCTTTAACCCATTAAAGGCCACACGAGTTCTGTTGTTAGAAAAGTAGTAATTTTATAAAAATAAAACAAATTTGATGGCACCAAATCAAAAAAAAAAATTAAAATAAAAAAAAATTCATTTATTTGTCTTTTAGAGAGGTGTGCCAAATTTGGTACACTGGCCAGTTACATATGAAAATTTTTAAAACAAGTTTTTTCAATGCATAATGTTTTTGTACATTTTTCACATTGCCAAAATCCGCGTTTGTGACAAATAACACATCGAAGCCTTTTTTCTAATTTTTTTGGAAAATGATTCAACCCATCCTTTGCTAAACCTATAGGACCAGGCGCTGACTTTGGCACTTGATAAACATTTTTCTTAAATTTTAGCAAATAATACCTAGTTATGTTTCTTTTAAAATTCAGCAGATCCAACTTTTCACCCTCGGAAAATAATATATGAATCTTCCAGGCATTTACAACAGCTGTATCCAACATGGTTGTGAATAGTACCCACCACCACTTTTTGCCCCGAATTGATATTCGATAATTTGACAGAGCCTGATCATGGGCGTCTACACCACCCATCCCACTATTGTAATTTTTATATACAGCTGGTTGATCAACATCAACTTTGGCTTTAACTGAAGAAGACCATCTTTTAACTTTTGCTACTGGTTCAATATAGCCGCAATTGGTAATAATCGTACATGGTTTATTATCATTCCATCTTACCACAAAAATTTCATCGTTTTTTGAAAACATATATTCAAAATAGCCTCGGTTTTTCTTTTGAAATTCTTTAATTGAAGTAATTGGACATTTTTTTGTGCGATTATCCCTTAAAGTTCCTGTAGCTCTGAAACCTTTTTCTTTTAAAGTTTGCATCAAACTGTAGCCCGAAAAAAAATTATCAAAGTACAAAATGTGGCATGATGGATTTTCTATTTCAGAGATCAATTCTAAAACAACTTTCGCTCCTAAGGGTACTTTATCTTTTCCAATATTTACTTTATTCTTACCACAATAAGTATCGAACTTGTAACAATAACCAGTGCTACTTGCTAACATCCAGTTTTTAAACCCAAAGCGGATAGGTTTTCCCCTTATAAATTGTTTTCCACTATGGTGTCCAAAATATTTTACCATTGACTCGTCTATTGACAAATCTCGATGAAAATATCCCCACTGGCAAAATTTTTTACAAAGCATGTTCATTAGCGGCCTCACTTTATACATTCGATCATTTGATTCCTCGATTTTAGAATTGTCTGCTAGATGTAAGAAATGTTTTATTTCCTTAAACCGATTTCTAGACATACAACCAGCTACCAACTCTGAACGAAAGTCTTCATCAAGTGACCAATAATTTTCTTGGCGTGGAAGTTGGTGGTAACCTGTAAACAATAATATTGCTAGAAAAGTTTTTAATTCGTCACTTGTGATTTTGAAATTATGATTATTATTTTGCGAAGCATATATAATGGTTTGTTTCACAATTGATTCTATAACTTCTTTATCAAAAAATTTTTCAAAAATTTTTTGTGGAGCTAACTTTCTTATTTCTGATTGAATTTTTTCCAATTTTTCTGTGAGATCTCCAATATCGTCAGTAAAATTTGAATACTCTGGAAATGTTTTTACCCATTGGAAAGGTGCTGATTTGTCTAATTTCTTCTTCCGCAGTTTTTGTCTTTTTGAAGCTAAATCTTCATTATCACTGTTGTCACTGTCACTATCATTTATATCGTTTGTAACAAATATTTCTATTGTGCCTGGAATATCATTTGGAAGCTCTCTTGTAAACAAATTATTTTCCTCAATATCTTCTTCATCCGTTACAACATCAACAGGTGGAGGAACAATGACACAATCTACTTCAGTCAGTTCGTTTCCTATTAAATTATCCACTAACTCCTCCAGTCCTTGAAAATCATTTTTTCCGTAAAACAACTTCTTCGCCATTGCTATAAATTGCCTACACACAAACAATAATTTTTAATTTTTTTTTTTCATATGTGGCCAGTGTACCAAAATTGGCACACTAAACTTTATCGCTTTCTAAAACTTACCAATTCCAAAAAAAATTTCAAAATGTTTATTGTTGTTTTTAAAGATTTATTTTCAAATTTATTTTTGACACTTACACTACAATACCTTAATTTTAATTTGGTTTTGTACTTCTCACTCTTACTATAAGTCGATCACTAAAAAAAAATTAAAAAACTATGAAACAAGAAACCTTCTAATTATATAAGTAAAACTCTAAATTTGGTTCTTCCCCAAATTTTTTTTGTTAAATAGGTAGCAAAAAACAAATTATTATTAAAGCATTGCCAGGGATAAGTATAACCAGAGAAATAAGGCTAAATTTGACTGTGCCAAATTTGGTACAGTGGCCTAAAATGAGTTAATGACAAAATTTTTTATTTTTAGTAATTTTATACACTAAATGCCACTTACTATAGGGAATATATCGGAAACGAAGCAGTATATGAGAGACGTGTATTTATGTGTCCTAAATAAAAAATAAAACTAACTAACCACAAAACTTTTTATTAAACACGAGTGATTTCTGCTATATCGTGCGAAGTCTATGTCAGTACGTAAATTACTGTTTTTTTTTTTAAACTTTAAATTTGACTTCAACTTGAAATATAATTACTCAACAGGGGCCCCTAATATTAATATATTAATATGTTAATATGTATATTATGTTATTATGTACATAAGTGTATATAAATTATGTTTATTTTTATTATTATTATTTTTATTTTTGTGTCTTTGACTAATTGTGTTTTGCATGTGTTGTATTTTTAAATATGTATGTTTATATATTTTAATTATTTTTTTTTTCCTTTCTTTTTCTTGTTTTTTTTAATTTCTTCAGTTTATACATAAATAAATTGACTAATGCTTCTTCGGTATAATTTAAAATTGCAAAATTTTGATTTAGCCTATCTTGACATGCTGGAAGATAGTCTAAATCTATGATATAATTTTTTAATTGATTGAAGATTTTAAATTGCTTCAACTTTTGACTTGTGAGCATATTGTTTATTGATTTTTGTTCTTTGATTTGCCTTGACAAGTTGGAAGGCAAATAAAATTTACTAGATTTTTAACCGTTTTTTCCATTTATGGATTTTATTTTTGTTTCTGTTTTTAGTATTTTATCAATTTATTACTAATTACTAATTTCCTTAATCGTGTTTACTAATTCCCCTTTTTTTTTGTTTTGCATGTTTATTTTAAGCATTCCCTGACCCAATTCCATTTGACAATTTCCAAAGCAATGTCTAATTTCATTTTTAATCTGTTTTTACTATCTAAGTAGGGGATTGGGCTACTGTAGAAGACCATCACGACGTCATATTTTCTGCAAGTTGTCGCTGCGATTTTGTCCATCTTTGACGTTAAGATGCCTGACGTTACTATGTTTACTGGCTACGTCATGTCACATACTTTTGTCAGTTGTTGACAATTGAGTAATTATTATTGGTGTTTGTCTAATATTTATTTATTGTTGTGTGAGATATATGAGTATTGATATAAATATTGATATAGGTAACATTTTTAGTTATAAAATATTAATTATTATTTATTTTCTATTTTGCTATTTTTTTTTTTATAATTTATGCTTCCCACGGGAGTCGAACCTGTGACTACTACATCGTAATTGATCGTAGTTTTTTTTTCGTTAGTGTCATTTAAGGAATTAGTGTCATTTAAGGAAGCTCTTTTGGTTCAGTGTTATTTTTGTGACATGTTAGTAGTTTCTCTAAATTGAAATTGCATAACAAAGAGTATGTATATTTACCTATGTCATCTATATTATTTATTAAATTGAATATATCGAAGAGCTTGAACGTAAATTGAATGAAAATAATGGTATTTATTTTAAATTGGTTAAAAAAACACAAACTTTCTGTTAATACGCTTATAAAATGTAAAATATGTCTGTAAAATACAACGACAATTTCAAAGGTCGAACTTAACAAAATAATGTATAAGAAAACGTTTTTATTCTCAGTATTGTGCGATGTATGGGACCATAACTCAATATCACACCATCACAATCTTGGTACGGTACGGTTGATAAATTTTGCGCTTTTATTTAATTAATTTATTTCTTCGGTTAATCCAACTTTTTTGAAAATTTGGTGAAATATAGCATAAATTAATAATACTCAGATTATTTTAATTACGAATTTTATTATAAATAATTCAAACTTTTCCTCAATCTTGGAAATATGCCTATATCAAACTGGTTCACAAGAAGGGTCCAAAAAATGACATCGCAAACTATCGTCCAAAAGCTAAACCGTCAAGTATACCAAAGCTATTTTAACTTATGGTGTATGATGCTATATATAGCGAGTGTTCTTCTCTACTTGTGCCTAATCAACATGATTTTATGAAGGGAAGATCAACCGTAAAAAGTTTAGTTGAATCATGTTCCATGTTTCTTAAATCGATGGAAGCTGGTTTCCAGACTGATGTCGTCTATACTGATTTAAGTAAGGCATGTTATCTCCTTCCTCATAGTGTTATTTTACTAAAACTTCACAAGCTAGGATTCCCAACATTTCTATTAAAATGGATAGAATCTTACCTATCGAATAGGTTCTACAATGTTCGCTTTAGACATGCCATTTTCAGTACGTTCCATGCTAATTCTGGTGTCCCGCAAGGCAGCCATCTGGGTTCATTAATTTTCCTATTATTTCCGTCAACGATTTACCCTCGTTAATTAACAGCAGCGTTATAATTTATGCATGAAAATATTTGCATGACATGAAAATATTTAAAGAAGTTGTCACATCAAATGATACAGTTTTACTTCAAAACGGTTTGAATACCTTCATGAAATGGTGCAAAGTTAACAATTTAAAATTAAACATTGACAAATGTAATGTCATCCCTTTAACTCGTTGCTTAACACCAGTTGCTGCTAACTACGTTTTCAACGATAGTGTTATTAAAAGTGTACCCCACTTTAAGGACCTGGGAGTAAAGTTTGACGAGAAACTGTCTTTCAATAAGCACTTCAGCTCAATTATTAATAAAACTAATTCTATGTTGGGTTTCATTAAGAGATGGACTAGGGAATTCGATGATCCATGTGTTACCAGATCATTGTATATGTCACTAATTCGTCCCAATCTTTATCCCGAGTATACCACACTATAATATTCATATTGATATGCGGTATGCGTTACGTAGACTGCCATGGGCTGACCTTCTTATTCTATCCCCTTATAAAAATCGGGTTAAGTTACTTAATTTAATCTCTTTGGAAACTAGAAGAGAAATTTCAGATATTTTCTTCATACTACAAGTTATGAAAGACGAAATCTATTCACGGTACATTAAAAGTATGGTGAATGCCCGCATGTCAATACTAGTACACGGTTTCGCTCAGCGAATATTTCTAATGTCCTTTATCATCGAACAAATTACGGGAAATATTAACTCATTAATAGGATGTTTATGTTATGCAATAAATATAAAAGCTACATTGATCTTTCATTAAGTGGAAGTCAAATTAAAAAGGCTTTATTGCTACAATTCTCTTGGAATTGAATATTTGATTACGAGCTTTAATAGAACAGATATATGGTTACAAAAAAAACACATTCTCTTATCATCACATTTAATAACCATTTATTAATACGTAGTTCTAGTTTTCCCATTTTCTTCTATTTTTCTTTTATAAATTGTGGAGTACTTTAGTTTAGATTAATTTTGTTAAATATTAATTATTTTTCTTTTTTTTTTTTAGCTTAAGACTTAATTGTAATCTGTTTGATCTAAACAAGAAATAAATAAATAAATAAAGATTTATTACTCGTCAAAATACGTTAATCCATAAGTTTGATGTATAAAATTCCTAAGAGTTGTAAACTAATTTTTTTTTTTTTAATTACGCCAAAATAATGAGATAAGCACCCTAACTACCTTCGCAGAATTTAAACCATTTAAGGCAGAAGGAAAAAAAAGAAGGGTAATAAAGAATAATAAATGAAATTAGAAAAGAGTATAAAAAATTAGATTAGAATAGAATAGAAGAGTTAGTACAAAAATTTGCGGACTGATAATTACTTACCCGTCTCTAACTTATGCATTTGAAGGGGAACACATAAAATGGTAAGGTGTTCCAAAGTAGAGGTTCTGTTGATGAAATAATTTTTATATGAGTACGAGTATTACGATGGAATCGTTGTATTTTTGCCATAATACTTTTTATTTCGTCAGAGCAGTTACTCAACAGATATTTATAAAACAGAGTGGTTGCTCCAACATAACGGCGATTACTTAATGGTGTTAGGTATTATGTAACATTTCCATCAGTGATAATTTTGATTGCTCCCTGTTGAACCTTATCTAGGTAGTGTAGGCTGATACTAAGTCCACCGCCCCAAATATGAGAGTTATATTCAAGTCGAGGCCGAATGTATGTGGGATTTAGAAATTAAAAGTATAATTAATGAAAATTTGTTAGTATAATTAACTGAATTAAACTAATGTAATTAATAAGATACAATAATTTAAACATGCTTCCACTTCCACAGTTGTCTGCTAACTCCCCAGAAACAAATCAAATCTTTTCAGGTTTTGATCCACACTCACACCTACATTCAAATTTACAGCTTCGACAATCATTACAAAACAGTGGTGGGACAATCTAGTGTTGTGACGATCAATTCTCACATGCATGCCAAATTATAAATATATATTAATAGGAGGTTGGAAGATGTAAAGTATTTCTTACTTAAGAATCCTAAATATTTCGTAGCATTCTTCGCGAGAGAAAAAATGTAATCGTTCCACAAAGGTTTGTCGTTTATTTCCATTCCAAGAATTTGTATAGTTTCAAAATGTTTAATATTTACATTTCTGAGTAGAATATTTGGTATTGATGAGTTTTGCTTTGTTGAAAGGCCCAGAGTTGATTTTTAAAGCATTAAATTTTACACTATATACATTTCCCCAGTCATGTTTTTTTGAATTTTCTGTTTAAAGAACAAGAACAAGTTATTTCGTTTTCTGCGAACTGAAGTTTGGATCCCTTCAACAGCTTTTTCAAAGATATACAAGGAATCAAGGGTAGGTACTATCATCAGCAAAGCTATGAATCTAATTTGAAGTCATGAATAAGAAATTACTTATAAATATTATAAATAATGTTGGAGAAAGAACTTGTGCAGATTTAACATTGATTTAATGGGATATAAGACCATACAATATAATTTGTATTGAACGATTTGAAAGGAAATTTTCAATCCAATTATTCAAAATTCTAGTTTTTCCACTAATTCTGCTTTTCCATTAATTCTGCTTTATCCACTAATTTTGCTTCTAGTTTTTTCAATAATGAAACATAACCGGACGCAATCAAAAGCTTTTAATATATCTAGTGATTTGGCTTCACCGTATTTTCCCGTCATAAAGGTCAAAAGATCACCAGTTCCACCAAAGGTTGAAAGATCACCTTTTCAACTTGAAGACATATTGGCAGTCATTTAAAAAAGTGTTGCTCTCCAAATATTTTCTTATGATATAAATATGATAAAATGTAGTCAAAGAAAAACAGAATAATAGACACTAAACAAATGTGTAATATCCTTTTTACAGGTTTAATATGCTTTGTGATTTTTAAGCTTATTTCAAGGGTTGATAATGCGTTAAAAAATTAATTAAGCTGGATTTTTAAATTAAAATTTCAATTAACCAAAAATAAATTATTTTCAAAAAATGCATTTAATTTTTAAATATTTTCATTTATTTTCATATTTTTAAATTCATGTTATCTTAACTATACATAAAAAATATTTTAGTTTTTGGACTTTTCTCTTATATTATATTTTTCATTTGTTTTTCTTTTATATTTTGAAAATTTTTGTTTTTTATATTTTATTTTCTTAATATTATTTTTCACTTTAATTAAAATATTCAAAATTAAGTACAAATTTTAAATTTTTTTTTTTATATAAGTATAATACATTTAATAAGCATTCACATAATTTAATAAAATAACTGTTTTTTTTTGTTTATACAATATATTACTTATTATTAAATATTAGTTTAAATAAATTATTTAAATATTAAATTTATATATAGGTATATATTAAAATTTTTTAAAATCAATTATTTAAAATTAACAAATAAAATAATATAAAATGAGTAGAAAATAATTTTGTTTAAGTAAAAATAAAAAAAAATAAATATTACAAATTTTTTTGCAAAACTTTACCATATAACAGTTTTTAGACATTTGTTTTATTTTATAATATATGTTTTGTTATTAGAAGATTGTTATTTAACTTTGATTTAGTATGAGTCTATTTAAATTTGCTTGTAAATACATGATATTTTTATTTAATTGTGGTAATGAATTTATTATTATTGCTAGTAGAATTTAAAAATGCCTTACCGAGTTTGATGAATATAATTAATTTCATTTTTAAGCTTTACTTACGAAGACATTACGAACATTACGAACAGACATTTTAAGTTTGAGTAATCAGTAATAAAATTTTTAACTTTACCAATTTTTATCAAGGGCAATTTATGTCACTATCAATCTCACACTAAATGGTACATTTTATCATTATGGATTTTGTTTATCTCTATCATGATTGAATCTGATTCTAATTTGTATAAATATGTAAATTATAAATTTCATGTATTTATAAGTTAAAAGACACAATTATGGTTTTTAGTGTTTTCCATCCAATTGTATCTGTATATACTCGTAGATAATAAATTTTATAAATCGAATTTCAAATGTTATCTGATACATTTAAAAAATTTAATACTTTTTAACAAATTGTTTGTGTTATTCTTTGTTTAATTACTTCTTTTCAATTTCTGTATCTGTTTTTTTTACAAATAATTTTTTTACTCCATTTATTTGAAGAATTTGTTCTAAGTAGAACATTAAATTAGTATACAAAACATTGAAGAATTCTGCAAGTAAACAAAATTGGCGTATCTATGTATGATAAGCATTTTTAATCAAATTTAAATTAAAATTATCGATTATTTGCAATAATTAAGTGCAGTTTTTTCTTTAATGGTAAAACAATAGTTTTTTTTTTAAATCAAATTAATTTGCCACCATGTTTTTTTTTAACATGGTGGCAAATAAAATAATAATATAATTATTATTAAATTACAATTTATTATTAATTTCAATATTTATATTTTTTTCAAATTTTCTGCTTTAATTTCTGTAATTGTACCATACTTAATTTTTGAGGAGTACAAATTTAAAAATTGGTTTTTTTTTTTAATAAATTTGGGTCATTTTGCAAATTTGATATAAGTTGAGATGTCAATATAGATATTTTTATTTAGATTTTAAAGCAGTTTTAATTTAGATTATTTTTTTTTTTGTTTTTGTACAGTTATTTACCTTTTTTTTTTGTATATTCATATTGGCAACATCATTAATTTAGCTTTTTTGTTTTAATTGCGAAATATATTTTCTAACTTACATTTTTCGTATTATTTTGTAAATATAATAATAATATAATAATAAAAAAAAAAATTTAATTTAAAAAACTTTAATTCAATTAATTATAAATAAAATTAAAATTTGTTAATTTTTAAAACAAGACTTTTTAATTTGTAATTTCAATATTTCAATTTACCATTTGAAAAGTATTAATAATATTTTGTGGCTTTTTATTTGTATATGTATGTTAAAAAACAACAATTTTTTTTTATATATTTTTGATAATTCAAATTTGTTTTTAGAGTTTAATTAAAAATCGACTTTCCTTTCACTAATAATTTATTTTTATTTTGTAAATATGCAAATAGTAGACTAAATTAGTAGGAAGCACTGATGAAGGAAGTAAACTGCTTCCGAAATATCGATATTTCCATAATAAAAATAAATTATTAGTAAAAAAAAATTAAACTTCTAATTTATAAATTAATTTTATTTATTTATTTTTATTCATAGAAATTTTTAAACATCCATGAAATAGATCGAATTTTCATAAGAATATTTTTATAATATTTGAAGAGAGATATATAAAATATGACAATTACTGTTTTACAGAATTTTTAATTGAAAAAAATACGTTTTTAAACCAATAACATAAACCGTTAGTGAAAATATGGATACATTTTCTTTATGCATCTTTAATTTACTTGTAAATGGAAAAATTTGAACAAATTTAAATAGGGATTGCATAATGTTTATTCTAAAAGAAAGTCCATAGAATTGAAAAACACAATGTTCAAGAAAAAATAAATTCCAAAAATCAAAATAGCATTTTACTCAATATCCATCATTCTGCCATGATTGCCATATTATTTTGGTTTTTGGAATATTTCTTTTTCGTATTACAGAAATAGTGCATCTAACTCCGTGCCGTAGACGCCCGCTACCAATTTCAATTTCGACAAATTTTCACTTGGTCAGAACCGATTTTGTTTTGGAATATCGTTGTAATTTTAAAATGTAATAAAAAACAAAATTTTGGAACTTTTGGAATGAATTGTCATTGTTCGAATGGCTTTTTCGAATATATTTGTTTGACTGAAAATTACAAAAACTTTATGTAACAGATTTGATTTATCAAATGCAAAGATAAATAAATTTAAATGTTAGCATTATTTTTTCAATTAACACTGAATTTCTGAATGAACTGAGTCTCACTACATTTCTTAAGTCTAATTCTTTACCATTAAAATTGAAAAAAAAAACAAAAATAGAAAACCAAATTTATACAAAAATATTTCTGAATTTCGAAAATTATGGAATAACATGGTTGATGAATCCATGTCATTATCTTTCATATAAAAACAAAAAAAAAAAAAAAAAACTTGCAAAAAATTAAAATGAGATTAAAATAAATTAAATTTAAGTACATTTACTAAAAATCTGTAGATTATTAATTTATAATTAAAAAAAAAAAAAAATTAATTTTTAATTTTCATAAAAAAAGTAAAATAAAATGTTCTACTTAAAATTATTTACATATATATATATTTTTAGGCTCGTTTAATTGATATTTTAATATTAATTATGATAATTATTAATGCTTTTCAAACTTGAATTGTATCATCATCATCATCACTTGGCGGTCGACTACTTTCTGAACGTCCTGGTGGACTACCTGGATTTAATGTTGGACTTGGTGATCTTCGCAAATCATCATCACTCCGGCTAATACAATTATTACTAATACTGATATTATTGTTATTATTGTTACTATTATTGTTATTATTATTATTGCTATTATTATTATTATTATTATTATTATTATTATTATTGTTATTATTATTATTATTATTATTACTACTACAATTGCTATTATTATTGTTATTCAAATTATTACTATTTGGTGAAATTCCACCTGAAGATATTGTATTTGGATTTAATCCACCAGTTGTTGCAACATTTGCAGCAGCATTTTGATAGTAACTGCTCAAAGATGATAATGAACTTGAAGCTGATAAATGAGAAAATTGTTGTGTAGCTGCTGATGGTATACCACCTAATGTACCTAATGCTGTTGGTACACCCGGATACAAACGATAAGGTAATGGTTTTTGTAATGCTGCTGCTGCTGCTTGTCTATAATATAAATCAGCAGCTGATGGTGGTGCACCATGAGGTGATTGTGCTGGATATGGCCAACCACCCAAATATGCTGGTCCACCATATAATCTTTGAAATGCTGCATAATTACCAGCTTCAGCTAATAATTCTAAACCAACGGCTGTTTGTCGTTTCCATTTTGTTCTGTAATAAAAAAAAAAAATTCCTTCTTTACAATGAATTCAATTTACAGTAATTTTAAAAAATAATTATCGAATAGTTAACAATTGGAATTCTATAGTATCAATTATTATTTGGAGTAAAAAAAATAGATCAAGTAACAGGTCTAAATAAAATTAGTATAGGTTACAATTGAGAAAAAAAATTATTCATAACTGTAATAATAACTGAATCCTGTTAAAATTATATCACGTTTTAAGCTGAGCATAATTATTTAATAATATGTTAAGGGTGGCAAATACCAAATATTTTAATTCAATTTACATGGTGGCGTAAAAAATCGATTCATACTTTTTCAAATTAATTTTTCTTTTTTGTTCAATTACAAGCTATATAACATCTACACCATTACTACTAGTAGACACAATAACCTACTTTAGAATGATCTGAAACCTTCTGTTTTTATATAACTGTTACGCCAGGGAATGCCAGGGAAAACATGAAACTCAACTGTGTTGTATTTTGATAGTTTGCAAATTGACTTTTGGCTGATCAAAACAAGTCAATGGATGATAGGTCGATCAATAATGTTCGTAAAATAAAATTGGTTTTGTAACAAGTTCTATTTTAAATTATTCAACCAACTCGTTGTCATAAAGGGAATGGGTACTGTTTTATGGTTTAATAATCGGATTTATTTTATATTTAGTGATAAAAGAATTTTTAATATTTCATTGCAAATATCGATATTTTAGAAGTAACATACTTCCTTCTTCAGTACTTGTAACTAACTAATTATTTTAATTCTATTTTTCCATTTTATATCTAATCCCTAGCAGATTCCTATAGTTTACTTGTACTGTTTAAAATTATTTTATTAATTTAAATAGCGGTGAGTATCCATTGATCCATTCCCCAAATCATTATTCAATTTGTTATCTATATATGTACCCTCGAAATTGCCCTCGTGTACCCTCGAAATTGCGAAACTCTCATATGTGTTTAGTTTGTTGTTTTGTTTACCCCCTTCATTGATGATAAATTGGGTTTGTCAATTTTATGTTGTCCCACAATTATGTATTTAGCAATTTCCGAACTAAAATTGGTAGTATCTCTTTTTCTTCTTAATTCGGCTTCCCTTAAACGTTCTTGGAGTCTCACCGTAATTACCCGTTTTGATTTTGTTTTATATGTATATAGGCTTTTACACAGTTGTTGTGACATGATATTTTATACACATATGCCGTTTGCTTGTCCCATCTCCTTTTTATCCTTTGCTGATTACACTGGTCATTTTTTAACTTGTGCTAGTTGTTACTAGTTCCAAATATTTGCAATCAAATATTAAAAATTATTAGTGAATGCAAACCTGACAACAATTATTGAAAAAAAAAAAATGTTTTAATTTCCGAAATAAACCAGAATTTTCTTCTAATCAAATTTTATTGTATATAAGTATTTTTATGGTTCTGGTATGAGTAGTTCTATAGGTTTTAATGAACTTAATTATAAGTTTTGTTCTATAAGTTTTGTTAGTTTAAGAGGGGTTGGCAGCTATAGCAAGTGCTTGTTAATTTACTACTTAAGTCTATTTTGCTCATCAAGTGCAATTATCATGTTGTAATTTACAACTATTGACAACAGAAAGGTATTATACCCTTCTTGCAGTACACCATCAACAGATATTCTTTAAATTCAGAATATCGGATCGAACCACTGTAGCATATTATTTTGAAAAATATTTTGATTTTTTTTAAGACCCTGTCATATTTCAAATTATTTTTACAACGAAATGCAACAACGAATTTGTGATAAAAAATTATTTGTATCTTAACTAATAATTTTAAATTTTCATTTCAATATAATTTTAGTTTAATCTAAAAATATTAAAACTAATAATTGAATGCTACACTTATATATATATATACTTATATATATACTGTTGGATTTAAACAAAATTATATTAAAATTGTATATACAAAGTATAAAAACATTGTATTTTCACGTTTAACCTACAATCATTACAAAATGGATCCAACCAAATATCAATATTATCATATAGAGTATGAAGTGCAACAAACATACCAATTGATAAATCCTTTCTAAATATTTCTTTATTTAAGCATTTAGCCGCAATTATTCGAAATAAAGGAGAAAAAAAAAATTTCATGCTAAAAAAAAACAACATAAAGAAAACCCATTTTATGCTTCTTTCTACATATCCTATCATTATATCATTACTATGCTATAGCATCATCAGTTCATAATCGTTTCAGGAGCTCATGTTTTTATTTTTATATAAAAATAACAACAACAAAAATTATATTTAATACGTCTTGTATATTATATAAATTCAAATTATTCATGTTCGGCAAAATTCTACTATAATTGCACTTCTTCTGTAACATTTTTACCAATATTTAAAATGGCACATTGCACGATTTTTTTGTTAATTTGAATGCAAATGAAATATGTTTTTTTTGTTTTTTTTTTATTTTTTATGGCAGTTGTGTGTTGTTATTACCATAATGGTTTCCAATTACTTTTTTTCAACGTATATATGTAATTTAAATCAAATAAAATATTTTAAGACTGTTTCATAAAATGGCAGCAGTTATGAATTCATTAGTAAGAGAAAAACAAAATATGAAAATATGGAAATAAAAAGTGTAAAATTAAATAAAGGGAGTTAACGAGTTTAAAAGAAGTAAATAGGTGAACTTGAAAATTATTGAGCATTTTAAAGAAAATAATGGAATCAATTATACTCATTAAATTAAATTTATAAAGAGAATTTCAAATTTTACAAAATTAAATTAGCTGTTCTAAAGGTGAAATTGTTATATACAATACAAGTGATATTAAGAGTATATCGAATTAAATGTATGGGTATGTGGAATATACCTGATAGTTTTACGGAATCATATTTGAAGCAAAATAAAAGCCTAACGTTTGATACAACAATAATTATTATAGTCCTGACAACATTGATACCGTATCTTTAGCTAGATTTCATTTCGTCTGTAAAATAAATTAGCATTCAATTTTGCATTATTATAAAAACCCACTCATCATAAGAACCTATGCAAAGATCGAATGTGAATCATAAAAATTTTGATCAATATATAAAAACTTTTTGAATCTATATCAGATAATTTTATTCAAACATTTTATTACAACAGAATTTGATTGAATTAACTCTATAAATTTAAATAGTTTTAATACACTTTGATGATCGTGTAGTAACCGAAATCGATTAAGATATTTAATAAAATTGTGAAACATACCTAAAGTTTTAATATTTATTTAATCTTATTAGAACTGGTCATAGTAAATAAAATTAAAAAAAAGCGCTAGAGCGACTATAATAGCAAATTCGACCACAATCAAAAGCAAATATTTTATTGATAGGATGGGTGATTGAGTATTTGACACTGTATAACGTCCTATTCTCTTTCTGCATTACCATAATCCATCTTTGGATGTTATTTTATTTTATTATTCGATTACAATCCTAAGAACTATGTGCTATATTAGTTTCAACTGTATAAGTCACCATTGAATCATCATTGAATCAAATAACTCTCAAAATTTTATAAAACTATTTCATTAAGCTTAAAAATTTGTAAATATAATATAACAAAAAACATTAAGGTATGGGCAACATCAAATAAATTTCCTAATACGTTTGAAGAATACAAAAATTTTTATAACATCAAATATTGAGATAAAATTTAATGATGATGATGGTTGCTTAAATGCAGTTTAACAAAGAAAAAATTAAATTGCATCATTACACAATACTTATGTATATATATTGTATACATACAAATCCAAAATGGAGATTATAATAATATAGAAAATGTATTTTTGAAGATCTTCTCTGAAGGATAATTACACTTTTTTCTTTATATATTGTCGTTTTTTTTTATTTCTTAACTTCCATCATAAAATGAGATCTAGCTGCTGCGATCTTAAGACCAAAAATAATAAAAACAAATTTAAAAGTTTTATTTATGTAATTTACATAATAATCAATTCTGCCCTTATGCGGAGCATTTTTCTGATAAGTATGCATTGGTAACAGCAATATTAAGAAGGAGTAAAATAATATGGAATCAAATTGATATAATCGTTTCGCATATCTTGTATTGACATATATATATATATATATATATATATATACTATATGTAAATTCTAGAAATGATCAAAAGTGGTACTGGTACAATCATGCAAAAAGCCTAGAAGCCTAAAACAAAAACTAATTTTTATGGCCTTTTTCAAGTTCAGATTTTTAAAAAGTTTTATTTTTTAAGAGCTCTACTTACGGCCATTTATTGCGTTTTAAAGTTAATTTAAAAAATAAAAAACAAAACACAAATTTTCTTTATTATACCCTTACCTTAGTAATTTTTTTTTGTTCTATTATAAATTTTTCATTACAAATTGCAAATCTAAAGGATTATAAAAATTTATTATAAGTGTTGTGAATCTGGAATGTAAACGAATATAGATACACAAAATATAATTGAGTTTTTTTTTATATTTCTAAAATTACATGTAATTTTTAAAAGACCATTTAGGGCCATTTTAAGAATTCAATAATTAAATCTTGTATGTACATTATTTATGTTATATAAATGCTAACACGAAAATCGTGAATCAGAATCTGATTTAAAGCATGAATATTTTCTAAAAATTAATATTTTTTCACAAGCCACTGCAACAATGATGAAATTTAGGGGAAATTAAACCAATTTCAAGTATATTGAAATTGGGAAGATTCTAATGAAAAATTTCATGGTAAATTTATAATGAATTAAAGAAGTACGATTTATCAAAGATGAGGTAATGGGAAAAGAGTTTATCAGTAGAAAATATTAAAACGCTGAAAATATTTTAGATTAGAAATGTCTCTTAGCAGTCTTGAATCGCAATTAATATATTCAAAATAAAATTTATTACGATGAAAAGTTGTCAAACTATTTTATAGTACTAAGCTGGCAATACAATATTGTGATCACAATTTAATCAAGTAAAGCTTAATGTAATTTGAGTAAGGTTGAGTGATGACATGAGTGTCGTTTCTCTTCTTTTACGTATGATATTATTGGTATATCTATGAATTTATCATTATAATTCGTGTAGGACAACAATTCGAATAAGTACGTTTTTAAGATTTTATTCACTATTTTTTATAATACTTTTAAAATTTGTATATACTTGTCTCCCATACACAGCCATTTTTCTTTTTGATGCATAACTGCAAAAAAAATTTAAAGTAGCCAATTGTAAATAAATGTAATTAGACACAGTTCTTCCGGTAATTCTCGAGCGGAACAAACGTCTCCTTTTTAAATTTTGAAAATTTCCCGGAAAATAAATGAAATTTCCCGGAAAAAAAATTTTTTTTGGAATCGCTAATTTTCCTCACAAACCGATAGTAATTTATAATCACATTTTTTTTTAATACTATATTTTATAATGAAATATCCATTTTTATTGTAATATCTATTTATTTCAAATTTATTAAAATTTCTCAGTACTTTTATTTTTCGTGACTATATTTAAGAGGGCAAACATTTGTTTTTGTAACCACCTGAGTTGAAAAGAAATGAATATTCTACAGTATATTTGACACTTGTCTCGTGCGATAGTTAGTTGGGGAAACATTTGCAAAACAAAATTACAAGAGCTACAAACGATTCAAAATAAAGTAATAAAAAATGTGTACTCTGGCATTAATTAAAATACTAGGCTAAGGTTGCATAAAATACCAAAATAAGCTAAGAAATCTGAATTAATTTGTTATATAATTTTGTAAATTTAGTATGTAAGTTAGCTTAAGTTGTTAATGAAATAAAGAATTATTATTATTATTATCCCAGAACTTCAATAAGAGAAATACATCAGATTCATTGTCTTAACCCTTAAAACTGTACATTAAAAAAATGTCATGCATATAAATCCACAGGAATGGAAACGTGACAATAAACAATAACATGAATTTTACATTCAGAAATGAAATGCATCAACACTATAGCAGGTGCACTGGATGGAAAGTAATAGAGCACAAGACAAGACTTTATTTACGCCATAAACACTTACAGCAGGATTCTACCACATCTTAAGAATGCAAATAATATTTTTTTTTAAAAAAAGGAATACATTTTTTAGAATTAACATAGGTACCTAATTATAAAATAAAAATCCCTCAATAACAATTATTATTATTATTACAAATGAACTATAAAAAAAAATATAATTATTTGCAATTTAATTAAAAACTTACATTAAATTTATCTACTTGTAAAATTTGAATTATTTTTCTTTAATTTGATGTAAAAAAGCTAATATTTGATTAAAACACAAAGATCTTTCATACATTAATGATCATAATTTTTGATACTGCCAAAGAAACTGCCAAATGCTTGGGCTATCTAAGTCGATGTAAAAATATCTTTTCACCATTGAAACTCCTTATATCTTAATATTTATAAATCATTTATACCAAGATGGACTTATAATTCACATATTTGGTCTAACACTTCGTTTACTACCTTCGTTTACTACCGCGATAAAAAAATATCGTTAATAAGCTTCACAATGCTTAATATTTTTACTCCATCTTTATTTTTAAATATAAGTTATCATATCCAATATTTTAGTTAACGTATTCAACATTTTGTTATTATGCTAACAATTACCACATTTAAACTCTTTCTTACAATAATAACTTAATTGAATAATAACCACTTTCCATTTACTAACTTATTTTTACTAATTGCATCACACTATAAAATTATTAAGAATCTCACCACCCAAATCTAATGAGCTCTAATAAATTTTAATTTAATGATATTGCATAGTTATATTACACAAGTTGTAAAGCCCGTCCCAAGATGGTGTTCTAATTAGAAAAAAAAAATTCTTGCGGGACTGCACAAAAGAATGAATTCTAAGGAATGTTATCAAATATTAGGCCAGCTAAGTCAGGTTCAAAAATAATTTTTTTTTTTTTTGCTAAAAAGATCGAAATAATTCGATAAATTTAAAAATTGTTTCTTACAAAAACAAATTGAGTTAAACAACACCAATTTTGCTATTGAAAGTTTATTTTCTTTTTTCCATACCAAAAAGGTAAAGCAAAATGTGAATTTTTTGTGGTTTCCCAATATGCCTACTCAACAGTCCGACGCTAAACACCCTTGGTAATGGCAGCATTTTACTATTTTTTCTCTAATTATTAGATGTCAAAACCTCTTTATGTGCAACATTTTTTGCATATAATTTATTAGAATGTCGAATTAATTTGCCTTACTCCCTTCTTTTAGTAAATTTTGTATGAATGTCACCAGACCGCCGTACTCTGGAAATTGCACAATACAGTTTCCAATGGCTAAATAGTGATTTAGGCAAATAAACTTCTACTTTTTCCAATGTTTGACCTTGCGACTTATTTATGGTTGCAAACTTAACAGGGAAATGTCAAAGTCTAAGAATAAATGGGAGTTCTGTGGTTGTTGTATATTTAAATCTATTCTAGGAATGAATACAGTTTCACCTATAGATTATGCCAAGGAATTCCGCGATTATTATTAAGTAGATTATTAAATTTAATTTTAGAGCTTTTGCAGCTAATCGCCATTGCAGAGGTCGCGTTTGGTATTTAGATCTCTTAGTAGTATTATTATACTATTTTCAAATTAAGTTTATGTGTAAGCATTCCTTTTGGACAGCAGCCGTTTAAAAATTCTACAGGAATTCACTGCATCATTTTCACCGTAATCCTCAGCGGTACTAATATAAGTTATTACATTTCCCTCCAAAATGTTTAAAATTCGTTCGTTAATTGTATCAACATCAGAATTTTTTGGGTAAAGTTTTTCCTTTTGCGAATAGTTAGCAAAATTATCCACATTTAGAGTATCGTAAATTTCTTGTACGATACAATTATTGCAAATCATATTCGAAGGATTAAATTTGGCAAACTGTGGTCATTCGTTAGATCACCATCTACCACAGCTAATAAAAAACCAAAAAAAAAAAATAATATTGAAATCCTAAATTATTATTCATACTATTCATAGCTTTATACGGCATTTACAATAACATCAACTTATTCATATGAAATAAATAAAATATAACTATATACCTACATATATTTATTAATATACATGTGCTCATAGTTTACAATTATTCATGATTTTAAACATCATTAGCTATACATAATTTCAAAATCAATTCTAGAATAGACATATCTATATAATATGTCACAATTAGAAGTTTTTTCATTATGCACGCACACTAAGTGCAACAGCAACGGCAAGTTGGCAGCAGGATTGTTACGTTTTATTACATTGTTACATTGAAAATTATAATATTAAAATTAATCGTAATCACTTTCTTTTGTTAATTCAAACAATTTTTTGTTCTAAATAATCTTTTCAATTAATACTTTCTTTGTTAAAAATTATAATTTGGTAATAAATTATGTTTTTTTTTATTGAATTATTTTGTAATAAATTCCAGTCTTCAAGATATTTTTAATATAAATATTTATAATTATTTTTAATTAAAATTTCTAACTTTGTTCAAGAAGGTCCAAACCCTGTCTAGTAAAAATCATATAAAACTAAAAGTATTTTTGTCTTTTATTAAAATAGGATAACAAAGCTTAACTTATACATTACAAATTATTATAAAGAGAATAATTTAAATAAATTATTTTCAAAATTTTGTGATCTTTCAATTAATGCAATTCATTAAATTTCCAATTCTTGCATATCAAGAGATTAACTCAAATCGCTGTGGAAACTAATATGAAAACTAAAAACTGGTCAAATCTAATCAAATTCGTCTTCATTAAAAATATTTTAAATTCATTTCTTCACTACACATCATAATCTAAACTTTTCTTTTTTATAAATATAGCATTTACTACTCAATTTTTATTATTACACCCTCTCTTCCTTTTCTTTCTTAACAAAACCAAAAAAATATTTTCATATTTAGAATCCAGAATAATATTTTTTATTTCTATGATTTTTTTTTTGTTGCAATTTTTATAGAATCATTAATTATCTAGAGATTTATGTACATACATTCTCAATTTGAAATTATTCATTCTGTATGAAATACAAATACTTTATGACATCCTAAAAGAATCCTAAAAGTATATTTTTAGTTTAGGCAACGAACAGCGTGTAGATACACACATAAAGACAATAAAATTTTGCAAAAAAGTAGTCAAATCAGCAACATTACAACTTCTATTCAATTCACAGGAGATTAACAACCATAAAAGACCTTCATTCGTACCGAATTTCTGTTTTTTTCTTTCTTTTTTCTTTATTAATTTTTAAATATTTGCGAATTGTATTTTACGACAATTTATCAATTCGTCATATACGTTTCATCGTGGTTTACTTTTGAATATCCAATAGAATTGTGTTTATATAAAAAAGATTTATTTTTCATTTTTTATTCTGATTGTTGTTTTGATGTTTTTTTGTTTGTTTTTTTTTTTTTTAAATTCAACCTTTTGTCGTGTGCTATTGTTATTAATATTCATGTTTTTCTCTTCTAAATTATACAAGTTAAAAATGATACTAGTGTCCCACTAACTATTCCTACCCTTGTCGTGTTATTGGATTTATTGCTTTTTCGATAAGATTTATTGCAATCGTTGAAATTCAATCGAATACTGATTTAATTTGTTTGTTTTAAAAGCATTTTCTTTTGTTTTAAACAATTATTAATCGAAAGTTAAATTAGTAATTAGTAAAAGGCATCAGCTACTGAGTTACTGTGAATTTTTCCTAACACATATTATGAATGTTAACAAATAATTGCGAATATACACAATAGATGATGATCTGTGCTATGGGTAAACAATAAAAGTACTGTTTAACATCCACAGCAAAATAGTTACTTTGCTTTCACGGATATCCAACGAGCAATAATTCTAATAAAACTAATCTAACTAAAATTATCAGTGCTGAGTTCGTACAATTTTGAAGTGGGCAATGCCCTACTGATAAAACCTAATATGTATAATGAAACAGAATGCAAATGCTTGATTCAGACTGGAATCTCAAAAAGAAGAAAGTTTTTGTCAGTGTCTTTAGTAATTAATACTAAATTAATTTGAATTGTACAGATATAATTTTGAATTAATATAACTTTTAGCTATAAGATTAAATTTGTTATTTGTCTATTATTTGTTATTTATCTATTATTTTTTATTTATTATTTATTTATTTTTTACCTACTTAAAAATTATGAATGAATAAAAAAAAACAAAAAAAGAAATTAATTGAATAAAGGAAAATTATATTACTTTTACTATGAGATAGTTCGACACTTTCAAATTTAAAATTTCTACACAACTTTCCCTTTGTTTTACGTTGCGATCTATTAAAAATGTTTCATAAAAATTTTGTTTTGCCAAGACAAAAAATTCAAAATAATTTTTATTCTAAAATGTAAGAAATAGTTTAAAAATTAATATAACAAGAATACTTGACATTCGTACTTTATTTTAATGATTATTGGAACTAGTGTCCCATGCTTACGCATGATTCAATGATTTAAATAAATTTTATCACAAAATTATGTCTTAGCTGAAGCAATTCTCTTTCACAAAAGAAATAATAATAATCTTATAATAGAGAATATAGAGTTAATAGGTCGTGCGGTAATTCACTGTGTTCACATTGCAGTCACCAAAATCTGTTTAAAAAGCCAACTCTAAGCGTTTAGATTATGTCATCAATTGCAATTCATCAATTATCATTTGAAAGTGAATCTACAGTTATAATACATGTATGTTTTGTTTGGGTATAAAAGCAACATAATCGATTTCAAACTGAATGCTTATTGAGGCCAAAATATTGGGATAAGCACTCTAATTTCCGAAAAATTCTTGAATAAGAAAATTTATTATTCCTTGTGAATATAAAAAATCCCTTTCCACTCTAAATTAAGTCCTAATTTAATTTTATATAAAGAAAAAAAAACAATCATTCTTCGCAATTAATCTTACGATAAAAATCTGGACATATTGAATTTTAGACTATTAAAAGTCATGGCAAGAATTTTTATTGTATCTCTGTGCTATTAAAATGTAAAATTGAATTTTACAATGAAATAATGATGCCAGTATATATATATATATATATAATCGTACTATATTTTCACAATCAACAACAGCAGCAACAGCAGCGGCAATAACAGTAGATAATTAAGTGTTATTGAAATCCTTTACACTATATACATTCATAACTATATCTTTACCTATTCTTGAATATACAATTGTTTTGATTAATTCAAAAATTGTTTTATCTCTATATTATATTTTCTTCTAGGACTTATACCATTTTAGTCCCAGAGACATAAAAGTAGTTTTATATATATGTATAAGTAATATAAAAATCATTATTTCTCACCGTTTTACTTTTTTTTAACAATTACAACAACAACAACAATCATAATACATTATTGTTCAATTTCAGGATCATGGTATAATAATAAAAAAAACATTATCAAAACATAAAATTTATGATGATTTTCATGTAAAAAAAATATAAAATAAGAACAAGAATAAAAAGAAAAATATTCCATTTTTTATTACTTTATGCTCGTCATTCTTTATAGCAATAGCAAAAAAAGAAAATCTAAAACAGAAAAAAAAAACAATGAATTAACTGAGACATAAATAAAATATTCAAAATGAATTTGAAATTATAAATCTTTAACTGACTGCATAGTATTTTTTTTTATTTATTTTTTACTTTAAGAAACGATAAAGTAAGCGTTTTTGTTTTTAAATTGTGATATTTTTAACTTAAGTATCAATTTGACAATTGGTGATAGAACTATAATTCGCCCGCTTCTCGTAATTCGAGGAAGTTTGATAAAAAATCATACTCAATTTCATTATGAATTGTTTTCCATCATTTCATTTCAATTTATACTTTGTACTATAATTTATTTTTTTACTGATTTATCTGAGACAACAACTACTCATAATAATTTATTTAAAGCAAAAAATGACATTTAAAGAAGAAACTGTGTACTTTGATGAATATTTTTGGTAAACTCCGTACTTTGGTCAATTTGGTAAATGTGTACTTATACAAGGGGTGAAATTTTAAATTGAAAATTAAGACATTATGAAAAAACAAACATTTATTTTCGCTACGTCTTCTTTTAAATATGTATTATTTAAAAGAACAATAATAAATATCGGTTGCGAAATGGTTCAGATATTTCTAACGTACTTTTTTAATTTACTGATTAAATATACAGCAACACCAACATTTTTAAACGCCACGGATTGTTAAACCGAAAATATTAAATTTGAAAATAATATTTAAGGTAATTCAATCGGTATTAATTCATAGCTGCAAAACATGGACAATAACAGTTAATGACGAATTTAGATTAAAAAACAATATTTCATATCAAAACAAATAATAATGTTGAAAAATAAATCAAGCAGCTATGCTAGAAGCACAAATTAAAGAAAATAATAAAATTTATTAAAGCACAAGCCCTAAGTTGGGCAGAACATTTCGTGATAATGAACAGTCAAAGAATGCTAAAACAAAGTACACTAAACTGAACACTGTTGATAAAACATAATTCTGTGGTTCAATACAAAGCAACCAGAATAAATAGATAAAAAAAATTACAAACACAGTCGACGGCAACTACCAATTTTAAGTAAATCTCAAGCTTTATCACAAACGGATGAGGAAAGATATTTAAACCATTCGCAAACATTTTTTTTAAGGTTTCTAGTCTCTAGTTTCTATTCTTTATCTTTGATTCTAGGAAAAGAAGGGAATCGACGTTAACACCGATATTAACACTTCTAATCTTGGTAGAATAAATTTAGTTTATTTATTCAAAGAATGGGGAAGATGATATGTGAAATATCTTGTTCCTCTCATCATCAGTATCAGTATATTTTCCAGTAAACATTTCCATCAGTACTACATAGTTCGAAAGATTTAATTCCATAGCGTTCTCTTGGACTATACTATATTTGAAAAAAACTAAAACTAAAGTTCTAATAGGAAACGGATGCGTATCATGGCAGGGGTAATAACAGTCCACGGCCATCTATTGAAGCATCTATTGAACAGTAGAATCTATTGGCTTCCTGCTCTGTGGTGCCGAGGATCACTTTGCCAACTGGGAACACCGTTCCAGCACATCATTGAAGAATATCCTGAGTGTAATTACGAAAGATGATTAATAGCAATAACTAACGCGCATAATTACATTAAGCCCATTGCGGGCCAGATCCCCTTGCGAAATTAGATAATCTATCTAATCTATATTTCAAATGTAATCGAACTTTAAACAACAAAAATGAGTCACCTAAACAAAGACATTCTCCTGATGTTAACGTTCTTCTACAATTTCCGTTCAGAAGTTTTATAAGGGTTAGTCCCCAAATCCACAAAAAAAAAAATCCATAATGATTTTTGCCAAAAAAAAAAATCACAAAAATTTTTATCCTTCACAAAAATTTTATCCCTTTTACCGAATATTTACCTAAGTTGATTTTATGCGTAGTCGCTGTTGAATACAAGGTCCACAGAACAAAAATTCAAAATCAGTAAATTAATCTTGCCAGAATTTTATGGATTTTGTTTTTGGATTTTTATTTCTCGATTAAATTTGCAAAGTTTAAATTAAGGTAACACTATTTTCCAAATATGAAAATCTTAATTTTCCGACGTTAATACAAAACGTACAGAAAACATGCAGACATAATAGGTTTTCTCTTTTAGTCTTTGCAGAAGTAATTTACAATAGTTTGAATTAAATAAAACGAGTCGGTCAATAATTTTTTTTTTGTAATATAATAATAAAACTGGTCTTGTGGACCAACCATTAATTTAACACTATTAACATAAAATAAATGACTTAAGATAACCCAACGGTGACCTCAAAATTTACTATTTTAAGTAATATTATGCTTCTATATTTATTTTACAACATTAATTCGTGTTCTTTTTATGACACTAATTCGAAGAGTTTTACTCTATATTCAGCCTTCATTCCTATATTCAGGTGATCTCCAAGAGCTATAGTGCCTTGGTATTAACGTGTTGAAACAATCTTGTTTCATGTGTTATTGCAATTTTTTTCATTACTATACAGACAACTGTTCAATTTGTAGATCTTGGTTTGTATCCTTATGCTGTCCCCATATTTGAATACCCAAACAGGTTTTAGTACTTAACTATATAAATCAATATTTTATTTTGTATTGACAAACTTGAATTTCTTCCTATTACCCAATATAATTTATGATGTTTCATATTTAATTCCTCTTTCTTGATTTTTACATGAGCTTTTCACTTAAATTTAGCGTCAAATGTCATATCTAGATATGTACTTGGTTGTATTATCTATTCTTAAAGCTTTACCATTAATGGGAATTGTTGTTTGATATTTCAGCTTTTAAGTAAAATTTATATGAACTGTTTTTACTTCATTTCGCTTTATACGTCAGTTTTTTGTTCATTCAACAACAAATCGATAGGATTTTTCTTTGAAGATTGTTTGACACTTGCGTTTATCTTTCGCATAGTCAGAAGTACAGTGTAGTCTGGAAATGTAGTTTTTGATGCGTTCAATAATTTAGGAGGATGTCAGGTATATAATAAATAAAAGTGTAGGTGAATCAATGTCAAAACAAAACACGAGTAAATGTCACTGTATATAGTGTCATACCTACTCTCACAAAAGTCAATTCTGTTGTTCACATTTTTCAAAGCATTGAAATTGAAGTTTTTATTATTTTTTTGACATTTCTTTTACATATTTTGAATATTATCTTTTTATGAAATTATTAGACCTTTATTACACGTATTACACTTATTAATAATAAGTTTTATGTACAGTTTTCAAAGATAATATAAATAATAAAATAGTTCCAATTGAATTTAAAATTATACAAGGAATATACATTCGATGACCAAAACATTCGGGTTTTTAGAAGAAAATATAAACTTAACCTTGAATAAAATGGAAATAATTGTCATCTACTCATTAGTGTAATTAGATGTAATTACTCAATCACATTCTCACATTCAATTCAATAATTTCAGAAAACTCAAATACTTTACTTATAAGAACCAATCTTAATACACGGTTCGAAATTTAAGTTATTTTTTTCAACTTTACAGGTTTGCATATTCATCCTTACCAAAATGAGTTGAATTTTCTATCTTAAAAATATGGTATACAGTTTTTAAAAATTTTCGATTTTATTCAACATAAAAGTTCAATTTCTTGAGTTTTATGTTGAATTATTTCAACTTTTAAGGTTAAAAATATTATTATTTAATGTTGGAAAATTAAATATTTTTGTAGAAAATCTCAACTAATAGGTTCATAAAAATTTTAATTTGGTTTAAATTTTCAAATATAGAATAGTTTATAAATTTACATAAAAGTTAATTTTTCAACTACGTAAGTTTGAAATGTGCCTTTTAAATATGAGAATATAGGTCAAATCTGATAAAAATTTAAACTTTTTAATCAAAATTTCAGGTATAGGGTTAAAAATTGTATTCTTTTAGGTTTAAAATATCAACTTTAAGTATGAATTTTTAACCGCAAAATCTCTAAAATAGTCCAACTTCGAAAGTTCATAACCCTGAAAGCTAACAAAATAAATAAAAACACAACTAAATTAATAAAAAATGATTTATTAACAAAAAAATTCAAAATTAATTAAACAAATGTTTTGAAAAAATAAATTCGAATCCATCTAATTTTATAGAATTAAATGATTTGAAAAACCGAGATCAATATATTTAACATGAAACATATACTGCTCCAATTCATTAACACCAAATTTAGATTGATATTCAACTACATTGATTAATTTTTTTTTCCTAATTTTAATTTAGGTTTAAATGTCATATTTCTCCACAAATGGCAATGCCTTTGTTGATGTTTTACTGCTAAAGTTTTAGCTAAATTTAAAAAACTGTTTAAATTACGTCCAACTTTTGTAAAATTTTTATGTTAACTTTCAAATCTCATCGACCACATTAAAATAATTCGTCCAAGATCATTTATAACCCTACAGTAATGTGTCATAAAATGATACTTGGGTAACAATGTATTTTCCAAATCTAAGATCAATTGCAAATGGTTTTCAATTAAATCACTTAATGATTGAAGTACGATTCTAGATATATTTGTTGAAAAAGTTAAATGCATTCTTTTTATTAAAGTTGTCGAATATATTAAAATTAAATGGGACATATGTAATCAAACACCAATTCTGTGATGCATTTAACCCAATAGATGTTTTAGATTTTTTCTTTAAGATTTATTAAAGTTGGTTTGTCTTTTTTGTCTAAATAAGTATAATTATATGAATGAATTAAACTGTATATTTTACAAACAGATAATATTTTATTTTCCGTCAATTATGAAAAGAAAATTTTTAAAGCGAAGGGTACTGCCTCTTCCAAGACGTCATGCATAATATCTAAATTGTACTAATTGATTTTTCAGAGCCAACAACCTATACTTACTTACAAGAATACTTTACGAAGTAAATTCTAGATGACTATTATTTATCTTCCATATTCTTAGCTCATCCAACAGTCAAAAACTTCATTAACCGCAAAATAACAAATAACTTGTTTTCATTAGTTCTACATACTGCTTCAATACCATCATAACTTATAATTATGATTTAATTTTAAAATAAAATTTAAAATAAAACAAATTTTCAATTTAACATCTTAGACAACAGTTTTAAATTTAATTATGAGAAAATTTGAAAAACAAACGAAATATTTTATTACTTAACACTGTTTCTAATAGCCAAATTGACATGTTGAATGATAGCAAGCAGCCTAATAAAGATGAATTCAAAAATTTAAAAACTATACTTGTGATGACAAATTTTATGATTTAAATTTAGCATATATAAGTTGTAACACTGATTGAATTAATATATTTGTAATAACCTAGTCTGTGATTTTAGTATCATTTTAAAAATTATTTTACAACTTTAAAGTTAATAAATTAGAATTTAACTAGAAAAATCCATTAGCAAATTATGTTAACGATTCTGTGCATAGCAAATTTGGTGTGAGAAATTATTAAAAAAAAAATTGTTTATGTTTTTGCATATCTTTTGAATCAAATAAACATATACATAAACATATTTAATGTACTTTTTTGAAACGTAATAAGAAATATACGTTAGTGATGTAGAAAAGTGACCTATATTGACTTATAGAAATATCTATCTATATCTATCTATCTCTAAGTAAGCTATAAAGCTTATATGAACTTACGGAACGGAATGCTGAAGTACTACTTTTGTTGTTATCAATCAAATTGTGAAAATATGTCAAGCAATGGAGTGTAGTTGTAAATGCACTCCATAACAGTAAGGAATGACCTTAAAAATTTAGAAAAATGTTTACTAACGAGGCAAAAATATTATTACTTAGGTGGACAATTTAACTTAATTTACTATCGTTGAAAAGACACATCTTTCTATGGTAGGGGGTTCAGCACACATCAGCACTTTTTAAAGGGGTTATTGTTATTGACAAATATGCGCCAGAAAGCTTGGACTCCCCTCAAACAACTTTTGCAGTACGTGTAAAGATGAAGAGATGAAGTATATGAAACTGTCCAACACATTTTCTCTCTACCTGACCTGATCTTTATCAAAAAAGGAAAACCCACCTAGGAGCTTTTTTTCTGGACTCACTGGGTGACCTTGAAGTCACTAAGATCCAAGACCCTTATCGATTTCTAAAAATATCAAAATGGTTCAAAAATTAGGTTTTTATGTGAGAAAAGTTTCCGTAGTATCACAATGTACCTTACCGGTCTAAGTGTGCCGGACAACATCGGCAAAAGCCACTACTACCTACCTAGCTAACTATAGTAGTAGTTCCTATGTAGCTCTTAGGCCTGTCTCAACATAGTTTTCCATTTCTGTCAGTGTCGCCTGATTTCAATCAAGTTGAAGCTGCGAAATATGTCTGCCGATATTTTTTTTATCTTTTATTGCTTTGTAGTTCTTATATCTGTCTAATCAGCGTACACCTATTCATGTATCACAATGGACCTCACTGATCACAATGGACCTCACTGATAGTCTAAGTGTGTCGAACAATATTGCCAATAGCCACTACAACAGATCATGTTCCTAGGCCTGTCTAACCAGCGTTTTTGATTGCTGTCACTATCAAATGGCTTCGATACAGTTAAAGCTACGAATTAGTTTCATATCTACCGATATTTAATCTCTCCAACTAAAGTTTGATCTGTCCGAAGTCTTGAATCTCTAAAATTATTATATTCAACATTAAATATTGTACCTAACAAATCATATAGGCATAACATACAAGCTTAGTCTAAATGAGTGTACCTTAGTGCATTAAGTACAATACATTTTAGATAATCGTATTGTGCAGTTAAAGTGTGTATTGGTCATTTAAACTAGTGGCACAGACAGAGTAGTGCCACAAATTAAATGCAAAGTTAAGTTATCAGAAGTAAGAGTTGTTAGTTAGGGTGACTATTATTGGTTCAAATAATCGAATTGGGAAAACAGTTTTTCTGTCTGCTGTACCGTATCAATGAACATTTAAGCTTAATTACCCAAAAACACAAAACAGCTTATATTCTTTTATGATCTTATACTCTTTTAAAAATAATAAAACAAAAATCAGAAACCAATATTATTATCATCTGTTGGTTATACACGGATAGTGACGAAATTTTAGTTTTGAAAATCTTATTCTTTGAAAATCTTATTTTTTTCTCGTCCATATTCATCTTTTTTTGTTGTGAAATTTAATTTGTACACAAAATGGATTTGGTACAACAGCCCTTAAATGTGATGAAGACAATAGGTCCGGGGTCTCAGGATTTGGGGTCGAAACTTAATATCACATGTTTTCGTGCGTTTCGTATATGTTTACCTGCCGCCGGCAAAAACAGGGTTCCAATAAATGAGTAGCGGGGGCTTGGGGACAGCAGCCCCTGACTTTAAAAATGAAATATTTTTTTTAAAAACATTTTTTTACTAAGACTGTGCCGTATGCGTTATTATGTGCTCCTGTTTAGAAAAAAAAACAAAAAATACAAAATAAGATTTTGATCAAATAAGATTTTGAAAAAATAAGATTTCCAGAAATAAGATTTTCAAAAATAATACTTCGACTCCAACCTGGTTATACAGCTTAACTCCGTTTACAATTTTTCTCCATTCTACACTATCTTGTGCAATTATCCTCCATCCGTTAACTCCAATTTTTCAATAGTTTTCCTCGATTTTGTCCAGCGCTCTCTTGCTCTAGTATTGTACGGTACTACGTTTAATACGTGTAATATTCATTAATTCTCATAAAAAAAATCCTACCCATGTTAGTATTTGTGCCTTAATAAATTTTACAATATTAATATTGCCTTCAATTAGTGCTTCCATATTTTCATTAGATCTTGTTTGGTACTAACCATGGTAGTATATTCATATTATGATCACATCTAATAAATTGATTTTTTTTTGTCTCTAAACTGTAGACGTTCTATAGATGCAGACCATATTTTATCACTCAACATTCATATATCCTATCTATCAAATATCATATCAATTAATAAACTAAGCAAGTAAATATCCAAGGTAGTAATTTAAAATTCTTGACTAGGTATAGGAGGTACGTATAAATTTTACAATAAATCGTTAGAGAAAACTTAAATTAAAAATAAAAACAAATACAAAAATATAAAAGTTAAATAAATGATTATAATCGAGTCTATGAATATGTATTGTATACACTTTATCTGTGAACCTGAATAACTACTGTATAATATTAAATAGTAAAGTTTAAAAAACGCCCCGGAAAATTTGAATTTAACTTGTATGCGACTGATTTGTATTTTTAGGGTTTTCAACGGTTTGTTGATTCATTTCATATATTATTATTATTTTTATTATTCATCAGATTGTATAGCCATATAGATACATTCTTTAACACAATCTAATATGGAATAAATTTTAAATATATATTATGTGGTACAGTTGCTATAAATACCAGAACCCTCACTTTTATTTTTAACTATAATTAAAGAATTTAACAGTGGTCAGGAAGTTGATCTAAAAAATTTAAAATCTATTTAATAACAAAAACAACAAAAATAACAAATTATTTTCGGTCATTTAAATCACATTTACGAAAATTTAAAATACCCAGTTTTTTTTGTTTTTGGTGCAGAGACTTCTCCTTCTCCCCCCGCAAATAATAATGGTGGTAAACTCAAGCTTTAATGTAAAATTTTCTGTTAATTCACCGTGTAAGAAATTTGTTTGACTGTTAAATTTTAATTTTAACATGTTTGTTTGTTTCTTCAATTTTTCTATTTTAGTTTGTGTTTTGGATTTTTTGTGCGGGGGAATCTAAGAATTAAAAAAAATAAAAGATCTCAAATAAAAAAAGGTAAAAATTATTTTCGGATTAAGAATGTAACTCTGATACAATTTTTATGTTTTTAATGTTTTTTTTTTTGTTTTAATTTTAATTGTAATTAAATTTTATTTATTTTTCGCTTTTTGAAATTTACAAGAGAATAAAAAAACAAATTTAAAATTAGTCATGGGTATTGTATTATAAAATAGAAAAGAATTTAAATAATTCAAATGAATTCAATTGTTTGGTTTTAGAATATTTGGAAATCATTAAGTCGCATTTTGAAAATAATTTTGAATATTTAAATTGAATTGTGGTCGAAAGAGAGTGCACTGAGTAGGAGATTATTAAATATACATATCTTAGTTTATTTTTTTAAAAATTTACCCTCTCTTTTTCAATTGTTACATATACATTTAAATTTGGCAATCGATCTTGGAAACAATTTTTTTATTTATTTTAACTCAAATGAGGCTTTAATCGAATTTATTTACAAATTATAATTCAATGCAAATAAAAGTAATATGAAAATAATGACAAAATACAATATGAATAAAATATAATGAAAAAATATAGTATTTAAATTAGATAAAGTATAATAGTGGGTTTAGGTTTAGTGGGACCCGATAGCTTAGTAGTTTGAAGATTCCCCAGTTGACAAAACTTGGAATTTTTGTACCAGTACCAAGTTGTACCACGTTTATTTCCTAGCTCAAATTAAGATGGAATTTTATTT
Source organism: Argyra leucocephala (assembly GCA_963942445.1). NCBI lineage: Eukaryota > Metazoa > Arthropoda > Insecta > Diptera > Dolichopodidae > Argyra > Argyra leucocephala. The sequence continues at coordinate 56,394,717 of OZ012678.1, read as the reverse complement.
TAAAAGTACCGTATTCTTTTCCTACAAAAAATCTTCAATTACGTCCTATCCAAAAAAAATGTTTTCACATTAATTATACCAGCAATGTTTTTAACAATTATTCCTTGTACTGGAAAAAATACTGAATTAGTATCCAATAATATTTCCAATGAGTATTCCACTGAATAAGCAAATACCTTTTACCAACGGGAAAACTCAATGGAAAAAATATTGGTACAATGATTTACACATTTAGAAAAACGTTATCATACAAAATGTACTAATACTATTTCCAATAATTATTCCTCTTACTTAAAAAAACACAGAATTAGTACCAAAATATTTCCAATATATATTCCAATTAATAAATATTATTTTTGTTACCAAAGGGATTGAATAAAGAATAGTGGGAACAATTATGGGAAAAAGTATAGCAATAATACAAGGAAAAGAGGGTGTAATAATATTGGAAAAAACGTAGGAAAAAGTATAGGAATCAAATAAGGAAAAGGGGTGAAATAAGATTGGAAAAACGTAGGAAAAATTATAGGAAAAACCATAAAATTATGGGAATAATACAAGGAAAAGAGGGTGAAATAATATTGTAAAAAACGTAGGAAAATTTATAGGGAAAACCATATGAAAATTACAGGAATAATACTTGGTACAATTGTTGGAAAAAATGTTATAATTCCTTTATAAATAATGATAGGAATTTATTATGGAAAAATAGTAACAAAACCTTGACGTCATTAGTTTTTATTAGGTACATTTAAGGTACATGTTAAGATAAAAATTCCGACATTGGTACATCTTAAAAAAGTGACCACTTTCATAGGAAAAAACATTGGAATTCCAATTAATTTTCATTCAGCTTTTCCGAAAATGTGTACCATTGCCTGCTGTACAAACTGTATCATTGGTACGTGGTACAATTTCCGAAAAAATATTTGGAAATCCAATTGGAATTCCAACCAATTTGGTCAACTGGGTCCAACAATTCTTTCTTGCTTTTTTAGATTGTGCGCTAATTTGTGTATTCCAGCTTAGGCTCTTATCTATAACTATATCTAAATATTTGTATTACGCTATCATTTGAATGTTGCAGTTACCAATATGTATATTCATATTCATGTATTATTCTACTATTAACCAGTATGTAATTAGTTTTATTGAAATTAATAATAAGCCGGTGTTTATCTATCCACTCCTTTATTATTTTTTTCATATAGATTTACCAAAAAATCATAAACCATTGCCAAATCATTCGCATACATATAAATGGAGATCCACTTAAGTTAATATTTACTGGTCCACTGATGTAATATGGTCCACTGACGTAGCTCCAAAGTTAGTATTTTCAATGTTACTCTTAACACCTTCACATTCAGCATATTAAGTTCGATTTGATAAGCCACATTTAAACCAGTTAAACTCGTTGCCACAGATCCCAAACTCATATAAAATTCTTAATAAAATATTTCTGTACAGCATATCAAACGTTTTAAAGTACTACTGCAACTTTATTTTTATCAATTTTATTTTGAATTTTAAACACAAAATCAAACAAGGTCGCTAGAGTATTGGAATGTCTTTTGAATCCATATTGCTTATTGTTTGTCAATCTCTCTTTATACATATAGCCAGTCTTTATACAGATCCAGATGAATCTTATCTGTATAGATACAGATACAGATAAATATTACAGATGAATATTACAGATACAGAAGCAGATGAATATTATCTGATTATACAGTCTATATACAGATACAGATGAACCTTTATATCTTTTCTGAATCCTGTATTTTTATAAATCTGCATAACTTTATTAATTTTCATACAATTTGACATTTTGCCATCTCTTAATGAAGAGTTTATTATCTTTGTTAAATAAATGACTAGTTCAACCTTACATTCTTTAATAAATGCTGCTGATATGCATCCGCTTCAGCTGACTTAAAATTTGATATAGTGCGAGATCGGAAAATTTACTTATCTAACTCAATTCATCATAATAACTGTACTAGTGTCAATTTCATTTTGTATAATACATTCACATTACAGTTTGTTCTGTATTGCCTTCAATTGAAGTTTCGATTAATATTTTTAAAAATTCATACTAATTCATACAAATTTGGCATATGAAATATGAAAAAGTAAAAACTTGCTATGAAACATACAAATTTATTTCCACGAAATAGCTTAACGGATACCATATCAACCGAGAATTTTATAATTTAAATGGCTACATCATTGGACACTAAATTGTTTACTTATCCATTTTTAAAACCTATATCTAAATATAAAAACAACATGTGCATGCGTATTAAATACCTAAGTCCATAAAATGGGAATACACGATTTCTACAAGGTTTATCTTGTCCCGTTGTCAATCGTTAATATATATATTAAACCATAACATAGTATAATTCCAAATTTCCAAGAAAGCCTTCTCAGAGGATATGAAAGAATTAAGCATAATAGAATTAGACATATCAGACATTGATTAGATAAAATCAATAAAAAATTTTAGCAAATTAAATTCCTGTTGGGAGCAGAATATTTGAATTTTATTATTTATGCTAACCTAAATTTATTTATTTCGTATTTTGCTTTAGATGATATATGTATATGAACCAACTAAGTTGTAGATTCTAACACTGTACAGTACCGAGTATGGAAATATAAAAATGTTTTCAATCTCAAAGGCATGTGACTAAGTTTAACAACCCGCGTAAATATACTCTGATTGGGAAGGCCGAATTCACACATGAGATATGTAGCGAAGCTCAAATTTGGTATGTTTCTAAACTAAAAAAACGATGTTATGTAAATAGATATATATATAATATTTTACTTTATGTAAAATTTGTACATGTATATGTACAAAAAAATAGTTTAAAGTACCTATATCCAATTTAGTTAAAAAACAAATTAAAGATTTTAATTTTGTATATAATCATAAGTCAAAATAAGAAAAAATTGTAAAATATCCGATAGTTCTATAAATAACTATTGTGTATAATTTAAATTATATTCAATGAAAAATAATAATAATAATTCTATTTTATTATTAAGCATTACAGTTTTAAAAGGTTAAGAAAAATAATAATATATATTTTTCACATTATGGTTTTATGCAATTTCTAAAATCATATTTTTCAAATACGCACATTTTTTTTTTTAAATTACACATTTAATATTAACCTACTTTTAATTTTCACAAAAAATATATACCTAAAACAATTTAACTTCTATAAATTCAATTGCAAATTGAACTTTTAAAAATTTCACATTTTCTAAATTTATAATTACGGTTTACAAACGGAAAATAAACCCTTAAGTTCGCATAACAAAAGAACCCATCAATTTACATTTTTTTTGTTTTGTTCTGCTTTTTACTCGATTTTATGTCGAGGAAAATAAATTTTTCTTTGTCCAAACGTTGTTTTCTGCACGAATTCAATTCAAAAATTCAAAAACTTTACAAATTTAAATTTAAATTATATATATATATTTATATATATCTTATTTTATATATTTGTTAGTATGTACTAGTTAATAAAAAGAATTAATTTACTGTTAATCTCTCAATTGAAAATTCACTAACTGCGTAACGAATATAATTACGAGAATTTAAATAAGAAAATGCGTATTCGCATACTCAATTGCTTTTAATGATTTAATTTTAGTTTTGTTGATCTAATTTCTTTTTTTTTTATTTGTTTATGAATTTATTTTCTAAAACTTATTTTAGAGATATATGAAAAATGTTTAAGTTAGAAAATTTAGTTGTCTTACAAATTTACTGGATTGTTTGCATAAGAATATAGTAATGTATATTTTCCACCCTATTGTTAACTAATTAGATTAATACAACTAATAATTACAACCAGTAGAAAATAACAATTTATAGTTTTTGTTTCAAAGCTATTTTAGCAAAAATCTGATATGATTTTGGACTTTATTAAAATAAATATAGTTCTGCCTATATATAAAAAAATGTATTTTAATTAGATTTTCAAATAATCTACGAAAATGTTGTACATCTCATTTTTAAGTGATATTTTTCTCTTAATATCCAATTATTTTTAATGATTTTATTTATTTGTTTTTATTTAATTTTACTTAATTAAAGAAACTGAGCCATAATAAAAGCTTCTATCAATAGCAGCAAATCACATATGAACTCATTTGGTTGATGTTCTAACCTGGTAGTTATAATTGTTGCTTTTTTAGTTCATTTTCAGCGAACGGTATTTTGAAGCGTTTTATGAATACATTCATTTTTTACGTATCCACTTTATCCATATCATTGGTGTTAGTGCCCTATGTTGCGATTTGTTATCAATGTATTTTTCAAATATTTGAAAATGTTTGAATGCATTTGCTTGAATTGACTTTTTGATAGCTTGACATATATATAGATGTAGTTTTTTAAAAAGGAAAAACTATTGTATGTGATTGTATATACTAATTATCTGTCTAAAATCAATTAAAGTCCCTTTAGTATCTGTATTATAAAAAACTAATCTAGTTTACGTATTGTGAATACCAACATTTTATAATCTGCATTGAAACTACAAATTCAATTGAAGCCCGAATAGGGATATATAAATTATATACTATAATAAAAAAAATAGATTATAAAAAATGATATTGAAATCACAGCTTAAAAACAACAGACAGTGTAATAAAAATGTAACCGAATTTAAAAAAAAAAAATTAAAACTTTTCTGAATTATAACAAAATATTTGCCTTTTTTTTATATTAACAGATATATAATTTACAACCGTTTAATTTCATTTTAAATTAGGTTAATGTTTATTTAACATTAATTCAAAAATAAATAAATAAAATTAAAAATAAATTACAAAACACAAAAAAAAAATTAACAATTTTTTTTGTAAGGTATTCATTAAGTGGTTGGATGGTTAACTCTCCATTAAGGTTTTTGGGTTTTTTTATTTTTCTTATTTTATTTTTTATAGACTACAAATTGTTTTCTAATCGAATGCGGGCTATTATTTAAATAAAATATTATTAAATATAAAAAAATAAAAACTAAAAATATGACTTAAACAATAAAATATGATAAAAAACTTTAACATTTTTTTTTTTTAATTTGCATAAACATTTTATGAAAAATTTTTAACAAATCAAATAAAAAACAATTTTTTTTTTTTAATGTATAGGGGACAAAACTTTACAAATTAAAATTCACACGTCACTTTTCTGGCTATTGTTAATTTAATATATGTACACAAAATATTAATAACGGTGTAGGTACAAATCTAAATCATAAAACAAAAAAAATTTGAATTATTAAAAAATACAAAATCTTATAATCATTTTTATTGATTTCGATTTGTTGTAGACCCGCATTTATTCTAAAATTTTGTCACCCGATTTGGTACAAATGAATCTTATCAAAAGTATGGGTGGTAATGTTTTGTTTTATTTTAATTGAAATTAAATAATTTTGTGAAAAATACAAATTTTGATTAAATTATTAAAATTGAAAGAAAAAAAAATGTTATTATAAAAACAAAAGACCAATAAAAACACCTAAACACATCCATCTTAATTATCTGAAACTTTGGCGGTTCCTTTAATGAAACATTTTTAGATTCAAATTTTAGCTTTGTAAAAGCAAAAGGGTGACTTGTATAGAAATAAGAAGTTTAAGAATTAATACTAAAATATTAATTTGTTATTAGTAAAAAGAGAGTACCAATGATTAATAATGAGCCTTAGAACTAAATAAAAACTAAAAGAAAGCTAAGAGATGTGTGAATAATATGGAAATATAATATTAGCTATATTGTATATACTTGAACTTGCGGATAAATATCCTAAATATAGTTCAAATAACCTGAAACAATGGCCCAAATTAGAAATAATGGCTCAAAAAACTACAATAATTATTCGAACATCAGCAGCAGTGTCCTTCAAATTATAAAATTCTCTAGTAGATATATTAAATTTCGTTGTTTTTCAATGTGAAAATTTCTACAAAGAAAAATTTATTTTACATATATTTCTATTTAATTTCTTATAATTTTTTAATAAATAAACAAGTGAATCCCCTGAGCAATTGCACAGAAGCAGTTCTTTCAGGTACGATTTTATATAAAAAGAAATATTGGTTTTGGTATAATTGTACATAGTTGTTTTCTGAATCGCTTGATTATTGAATATATATACTTTACCTAATATATATAACACCTAATACTTTGTGATGAAATTAATACTAATTTCAATATATTGGATATTACATAATATTGGATATTTTACATAATATTGCATAATATTGGATTACATATTATTGGATATTTATGATTGATTTGAATGATATCCGTTAAACATCAGACTCAATTTGATTAATATATTCTTATACATTATTATTTTTACCGTTATATACCAATTTGAAAACATTTTTAATAACTCGCCGATTCTTGTCTGTTCAATACACATTTTGAAATTGATTTTGAACTAACTTTTCGATAAGCTAGAGATTGTACAATTTGGATCCACAACATCATCCCTGTGACAACAATTAAATTACATGTTAGTACATTTAATTACAGTTAAACATGCGCTCCAGGTTTTTAGCCCATGTAGCTATTAAAAATTCACAATCACAAATTTTGAGGACAATCTATATGTGGTTAGAAATTGGTGCGGGTTAAAAACCTGTATGGAATTATGAGAAATTATTTTATACTTTTTGGACCGTTTTAAATATATGTTTAAAACAAATGTATTTATTTAAATATTATTTCATATACTTTAGTCGATTAAATTTTAAAAGATGCATAGACCTTCCAGCTTTTACAAAATATTTAACGTACTTTCATTTTTGTCTATACCATTGCCAGTAACTATAGGTACAAATAGCTGTACATGATAGATGTAATTTATTTTAATTACCTAGCTTATTAGATGTTTCGACCATCATTCATTTTAATGTGACATCAACTATTCTCTATAAACTTATGATTTCTTTAGTAGCAATTTTAATTTTTCTATTTTAATTTTTAATAATAACCAAATCATAAGCCTAACCCGGTTTTATGGTCGAATATGTGATCCTGAAAACGACGATATTACTAGATAGAACTAGGCTATTTTTGGCTCACAATTTTCTTCTTTTCTAATCATGTTCAAAAATATAAAAATTATTTAATTTAAATTATCACTATAAACATAACAATCCGATTAATGAATTAAAAAAATTGATTAATATTTTATAAATACATTTTTTTAAGTATAAAATACTTTTCACATCTTGACATCTCTTTTTTTTTTTTTATGATCTTGTCAGTAACTTAGGTAGAATCACCTTTTCGTGCTTAATTAAGTACGGTACTGCAAGTTCTTGTTGGAAATAAAATTTTTTCTATGGGCTGAAATTAATAATGTCTTCTTCAAACAATTATTACAGTTCAACACTATGCAGGACAATTTTTCAAACAATTATTACAGTTCAACACTATCTGGATAAATCACTGGCTAAAAAACTGCTAATATGTGGAATATGGTCCCATCTAAAGTGTCCCTCTCAGCTACAGATCTCCCATTTTACAATCTACTACTTTTCAAAACTAACTTGATCAGATTCGTGTTCCACTTGGAATCCAATTCTTCCCACCCAATTCTAAACCTATACAATAATTTTGTATGTAGCAATCTTTTCAATAGTGTTAGGGCGACAAGAAAATTAAGTAATTAATTAAGTATTTTAAGCACTTAACCGCGTTGGCCCTAGTAACTGTTATTGGTCATTAGTTTAAATGTGTAATCAATATTAATAAATAAACAAAAATAAAAAATTTTAAACACTTTTTATAGAAGTTTCGGTAAAATATTGCTCTAAATACTGCACAGCTCTGTCAATCATCACATAAAATATCAGCATTTACTTTCAATTTTTTTATTTATATTTTAGAATAGATAAATTTATTATTTTACATTGACTATTGATTACCTTGAAAAAAAATATTATCATAATATTCATCATTTGACTTAAGTAAGTCCAGTAGTTGCAATTTCTAAATTTAAATGAGCTTTGATTTTTGAAATTTTCTAAAAAAAAAAATTATTATGTTTTCTTTTTTATGTTAAATGTTTCATATTGACTATACTATACCATCTAAAGCCAACAAAATTATAAATATTTAAAAAAAAGAATAAAAACAAAAAAATATTTTTTTAATTTAAATTTAAAAATTAATTTATTCAAAACAGCAGTAATAAAATATTTGGTATGTAAAAAAGAGAATCATATAAATTTTGTAACTGCCAGAATAAAATGTATGTAACAATTGTACAATTTTTAATGTTGATTAAATAGAATTTGCACTGAATTAAATATACAATAAAATGAATATACATATCTATGTTTATATATGTATACAAAATAATATAGGTGTAAAAATATTTACGTACGCATAAATTTTCAATAGAGAAAATTTAATTTATTATCGTGTTAAGATATTTTATAGGCGCCCATTTTTTTTTTCAACTTCTTATTTTTCTTTTTTTACTTTTTTATTTTTTTTTATGTGTAATTTACTATTTACAAGCATCGAACTGATGTTTGTATATTATGTGTAGTATTATGCTGTCCTTGAGAATTGTAATGCTAATTTAAGAAGTTCATGTTGAATAATTTTTTAAAGTAGGCTTTACAAGCTGTATAATATGTTAAGTTTTAATAAAATTGTTTATGTTACCTTTAGAATTATGTTATATTTTTTTCTTTTAAAATTACCACTGTTTGTAGTACACACATTCTATTTGTGGTGATTTTCAATTTTTATAAAATAAAAATTTTCAATTCGAAAATATCTTTTTTTTTTTATGTAATATAGATAATAGTTAAATATTTGGTGGCACCTTTTATTATTTAGAATAAGTTATAGTTTTGGGATAGGCTAGAAAAAATGTTTTAAAAATTAAATATATATACATATATATATTATTGTATTAAAACAATTAAAAACCCTACCAATCTGTGTCAGAAATGGTCCAAGGTCTTGGATTGAATTAATATCAATGTATAGTAAACCGTAAACGGTAAATTGTAATATTTTTTTAGAATAAGGTGTACTATAATTGTTAAGTTGTTTTGCTGATGACTACAAAATTAGCTAAACCATTTTGATGATTGTACTCTACTTAAAAATGATCTTAACAATTTTTCCGAATGGTACTCCACCAACAACCTCGAATTAAGTATCTTTAAATGTCAGGTTGTTAGGTTTAGTAGGAAGCTTCTATTATTGGAAATAAAATTTTAAACCGTTAACTCGAGATCTAGGAGTCTGGATCACGGACTCAATTTCAAAGCACATTTCAATTGCATTATTAATAAAGTTAATTTTATGCTAGAATGTACTAGGCCAAAGAGTTAACAGATCCCTACATTACAAAACATTTATATATTACATATATGCTAAACCATCACTTGAATATGCTTCGCAAGTTTGGTCTCCATATCGTAATGTTGATATTTCACGTATTGAAGCACAGTTCAGCGTAAGTTCTTATGCTTTGCACTACGTGCTTTTTCATGGAGTGACCCTTTCCAACTTCCTTCTTTTTTTATATAATTCCAAGTCTATGAGATGAACACCCTAACTACTTTTACACAGAGATTTGGAATATATGATCACAAAATAGCTTTTTCTGTAGAATTTTTATGGTACAGACTAATTTAAATATTATTCTTAATATAATAAATACTACTTCGCCTTCATAATAGCATAGTTTCCATTTTATTTTTAGTGATAGCCAAAACTCTCAACTATTTATAATTTATTTTATCCCAATGATAAAGGGTGCTGAACCAGGTCGAAAAATCCAGAAAGCATTTTTTTCCTTCGTCGGGAATCGGATCTGGGACCTTTCGGTTGAAGGCAGGCACTCTACCTACTGCGCCACCCAGAGCTAAAGCTTACGACGAAAGGTTTCTTTTGATAAACCTGAAATCTTTGTAACAAAGTCTGATTGGTGGCTGATATTATGTTTATCCACCAAATATTGCTGGGAATACTCTGGCATCTAATCATTAGAGATTTAATAACTTTTAGAGAGAATCCGCCTAATTTACATTCCGTTGACCTGTTTAATATTATATACTAACCATAATACTGACGACGGTAAACTAACCTGTGTCTAGAATGTTACGTGAATCTAACTTGAGTGCAGCTTGTTTTAATACTAACCTAGCTAGTAAAAGACGGTTACAATTAAAGCTGTTTAGCTGTATAATTGATAAATAGTTATTGGAATTGATATTGTTGGTCTTTTTCTATTTTCTTTTGTATTTGAATTCATCTTTTTAATATTCCAGTAACTATAGCATGTTAGATATTTATTTTGATCTCTATATACTAACATTAGTTACTATCGATGATAATACTAGCCTACTGGATGATGATCTCACCGCTTGCAATATGATGCAAGCTTTCGTCTATAATGGACTTTGATTTGCTTGCTCTAAGCAATATCTGACAGCATTTAATTTCGTGAGGTAAATTATACTCTATGACATTAAACGGAGCCGGTTTATATTTTGTCAGTACTACTTTCATCCCTAAAACATCCTGAAAGAATTTATAATGAATCTAGTTGTAGAAAACACAGTTTTTTTTATCGAATTTTCACTAGAAGTGTAGATAAACCTTAATCAGAAAAATAAACCGAAGAAATGTCCCTCTAAATGTTCCTTTCAAAAATAAATATTGATTAAAACTGCCGAAATGAAATCAAATTCGAAATTTTCAGCCAGATTTTCTAACGATTTCATTACGTATTGTATTCTATAGCCATTATCTATTGCCATATATTCTTTGGAAAATTTGAAAGTACACTCCCACTAATTAAGAAATTAGACTGATTGACTATTAAAATTGCCTTCTATATATAGATTGTCAATTATTTTGAACAAATTGATGATTTTAGTAGGACATTAAATTTTATGGATTGATGTTCTTTGATATTCTTCTTTGATGTATCTTTGACATAGTAGAACACCATAACGGTCTTAGTTTGCAGTTATCATCAATCTAGTAGAAATTGTGTCACCTGATATTATTTTACAAATGATATATTATACACAACTGCTTCTTGTTTTTTATTTCAATCCAAAATTCAAATATTACCCAGTTTTATTAGTCTCCACATCAGATATCTAAACTAGGTGGTTTATATTATTATTATATATACCCAAAATAATATCTCAGTATTTTTGGTCATTCTTGACATAGTTCAATTTAATTATAACAATTTTTCCTATAGTTTTTTTACTGGTAGAAATGACAGGGTATTTTCATGTACTAATAACATTGTTTCGGATGCTTTCATATATCGATATTGAACTTGCACTTATATTATCAACTTTGCAACAATTTGTAATCGTTAATACCTACAATATCCAGAATTAAATAAACAATTATTCTACTTTCTCTATTTTACGCTCCAAAAGTTCATTTTTAATATTAATTCAAAAATATTTATAGATTTTTATATTTTTAAATTTAGCGTTTAAAAATTAAAATAAATCAATAAACAACATATATGTATATATATACTGAATATCCAGTATTAAATTTTAAAATATTTTACGTTATCTAAATTAAGAGTTTAAGCAGAAATAATGAATGTGTATCTTTAGTTTAAAAAAAAAAACAAAAAGCAAATAAATAACTATATATATATATAGATATACATTTTTTTCAATAAAACTACTTTATAACAATGCTAATAACACTAATATATTTTAAAATTTCTTTATTTAAAAAAAAAAAACGTAAAAATCGAGTATTTTAATACTTCCATTTTAAAAAAAAAATACAAAATATTTTCTTATCTTATCTTGTAGAAAATTTTTCATTTAAGCTTTTTAATCAAATATTTAACACCTTCACTATAACATAATCGATTTCCATATTCAAATTATAACAAATTTTTTTTAATAACTTTTGTTTCATTCTAGATAGTCCATAACAAAACTACTATACCTATAACTTATTAAAAATGATCACATTTAGATAAAGCTTGTATTTAATACAGGAATAACTGGTCTCCCACCTCAATCTTATATTAATTAACAACAACAACTGAAAAAAGTTTACACAATCATATTAAGATCAAAGTATGTTATAAATTTTGTATATTGTTATTTTTTTTTTTTTTTATTTTGTTGGAACAATATTCTAATATACTCTATTAGCATAAAAATGTTCAAATTTTAGTTCAACAAATCAATAATTTAGCTTTAAAATGTTGCTTTCTAACTCTATTGTTTCACTCTATAAAGATGTGATTTACACAAAAAAATGTTTGAAAAATAAAAAGGTAATATTTTAGGCCGGTATCAAGCATTATAATAGAGCTTAATAAATTAAATATCAGCCACATGTATATACAACAATGTGGATATGATATTGTTAAGAATAACATTTGGTATGATGGCTATTACTGAAGAATACTTACAAACGTATATAATGATGATTATTATGTATATGAAAAAATTAAAATTAAAAGTAAATATATATATATATACTTAGTAGTAAATATAGTTAGATTACAATATTACGAAATGCTTATATTAATTAAATATTACAAGGTATCTCAAACAATGTTTATAAATCAAAAATAACAAATTTTGTGGTTTACAATTTATCACTACAAAATTTTTTTTGATATCCATAAACAATTAAGAGTAAATTTTAAAATCAAAATTTAAATTAAATAATTTTATTTTACTCTCAAAATATCTTCAGAAACGTATAATTTATCTACGTTAATTTTTATTTATTACATATTATATCGACATTTTTATATTTACAATTTTCTTAACAATATGTAAAATATAACTAAATGGAAATTACGTTAAATTCTTGGGTAATGAATGACAATGTGTCATAAAATTATTTTCGCTTATACTACAATTAAATTGGCTACAACAAAAATTGACTCACATTTTGTTGAATCGCACAATTATTTCTTGTTTTTTTCGCTCTCATTCTACCCATAACTCTCATTAGACGAGAGATAAAATCAGAAGTTTTATAGATAGCCATTATCTTGGTACTACATTTTAAATATTGTAATAATTGTTCAAAAGTCGGCCAACTTTTATGCAATATACTAGTTATAAAGCCCGTCTCAAGACGGTGTTCTGTAGATTTGGCAAACTTTGGTCATTCGTAAGGTCACCATCTACCACAGCTAAATAATAGATCTATAGGTTTAACATTTTGGGTTAACTTGGTTGCTAAACTTTATGCAGTTTATAACATCTGATTGGCTTTTATGGGGTAAGATGGGTAATGTTTGGCGGAAATCTCCACCTAGAATTATGAGCTTTTCACCAAAAGGTATAGATTGAGACAAAAAGTTCATAGCATAAAAATTTAGTTATTAGTAAAGAAAAAATTCAAATAAATTTTATTCTATTTTATTAGAATTTTCCAAATTTCTAAGTTATATTAGCCCTTGTTTTATTCTAGAATGAATTATAGGCGAAACGAAGTTTCATAACATAATTATTTTGATTGAAAACTTTAACAAAATTAAATTGGAATCCAAAATTATTATCTATACTATTCATAACTTCATACAGCATTTACAATAACTACAACTTATTCATATGAAATATGTAAAATACGCTATATAAATAATATAATATAAATAAACTACATATATACATATATTTACTAATATATATGTGCTCATAGTTACAATATTCATATTATATTAAACATCATTAGCTTTATTTTGACCTGACTGAAAACTGAAAAAGAATAAAATATACATACAGTTTTTTTTTCTTTTGATTTTACGTTTTTATTAATTTCTTCTACTTGAATATTCTTTATTATTATTTCATTTCATTGGTAATGTAATCTCCCACATAATTTCAAAATCAATTCTAGAATATACATATCTACATATGTCACAATTAGAAGTCTTTTCATTATGCTTACACAGTACAATACACACTAAGTATTTTTTTTTCTTTTTTTTGTTATAAAGAGATAGGTCTAGGTACATAAACAAACTCAGCAGAGAAGAAAAATTGTTGTTTACTTTACGTCTTCTTTTGTTATATTTGCCAAGTGATAATTGTAAATACGGAAAAAGCAAATTAGCCGAAATTCTATGAAGTCTTGCTTTGAAAACCTTATATCAAGATGCGATTCCCACATCATCACAGCCGCAAATGGGCTTATTGTGAAAATTAGCTTTAGGTAACTCAATTGTGAAAAAAAAATAATTGATCAAACTAGATCTTATTTCGGATCTCAATTATGATCTAGACATATTTAGAAAATGGTTTGATCAGCATGGACTTATTACATTTTATAACTTGAAAACGAAAAGTCAGCATGAAGTAAATTTTGTATATCACTCTCAAAAGTGAAAAGCTGTTAAAATTTTGATTGAATCCTATTTGTTTGGCAATGTTAAAAGACTATTGTGATTTTTTTTAAAACGTAGTCCGAACTGTTTTATAATTGAAGAAGTGTGTAATTATATATATAATTTTCTGCATTTATCTGGATGTTTGTAAGTTCGACGGAATACTCCAACACATATACAAATTGAAATATATATACAAATTGTAACATCATGTAATTGTCATAAACATAGTATCTGTTTTTTATTGCTTATATATGCCATGTTTCATTTGTCATCTGTCATCTGTCATCTGTCATTTGTCATCTGTCATCTGTTATCTGTGTCATTTGCCCATAATTTCATAATGATTGTCATGTCATTGAAGTGTTAAATTTAGATAGCGCCATAAAACTTTTTACTTTTATTATGTCTTAATTAATTTCATTTTACAATTTGAATTTTACAGTAGAACGCTGCTATGATTGTAAATATATAAAATTATTGTAAGTTTATATTACATACATACTAAGATTTTGTTTTCATTAAAAACAATATTTGAATTTATTATTTCTATATTAATTTAAATTGAAATTATCTTTTTGACTAACTTATATTATAATTAATTGAATACAATAGAATGTTTAAGAATATTGATTATTTAGAATTATTGAGGTCTTAGGATAATATATGTTTAAATTTCCAATGATGGCAAATAAGATGTCGTTAAAATGATCGAGTAAATAACCCTTAGGGAATTGAAAATTTTGCACCTTACTACAAATATTCGGTTTATGTGGTAATTAAAAGCATTCTAATAGTTCTAATAATGGTATGATATTGATAAATTAATAAGAAAATACATATTTTTCTTAATACCCACTTAGTTTTGAAACCTACTGTTTTAAGCCACAATGGCATTTTTCTAAAGAGTTTAGTGTTTTATCGTTTTTATCTTATTTATAGTAGAAACGACGTTTGTAACTAAATTATAGCGACTTTAAGACTATGTAAAAAATGTAAGCAAAAATAAAACCAAAAAACAAAATAACAAATTAATATTAGTCATTGTTATGCCTGTCTTCAAATTTTCTGGCAAAAGCAGCTGCCAAAGCTGCACCTTTACCACTACCACCGATGTGAGATATTGTACTGTACCAAAATATTTTGTTATTTTTCCGCCTGGTGTTCCAGAATTCGGAACCGAAATCTTCACATCCGCTAAAAATGGGTTAAGTCTCAAACCAACTTAATATAAACTTAATATCTATGCAAAAAACATTTTCAAAGGTTCAGCGTTGCAGAATTCGGGGCCGAAATCTCGAATATCCGGGTTAAAAAGATTTTATATCGCTAAAGTTTGATTTTTGCTTTTTATGTTATATGTATGTTCATTTGCTAATCTTCCCTTTGCTAAGTGTTTATTTTGCCCAATAAATAGTAGAATTTGCCAAATATAATGTATAACTACATCCCTAAAGTTTTTACATTTTATTTTTTACTTTATACCAAACGTCGATTCTAAAACCGAACTGAACCCATTAAATTTCTTCAACTGATTTTTAACCCCTTAATTTTAATATAAATGCATAAAAATTAAAAAAAAAAAATATTTTTGAATATTTTGGCAATAAATTTTATTACAAAAACAAATTTTTAGTCTCATAATAATATTGGGTTTAGTGTTTTTTTATTTATCCACAAAAAATTAACTAAAAAATAGGAAAAAATAAACTTTTAAAAGCATTTAAAAATGCTTATAAACTATTTAAAAAATAATAAAAATAATAATATAGAAGAAAAAAATGTTTTTTTAAATTGTTGTTGTAATTTTTACTTATGCACAATAAAATGAAATTTTGTGGTTTTTTTGTTTTGTTTTTTGTTTTTGTTGTTTATTTTTGTGTGCATTATTAAAAGTTATTTTCCGATGCGGAATAACCATAAATTACATCAGGAAGTAAAAATTTGTTCGCTATGCAAATAAAAATGGAGACCTCTGTAAATGTTCTTCCTACATACGATGTCTAAAAAGGAAACGGTATATTATGCAAATGGATATATATATATTGCATTGTATAATAAAAAAAGAGATGTTTGTAGAGTATGAGTATGAGAGTCTATTAAAAGCATTTTAAATTTCTGAACAACAACAATTATTACAATTTTAGAAGCGATTATATTAAATAGAAATGTGAGTTCTTAGTCGAAAGACTATACTTGCCAATTTATTGTGTTATTAAAAAGAAGAAAATTTTCAGGAAATCAATAATGTGAATAGTCTGTGACCTGAATTCAAGTTAGTCTTCATTTTCAAAATAATTTGTTTTCTGATATATTATTCAAGATAGAAAAAATCCAATTTTCAAACAATAACAATGTAGTTGTAAAGGACAAAAATATCACGATCTGTTAGAACAGATAATGTTATTAATAGAAATATTTTGGCGTATACTTCCCACAATCTATTGGAAGAGTTTATTAATGTATTGTGAAATATATTTAAGCGATTAAATAACTCAAATAAAGACTTACATTCTCATAATATAGATTCAATACAATACAATAGATTTATAATAAGAAATTTTGTATTTATTCAACCGACATAGCTTAATAATATCTTAACTTGAACAGGACTCGATCGTGCAATTTAGTAAATCTCATGCTATTCATGGTAAAATTTAAAATCTTAACTTTAACAATCACGCCCAAAATGTTTACTTTATTACCAACAATTTCCCATCACCTAAAGTAAAGGTTCTTGAACAAGCCATGCAAGCTGATGAGAAAAAGCTGCTGCATCTGACGCAGTCCTATTTGAACTATTTAAAGCTGGTGGCAATGTTTTAGTTAACTCCATGCACCAAATCATTGGCAATATCTGAATAGAGAAAAGTATACCTAAATGACTGGAGTATCAGCTCTATATATCCATTTAAAAAGCAAGCTGTATAATGAAGTAAACGTATAGCCATGAAAATTAACGTCAGAAAATATATTGGCAGACCCGAAGATACAAGACGTCACAGCACATCAAACCTTCGTTAGAGAGATGAAGTATTGGCAGATTTGAAAAATTTCGAAACTTCAACTATAGAGAACGTTAATGAAAAAGACCCATGACCAACATGTTGGCCTGTTGGCCACCTATAGTAAAAATTAGGAAACAGTACAAAAGATTTTTAAAATTTAAGATTTTAAATTTTAAAAATCTTTTGTATATGAGTAAACAAGAAGTTTAATCAAGAAGTTAATCACGGTTAAGTGTTAAATATAATCAAATGGTGTAATGTGAATGTACAGCTTAGAAAAGTAATTTAAACACAATGCAAATATGCTATAAAATGTCTTTATGACTATAACTTTGATGACATTTACTGAATTAATAGTTTATTAAGAGATCAAATTCCGTTCAAGTCATCCTCGTTTATCCGTTTCACTACTTTTGGGAAAATAGGTTATAAGCATAGTTTGGGTATGGTTCTAAATACTGTGCTTCAAATCTTTTAATCATTATTTTCACAAATGATAGTCTGTTGTTGCTATGCTCTACTTAAAAACGCTTGTGCTCTTAATCGTATAGTAGAAGAGTCGAATATTAACATTGTTAGATAACATTTTTCTTCTAACTAACCTATTAAGCTATATAGATAGATTTCAAGTCAACTTACAATTAAATAACATACATTTTTGAATCCTTGTTCCACTCAAATTAATATTCAATTCTCTTATTAGAAATTAAATTTTTAATTTTATTTTTGAAAACAAAATTAAACAAATAATATATTACGATTAGCAGCACCTCGTTTAATAACTCTCATCATTTCTATTCCCACTAAATTAATTTTACCATAAAAATTCAAATTTTTTTACTATTTTTTTTTTTTTAATTACCATTACAAAATTATAAAGGTTGGCCACCTTTTATTCAAAAATATTTTATTTTCAAATATCAGAAACCTTGACCTGTACGCATCGTCTAACAAATAAACCATATCACTTTAAAACAAAAAAAAAATAAAATTTGGAATTTAACAAGAAACAAAAAAAACACATACGAAACCAAAACTAAGGAAGTCAATTACTTTTCTATTTAAATAAAATATTTTCAATTCTCTTAATTAATTTAAAAAAAAAAACACAAAAAAAAATATAAAAAAATCTATAAAATTACCTACTCATGATAGGGTATCTATTTACCATAAATAAATAAAAACAAAAAAAAATTTTAACGAATAAAAAACGTTTTCAAAACTCTGCGTTTCAAAGTCCGAAACAAAAACAAAACCAACTATACGGCTACTTAAAACTCACAAATTAATGGCTTGTTTACCAATACTTTACCCCCTAGGGATCTCTCATCACATTGAATAGAAACATTTTTTCAAAATTTTTTTTTTCTTACAATGGAATTTAAGAGTAAATAAAAAAAAATACCAAGTCCCAAGCGTTACAAAAAAACAAAAAAAAGAAAAAAACTCTCAACCGCGAAAAAAATGGCTACAAACTCGTAAGTCGTTAAACGAAAAAAAAAATCACTTACTTAAATACTGAATACTCACTCATAAGTTGAAAAGTCATCATTTTATTGTTTAAGTGGCTTTTTTTATTTATTTTGTTGTTTTTTTTTTTGGTATTTCTGAGCTCAAATGAACTTCAAAACCATTTAACTGGCTGAAAACGAAAACACTTAAAAACTAATCTCAGCAGTGGTTCTCTTTTAATTTTTTTTTTTTTTATTATTTATTTTTCTTATTATTTTTATTTATTGACACTACGCAACTCCCAACTTTGAATAAAGTTTTTTGTTAAATATATTTTTTTTATCCAAAATAAAGAGTTTCAAAGACGTTAAATGCGTGTTAAATGACGATTGGTTAAAAATTACAAAAAAAAACAACAAAAAAAAAATGTAAACATTAACTATCGGTTAAATAAAAAAAAAAAAAAAAAAAAAAAAACAACAATAAAAAATTAACTTTAATTTGAAATCATGCGCAGTTTAAGAAAAAATAAAAACGCGTTCTTCCATCAAATGAGAACACCTTTCTTAAATTTCTATATTATGGACGTGTTCAATTTAAGAGTTTTGATTAAAGGTGGTTTTAAGAAATCATATCGTTCCTGATGGTGTAAACTATGTATTGTGATGAAGGATTAAACGTAATTTTGCGTCTCGAATTCAAGTCTTAAGGGAAAAGTAAAATTGATGCACGACTAGGTGCACGTTGAGAATCTGTAATGAAATTTTTTATCATACTGGAATTGGTAAATTTGCTTCTGTATCTAAATGTTTGGTTCATTGCGTATCATATTGCAGAAGTAAAATAAATTAATAAAGAAAAGTAAATTTATATATAGGTTGGAATATGCGTTGGGCTCGTGAAAATTACTGAACTCTTGTTTCAAAATCCGGAAATCAACTCAAGTTACTTTTACTTAAAAAAAAAAAAAAATGTACGTTAGTGGTATAATAGTGGTGTTATAAAGCATGCGAAAAAATGAAGTATGTATGGTAGTATGTATAAGAAAATATCTGTATTCGCTAAATTAGAGTATATAGTAGTATTTGTAGTACTTTATTTGCAATATCGTCGTCTGAGTCTGAAAAGCTTCATATGCCATCAAATCGGTTTCGAGTAAACGCGATTTGAAGTTTAAAGTTATTTAAAAAAAAACTGTACAAAATAATTTTTTGTAACTTTCAAGTGCCTGCGCCTTTTAATTTATAAGTTATAGGCATTTTTGTTTTTCGAAATCGATTCCCAAACGACCCATATGCAATTTTTGAACAAGTTGATTTTAGTCAATGCACGTGGGTCAAATTTACCTGTATATGGGTTGGTCTAACACTAAACTTTACAAATAAATGTATGGTAAACTAAATATGAAAAAATATTTATGGTATTAAAAAATTTCAAAATTTAAAATCAGTTTATTTCATTGAGATCGCATTCTCTTATAACAATATTATAATCTAAAACTAAAACAATATAACATAGGTAAAACAATAATTCAATTACTAAAAAAATAAAGAACTTCAAATTTTGTATTGTATACCTAATCTAGGTATAACTTAACTTATAACTATTGAATTAGTACGGTTCCATTATGAAGAGAATAACCATACTTTTTTGACATCAATGGTTATTCCCCCTATAATAAAAGCGTAAGTTTTCAATCACAATTATTTTATTTTTAGTAATGCTTTTAGAAAGTTTCGATCATTTGTTGGGCTATGTGTCAGGCATATGAATATGGGGCGTTTCAGAAATAAGCAATTATGACGTCAAACTTGATACATAAATGACTCATATTAAAAAAATTACCGTATGTATTTTATACATTTCATAATTAATTACAAAATATGATCAATCCGGAACTAAATATCTCCCAAACGGTAAAAGATAGCGAAAAACGGTTCGGGCCAAAAGAAAGAGCGTGTCACAAAACCTAAGAATTTGTCAGCCGTTATTTTAGAATTAAAGAAAAATTTACTAACTAAATCGAGGGTGTTCTATCGATTGCTGATATTTTCAACTTCCGGGAAAGACCGGAAAACGGCTTTTAAGTCCAAAAATCGCCGAAATTGGCCGAAATCGAGATTTTCAAACGGGAAGGTTTACTTTTTTGTGCAAATTCGGATTCTATGTCAAAAAATAAGAAACTTTTGTTTTTTTTTTTAATTTAAACTTTGCTGGGACCCAAAAATGTATAAAAAATTTATAAAAATGATTATTATTAATTTTAGTTTACCAAAGGAAAATATGATGGGTTTTTGTTTTATTTTTATTAATTTTAAGGAGAAATACTGAGTAAACCAAAAAAAAATCATTTAACATAAAAAATACCCGTTTGTCATTTAAACTATCACATTTAAAAATCTTGATTTCGGCCAATTTCGGCGATCTTTGGGCTTAAAAAACCCTTTTCCGGTTCTTCCGGAAGTTGCAAATATCACCAATCGATAGAGCTTCCTCGAGCTAGTTAATTTTTTTTTGTTAATTTCAAAATAACGGCTCCTTTCCCGTTTAAAAAGCTGATACGCATGTTCTGGTACACCCGGTATTTGTTTTGTTCATTCCCGGATCATATTTTTACAAAATCATATCACATTTTTATTTTCATGATAGAAGAACTTGTTCGAAAAAAATATCTTACAAAAACTTTATGAACCCATCTACCCGCGTCACCGAAATTCTAACAGAAGTTCATGAAATTGCGTGAAATTTCACTTGTAAAAACTATACACAAACAGATCATTGAAGTAAGCTTTTAACGACAACTTATAATTACTTCTTTATGTATTTTGAATGGTAAAAAATAACAATTTTATAAAAAATATCTAAATTTGTTTGTAAATCGCAAAATTTATTAACTTTTCGTTTGAAATGCTTTTAAATCAGAATCTCTTCCTCCACATAAAATAAAATAAACTAATCAGATATATATATATATATATAGATATAGATATTATATATATAAATAACTCTTTCTCTGTCTATCAATTAATTTAATTAATTTTCTATTTTAACGAAATTTCAAAAACAAAACAAAAGAAAAAAAATTATTCTCTCCTTCAAATTAAATGAACCGATTTAATTTTTCGATACGGTTCATTTGCTCAAATGGCGGTGAATTTTTACAACCTAAAAGTATAATTTTAAATGGTTTAAAAGTTGAAATTGTGTTACCTACGTGACAGAGCAAATAAAGCCAATAAAAAATAAATATATATATATATATATATATAATATAATATATATATATAAATTATTTTCTTAATTTATTTAAAATGTCTTCGTCGCCACAACTAAATTTTCAACCAATTGTTTAAGCAGAATCGATTCCCACGCCATGTTTTTTTTTTTTGAATTTCTACTCTTGTTATTATTATTTTTTTTCCGTAATTTCAAGTTTGAAATCGTTTTTTAATGATTGACAGTACAAAATTTTTGTGTTAATTTTATTTAATTTTTTTATTTTATTACTTTTGGATTATTTTTTTTTTCTTTTTTTTTTGTTATAAATACGATAGTGTCCACCAGAGAAACATAATTTAAATTTTCAGAAAATAATGGTGTTAAATTTAATAATGGTAGCTCATTAAACTTAATTTTCCAGTTTCATCAGCTTTTGTATTGGAATTAAGTTTAAAATGAAATTAATACTACAGAGTGTAGTAATAAACAAGACAAAAAAAAAACAAAAACAAAAGAATTTTTTTTAACACAACAATTTGGAAAATAAAGAAAATAATTTAATTAATCCAAAGAATTGGGGTTTTGAAATAGCATGAGAATTAGACAAATATTTTTTGTTTATTATTCATATTAAAATATTTTAAATAATTTACCTTCGATTTTGATACCATGTTTTAACTTGTGTATCACTTAATCCTAATTTATTAGCTAATTCCATACGATCTTGAACACTTAAATATTTTTGCCTCTCAAATGATTTCTCTAATGTTTGTAATTGATGATCTGTAAATGCTGTTCTAGCTTTACGTTGTTTTTTACTTAAACCAGATGTACCACTTAAACCCATTCCACTTTTAATACTATTACCGTCTTCATCTTTGGCACCTATAATCAAAAATTAAATTTTATAATAAATAAATAATAGGTATAGAATAAAATAGAATTTAAATAGTTATTTTAATCATAGTCAAAAAATATAACTTATTATTAGTAAAATTTATATTTCGATAGTATTTAATTTGTTATTTCATAGGTAAGAGTTGTTGTCAACCACAATTACACCAAAGTGGTAATTGTGATACAGCTGAATCAAATTCCATTACGTGAATCTTAAATAGTATGTGTAATCGACACTTCTCTATGGTATTGAAGCGAGGACACTGAAAATAACGATTAATAAGCTGGAAACATTTGAAATGTGAATATACCGTAGAATGCTGATGAAGATATCATATGGGTAGATCGAGTACAACGATAGTTAGGGTGTAATTAGAATAGGTAGACATCTTGAGTTGTTATTAACAATTAAACGTACAAAAACATCTTATCTGGGTCAAATTTTTTTTTTTTTTTGTTTATATATTTCCAAGTCTAATGGATGAACACCCTAACTGCTTTTATACGGAGATCTGGAACACACCAATCACATACAATAAAAATGATGCAAAATGACAAATATCGTATTCTACAACTGATTCTGCAAGTTGAAATTGAAGGGAGAAGACGTGTCGGCAGAAAAACAAATGTCATGGCCAATATCAGTCAATGGACGGGCCTCCAAATAGTGGTGCACGCAGTGCAAGATAGAGAGAGCTTCAGAAATGTGATCGCAGATATTCAGTATAGTGGATAGGCAACTAAATAAGAATAAATCCTACTCTTTCGGAAATATTAAGCTTTTAACAGAGTAGTGGAAAGTTTTAATTTTGCATCAACAAGATCACCAAGTCTGATAAAGTGCAGAGGAGATAGTTTGATTTTGTTTTTCACCTCTACATGCTCTACGAAAATCTTTGAAAGAATTATTAGCTTTTTTGCATACTTGCATAACATATAATACGTTTTCCGGTATAGCCTGCCACCATTTTTCTAATATCTAGCATTTTTACCATAGTAAAATTTTTTTAAATGATTTTGGTTTTAATTTGAATTTTATGTATATCTAGTTATATTGTAGTCAGATGCTGTGCTAGACCATCATTTACGATAATTGATATCCATCATAAAATTAATATACACTGCCCTCTGGATTATAGGCCAATAACTCCTTTATATATTGACAACATCTAACTACTCAAATGAAATTACAAAAACTTGAAAAACGCATATCAAGATATTCAAGATTATTACTACAAACGGGAAATCAAAATTAATGGCAGAAAAAACAAAGCGGTTATCTTAACCAGAACAAAGAAACCCAGCTCTTAGCGAAAAAGAAATATTACGATTAATAATATAGAGATAGCGTGGGACTCATCTTCGAAATCACCTCAACAAAAAACTATTTCTTAAAATGTAATCAAGCTATTTAAAAAATAATAATTTGACTAATAAGTCAAACTCTTATATCCCGTAATAAGTCGTAAGTCTTTTCTAATCCCGCAAAACAAACTTCTACAGCACAATTTTACATAGTGTGCTTCTATACGGATTTCGCGTTTTCAAAAACAGTACCAAAACTTATATGCAAATCTTCCAAAAATTAAAACAAAAATCAATAATGAAACTAAGTCTTGCACAACCAAGACATTTTTCAATTAAAATCCAGCATGAACTAACAAATATATAAACACCATATTGCAACAGATTGAGAAAACGAACACCTGCTTTGTTAGAAATTCAATCGACTCGGTTATAAGAGAAATTTTAGAATATAGCTTTAAAATAATAAATAAAATTGAGTCTCCGGTGTGTAACTGTCCATTTTAGTATAAAATTTTCTTTTGCATACAACGAAGACACCATATGTGTGGAGATGAAGAAAATGGTAGTTTTATAATTTCAGCACCAATTGAAGAAATGGCCAATATTTCCCTTGATATATTGTCTATAATATCTTGCTTTTGGTGTGTTTCCTATGAGAAGAATTTTTAGCAAATGTAGTGAATTTTTAAATGTGGCAAAGCTAGATTTACCATCCATGGCAACAATAGGAATATTTTTTTTTGGCTAATCAATATTTTACTTTACAAAATAAACATTCATTTAAAAACTTCAATATTTGCCTGATTTGGTTTATCAAAAAAAATACTTCGTAGTGGCTAATTCAAAGACACCAGGAACATTTAAAAAAAATTAATAGGTATTTTATTTTTTGGCTAACTTTAATTGTTTGACTTTAAACAATATACTTTTAATTTGAAAAACCGCAATGTTCTATTGATTTTATAATGTTTTGTTATTATTCAGATCATATTTTATTTGGTTCTAGTATTAAATATATATTTTGCTATATGGGATTAGAACTTGGATATGCTTTTCTATTAATTAGTTATTTTAAAGATATAGGCACAAAAATTAGTATTTATTCGCTTTTTTTATTTCTCAATCGGTAATTTTTACGGTAATATTCTTGAAGATCTTCAGATTAAAGTTTTCGGGTTCCTATTATTGCTTTTCGCTTCAATTTACCGAGGTGAAAAGTTTTACAGACATGATTAGCGTATACTATTAGGTATCGAAAACAATTTCAAGAAAGTGGGTACTGCAGAACAACATACTGCATTGTCTATTAACATAATCATCATAGTGTATATCAACATAATCTATTTAAACAAAGAGCGTTCTCATAAAGTAAATCAGAGCAGAGCACGATCTGTTAAAAAAAAAAAAATTGTATTCATTGTAGGGAGTAAAAAAGCAAGAATAGTTGAATAGTAAATTACACCACAAAAATATTAAAATTTTAGCAAGTTCTTAAGCCAAAAACAAAAATATGCAAAACAGTGGCTAATACTGGAAACATTTAAAATTAAATTTCAACAAACCAAAAATAAAAAATATAAGTAATAATTAATATATAATTGTATATTTTACGGCATTCAATCATAGGGATGTCAAATATTTAAAAATGAATTGTAAACGCTCTGTGGTATATAGGAAATACAAGCACATTAAAATTATCATATTGTTTATTTTTATAATTTCCAGACTGAACGATTCGGCCATCCTAACTGCTTCAACGGTTTGATATTTACAATAATATCTACAAGAATGGCATAGACAATAACATTATCTACTTCTTATAAATTTTTTTTTCTAATATTTGGTACAGTAGTCAATATAAATGTGGAAAATTGTACATCAATTGTAAAGTGAAGTCTTCATAATAGCAAGATTCCATTTTATTTTAAATGCGACAACGAACATGTATTCAAAATTAATTTCAAAGAATAATTGAAAAACTTTGTATGTACATACATACATTTTGACTTAAGCGAGGTTCGAACTCGAAATTATCCTTTTACTATTACATAACATAGTTGATAACATAACCACTACACGACTACACTATCTTAGTCCGTCTAAATTAATGGCTGTCTTTAATACTGACGTATATTTTTTGATTATATAAAGAACCAAATCTGATGAATGAATTGTTTAAATATGCTTCAGAATACATTCTATAATATAATCCTAAAACTCACTTTGATCACTTTGATCTTATGCGAAAACACTAATTTATCGACCTACTAAGTAGAGAGTAAAGGGATTTTATTGTATTAAGTTGTAATAAAATCAGTATTCATTTCGCTATATTATACTTTGATTTCATTATAAAGTATATAATATTCAAGAATCAAGCGATTCAGAAAACAACAACAAATATTTTTTTTATATAAAATCGTGCTTGAAAGAACTACTTCTGTGCAATTGCACAGGGTATTCACTAGTATTATTATAATGTATATATTTAATTAGTGCTCTGTTAAATATACATAAGTACATATAGTATCAACAAGGCATTATTGTTTTGATACTTCTAAGTATATTTAATTTTACAAAAAGATATTTTATTTTACCATTTTAAACAAATTTTCAAGAAAATTAAGTAAAAAAATAGGTTCTGTTTTTTTTATTTTATTTTATCAGCCTTAGTCTTATGTTGTTCTTTGATTAAATCAACCCAAAGATATGCTCTTATCAAATTACACTCTGCATGCTTTGACAGTTATCGGAACGTATACTCCAACTTACAATATGAAAACACCCAAAATTAAATTTAAAATCATACAACAACAGTTCAAAATCAGGTATAATCAATTACAAGCTAATTTTTTCTTTTAAATCACTAATCTACAAGTTTCCAACATTGTTTTTAAATATTTACATCAATATTAAATTAAAAATTACCATTTCAAATTATTTTAAAACTCTAAATATTTATCAGAAATAGCTACCCATAATTAGCATTTACGGATCTGAATTCAGGAAAAACAAAAATAAAAAAATTATAGAACAATTAAAATAATTAATTCAAAATTTTAATCATTAAAAAAAAAGTATTTAATTCTAAAGAAAAAATATTTTATTAAAATTCGTATATGTACAAATGTTCTAAAAAGTTACTAGAATAAACTAATTCATATTCGCATTCACATTCGCATTTCCAAAATGCATAAATTAAAACGCTCGCAGCCATCAAAATCTATATAGGTAGATACGTAGTCCGTATATAGTGATTTGAATTCTCCAATTAAGAAAAACGTTTTTGTTATAAACTTAACAACTCTATGCAATTAAATGAATTAACAAAAATTATATATTTAGTCGTGTAGGCACATATATGTATCAGTTTACCGCGTACGTAAGTTAGTATTATAATATATTAAGAACATCACGCAATGAAAATGTAGAAAAGAACAAGAATGTAAAAAAAACACTACATATTATGAAATACAAAAACAAAATAAAACAGCGTGCGAAAAGCACGCGATTATCAGCAGTTACAGTTTCTACATTATTTAGTAACAATTGCAATTTAAAATTTTTAAATTAAAACAAAAAGTAACAAAAACACTCATAAAAAAGTTTTATTTAAATTAGTTAAGATTTTTTATATATAATTTTAAATCAGAAGTTGATTTGACTAAAAATAATAATTGGAAAGAATAAAAAAATGTGATTTTTTAATGCAATCTGAGTATCTAGATATATTTTTTTCCTCTCTATATAGATATAATTATATTATTGACTAGTAGAGGTTTTCTTGTACGCAAATTATGCGTTTCGTACATCATTTTGTAATATTCTACTGCTGAATGCATTTTTATAATAAATATGTTAATAGGTACATACATATATGTATGGAGGCAGTTCTAATGAAATGCTTTTAACAATTTCTGTTAAATCGTTTTTCATTTTTATTTAATTGTCAGTATTTAATTTCCGGTAGATAAATTTTGAATTGTATTTATTATCTTGATTTGAATTCATTTCTTGCATTGTTTTAAGTCGGCTTGTATTGTATTTATAAAAAAAAAAACTTTTATTCCACTTCGTTTAGTCTAATGTGTCTAAACAAATTATTTCTTTCAACTGTTGGCGTTTAATGGAAAATTATTTAAACTGGAGTCTAATTTTTCAATGAATTGTCGTTTCTTTTACAATTTGAATAATCGTTATTGTTCTTGACATTCAAATGAAAATCAAGGGAAAGCTGTACCATTGCAAAGTTATTGACATTTTTTTTTTCTGGCAAAAGTCATTATGAATTTTGTTTGTTGTGGATTTGGGGACAAACCCTAACCATACATTCGAGTTCATTCTCCGTCATAAATGTTGTAAATTGTAAAAAAATATATTTTCAGATTATGATTTCTAAATTAATTACAAAAAACAAAAAATGAGAGTTATTGAAGATATATCAAAGTTACTCAGGTAAAAGTATTGAAGAAGTTCACGTTAAAATTTCACATTAAATATCCAAAGGAAAGGCAACCTGACCTGCTGTGATAATTGGAGAGGCATTAACATAGAATATAAGAGCTAAAATAGCAGCAATAAGTCAAGTCCGCTTGCAAGAAAAACTGAAACAAACCATTCGTGAAGTACAAGCTGTGTGTCGTTCTCACTGAAGCTTTGCCGATCAAGCACACACACTTCGGATAATAGTAGAATATTCAAATGAGTATAGAATACCATGCTCTTTATTGACTTCAAGAAAGCCTTCGACCCAATCAAGAACACTTGACGATATGAAAAGCACTGAGGGACAAAAAACACCAGAAAAAATAGTCAACCTAATCCGCATTTTACGAAGAGCTGAACTCTCAGTAATGCACAGGGGACAAAAAAGGGCCCCATCGGGAGTTAAATAAAGATGTCCTCTCCCACCACTACTCTTCACAATCGTCCTAGATAATATACAAGAAAAAGCTTGCTCAATAAAGAGTAAGGAATAACTTGGAGTTTTAGACAGCGACTTCGACTATGCAGATGATATCTGTGCTCTCTCGCACAAATTCAGCGTTATGCAGAGCAAATTAGAACACCAGGAACAACTTGCCAAACATGTTGCGCACTAGAAATCATCCTTTAGAGAACCAAAGCTATGAGAATAAATAACAGCAACACAGAAATCAAGAAGAACAAATAGAATTTGTGAACAACTTCTGCTACTTGGGAAATATCATATAGCAACTAGTGGTGGGGCTCACAAGGTATAGAAAACAGATTAAAAAAACAAGAACAGCATTTGGAAGATTGCAACCGATATGGTGGAACAGCCAAATATCCAGAACAACTAAACTAAACAGAATATTGTGGTCCTGTATAAAATCAATCCTGACATACGGCAGTGAAACTTGATCAACATCAAAAATCCTCAACCAGAAGTTACAAGTTTTCATTAATAAATGTCTAAATAATGCCGAATATTTTGGCCAAGCACAATAAGCAACACGGAACTCTAAATACTAACCGGTGAAGAGCCTTTAACGAAAGAAATCAAAAGAAGGAAATAAAGATGGATGGATACATCCAGAAAGTCATCAAACCACATTATGTGAATGAGCTTAGAATGGAACCCCAAAGAACAACTCACGGAGGACCATCATAAAACAAGAACTAGAAAAAATAAACATAACATGGGAACAAGTGAAAACAGCAGCTAGCAATCGAATACAATGGCAATTTGAAGTCAATGCGCTATGCTCCAAAGAGGAGTAAGGAAATAAAAATACAAAATCTAACAGAAATTTGAGTTGAAGAAAATATTTGAAAATACACTGGAACTGCATAATTATAATGTAGAGTCACAGAAGAGAATCACAACACCTATATTTATTCAAATTTCCAACCCAAAAATTTCGTAGACCCTGTCATGTATTGAATTAGCATATACCGAATGATAGAATCACTTTACCACACAGTATAGTACAATTCTAGTACATGGAAAAAACATACTATATCATGGGCAGTGGTATATCAAGGACTCGTGGCAGTCAGTTCAGATACATGGAATAAAATAGATGGTGTCAAATAGATTTAAGTTAAAAGATATAATAAGATAAAATTCATTTACAAAAAAAATATAAAATAGTTAATAACTAAAATAAACTTATAATAATTAACATAACAAACTCAAGAAGAGTTACACTTTTAAAACAATGAAAATAATAACTTTACAAACTCATCTCAATAACTGAATTTTATTTGAACTATTTTGAATTAATTATACTTAATTATTGTAAGATTTTGTAATTTTCTCAGAAGTATAAATTACCGTTAGATAACCTAAAAAAATAAACA
Organism: Argyra leucocephala; assembly: GCA_963942445.1. Taxonomy (NCBI): domain Eukaryota; kingdom Metazoa; phylum Arthropoda; class Insecta; order Diptera; family Dolichopodidae; genus Argyra; species Argyra leucocephala. The sequence goes on along the minus strand of OZ012678.1, from coordinate 56,364,090 downwards.
ATTATTATCAAAATCTAAAATTTATAAATTCGGTTAATTATTTAAATACCCACTTAAATATAATTTTTCCTATTTTAAAACATTTTCATTTATTGAATGAATTGTATTTTTTATTTTTTTAAAAATTTAATTATTTTTTTTTTTAAATTATTTAATTAACAATATATACGAACTGACCTAACTCCAGTGTTAATTAGCTACCAATAATGAATTTACTGTAAAATTCCATTGTTATAATAATTGTTTTTATTTTGTTTTTATTTTCTTAATATACGAATTAAATAAAATAATGCCAGTAACAAAGTTTTAAAATTAGCATGATTTTCTTATATTTATGTAAATTTTTTATTTATTTAATTTTTTTTTGTTTTTTTTTCTATTTTACATAACTCAATATTATTAAATAGTTTTTAATAGATGAGAAATCATGAAGTGAAAATGTAAATACACAAAATTAACAAAACAATATTTTCCATTTTCATTATAATAATTTTCATAACGATTATAGGAAATTGCTGACCACTTATATTTATGATTACAAGAAATGAACGCGTATTTAAGTATTTTAATTCGTTTTTGAATGGATTTTAAATATTAACCAAAAGTTAAATTTCATAACATCGAGGAAATGTTTAAATATATAATATAGTTTTTGAATAAAATAGAAAATATGACCCACTAATCATTGCTAATTCAAAAAATTTTCAGTTAGAAGAAAAATTTATACAATTCATTACAGAGGGCAATTTATAACAAAAAAAAATTGTCTTTATTTTGGTCGATATGAAGGTGAAGTGTTAATTTAACAGAATTTTTAATTCCGATACCATAGCTTTATAGATCAATTTTATTCAACCACCATAAGATTTTCACTGCATATAACTAAATTTAAGATATTAAAGGGTACTCAAAGCTGAGTATCACTGTGCTTTCAAGCTTAATTAAATCAGTGCTAATCCATTTGGTTCAATGGTTAAAAAACAAACATGGGGTAAGTATTCATGGGATAATTATTACTATATAAGAATATTAATACTGTAAACAGTTGATTGTAATTTCATAATACCACACATGGATAATGGTTGACATGAGTAAGTTAATTAAGAGCTTTTAATGAGAAATGACAGTTTAATTGTGAATCATCCTATTCGAATTCAATTTTTATACATTCATGGTTGTATTTCTATTACTAATTTTTGCAACAGTTATAATTAACTATCAATCAATAGTAAAATAGTGATTTCACTCATTATAATAGTACTTGAACTAATCAGTAGTGTTAAATTAATAGTGTTAAACTAAACAACATAATATTAAATAGTAATTATTATTAGATTACAATTACAATGTTTATATAATTTTATTATTTTAATATGTTAATATAATTAAATCGGACTTATCCTTATCAAGTTGTAAAATTAGTAAGAAATTGTGATAATTTCTTCATTTTATGTAGTTATACACAGTTGACTAGTCTAATGTAGATAATACTGCTAGTTTACTAATTTCACTATTTTCTTTCTTAATCGTTTCCAAATTAACGGTACTTCCAATATGCAACGAAATCTTTTCAATGTGTAGCATCTTCCAAAATGCGTATATGAAAAGCTCTTGACTTTGAAAAGCTCACTATTCCAAAATGTTTAAAATACATAGTGGAAACGTAAAATAAGAGCAGTGTGCGTAGACTTAAATCTAGACTACCTTTTACTATGTCATAGACCAAATTACTGGAATTAATTTAATTATAGTTAGTGTTATACTTTCGGCGGAAAACGAAATTGATTGTCAAATTGTACCAAAATATGTAAATAAAATAAATTTTTTCCTCCGAAATTATGTACTGACCATCACTATGAAGATTTGGCAATATTAATTTTATTAAACCAAAAGTAAATTTATCGAAAGATAATCTGATAAGTCAGATTATTACCGATTTATATTACAAAAACACAAAATTATAACTTAAAGCTTAAACGTCAAAATCTCTGTATTTATTTTGTCAAAACGGTATTCCAAAATGTAGCAAAAGTTTTATTCTATATTTTACTACGAAGTGGTTATAAAAGCTATAAGCAGTAGTTCTCTCTTTTTGTTTCAACTGCATTAAAACTTTTTATGCTGCAATTTGGAAGTCATCCTTAATCAAATCAAATAAAATCAAGCCCAAAATTTTCATTTACAAAATTTCCGAATAAATAATCTCAAATTATAGTAACAATCCATTTATAAGATTGCCCAAAATATTATAATTACAAATACCGCTTAATATACCTAATATACTCCAATAACATAAGCTTGTTACATTAATTTGAATTATCCACCTAACGTACCCATTTATAACAAATTACCTAAAACAAAAAACAACTACAAAACAAAAAAAAAAGTGAAAAATAAATTAACTCACAAAATGTATATAATATATAAGTTTGTATATGTGTCGATGTTCGAAAACGAATCAAAAAATTACTGACTCGATTTATTTTGTATTTCGTCAGCATATTTTTTTTTTTTTTTTTTTTTTTTAGTAGTGTTGTAGTAATAGTGTTGTAGGTGTATAATTCGCATAAAAAAAAACAAAAAAAAAAACAGTTTTTCACATTTTTTCCGCGATTTTACTTATGAACAGTTTTCTTTTGTTTATTTTTGTTCTTCTTTGTTTTTTTTTTGTTTTGTTATAGGTACCATTTTTCTAATAATTATTACTAATTTCAAAAACACAAAAAAAAAACAAAAATTATGGGAATTTTCTTAATAATTGTACATTATACCAATTTTACAGTTGTTCGCTCAACTCAACTTAAAAAAACATTTAAACAACAACAACCAAATTTAAAATACACGAAAATTATGTACGTACGTTTGTAATACAGCTTAAAATATGGTCTATTGTTTAGGTTTATGTACATACCTAATGTAGTATCGTTCACTATATATATACATATAACAATATCACCTGAACTAAATTTCACGTGATAAAAAGAGAAATAAAAAGAACAAAAAAAAAGTAAATTTTTAATTTAACATGCAATACTGTTATAAATGTCCGTATTTATTAAAGGGGACTTAAAATATATATATATATATATATAGAAAAATTAACAAACAATTACTTTGCAGGTATTTTCGCTTAATTTGCACTGTGGTTACACATAAAAGTAATTAAGCACGTTATTTTTTTTTTTTTTATTCAACTCATCTCTCTTTCTTTCTTTGTTTAAACATTTTATTTATACCTTCCCTCTTTTTCTATATCTTTCTGTTATATTATTTCCTTTCACTTACTAAAATATTTAAGATTTAATTTGTTTGTATTTAAATCGGAGTAGAGGATTTTTTTTTTTTTTTTGTAGGTGGTGAGGTGAGTATAGAGAGTTGTCATAAGTAAAAAATAAATAAATAAAAAAAAAACACATTTACTGCTATAAAGAAAATATTTTTCGTATTGAGGTTAAGTATTACGGCAATTGCCTTAGAATTGAAATAAAATTTTAATTAGAAAACGCTTTGTTTGTTTTTTTTGTTTTTTTTTTTTTAAAATTTAGATATCATGGATTCAATTAGATTAGACAATAGATAATAAAATGGAAAACAAAAATTTAAGAATGTGTTTATAATTTTTTAGGTCTTAATATGGTATATGAAAAATATAATACAAAAAAATAAAGATGCTAGATCTTACACAAATAAACTGTTTACAACTATATAGTACCGATTTATATGGTGTAGTATGGTTATCTTATTGGATTACTTATCAGCAAGTAACGGGTTCGAATTTCGTTCAGCGTTTCAATTTCTTAGTTTTTTAATTATTTAAAAAAAAAAGCATTATTTTGACATACAATATGGTTATCACTGCTAGTATGCTATTGTGAAGGCGATATAGTTTTCCATATAATTACAGAAAAAAGAAAATGTAGCTATGTCAAAAATGTAAAAATCAATTTGTAGTCAGTGTAATAAAAATATAAATCTAAAAATGGATAAATGAATACAAATGATTTCACAACACCTGCTCAGATCTGAACAATGAATATTTCAACAACATTTAAATAAATCCGGTTGTTGTATGGTTTTGTTCGACATGCAAGAATAAACCCCAAAAGCGAAAATCTGCTGGGTAACAGAATGCAAGTAGTGTAGTCACAACAATGGGGTCTACTAATGTTGATGGTGTTTTAGGAACAAGTAGAAGTAACACCAATATTTCAAGTATAATGCAGAAATCAGAACAAATTTTGAAAAAATTATCTGATGAAAATGATGTTGCATTAACGCAATTACAAAATGAACTAAGATAGCTTAGAGAACAAATCGGCTCGATATTGAATGCAAATGTGCAATTGAAAAATGAAAACGCTATACTAAAAGATAATATTGAGCGAAATTTCATTGGAATTGAAACTATTAAGCTACAAGAATGTAAGAGACATATTCGGTGTTGGTGAAGTTTATAATATAAATACAATATTGGGATAAAATAAATTAACAAAAATTTACACTCAATAATTTTCTATCTCAATTAATATGGTAACAACTAAAATAAAATTATATTGATTGAAAAAGTAGTTTTCAATAATTAATGAGTAGTTGATAAGCCATAAATTTGATAAATGTGAGTGCTCCAAAAATGTTGTAGATCTTGTAGTATAAACTTGCAGTACCGTACTTAATTAAGCACTCAAAGGTAATTCTACCAAACTTACTGTCAATAACAAAAAAAAAATTAACATAAAAACTGTAACAAATATTGTGCATCAAATTGGAATTAAAGTGGAACCTGAACACATAAAATATGTCTATATTTCAAATAGGAATGTCTCTAAAAATTCAGGTGAGCTTCCCAAAATTATTGTCAAATTTATTAGTGCAGGTATAAGACAAAAAATTATACAAACTAAAAAAAAACAAAAAACACATAAAATATAGCTTGGAATAAAAAAAACAACTACCACATATTTTTTTCACATAGAAGAAAATCATCAAGAGCGCCTACAGCTTCTGTTCTATCTGCCGGGGAAGAACGAAGTGAAATGATTTTAAACTTACTGCTACATATACGTACAATATACATAACTATATATGATTTAAAAAAAACATAATTATTTTCTTAATTCGAGAGTTGGTTTTGATACAATCCTTAAAATCTTCAAAACCCCATTTAAAACGAACTTCAGTTTCTTGGAGTACATCGAGTCCATTTGAATTTTTATTCCACTTAAGTTGAACATCTGATTGTTTTAGTAATCACTAACGTGAATGAACCATTGATGTGAAGGAAATGATGAATAACAGTTTCCCAAAGATTGTATTTAAATGATCCTTTTTTCATCCTGTCTTCAAAATCTTGCTTGAATCTTGAATATTTTACTTTTGGTATATTATTTAATAATTTCACTATACAATTTTTCATAATTCTTTATTCAATTATTAAGAACTTATACTAATGTATTTACACCTATGACTTATAATTTACTTAAACTACCTTTTGGTATAAATTAAAGTTCATATTGTCCCAACTTTAAGTCTTTTTCAGCTTGAAATAGAGATAGGTAAGCTAAAGATTGACATTTTTGCTTTTTTGAGTGAACAAAATGAATTTTAACCTTGTATACATCAATTTTTAAACCGTTTCTTAAGTATAGTAGATCTGAAAAAGTCGCGTTTAGGTAGAACTCCCTATAAAAAAAAAACCAGTGTATTGCACACTTGACCAATTCTTTCAATTGAAATTATATTGGTTCGGTATAATCATTGACAAAAACTTACTGTTATTAATGTTTCAGAATCATCAGCATATTGTATATCAATATTTTTGAATTGAAACTGTAGTATAACTACAAATATTTTTAATTTGAATACATATATATGGTCTGTTTAAAGATTTTTTAAAAATATTAACAAAAATTTCATTTGTGAGTTAATATTTGTTTTTGTTGCTTAATTTTGAAATATTAACCCTTTCAGACCCAAGAAAAAAAAATTCATTTCGATTGTTTTTACACAACTAAATTGAGTTTTGAATTGAAATATCAATTATTATGCAATACAAAAGCATTTAATCATATCGCACAATCGATTAAAGTGCGGCTGAAAATGTTAAAAATGAACATTTTCCATTTCCCTTGGTACTAATAATATAAAATTCGCAAATTATTTACCATACGAAAACAATTTGAAATCTTTAAATAGAACATCTCAAAATCCCAAACTATTTACTAAATTTTGTTTATCTAGATTCATAACATATTGAGTACAAATCTTATATAATTACAGTACATAGTATTAGTAACAAGCAACAAGCATAGTATATTTTAACAAATATTTATCTATATGTACTATCATCGCACTCTGGCAACACTATATAATAATAAATTTTAAAATTAAATCATAGCGAATAAATTGAAACATTAATTTAATATGGATGAAATTTATATTTAAGTATGTATTTTCTTGTATATGTTAATTATTTTTTTTCCATAAATGAATTATTAAATTTTTGCAGTTATTTTTTTTTAATTAATGAAACATAAAAACAAAATAATAAGAATATAACAAAATAAAAAAGAAAAAAAATTAAACAAATTCATGAAAACGTCTATAATTACCGGAAAACTTCAATTATAAATTAACTAATTGTTTTATGTAATCGCGAGTTTTATTGAACAAATTAAAAAAAAAAGCATTGAAACGCAAACAAAAAACGAAATTGAATGCATAATGGGTTCACATGCAGTCACAATTGTTCAGTAGGTTTCCATGTTTTTTTTTTTAGTTTGTTTTTCTTTGTTGCTAACATGTAGGCGAAATAAAATAAAATTATTGTTAATAAAACAAAATTTAAGAACTATAGGGTGATTTTTGTTCTTTTAGAGTAATAGAACAGACTTTGCAAGACGATAATAGGTATATTATTTGCCAAACAGCGATCCAAACAGTTTTTATTTGGAAAAACTATCAAAATTTATTGATAGGCAACATTATTTCTATAACTGGTTCAATATATGAATCGGCCTCCAAGACAGTGTGATTTAACGAAATTGCATTATTTTCTGTGCGGACATTTGAAGTCACTGGCTCATACTAACAAACTAACAGTAATCGTTTCATGCAAATTAATTTAATTTATTCGGAAATTCTTCAATTTTCAAAGTGTTCAGAAAATAAGGCCTCAATTATTTGCTCAAATATCAGCTTGCAATCACGACGAATGACGAATTTTTCGCGTTCAAACACATGAGATTATATTATGTAAATCGTGACGAATGACGAATAACCCAAAATTTCGTGTTCAAAAAATAGTTCTATTTTTATTTTACTCATCGACGATTGCGAATGACATTCAGTGATATCAACATAAATTGGTTTTATTTGATTTCATTTGTTTGTTTTTGTTGTTGTCAGTTCAAAATAATTTATTTAGGTTACAAAATTGTTTTAAAAAAACACTTAAATTCAAATAAAAAATATTTTAAATTAAGTTTTTTAAAATTTTTCCTCCATTTTTTTTATAAACAAATTTTGAAATTTCAAAAGCACAAAAATTTATTCAGGATTTGAACAGGATTTTGATTGGCTACTGATATTTTAAACATTTTGGATTGCATCTTAGAACATCGATTTGGTCTATTTGTGGGAAAACATTATTAAATTTTCAAAATTTCAGTACTACTTAAAGTAATTAAATATTTGAACCTATACTTTTTTTATTATATATAACATCAAAGTTTAATATCCTATACAAAATATACGCTCTATGACACATTATCAACGATTTAAAAAAAAAAAAAATAATATTTACATAATTTTCGAAAATAGTCAAATATTTTTCTTTTAATTTTACTGATATGTTTTAAACCTCAAATGAACATTTACATTACATTTACATAGCTTTAAACTTCAAATGAATACTAGTTACCCGTGTAGTGTGAATAACAGTTTCTATACAACATGATATCCGAGCTCGATAACATTGTTATACACTCGTATTGTGTATACGATAGAAGAATTACAAATTAAGCCAGACACATTTCAAATTTTCCCTACTCAACCTAATATTCGTGAAATGTTCGTTATTCAATTTTCATATGCTTAAGGAAAGATCCACAATTTATCCATATAGTTGTACATAAGTGACTTGTCATAAGTCCCATTTTCATAATTCCCATTGTCACTTATGTCCCACTAAAGTGAGTCAAAATTCCCATGGGAGTTTTGTTTCACTTCGATCCTTTTATATGGTCAAAAGTCCCAACTGAGTCATAAGTCCCATACGTTAAATGGAATCAATTTTTAAGAGCTCATCAGACATTTAGTTTTTTTTCATATTATTTATTTAATAATTTTATTCTTATATTATTTTATTAATTTTCACATGTCTATATGTGTTCACTATTTATAAGATGAAACTTTTCGTACGGTTCCAAAATTACGTATACAAACAATTTCGTACGGTTCCAAAATTACGGGTACAAACAATTAATGATTATTTATATTGCCCATGCAGAACACGTGAGTAAACTTGAAAATTATTAAGCGATAGTGAGTAAGAAGGTCAAGTTTGGCAGCGCGCGTCGCTTAACGCCCGTAAAGCTTTTTTTACTCCCCACACGTATATTTTTTGCACTCCTATTTTTTAATTATTTTCTTTCAACTAAAATGTTTCTTTATTTTGTACATGTTTATTTTATTTTAACTAAAAAGGTCACAAGTCTCATTGGGACTTAGTTATCCACCTAAATGAAACGAAACTGTCATGGGATTTTTGACTCATTATAGTCCCAATGGAAGTTATGACTCTGGAACTTATGACATGTCACCAGTTTTACATAGCTTCTTTGAGCCGCACTGATTTAATATCAATTGATTTTCTAATGTAGACACTTAACTCTACTTTTAGTTACTATAAAAGACCTACTATACAGTCTTAAAGTTCTAGCATTTCTCTACTAACAAACATTATTTCATATTTTACTAATCGTTCTTTCCACTGAAAATTCACAAGGCATACACCACAGTGTGGTTTGACAGTGAATCAGTATGAATATTTTTTTGAAACAATTTTTACCAGTTTTGTTTTGACATGTAAATATGTACAAGAAAATTGGATAGTACATCATGTTTAGTTTTATTTACTTTTTAATTACTTAAAATGTTTAAAAAGGTAAATTAAATCAGTTTATTTTTAAATACAGTCAAAGGTCACATAATATCTTTATAATAGCTAATATTGAAGACACAAATATACACTATTTTAATTAATTGCATTTTAAATGTGTAGTGTAAAAATAAATTTAATGTAGACAATTATTGTAAATTTCAAGTTCATTAAATGCACTTTAAAATGTAACATTCTAGTTTTTCTTCACTATCTGAATATTAGGAAAATAGAAAATTTCATTCATATAATTTAATTTATAACCTGCACTATTAAGTAATTTGCTTAGATCTATCGTAATATGTCAGAACTATTATATTACTATTAGACTATCTAAAAGAATGACTAGACCAATTATCAAACGCTGTCACAATTTACTTCACGATGGACAACTTCTCTTCAACAAATAACATTTTGATTATTCCTGTTGCAACAAGAAGTTTTTTTTATTTCATAATCAATCTCGAAACATTCAAAATATTTTTATTTTTTATAATCAGCAATTATTATACAACACACCAAACACAAATCTATAAAAAAAAAAATGTCAATATTTTAATTTTCTTTTTGTTGTTTTTCTTTTTTACAATCATTCCAATTTTCGTACCATAAGGATATTATATAACGTTTACGTAGGTACCAACATCTAAACTAAAGTAATCAGTTACTCAAATGTCCAATACACGATATAATTACATTTACAGATGCGCAGGTGTTTAGCTTTAAGCATTAACTATATATGTATGTACGTATATAGAACGTTATTTTGTAAAATTAGTTTTAAATGTTTATATATTCACCACCTTTGAATTGAATTAACAAAACGAATATTAAAAATAAGAAGGTGAAACACAGAGAGCAGTTTTTTCTTTTAATTTTTGTTGTCATTTCAATTTTCAGCTTGAAAAACATTTAATCAAACTTACATAAGTACTTGTATTATAAACTTACTCACATACATAAAATGTAAAACGATAATAAAGAGATTGTATTTTTTTTTTTATTTGTAATTTAAAAAATTATGAATTAAAAATGCATTTTTACTTTTGGTTTCGTTTAGACATATGGATTGTAATCAGATTTACTTTTCTGTTATCATTTTGTATTTTTTTTTTATTTTTATTATTTTCATGAATTTATTTTTCAAGTACATATTTATATTAACTCATAACTAATTTATTATATAGAAGAGCTATGAATAAAGGGCAGAAATACAGTGTCAGAAAAATTTCAAATCTACATGAGTACACATTATGTGAAGTAGCGGGAGAAAAAGATCACCACATTACACTCAGGTCGTTACCGGTAGCTTAACACATAGTAGAAGAAAAACACACAGCGATATACAGAAAGCACTTAGACAGCAGAGTTAGGCATTCTGAAATTTGTTAAAATCAATTACAAACTAGAAGAAAATGTAAATAATAATGAAGGTGTAAATAATGTAAAAAATAACCTAAGGTAAAAAAATCATGCTATAATATAAGGTAAAGATAGGATCGTTGGATCGGACATTAGATTAAATTAGAAGTTGCACTTTTAGAAAAAGATTTGGTTCCTATATCACCACAGTCACAATTATGGGCTTTTTCTGAATATCCGTATTAATGGTATTAACCCTGTGATTCCTTAAGGATACCTGATTTAGTGTTCAACTTTGATACTCTTCAATAGTATGCTGGATAACTCACATTGTTCAGGCAACACTATTCCCAGGTGGCGAATTTTGATACAAGTGAGAGCTTCATTCTTACAGAGCAGATGTTCAATAGGTTCTTCCTCTATTTCACATATTCTGCACAAGTTGTTGTCCGTTAGGCCCTTTTTATAAAAATGCTTGTTATTATCCTTGCCATAATATGTACCTGTTTCCTATTGAAATTTACAAGAGCTTTAGTTTTCTTGCGTTGTGTAACATCAGACATACTCGCGAAAATAATTATTCGAAAGGAATCCCCAGTGTACAGGGTGAAGAAAACCGAGAAACATGGACAAAGCCAGAGTAAGCACCCAACAAAGAATTTGACTATAATAGAACAGGCCACAAATAAATAAGAAAAAACTAATAATTTCTTTCTTAAAAATGCATAAGTCTTTAACCGGCAGAATCACGTTATACATACTTGCTTCATTGTATTAATATTCATAGAAATGGTAATTCGAATTTCTTAATACATGTCATATACGTCAATAATGTTAAAGCTGTAAATATGAATGAAAACTCTATATGGTTCAATTCTATCTTTGATATTATTATTATAATTATTATTTTATTTATTGCCTTAATATATTTGTTCTATATGTTATTTTCATATAATTTAGTTCTATAATTTAAGAGCTTAATTATTTATACTAACCTGACTTAAATATTTAGAATAAATTTTATTTGCAAAGGACAAAATGGCAAGTAAAAACCTTTAATTAATTATTATATGCTAATACAAAACCTAATGTAAGCCTAACCTAAATCTTAACTAACGTCTATTAACTAAAATGATCTTAATACTAAATCTACTTAATCTACTATCGCTCATATAAGCGCATTTGATATTATTTTAATAATTTTGATACGAAAAAGAGTAATCATTTAAGTTATTTTGATCTACATAAAATTAGAAAATAACTCTGAAGAACTCCTATGCAATTCAGTCTCGAATTGAAATATTTCAGGACATAAAAATTGCAAATATTCATGGACTATCTATCAACATCAAGTTTTATATAATAAGTTAAAATAAGATAATATATTCAATATGGACATTAAGTTTGACATAATTAGCAACCCTTCGCAAATTTGCCTTCTTATTACTTAGTTTTGCACCTAATAATCGCATAATTTTAAGAACCTAAACCTGGAATAATATGTTATGAAGATTTTGGGGACTAATTCAATATTGTAAAAATAATTATTTAAAACCTTGCATTCCATCAGGGCTTAATTTTGTAAGATTTCCTCTTTCAAGGTATAAACACAGAAAACGTGTGGATTTTGTTCGAAGGTTACGTCTCGTATAAATTATGTTTAGGCAATTCAGAATCAGTTGAACTGAAAATTGTAACATTAAAAATTATTTTTGACTATCATAAAATGTATAGATATTTAATTAACGATATTTTCTAATTATTATACTAAACCTTTAAAAGTTTCGGATTAGTTCATGCACGCATAAACGATTCTTTATATTTACATTTTTTTTAAAAATATTATTTGATATTTAACTGCGTGTGGTAGAAAAAGAAATACACATGTAGCATGAGATTGTATATTAATTTTTTAACACGGAAATGATTTCCTTTTCATTGTTTTCTAATTAAAACAAAAGTAAATGAATTCATTTTTTTGATATAAATAAAAAAAGTAAAAAAAAAACATTAATTCTATTCGAATTTACATTATAATCTAGATGAATGTTCATATAAAATTGAATCACTTAATATATAATTATATACGTTTATATATAGTATTTCTATATATGTACATATACATACATATAGAAAATAAAATTTGTTAATAAAATTTTGTTTAAAATAAAAATGAATATAATTAAAAATGAAATTTAACGCAATAATTATGCAATATTTTCCCGAAAATTATTTATTTAATTTGTTACAATGACAAAAAAAACTGAATACTCATTTAAATATGACTGACTTTATATGTATGAAAATACCAGATATACTATTAATAACATTTCACTGATTTCTGATTTATATTTTAAATTATATCTAGATAATTTATGGCATAATTAAAAAATAAATTAATTTATTATGTAATCTATATCCCCCCCCCCCCCCTCATTTTATTTTTAAACTAATGAAATTATTTAAATTTTTAAAATTTACATATATTCATTAAGTCGTTCACTAATTTCTAAGCCGATTCGATTACAAAAAATTGACTAAAATACACTTAACGAAAATTTAACGAAACATTTGTTTTTTTTTATAGTTTTATGTGTTTTAACAACTTTAAGTTAAGTGCTAATTTTACACTGTCATAGATAAAGGCTTAGAACAAGAACATCAGACGTCTATTACTAGACGAAAGCTTGCTTCAATTTGATTGTGCAAATATATCATCATCCATAGTAAGGTTAGTAAAACACCGCCACCTTTGATTAGAAAAAATTTAAAAATAAACTAAAGCAGATACATGCTGTTAGCAGAAAAGTAAAAGTCATAAGTTAATAACTATGTCAATAATTGTCGATTAATTAAAAGTACCTGCAAAAATTAGGCTGAACTAGCAAGTATCAAAAGCTAAAAAGAACAGTTGTTATAGTTAGTCTCAGTTGTACGTACAGTAAAACGATATCGTTTTTTACAGTTAAAACACTTATTTGACGATCAAAAGAACTAGAGTTAGAATTTATTTCACGGAGCATTCTAGTGATTGGCTCGAATCTTCAGTAGGGTAGAAGGGAATATGGAACAACTCAACGGTTCCGTGATTATTCCGATTGAATCTTTCAACCAAATGATTTAAAATTTCAGGGCTAACGTTTTACCCGAAAGAGTCTGTTGAATAAAAGAGATATCTGCCATTACCCCACGATCAGACAGAGTTTAAATCGGTGAGAGTAAGGTGGAAGTCGCCGTGGATCATTCCACGAAAAGTTACTCAAAGCAAAACGCAAAAATTTTGCTTGAACCGATTCAATTCGATTAATGTCAGTCAAGTAATGTGGGGGACCATATTTGACTGGCATATTCAAGGGTAGGCCTTACATATATGTAACATAAAAATGTTTCGTGATGTAGGGATCAGAAAATTCTTTAGACCACCGTTTAATGAAACCTAGAGAAGAATTGGCTTTGCTCACTATTTTATCATAACATAACTTGAAGCTTAGTTTAGCGTCAAGTGTTAACCCTAGGCCTATAATAGTATTTACACTTGAAAGCGAACAGCCATTTAGTTGATAGTTGATCCAAACTGTCCGAGCAGAATTTCTCCTAGAAAACGTAATTACTTGGCATTTAGAAGTGTTCAATTCAAGTCCATTTTTTGAACACCAAGAAGCGAAATTGTTTATGTTATTTCGTAGGCTTAAGCAATCCGATATATAAGAGTAAAAAGCTTTAAGTCATTTGCAAACATATGAAGTTTAGAAAAAGTTATCTTTATAGAAGCAGCAATTGTTGAAACTATAAAACTAAGTTGTCATATATGACTACTTTGGTGAACACCTGAAGACTCTGAGTATTTGTCAGAAACCGCAGTTTTAAATAATACTGATACAAAATTCTAAATTATATTCGAATAACTCTAATAACAAAAAAGTAGAATTAATAATGTCAATTATATATACCTTGATGTTAACGAAAGACTGCATATACGTTCAAGACGCGTATACCGATTCAAAACTCTATCAAAAAAGTAGTGAATGTATATTTAGTTTCTTAATGACTCTTAATTATAACTGTGATACTAAAAGTAAAAATTGATAATCGTACTTTTGACCAACTCAGCAGAAGCCAAAACTGACAACACCAACACCAAAGGCATTCTATGCTGCACTTTAGAAATCGTAACATACAATATTATCTCAGGATACACCATTAAAGTATCATGAAAAATCATACAAGCAGTACATACAACACTTTTGGTGTAGTCTCAAATTATCCATAGCATTGAATAGCAATTAATGCGCTCCGATAGGACGATCAATTAGTTAAAATAGCAGGCGATTGAATATAACAAAATAAAAATTAACCAAAATATTGAAGAGAGAGTTAGATCTTTGTACTATGAAAGCTATATAGTATTGAAATCAATGGGTTCAAATGCGGTACAAGAGGAAAAAGACAGGAGACTAACCCATGAATATTTTACTGTTGATAAGTTACTTATAAACTAGAGGTAATTTTAATTCCAATTTTTTTAACATCTCTTTGAATTTAGTTATACATTGTTAAATTAAAGTGATTTACAACGTTGAGCAGATTATAACCACTTCAATAACTTCAATTTTGATCAAGTCCAGTAATAGTTTCAAAGAATAAATCCGTAATAACTTTATACATTCACAAACAGTGCAATCGATCAAATTTTTATAAAAGCTTTTCCATATCTCATCTGAAAATGATTGCATTCATATACGTTGACATTGCCTATAACAATCAAGTTTATTTTAATTTGAAATATGTGATGGCTTAAATATAGTGTTACCGTGTTATATATAGTTATTATCAGAATAAAGGTCTATATTATATTCCTATATTTATAATCTATTCTGTTATAAAATTAATCTACACTTTAATTTTAATAAAAAAAAATATTTTTCTATCGGTTAGAAACTCTCTCTCTCTTCTAAATGAATAAATAACGTTAAATTGAATCATTTATATCCTTTTTTCCTAAATTACAAAATATATAGTCCGGAATATTTAACTATAACAGCAGTGGTTTCAAATTTGTTCTCATTAAACTAATAAAAAAAAAAATGTATTTTATATTTTTTTTTATCATTACTTCCGGAACAAAACCAACAATTAAAATTTTTTTTTTAATTATCTCTTTAAAAAAATTGAAACCAAATACAACATTATGATAATAAGTATCTAGCTACAAAATAGCCAAAAACAAAAAATTAATTTTTACAAATTTTTACAAAGAACCAACAAAATTACAACACAATACAATAGTATACATAATATAACTTGGCTAGGTAGCTGTTATAAAATAAGAACCTTAAATTCATATCTTTTAGATTAAATCAGATAAACACCGCCAATTTAAAACGATTTCAGTTCATACAATTGAATATAA
Organism: Argyra leucocephala; assembly: GCA_963942445.1. Lineage (NCBI taxonomy): Eukaryota > Metazoa > Arthropoda > Insecta > Diptera > Dolichopodidae > Argyra > Argyra leucocephala. Next base: position 56,348,161 of record OZ012678.1, on the reverse strand, counting down.
TTCTCATAAATTAAAAATAATAATAAAAACAAAAAAAAACCCAACCAACCCCAAATAAATGACCACAGAATTTTATTTTTATTGCTTCTGTCTCTGTTAAAAATTATAAAAATTCCAAATAAATATTGCCAACCACAAAGAAAAGAAAATAATATTCTCTCTTCTAAAAACATCAGCAGTCCTTTGCCATATATACAGTCACATAATTAAACATATAAATAAAAAAAAAAAAAAAACTAAAAAAAAAATAATCATAATAAAAAAATAAATTACGAAAATGCATGACATTTTGCTACACACCACCGATTTTGAACACCACCATACCGTTTTTTTGTTTTATTTTATTATATTTTTTTTTTTTTGTTTCTGTTCTTTTTGTTAAAACGTCAGTTGAAATTCAAATCGTAGTGAGTGAAAGATTCTTATCACATTAAACTGTTGGCTATTTTAATGTAATTTTCACTTCAACTACACTTTTAAAATAATTACTTATACTGTATTTAAAAATAATATTAACTGAGTTCGAAAACTAAAACTATATACCAACCATTGTTTGATAATTCATCACATTTGGTAATGAAAGAAATTAAAATTGTAGTGCATTAAATGAGTTTTTTGTTTTTGCTTTTTTTTTTTTAATAAACAGGGTGAAAATGATTATTTAAAATTAAATAAAGTATAGAATTGCAATGAATCACAATTAATCTGTCGCAGATCCAAACAGTAGAACATCCTTGGTGAAAAGACCAACTTAGCGATTAGTGAATCAACTTAGTATAGTATTATCATCCACAGTATTAAATCAGATCAAATCATTATATTTCAATTTAAATTTTGTTTTACTACCTAACCTAAGCCTAATTTGAGTCCATTAATTTGAAGTTAACAATAAGTTGATTTAAAATATGTAAGAAAATGATGCTTATATAATACCTAATTTCGTTTAATTTAGTTTCAAAAACGGTTGAAACCACAACAATCCCTCAACACTCCAACACTAGGAAATAATAATAATATTCTTCATCATTTCACGAATTCAACCATTATCTATTCCCCGATCAGATTGGTACCTGTAACAAATCTGTAGATATCCGGAAAATGAAATATTGAAATATCTTGCCGATTGTCAAACATAGTTCTTTTAAGCCACCTAATTTTAGTTTTCGCCAGATATGGGTAGTTGCATGGAATATATCTTCTTGAGTGTCAAAACACCGCACGACAGATGGGAAAATTATCTTGTATTGACAAGCTTTGGCTATTTGATAACACCACTGACCTATATCAATATACTATCCTAATCTTTTTCTAAGCTGAAACAATTTACTAGTTTCTTCTTTATCTGATTCCGACCCTAACTTCCTGGAAGTTTTACATGACCTATAAGCTTATGCAATTCAAAATTGTCCTATCTTTTGTTTCAAGATTATAAAATACCTCTTTTATGGGTATATAGATGGTACAGCTAATGAAAAATTAAGTCGATTTGAGCTACTACTCTGGCGAGTCCATTTGTTACTTCATTAGCCCTGTATATTAGAATGCCCAGAGTTGTTTACTATGTATATTTAAAAGATCTAGCTGTACTCCTTATATTATTTTGAAGAACTTTGAAATGCTCCCAATCTGCAATCTGCAAAGTCTAACCAGCCAAACCATTAAACCGGGCTAGTAAATTCTAGAACAACAATTGATTAGGACAATTTCACCTATTCACCTGCACAACTATTCAAAAAATATTACCGTGGTGTAAAAACACCCTGTGTACCAATCATGCTAATTTTGGAATATTTTATTCTGATATAAGTTAAAGTGTTATATTCAATCTGGAGAGAATTTTTTCTTTAGCCAAAAACCGGTTTATGATGGTAGAATTGCAGAAGCGTGGGAGCTACTGATCTGATATTACACAAATATAAATAATATTATCAAATTGAACTCACAATGGAGAAATTCTTTTATTTATTTGGGATATTATAGGATTATATCCATGGTAGATGGGCCTATGGTAATCTGAATTATGTATATGTAGTATAGCACTATTCTAAAATTTAATTCCAAAAAAAATCACTAACTTCACAGTTATTCGTATCTGCGCCCCTTTTGAAGAAATTATTCGTACACATTTATTTTATAGCTGACTTTTAATTAAAAGTTATTACGTTAATTATTCGTATTAGACATCCTGAATACCTTACTTACTTACTTGCTGGGCGCTACAGACCTTGAAGGACCTGGGCTTGACGCAAAATTGTCCTCCACTGTTTTCGGTAACGACCGAAATCTTTCCAGTTGGTGATTTGAAGTTATTTTATATCTGCCAATACTTCATCGCTCCAATATGAAGGTGAGGCCTCCCTCGACGACGCGTTCCCTGGGGCTTGCATTCGAAATGTTTCCTAGCCGGAGCATTTTCATCCATACGCTCTACATGTATGCATTTACATCCATGCGCTCAATGAAGACGTCTTATTCTGATTTTTTTTAGCTAGGTTCATGTCGTTGAACAGATGGTACAATTCGGCATTGTATCTTCTTCTCCAATACCTTACCTAATAATATCTTAATTAATATTAAATTTTTAAAAAAAAATTTAATTCTGTTAGATTGTATATCGTATGGTTCTACAATGATCTACGGTTTAGATTCAAAAAATTAGTTTCATACTATACTTCGAATATAATCGAACAATATAGAATCCCAGTGATTCATTATTTAACGAAGTAGATATATTATTAAGAAAAATAGCCCTAGAATTAATTTTAATCATTGCCAACAAAATGCAGAAAGGCAACTTATGTTTGCCTAAGAACTAGTATTTGGACTCTCTTCAAATTTGGATGAATTTTGATTTTTACTCAATTTGTTATTAAAATTAATCGTTATGAATTGTTTTCCATCTTTTTAATTTATTGTGGACATCATATTTTCTATTGATAATTATCTTAGACAACAACCTCATATACGTAATAATTTATTTTAAAACAAAAAAAAAACAAATTTAAATCGAAGGATGGTGCGGGTTAAATTTTAAATTGAAATTTCTAATTGAAAATTAAAAAGATTTGAAAAATTATTTGAATTCGCCACGTCTCTTTTTAAATAATAACATTTAAAAGAATATGGACAAATACGGACTGCTCCAACGTAAACAAAAAATCGGCAGTAAACAGATGTTCTGGCTGAAAAAATCAGAAACTGGACCATACTAAAAAAATGGAGAATTACTCCAGTCGGCGAGGTTGCGGGAATAATTTCCCAAAATCGTTGTAAATTTATTACGTGTTTGAAAAAAAATTCCACCCGATTGCTAAGCTTCCAGAAGTATAAATAGCAATAGAAGAAGAGTACTAACTAAAAAAATCAAATCCATTTTGGGTATGAAACTCAACTAAAAAGTAGCATACAATTCTAAAAATCTCACATTGACCCTTTGGGAGGAGTATTGTAATCAAACCCAAAGCTCACGCAGATATCCAGCGCTAAAAGCCATCTTTTGAAAATGTTGCACAACACAAATATTTTTTTTTAACCCTTGGATTTCTTCTACACATCGACATTCATCCTTAACTATCAAATTTTTTCATCTTTCGATAACAATTCAGTGGTCCAGCACTACAACATCAAGGTTAACTTCAAATGGAATTCTTTTATTTATTATTTAACAAAATTCTTTAAATGTTGCACCTTTTAAATATTTAAAAAAAAAAAAAGGTCAGTGCATATTTATACCCCCCAATTGTTTGAATTTTGTTTTTTTATTTTACTTTTTTTTTTATAAATTACATTATTAAAATCCATCAGTCAGTCAAGTCGGCAACAAAAGTTCAGCCAGGAATCTAAATGCGACAGTAATTTTAATCACACATATTTATTTTACATTGACATTATTTTTTTCTTATTAAATTTTTTCTGTCAAATAGTCTGAAGTCTTACAAAAGAGGAACGTAACCAACACAAAAGAGTTTGAACTGAAGAATTGATAAAAAAAAACATTTTTTATTAAAAATTAAATAAAAAAGAAATTTTTTGTTGTTGTTTTCTGATGTATTTTTTGCAGACTGTGGTATGTCACTATGCTTCGTATTGAGGTTTTTAAATTGAAAGTTGGAATGTTTTTTTTTATGGTGGTCACGCTTCAAATGTCAGTTAATTGGGCTGTTAATATTAATGTTAAATTGTTTTTGTTTTTGTTATTTTTCTTGTTTTCAATAGTAAATTTTTTTTTGTTAAAGAATTATGAAAATTAAACATCTTATAAGAATTTGTTTTTGAAATTTGATGAATTTTTATTGTTTAAATTCAAATTAAATGAAAATAAAAGATAAGAAAACCTTTTTGTGGTTTTAAAATGTTAATTCTGATAAGTTTGGTTATTGTTTTTTTTTTTGTGCAGTATTTTTGTGGTTGAAAACAGTTTTTGTAAAAAGTAAAAAATATTAAAGTACTAAATTTAATTCGCCTGTCAAAAACAAAAACATATAGTGACTATATTATTAGTATGTATCTTGATTCAGCGATATTTAAAATTTTTTACAATATTGTGAGTTGTGGTACTTTGTTCTGTATACCATCAAATTTACTTTTTTGTACCTCGTAGTTCGTTAAAATATAAAAACAAAATGTTAGGAAATGATACAGAAAATTAATTTTAGCTTTTTAGTAAACAATTTATGACATTATGGTAGTCGAATCGTATACCATGAAATTGTTCAAAGCAAATTTTTTTCGTTGTTTTGAAATTTTATTATTAAATATTGATCGTACTCTTTCGATGATCTCAAGAAATTTGACAAAACAAAAATATATTCAATTCTTTTCTAGACATTTCGCATGCATTTGGCAACTACTTTTTTTATCTAAAATAAAGTTTTTAATTTTTCTAGTAAAGTGATGAGAGGTTTTTCTGCCTTATAGTTACACACAATAGAATCGAACAGATTTGCAATTGAACATCAAATATTTAAATAGGAAACGAGATCCTTAGAGAAACAATTTACAATGTATGGGCGAAATTCCCATTAGCATTTAAAAGCCAAAAATGCAGGATATTTATTAGAAAATAAATAAGAATAATATGTACAATATTGTGGCAGCCAAAGACTATCGGTATTTAGTATCTAACCTATGTATTGACATAATATCAATATTTACGAGTATAATGAAACAATAAAAACATTTAAAACAGAACCTACAGGACTTAATACATATATCAAGAGCTTAAGTGTATATAATGAAACTAGCAAAATTACCCGACGTTGTTCGGGTCCAACACAAAATATATAAAATTTCGAATTTTGAAATATAATGTAGTAAAGATTCAGCGTTCGGTGTCATACCCATGTTCACCAAATACTCATAAAAACAATCGGCGGCGTGGTCACGGCATGGTCATTTGATTTAATCACCTATTTGGTCAAATAACAATATTTATAAATGTTCAAATCCTATTTGTCGAACCGTGAACAAAAAGTTCGAATTAATGACAAACCAAGCAAATCAATTAAAAAAAGAGTGCATCAGGGATCAATTCTGGGGCCTACTCTCTACAAACTGTATATTGATGATATTTCACGATTACCTATTAAAGGGTCAATACAGATATTTGCTGACGATGCGGTGCTGAAATATTCGGAAAGTAATGATGAAGATCTTAAAAATTTCATTCAATATGATTTTACTATAATTGATAAATGGCTTAATAACTACCGTGTACTTTTAAATATAACAAAAAAAAATTCTATTATTTGAAAATAAAAAATATTGCAGAAATTTGGTATTTTCCATAATAATACCTCAATACAAATAGTCGAAAACTTTAATTATTTAGGATTAATACCAGAAGCAAAATAAAGTGGAACAAGCATATTGTTAAGAAAATAAGCTCCTACTTTTTCATTTTAAGACGACTACGGAAATACTTCTCAAAAACGGTATTAAACATCATTTATTCCTAATATATTTTGTCCAACATAACATATCTTGATCCGATCTGGTATAAAGCTCCACAAAGTGCGTTAAACAGAATTGATATACTACACAAAAATACTATTAAGACTATACACTATTATCCAATTGTGTTTATAAAACCGTTCATAACTTGTGAAGCACTGATCGCCGTATAGCCTTTCGAGGACTTTTTTTTAAGGAAATTAAGTTTTCTTTAATTATGTAGAAAAAAAATTATTGTAGGGCTTCCGTTTTGAATTATAATCTTTCAAAGAGATAAAAAATAGTAGTATAAAAATTTCTTTTCATTTTTAAAAAATACATTGGTGTCATCACTAAAAATAAAATTGAATGATATATAATATGTTTTTCATATTTAAAATTAGTATGTAGAGTATAAAAATTTCGAAAAAAATGTATTCTATTAAATCTCTGTGCAAAAGCACTTACGGTGTTCATCCCATAGATTTGGAATTATATACAAGAAGTGCAAAATTTCTTTTCCACGCCAGAAATAAATTTAATTTTTTTTTCATAAATAAATTATTACGTAGGAATGAGGTTGTTGTCTAAAATAAATTAATAAAAAAATTACATTGTGTCAAGAATAAATTAAAATGATGGAAAACAATTTATAATGAAATTGAGTACAATTTTTTATCAAACTCCAACGATTTTCGAGCAGGCAAATAACAGTAGCTTTTTTTTGAACCATTAAAAAAAATATTCTGGAAAATTTCTATCAAAATAAAACAATTATTATAAATATATCTCAGCAGCCCTAACACATTATAATTTTGATAAAAATGATTAATTGAATATTAGAAGAAACAACAACAAACACAACAAAAAATTTTACAATTTAAAACTATTTAAATTTTATATTCACAAACAATAGAAATCAATCATGAAAAAATTTAAAAATTTGTGAGTGTTTAGAAGTCAGCAAGAAAGAGATGAGTCACGTGTTCGTTTCCAAAAAAAAAATTATTTTATTTATATCCCAAGGATATTATCATGACCCATTAAAAACTCAATCAATAGACTCATTTGGGAATATATATATGTATATTTAATATACAAAAATAAAAATATAGTATATTAAAATAATATCAATTAAAATTTATAAAATACAAAAAAAAAACTTAAAATTGAAAGTCATTTTATCCTTTTGTTGGGTCATTATTGTCAAATAATAATAGTAGATTTTTTTGTTTTGTAAAATTTCGAGAAAAAAGGACCGCATACTGTGACTATTTTGACATTATAATACTACTGACATTATAATACTAAATACATATTTTTATTATTAATAAATAGAGTATATATACTTTTTATTTCGAAAATTACCGCACACTGCACACTGCCATAAGAAAATATTGCAAAGGTGCGTTCTTACTGCATTTCAAATTTTCGTTTTTTTTTTCTTTCATTAAAAAAATATATCCTTAGGGCCTTATTCTTACAAAAACAAAAATATAAGGCAAAAAATAAGTGATCTAGTTTAGAAATAACTGTGAGTCTAGATTAGGGTGTCCGTAATTTTTTATTTTGAAATATGTCGATACATAATAAAATGCCTCTATATACTATTGTGTGGGTTAATTGAGAGGGAATCGTTGAAAAGAGTAATATAAACATGTTATTTTATTTTTTGGATTAAAAAGGTTAAAGCTTATAAATTACACTATTTTTTACCCAGTTCTTTTTCGGTTCCAAGTATTTTTACTTCAAGGGTTTGTACTCTTTAAATTTCTTGAGTAAAACAAAAAAAAAATAAATTATTGATATTTTTTATAACTGTCAGATTTAATTCTCAGAGTAAGCAATTAAAAGTTTATTAGAGACGAAAGTCCCATATTTATCATCATTGTGAGGTTAGTAGCACCCGTTACCGTTAGATAATAGGACCGTTCCCGTACTTTTCTGGCAAAAACTTGCAAATGAGAGAAAAAAGAAAAAAAAAACAAAAAAAAGCTAAAGCTATCATCTGCAAGTAAAGTACTGGAACACAATTCTTGTAAAAACTTGCAGCTGTCCAACCTTTTTTTTTTTTTTTGCTCATTTTTTTTTTACTTTATTAAAATAAATTATTATTAAGTCTTAATTTTTATTTTTTAAAATTTTTATTTTCAATTTGCAAACTATAGACGCGCATCAATCACAAAAGTAAATAAAAACATAACTTAAAAAATACAACAACAACAAAAATTTTAAGTAAAAGTTTTTACAAGTTAAAATTTTACTTGCAAAAACTTATTAGAGAGAATGTTGTTGAACTATGTTGAACGAAGTTGAAAACATTTTGCTCTCAGTTTTCTCTCGTTTTTAGAAAAAACTCTCAGTACAGGAACGGTTTCTGGTAAAAACTTGGAAAAACCTGCATTAGGTTTCACAAGATGTGCGGACGGGAACGGTCATAATAAAATAAAAATAAACTAGGGGCCCCTGTTGAGTAATTATATTTCAAGTTGAAGTCAAATTTAAAGTTTTTAAAAAAACAGTAATTTACGTACTGACATAGACTTCGCACAATATAGCAGAAATCACTTGTATTTAATAAACAGTTTTGTGGTTAGTAAGTTTTATTTAGGACATATAAATACACGTCTCTCATATACTGTTTCGTTTCCGATATATTCCCTGTAGTAAGTGGCATTTAGTGGATAAAATTACTAAAAACAAAAAATTTTGTCATTAAAGAGGTATGTATATATATACCTACATAATACATAATTTTAATAAAAACTATATTATTACTACAAATAACCAAAATTTAGAAACAGTTACTTAAAAAGATAAAAATGAAGAATTCAAGAGATTTGTTTTTTTGTTGCCTTTATATTTTTTATTTTAGATCTATGTATTTGTTTTTTTTTTTTTATTTGACATTTGTACAATGTACATTATATTCACTGCAAGTAATTTGTTTGTTCCCGTTTTTTATTAAGAACTCACTATAACACTACTTTATGAGACTATACTTTAATAAGAACTCACTATACATAATGTATTTGCTTAATAATAAAATAATATGAGTAAAAATGCGTGCGCATTATTGTTTTATATACAACTTATTTATTATATTAGAAGTTCATTAAAGAGAAGCGAAATAAAATGAAGAGGTGTCTACTGCGCAGGTCCTTAAATGCTTGTCAATTATAATTATAGATTTTGCTAGGGTATTTGACTGATAATTTAATTTTGTTTGGTATTTGCAGGTTGCACTTCTGATTCCCTCCTTTATATGGTTTTCATTTGTACGTGTTGATGTAAAATATCGAATTTTTCATGTAAGTCTTCTATCCAATGCATGTCCAAGTACTTTACTGTTTCTTTTTATGGAACTAAAATGTGACATGTGTTGATTTTGCTCTATTCACTTAACTCTGCACTTCTTTAGCCGTCGCTAAATTTTATTTAGGCTGTGTTGCAGAATTTCTGTAGCTGGTATTGGGCTATTAAGCGATGCCAATATGTTCGTATCATCAGCAAAAGTCACAATGGTTCTCTCATTTGTTGTTGGTTAGCTCGAAGTAAGTATAATATAGGACCTAGGATGCTGGCCCGTGGTACTTCTCATATAATTTCATTGGTTTGTGTATACGCAGCTTGATGCTTCACTAAAAAGTGCGTCTTGAAGAGGTATGACAGCCAGTAATAAATAATTGTTTCTACAGCAGTCCCTAATGACATACGTACATTATTTCGCAGTGACTTTTAAACAGTTCCAACGCTTAACTTGAATGAAAATTTACTTCGCGAAGTATTTTAGAAATTGGTACAAATCTGCCATATTCTGTAATGGAATAGGGAAAATCTCAGCGATCCTAAGATTATTTCGATTGGTTCTTTCAACCAGAAAATTTGAAATTATAGGGCCGTATAAAATGTCATTACATGTGAGTATTTGGTGTATAAAACACTTATTGACTTATTGATGATAGGAATCAGATGGAAGTCTCAGTGGATCTAAGTGTTTTCTATATTGTTGATATCAGCAAGAATTAACAAAATCCAACTTAAACTCAAATTAATTTTTGGAATCAGCAAAAAGTCAGTGCCAAATTGAAGACTGCTAAATATATTTTTTTTTCTATAAAAGGACACCCTAATAAAAATCGACTGCATATTTATTGAAGTACATAGTAACATTTATAAACATAAAATGAACCGATCTAATCTAGAATGGATCTATGAAATTATAAGTATAACATTCCCAACTAGTGCAACTGTTTGGTGCGTTTAAAGTATAAATTTATTGATAGGTGAAAATTATATATATATATATATATATATATATATATATATTTATGTGAATTATATGAGAAAAAAAATATTCCCTTATTACGTGATAAGCAATTTTTATTTTTATTTTAGGGGAATGTTAATTGTAAAATACTTCTGCAAATTTATGTAGATCAAGTATGAGTGTTACAAGTTTCATGTTTTATTAGGTAAACAATTTCAAAATACCATATACTTGTATAACATATGTTATGTGTATATTATTTTATAATGAGGCTGAACTAATATTTTGGTTGTTCAGAATATGTGTTAGTCATTTTAAATTGTATATGAAAAAGAGTTTGAATTTTATTCAATATTTCATTCCATTCGAAGCGATCGCATTAAATATAAAAGCACTTACTTTGTTTTCAAATTAGTTATCAAAATTAAAATTGATCAAAATCTTAATAAATAAAAGAAATTGTTTTAATATATACATATATACATGTTTATATAAATTATGGTATAACAATAGAATATTGCTCAAATTTAGTTTTTAGTCACAAAAATTATACCAACTGATAGGGTTATGAAAGAATTTTATGTAACACATTTAAAACTGTTTTTATCGAATTTTTATTTTAATAATGGAGTGAGCGTGATTCGATTGTGATTGGAAGTATACAAAATTAGAATTTAATGAAAATTAGTTTAAAATTTGATTTTGTATAGTAGAATAAAGTAACTAAAATAGTAAGAAGTTTTGAGAAATAGCGCTTAAAATAGGATAAAGCCTTATCAAATTTTGGATTTTGCCAATTTGAGTATAAATCAACCTGAAATGATAAATTCGAATAAATCATAAATCTATTTCGAGCTGGAGGCAAAACTAATTTTAAAATTCAGGAAATGCTCATTATGTTAGAAAAAAAGCAATAAAAATACATTTTGAAAGTTTGTGTGCACTTTTACAACAAATTTAACATAAATGATGATAATGAGGTTCAAAAATTGACTCAAGATCCACTGTTTTTTTTTTATAAATTAATAGAAAATTATTTTTTATGTCACATAAAATGCCGTTTTCGAATTAATATCTGGCATAATTTGGTTACATTAAATTGACGTAATATCAGTTTTCTGAGTTGTGTTGAAAATGAATTAATATGAAAAAATGGTTATTTTATAGAGTTTTTCTTCAACAAAACTTTAATTACTCGGATCGGAGCGTATAAAGCATACAGTCTCTAAGGGCAATAAGTCTTTTATTATAATTCAAAAAACTCTTCTATAACAACAACTTAAGTAAAAGAATCAAAATAATTGGCTGTCAAGAATTACTAAGGTCAGAACTTAAGTTTAATGTAAAAACTATGCAAATTCGAAAGAAAGTATATATAAAAGTTTGTATTAAAATAAATAGAAAGCCCGACTCCGGCTGCAAGCACTATATACTATTCTAATAAATACTTGTAAAACGAACCAAACATTATCAGGATCTGTTAAGATCCATTTTCTGATAAAATGGATTCAAAAACTTTATGACAGATTTGATATGACCACATTTATTTTTATTTTCCCGAGGGACATAGAAAACACTTTGCTCAAGGGCTTCCTAGAAAAATATTATTTTTCTGCAATTCTGCACAAAAATGGGTTATACTCAAATTCTTGCCCTTATATCATTATGATAGCTGGGTCACATCATATAAACCTATTGAATATAACCTGGGCAATACAAACGGTGAAAACTTGAAATTCGATAAGACATAGACTAATCATTATCAGACAATAAGCGGATAGTTTGCGAGCAACGCAATTTTTTAATTTCTTTTTAATTTCTTTTTTAACATACAAAAAACATTATAAAATATATAAACTGTATAACTATTTTCTGAATTTGTAAATTTTCTAAATTAATTGTAAATTAATAACATAAACAAAAGAATAAAAATAAACTAAAAATGGAAGTTAGATGGCAATTAATGTTGATTTGAATAAGGGTTGAAATTTGGATTGGAATAAAAAAAATCTAAACTAAGTTAAATTAGAATTTAAAATTAAATAAAAATAACTAAATTAAGAAATTCAAAATTAAATTAAATTAAAATAAGAAAGTAAAAAAATAAAAAGTAAATAAAAAAATTTTTTAAGAAAAAAGTAAAAATGGTTATTCAGTAATGTCAATTTCACACTTAAGTTAATTAAACATTATTTAATAAATTTTATTTCAACAAAAAATAATAAAATCAAAATTTATTTAAATATCAAATTTTACAATAATATAATAAAGTATAAATTCAACATACATATATATTTCGTTAAATGGATAATACTAAATAAATAACCTAAAAAATATAATAATATCAAATAATTGAATAAAAAACAGTGCTTTTATTTTCGAACAGTTTTTACAATTCTTAAAAAATTAAACTTAAATAAACTTAACTTAAATAAATTTAACTTAACTTAAATGATAAATAACTCAACATTGATTAAAATAATATAAATTTTATCGTCACTTAATTTTATAACTTCTTCAATGCTACTGTTTACATAACCTGGTTGTCAACAAATTTGACATAATTAATATTATTAATTACAAACTCAACGAAGATAAAGTGTGATCGTGTTAAAAATAATTTAAGTAGTAGAGTAGACGATAGTAACGATGGAGGCAAATAAAAATCCAAAAGAAGATCTATAATTTCAGTTTAATTTTTCAATTTTGGATTTTAAATCATACATAAATAAATTTTTTCAACAGTTATTCATGTTGATCTTTATATACGTGCACTCGTGTGTGTTTCTAAATAAGAACAACCATAGCAGAAAAAGTGAAAGATTGATAAGAATAGCCAGATTGTTGCCAGATTGTTTTAATTTAAATCAGCGTTGCCAGATTGTTTTAATTTAAAACTTTAATTAATTAATTAAAATTTTAAGATAAATAATAAAAATAGTAACAACAACAAATAAAATTAAAATTAATAATTTAAAATTGAAAATTTAATATTACAAATTTTAATAATTATAATTTAATAATAGATTAAGATTATGGGTTATTGAAAAATATTCAGTTTTTGATGTATCCCTAAAACTAATTGCTAAATTACTACCTCTTATACATTAACATATAACTGATCTACTTGATATTAAAATATATTAAACTATAATCTTCAATTCACTAAATAAAATGGATAAACAAATGAAGCTTCGCTCGATATCATCAGTTAAATCAAGCTCTCCATCATTTGCTAAAAATGCAAGCACTGACCATCTCACTGAATTAATAACTAGTTTGACTAAACGCTTCGATTCCTTTGAAGCTTCCATCAAGGAAATGTTGAATGACAAAATTCTTGATATGGAGCATCGCCTGGAATTAAAAATTCAAGACTCAATCGCCAACTTTAATAAAAACTCTGAAGCTTTAGGAAATAAAATGGATAAATTAGAAATTGAAGTACATAATAAAATCGTCACTGAGTCCAAAGCCAATTATGAGAAAATTTTGGGTGAAGTGTCTGAACGGATGCATTCATATGATACAAGCGCTATTATCGAAGAAGTCAATTTGCGCATCTTTGAGCTGGAGAGAGCATTGCACTCCAATGACTTGATCGTTAATGGTATTGCTGGAACTCAGCATGAAAATTTTGGTGAAATCTTTAACAGGATAGCTAAAGTTATTGGTTTCACTGGAAACTTTGATTGTGTTGGGTCTATGTTTCGCATCAAGAGTAATACATTGATTATAAAATTCTTATCTAATTCTTCAAAAGTGTCATTTTTTATTAAGTATCTGCGTTTTAAACACCTGAGAGCCTCTCATATTGGTTTTGGTGGAGCTACTCGTATCTACATTAATGAAAGCGTTCCATCACATACTCTATTTCTTCTTCGCATTGCGAACAAAATGAGAAGTGATGGTTGGATAGTGAAAACTTTTACGAAGAAAGGCCTCTTATATATTGTCAAGACCGAAGGTGGAGAAGCGGTTAAAATCACGTCAAAAGACCAATTGCTCAAAAGCAGTGATCATAATGTATCTAAATTTGTTGATGTTTAACTTTTTCTTATTAGGGAATCGTCAAATACTCTTTTCTGAATTTTACAAATTTTAACTTTAATTTATACATACTTTAAATTTTTATTTTCTCCTTCTTGCTGTCTTTTGGTTGTTTTAGATGTTTAGTTTTAAGTAACAAGCATGGTTCTATATATGTTAAATCGCTGTTTAATGACACTTTTATTCTTTTATACCCGTTTTCTTTTGGCTCTATTGTTAACTTTTATAAAAATTTCATTCAAATTTATTTTAATATTTAATGATTGTGGCTAACAATGAAAATAACTCACTTTCTGATACTACTTCTGCATTTATTCCCAATATTATACTAAAAGCTGCCCTGAATAACCTTCAGCTCCTTAATATCATTCACATCAATATTATGAGTCTAGCACCTAAAATTGATATATTAAGATCCTGTATTTCCAATACCAATGTTCAAATTCTTATGGTTACTGAAACTTGGTTAAATCACAACATAACCTCTGATATGGTTAGAATTCCAGGTTTTAAGCTTTTTAGATGTGATCGGAATAAACTGGATAGTTCTGGTATTAGAACTCGGGGAGGTGGTGTAGCAATCTATGTTAAATGTGGTCTATCTGTTAAAGTTTTAACTCACTCTGTGGAAAATGATGATATTGAATTCATTTTCGTTGAATTAAAATGTAAAAACAATGCTATTCTGTTAGGAACCGTATATTTTCCTCATCCCTCAGCATATAAATTTGAACCTTTTAAAAAAGCTTTAGATAATTTTGCTAGCAACTATGAATCTATCATCATTGGGGGGGATTTTAATGTTAATATACTTGACAATAATCATGTGTTAAGAAATGTTTTCTTTCGAACTATTGAGAACTATTCATTGAACATAATTAATAATTCGGTACCAACTCGATTCGGTGAATCTTGTTCCTCTCTATTGGATTTATTTTTGACATCTACTGAAAACCATGAGCTAGTAGAAAAGTTTGGACAGGTTTCTCTCCCGGGGGTGTCTGATCATGATATGATATACCTGTCATATAAAATTCCTATTGAGATACCGAAAGTGAAAATTACCTATCGTGATTACAAGAATTGCAATATATCCTTACTATTCCATTCTGCAACTAGATTACCGTGGCGTTCCATCTACACAATTAATAACATAAACGATAAAATTGCGTTCTTTAATAATCTAGTTCTCAAGCTTTTTGACCAGCATGTTCCCCTTCGTTCTTTTACTCCACGTGCTGATTTTGTTCCGTATTTCTGTCCAGATATTGTAAAAATGGCGAATGATAGAGACATGGCTTATGAAATTTGGAAGAGAACAAGAAATTCGAATGACAGAAATTCATTTAAGAGGCTTAGGAACGTGGTAAACTTGAAGATTAGACAAGCTAAAAAACATTACTATTCTAAGATACTCGATCCTCGGCTGCCTTCAAAATCTTTCTGGTCTAATATCGCTAAGCTTGGAATCAGTAAAGAAAACAAAATGGATAATATGGATAGCTTTGATGTAAACGAATTAAACAATAAATTTATAACTCCATCTTTTAACTTTACTTCATTACTATCCAATATTGAAAATGTTGATTCGTCTTGTACTTTCTCTTTTAGAAATGTCTCAAATGATGAAGTTTATGATGCTATTTTTAAGGTTAAATCCAATGCTGTAGGACCAGATTTAATTCCTTTGAAATTTATTAAACTGATTATCCCTTCTGTGCTACCTTATATTACTCACATATTTAATTTCATCTTGACTACTGGTCAATACCCTCTAATTTGGAAATGTGCCAAAGTTGTTCCCGTTCCTAAAAAAAATAATCCAACGATTGATGACCGTAGACCCATTAGCGTACTGTCCGGTATTTCGAAATCTTTTGAACGGTTATTGCATGCACAAATGAGTCAGTACGTTAGTGATAATAATCTCTTATACGAATTCCAATCAGGTTTCAGAAAGCAGCACAGCACTACCTCAGCACTCCTAGAATTAACAGATAACATTTACTGTGAAATCGATAAGAAACATGCTGTATTATTGCTTCTTCTTGATTTCACTAAAGCTTTTGATTGTGTTAATCATAACTTATTATGTTTAAAACTTAGCGCAGCTTTTAATTTTGAATCTTCTGCTACTACTCTCATTCAAAGTTACTTAGATAATAGAAGTCAATTTGTGTTTCTAAATGGTATTAAGTCTAATTATCTACCTGTTGAATGTGGGGTACCCCAAGGATCCATATTGGGTCCCTTACTCTTTAGTCTATTTATTAATGACTTACCCCGTTGTTTGTCTGAATCTCATTGCCGGTTGTATGCAGACGATGCTCAACTCTACATCAGTGGTCCTATAGCTGATATTAACCCCTCTATTGCTAAATTGAATGATGATCTTGATGCTGTTGCTTTCTGGTCTCTAAACAATGGTCTTCGATTAAATCCGTCAAAATCCCAGGTTATTTTGATTTATGTTCGTAATATTGATACAACTAATCTCCCTTATATCAAATTAAATAATTCTGTGGTAAAATTTGTAAGTAAAGCTAAAATCTTGGGTGTTGTATTCAATAAAACTCTAACCTGGAATGATCACATTAACTTTATTTCTAGAAATGTTTTTTGTAAGTTACGAAAACTCTGGAAGTTCTCTTTCAATATTAACGAGTGGGTAAAAAAGAAATTAGTTATGTCTTTAATCTTTCCACATTTCACTTATTGTGAAGTAGTTTATGCTGGGATGAGTTTGGGCGAGTTTTCCAGGCTCAAGGTTATTTTCAATGCTTGCACTCGATTTGTAACTAACCGTCGTAGATTCGATAGCATCAGTGATGTTTCTAAAGTTTTGCTTGACTGTACTTTCGAAAACTATCTAAATTATAAGTACATCTGTTTTATGAAAAAAATCCTATCTAAAAATACGCCGGTATATCTTCTTAAGAAAATAACCCCTGGACGATCATTAAGAAGTGCAAATTTAACTATTCCTAGACACTCTGGTAGATTAAGACATCTATCCTTTTTTGTAAGGACTGTCGGATTGTGGAATTCTTTGCCGAGCGTAGTCAGGTGTGAGTTCTCTATTTCTAAATTCCTTGAGCTTTGTTGGGTATATTTTAAGGAAAAAGTGTAGTCATTAATTAAGAATAATAAAAATTTTGTAGAATAATGCTTGTTAGGTGTGAGACGTCTGAAAGATAGTTTTGTTTGGAGGAGAGATTTTCTTTCTTTCTTTTTTTAAATTTTCTTTTTAAATTTTCTTTTATTAATTTCTTTTCTTTATAAATTATTTTCATTATTGTTAATTTCTTTAGGTTAAGGTTTAATTTAATTTAATTTAATTTAAGTTAATTTAAGAATTATGAATTTGCTACACATTATACTTTATATACTCCTATAGAGACTTACCGTCTCATGTATATGTACGAAATAAAATGAATAAATAAATGATAAGACCAGTTGAACAGAGGAATAGTTCGGAAGCCATATTGACTATCATGAATTATACAGCACTGCTCTATATATAGATGGGTATATTGATTACTACCGCAGATGGATATATATTCTCGAACAAAATGACAAATAAAATAGACTACGCAGAGGCTTAGACATAAATAACTACGCTAATTAAAAAAATAATTAATAATTTTCAAAAATAAAACAATATCCATGGTAATCGAAAGGGGTAGTTCTCCAAAATTATATAACAATCTTTTATAACACTTTTATAACAATATATTTATTTTAATTTGTATATATAGAAAAATTTTGTAATATTTATAAATTTTAACATGATACATTCTAATTTTTATTCACACATTAATTTTCGTTCAACCATAATGAAGACAACAAACCAGACTGAGTTAATTTACTATGCAATGACCATTTACTTCTTCATAAAAACGAATTTCATATTTTCTATTTTTTTCAATTCATTTAAAGTTCACTATTTTTAAATTGAAATAAACAAAGTTAAAAGTTATTTTATCCTACTAAATTACTACCTTATACTAATTTTTTATTCTATTTTTTTATTTATGTGTCTCGAGAAAAGTGCCATTTTCAGAACATTTTTCAGCTTTTTATCAACACGTCACCTAAAATAAAAATCACTACTAAATAAAAATGAAACAACAACAAATTATGTTTTTATTTTTATTTTTTTCTTTAATTTTAAATTATGCTAAATTGTATTATTTTCACGGGCTGCTGAGTCTTTTCTTTGTTATTTTATTTTATTTTTATATTTTGATATATATATATATATATATATATACATATATAATATAATTCTATCTCTTTCGCTCCGTCAATTTTATGAATAGAAACGAACGTGTAATGCCTAACAAAATTAAATTCCTGGAAATGTTTAATTTTAATTATAAAAGTACATGATATATATTATATTCTAAGACCTATACACATATATCCAAGTATAAAGAGATCATACTTAAATTGTACTGTTTTCTGCCTGGCCTAACACACGTTTTTTTTTCGTTTTCTGGAATTGCATTTCCTTTTTTCTTCTGTTCTTATATTTTTAGTCTTTGCAAAACAAATTTAACCAAATGGGTAATGATAATATTATTACCATCATAATTATTACATACATACATTTAATATATATAAATTCCATATAAAGATGGAATAGTATGTTTGTATATATATATATATAGAATAATATTTTACTTTTTCTGGTGCATGTTTTATAAAAATTATCTAAACTTGTTTAATCTTAATATCACTTAATTCCCTATACAATATATAATATAGATGTATATAATGTACGTGTATGTAGATATAAAAAATAAGAAGATTAAATTAAAAAACAAAACAAAATAAATAAAAAAAAAATTAAAAAATCTTTAAAGGCGAAAATATACACGTAATTTTTGCATAATCGCGAATAACTATTTAACATAACGAATACAACAACAATTAATCGTAAGTATGGTTATGTTTTGACAACAAGAATGTTTGTTTTTTGTTGTTGTTGTAAATACAGGAGGATTCAGTATTGAGAGATTCGCTGATATAGCAATTTGGAAAATAAATTAGAATTGAGAGCGTGTCATATGCCTACATTTCATTTGTCTGTAGTTTCATTTGCCTGCATTTCATTTACCTGCATTTCATTTGCCTACATCTCATTTGCCTGCTTTTCATTTGACTGGATATGATATATATTCATAATAAAAATTTCATTTAGCAAGTTTTAACTGGTGGAAAGTGCAAGTGAGTTCAAAAAATTGAGCAGCCTCTAACAAAAATAGGCCCACGTCCCCCCTCAAAAGTCTTCGATAAAAAAACATGATATAGATTTTCGGCCCCAATTCCTATGACCCCGGATCTATTGCGTTCATTGCATTTTAGAGGCATTGTACTGATGAAAAAAAAAATTGTTAAGGTGTTCGTTCCTGACACTTGGGACGCTGGACATCTTATTTGCATCGTGCTTAAAAGCCATTGTATTAAAGCCAAGTTTAAAAAAAAAATTAATTTTTTCCCAATTTTTACTTTTGCTCAGTTTCTATCTTTCTTTGTCTGCTTTATCAACTGCGGTTTTGTTAGCTACCATTGTCACAATATTAATTTTATCAGCCGAAAATCTGGTAATATTCATTTAACAACTAATCAAAGTGCGCGGGTCCAAATATATCTTCTAGTGTGGATATTTTAATCAAAAATGTTTTCGTTGTAGAAATTTTGTAAGAATTTGGTAGTTACTTAAAACAAGGGTAGAAGTTAATGGTATTGAAGAAGAGTCAGTTATACTAAAACAGTTAATTTTCATATAAGAATAACATTAGTTACGATTAAAATGGATAAAATGAAAAGAATAAACTACCAATACAGAAACGAATAAAACATGTGAACCTTGTCTTTTGCATTTAAAGTCCGTTCCATTTGTGTAATTTGTATTCTATTTAGTAATTTTAATCTTTACAGACGGTTAATATCAGAACGATTTAAAATATTTTACATTTATTATTAAAATAAAGGTTAAACAATCAATGTTAACAATAACACAATAACGAAATTATTATAGTTACTTCAGAAAGTAAAAATTATAGTATTGGACTTGTTCAGAAAACAAAAACAGATGAGAGGGAAATATTCGGTATAGATTTTTCCACAAAAATGTCATTCTAAAAGCAAGAAATTTTTAATTTTCTATTTTTTTTACAATATAGCAATGAAAACCACAGTAACAATCATAAAGATAAAAGTAATTGAAAAAGAAAAAAAAGAAAACTAACGGTATTAACGTAAATTTTTTTCTTATGAGTCGTGAGTGATAAAAGGATAGAATTTTTAATAAATATCCTATTTACTTTTTCTTACTAAGTTCTTAATCCGATTATTTTTTTTAATAAATTAAATATTGACGCGTACTATGCGTATCTAAATTATAAAATTTGCATCGAAAGGACATTTTTTAACAGTGTAAAGCTCATTTTTCATTTCGAGTGCTCTTAAAAACCTATAGAGCATATACGACCCAAGATTGAGTATAACTCATATTTATGGGCAGATGCGCCAAAAACTGCTTAAAGTTTTTGAATATACTTAAACCACCTGGTCATCGTCATATTGTTGGAGCAAATACTCTATTTTATAAATATCTACTATTGTCAACGATTTTAAATCTGTAAAAGAAAAAAGGCTGAAAGTTTGGCTGCATATTAATTATTCAGATAAGCTATGCAGATAAACTGATATATAAATAAATAAATAATTAATGCAATGTTGTACCGTATGGTATACTTACCATATAACTACAGTGTTGTATAACCAAACCGACCACTTGTACGAAACGTAAGTTTAACTTTCAACCTTGTATTACTTGATATCTAGCTAAATGTCAACTTATTCAAGCAAGCTTTCTATTCTTGAGGCTAGGCGAAATGCTGCTGCTGTGATGTTCTCATATGATATCTTATCTGGCAGAATAAAATGTTCATCTATTCTTCGTCTTAATAATATCTATTCTACAGTGCGCGATTTCAGAAGTTTAAGATTTTTATATCTTCATAGTCAAAGAACAAACTATGGTTTTTCCGAACCTATAACAAATTCTAAGCGCTTATTTAACAACATTTTTTCACTAATTGACTTCAACTATAACAGTAGGTTCGTTTTTAGGAGAAAAATCAATACCTTTTTTGATATCTTACAATAATTCTTCTAATTTTAATTAATAATAATTTTATTCTACAATTTTTTATTCTCTATTATTATTTGAATGTAGTATCATTACAATTACTATTACTATATTACTATTTATTAATTTTATATTTTTTTATTTTTTTTTATTTTTTTTGCTTATTTAACTTAATGTTATTTTTATCTTGAAATTTGTTAATGCATTTTATTATAATGTTTTTTCTTATTTTAAATTATTGTTATATGTATTTAGAATTTTTGTTTTCTCTTTCTAATTTTATTTTATTTTAATTTTTAATATTTTATAAGCAAAATATATAAGGTACTACCCAGTAGATTGAAATAAATAAATAAATAATTAATGTACCAAATAAATGAACAAGGAAAAATATACAAGATAATATTATGGAACTGTTCCATAAAATGTTAAAATAGTAGAAGCCAAAAGTGTGAATTTTTTTTCATTATGAATAGTTCAGCTATATACTAAATTCAGATGACAGTACTATTGACATTTCTGACATCGAAAAAGTCAAAATTTTATAATTCAATAATCAAAAATTTCATTCTTCTGGTGATGGTGTAATAACCGAAATTGATCAAGAAGATAATTAAAGTTAGTGGAACAAAAAATTTTATAACACTAAGAATGTTGACAATAAATATTTTAAACTTAATTGTTCAACTAATATTTAAAAACAAATAATTCAGCAATAAAAATGTTTTGTTAAAATTGATTTCATTTGACACCTTTTTATATGGAATGAAAATTTTAGTGTCATATAATCTTTAATGAAGCCTACCTAGAGTTTTTAATCTTTATTATTAAAAATACCTCACCTCATTAGAGCCTACAGCATATTTTCTCACATTGAACAGCCTGTCATCAGAATTATTTTCCAAATAATGTCAACTTTTTACAAAATTACATTGAAATTGTAACAAAGTAAAGGATTTTACAAACTGTAACGAGTTATATTAAAAACTCATTTCAAAAACAAAATTTTGATACACGTTTCCAAATCTAACATTTCTAACATTCCATAATTTAATGATTATTTAAAAATCTGTTGCAACTTAAAAAAAGGCAAAAAAAAAACACCATCATAAAATGCATTTTCTCAAACTTTAATTTCTTGTCTTTAAATCTATTTTTTTTATATATTATATCTTTTTTTTACGTATATTACAACAAACGGCAACACTTAATTTAATTACAATAAAAAACACATTTTATTAACATTTTTGTTTGTTTTTTTGTTTTTTAATCTATTTGAGTATCTCATAAACCTTAATTCACCACCTACAATTTCACTTTTGTTTTGTTTGTTTTGTATTATGTTCTTTACATTCAACAATTTTTATTTCTCAACAATTTTGTTGTTGTTGCTATTGTTAACATTACTTTTCTGTCTACAAAATATTATTTTTTTTTTTATATATATATTTAATGCGCTTTTATTTATTTGTTTGTTCGTTTGCTATCCAATGATATTTTATTTCCGGTTGCCATTAAAACCTCTACTATTGTAAGCAATTAAGTTGTTGTCTTATCGTTATTAATTCGCCATTAAATTGCACTTTTTATGTTCTACGTTGTATTTAATGTTGTTATTTGGTTTATTGTGTTTTATTTACCTTAAATGTTGAAAATTAAATTGCGTTGACAGTCTTATAATAGACATTATAAGTGATTATTATTACTTTGTTTTATCTTTTTTTTCTTTTTATAATTATAAATGTAAAAATTTAATTTTCAGAAAAAAAGAACAAATTGTGTTACGATTTGTTATAAATGAAGTTGAATTCATTTAAATTAAAATTGTTATTAACAATTAAATTGATATTTATACAAATATTTACATGTGTCAACATATTGAGTTAAAAAAAACTTAGAGAAAGGAAATGATGATTTGTTGAAAACAAATAAATAAATATGGACATTCAGTGAGTATACAAAGAATAACACTTTGATAAAATTTAAAAAAATAATTTGATAAAGGAAATTAATTTATTAATGTCCACAACAAATTTATTTGAAATTATTAAATCAAATGTGAAATCATAGAAAATTGGCTTCTTCTCATTTATGAAATCAACATTCATATTTCAGGATAATAAAGTGCAGTAAAATGAAAATTAAATACATTTCACGTAATGCAAATTAATCTAAAAATTACCTGAGAATATTGCATTTTCCGACGTAGCTTCAAAATAATATCAAGTGATCAGGTATTCTTAAGTACAGTTAAGTGAGTCATACATGATGGTCATTATTTTTCATAATCGAATTCATTATTTACAACATATACATATAAATATACCACATACTCATGTAAATATATAACAACATAATGAAATAGAACTCTACTGTTTTTTTTTTTTTTTCAAAAATTGCGTTAGAACTGTTTAAAAACAAATTAAATTATGTTGTCGAAAATGCTTCATATAGCTTTGCTAACTCTAGATAATATTTCGCATCTATTTTTTTCTAATCTTTTGCGATTATGTCAAGTAATTCAAATTTTAAGTGAATTATTTCTATCAATTATTGTATTAAATTGAATAGACACTTTAGTTTACTACTTGATGGAGTGACACATATTTGTGGAGAATGAGTTATGGATATAGTTATTACGTGTCTTACATTTTGTTTTGCCTTTCATACAACAATTGGGTCAATGAAAATATTATGGATCCTTCTAATATCTATCAGAGTTAATTGCAAGGGTTCCTACAATATTTTTATTTATATGAACTACATTTATATAGGTTATAAGTCCTATAGGTTTGCCTTATAAATCCTATAATAGCCTATATCTAGTCTTATATGCTATTTTTATTTATATATGAACTGAAATCATAGGTTATAAGCCCTTTCGGCGTGCTTATATTAATTATACAAGTAGGTACTATATTTGTATCTTATAAACAATGGATCGGTCGAAATTTTATTATTACTTCAACCAAAACTGAAGATCCAAATGCGATCGCACTTACGGTAATCGCTTTAAACTCAAATGTAGAGTGTTACAAGACAGCTTAACTACAATTCAAAGCGGGTACAATTTCCTTTTTTTTTATTTACAGTTAAAAATAAATTATTGATTATTCAAGTTGTTATTTATCTTAATGACAATAATTACACCATTAAAAAAAATATAAATAAAATATTTATACACATTTTTCAAATTAAAACACAAACAAAAAAACGATATTATTACAAAAAAAAATATGTATATATTTACAAAAATCCAATTGGAATAAAAACTAAATAAAATGCCATTCAATAAATTGAATGTTGAATCAACAATTTCAGGATTATTTGATTACAAACAGTAATTCCGTGTGTACAACAAAGAAAATGAACAAACTAAAAAAAAAAAAACCGTAATTATCATTGTATTATTTATATTGAACCAATAAAAATGTTAATTTCAAATAAATATTTAACTGTACTATTTTAACAGACTTTAATGACTTAGATTCAAATCTCAATATTGTGATAGAGTGCTGAAAATACGATGTTCAATTTACATGTGAATTGTAGTTGATAATAAACTATATCAATTATTCGTAATAACGAAATTATTACGTTATTATATTGACAACTTGTTGATGATATATTTAGAACAGTCAACTGAATGACTCAATTTAATTTAATTTTTTTTACAAAATTTAATTTTTTTTTATATACTTAGATACTTCTATTAAAAATTGAAATTTTATAATAGAAAATTTTAAGATAGATATTAAGATTATTGTAAATTTGAAATTTGTTTGTTAAATAATAAATATTTTGTAAATCAAGAAATTTAAATATAAATTAAAAATTAAATTTATAAATTTTTTATATTCTCACTGTTAATACAGATTTATTTAATTCAAATAATTAGGTGTTTTATTTCCGAATACACAAATAATTTTTTCTATATAGGTAAATTATTAATAGAGAATTTGTATCCAATTTTTAATGTTCTAACAACATCTAATTAAAATGACGAAATCGTAAATGTCAAATTAAAATCAAATGCATTTGCAGTCTAATCGATTATGTAGTTTGAATTGTAATCGATTAAGCAGTTTGATTTAAGTCATGTAATTTTTAATATCTATATCTTAGGTGACTTTTGCA
The DNA here is from genome assembly GCA_963942445.1 of Argyra leucocephala. Lineage (NCBI taxonomy): Eukaryota > Metazoa > Arthropoda > Insecta > Diptera > Dolichopodidae > Argyra > Argyra leucocephala. Next base: position 56,322,611 of record OZ012678.1, on the reverse strand, counting down.
AGGTATCTAATCTAATTATTTAGTGAGAAAAAATCATTTAATCGAAAATGTCATGTAAACTCACAATTTAGTCAAAAAAAAATTGAAGTGCTAGTCCAGTTGTGTATTCAAATACAAAATAATAGTTTTTGATGCTGTAAAAATTTGATTAAAGTTTTTTGGTTTTAAATTATCAAATTAATTAGCACTTTGCGATTTTTAGTGAATATACTGACTCGGAGGAAGAACGCATTGGCGTCAAATTATTATTAGACATATACCTAACAATCCAAAATGTTAGTAAACAGATTCCTCCAAATTTTATATAGGTCTGCCCTCTTTCATAATAATCAACTTAAATTTTACCTCCATATGACCTCAATATCAAGCTTTTAAATAAAATACATATCATTTTGGGTTAGTGAGCAAATCCACAAAGCGAAATTCACAAACCGAAATCCACAAAAAAATCCACAAATATCATAAAATTGTGGCAAGTTATCCAACAGCGGCTATTTATAAAAATAATTTATATAAATATTCTGTAAAGGGCGAAGAACTATAATTTTGAATCTAACTCTAAAATCTATCCTAACTCAGAATTTCATAAAAAGTGCCGTACATAATAAAGTGAAACGCGTAAAAGCAATAACATGACTGTTTTTTATGGATTTTTGTGGCAAAAGCAATTATGGATTTAGTTTTTTTGTGGATTTAGGGACTAACCCATCCATTTTGTGTCCTTCAATATCTTATTATTTGTATATATAATTAAATTAAATTTATTATATTAATTTTTTTAAGTGAATGTCTCAAATTATTGCTTCTTATATTTTTATCATAATATGTACCATGTAGTAATCATATATTTTTGATTAAAAATATTTATATATACATATAAATAAATACCTACATCTTTAATTACAAAAATATTTTATTTATAGTAATTTTATCCATTAAATGACGCTGAGAACCAGTAAATGAAAGAGGTGTAAATTGTTTTAACAGAAAATCTAAAAATTGTTACATATTCTTTGAATTTTACACAACTCTTAAACAATTAATTTAAAATTTCTAGAAAATAAAAATAATATATTTTCCAATTCTTAAGTTTAAAAACACAAAACTTGACATGAATTTATTCCAAAAACGGTTACTACAAATATATTAAAATCATTTTAAATATCCATTTTAAACCGGAAATAATTTGTTTCCTACGAAAAATACTACCATTTCCTGGATAATACCACTATACTCTAAATTTATTTGCAGAACACATATAGATAATAAGATCAAATTCAATTTCTACTTTTTCTACTATTTAATTATAAATACTCGTGAATAGCAAGTCCTTCCATATAAAACTATACACTCTGCCTTAAATTGCCAGGATATAAAACAAATTAATTATATAGACTTTTATTTAAGATTTTATGACTATTTATTAACCTACAAACGTAACCTGCAAATAAATACTATATTATACAATAAAGTAGTATATATATATTATAATCCTTGGGTAATTGTTAAAAATTTTCACTTTGTTAATATCTTTAGCACAATGAAAATAAAACTAAAAAAATATAATATTTTGCCAACAGATAGCGTAATTCCCATAATAGTAATGGCATAATGCCTATGGTGTTATTTTTAACACTTTAAAATAATTGTTGAATTCAATATTCTACATTTTTTGTGTTATCTGTTTGCAAAAATACGGAAGCAAAACTATTATTTTCATATTATAAAAATTTCCTAGATTTTCATGATAAAATATATATACCAATTGCATTTGAAAAATGTTCAATCTAACCCTAATGTATATTTTCCCAGAATAGAGCATTAGGGTTAGAGTTAAAAATATCAAAATGTTAAAAAATCTAGTTACTAAACTAAAACAAATTAAACTTAATTACATACATTTAACAAAAAAATAAATCTATATGTAAAATTTTTAAGGACCTTACTAATAAATGCTTTGAATAGATAATGAAATTTAAATTATATCTTAAAATATAATATACGGTTGTAAATTTTTACACTTCAACATTGTAGAAATTATTTAAACATTAAAAAAAAACAACTGTTTAAATTACATGAGAATAACGTTAAAGTATTATTACTCTACTGTTATTGTACAGGGTGGTTCAATTTGAATTGAAAATCCTTTAAGTTTAATTTTTTATAGTATATTATTAAGAAAAAAACTGTCCTAATCTATTTTCAAAATTTAACCTGAACTACAGGGGAGCTCGAAAAAAATCGAATTAGGAAAATAATGTCTAACAAATATCTACAACAGCTCCCAAGATATTTACGTGTTCGTATCATCCATTAATTACAAAAATGAACATTAATTAAAAAAAACACAGTTTTAAATAGCAAAATATTATGTTGGTCTAACTCGAATATGTTAGGGGTCGTAACTCGTAATGGATATTTGTTTGAACTTATTTTTTTAATCCGATTTTCTTCATTTCTCTGTCTGCCATATTAAATTTAAAAGTAGACTAAAACAATGAAAACATGTTTTTTGTCCGATTTGATCTGAAAAAATCTTCAGATTAAACCTTATCACCCTGTACAAATTAAAACGATTTAAAATAAAATTAACTGAAATATAAATTGATTTTTTCAAACAAAATAACAAAAAATTATTTCAAAACTAAAATAAAAAAATTAATTTAAATTGCAGTTATCGCAGTTCAGTTAGTTACGTGCATATAATCTCAATTTTAAATGTATTCGTATTCGTATTTTTTCTTCCAAATTTCATCATTATTTATATTACAATTTTCAAGATTTTGATTTTCCTCTTGTTTTAATTTATTTTTATGAATGACTATATATGTAATCACATACACTTTGACTTTATTTTCTAACATATTAAACTTAATTCATCTTGCTACTCTAAAAAAAAGACGCGAAATTGCCGATATCATTTTCATTACTTAAATACAAAACTTAGCCCAGATTAATAATAACTATGGCTTCCGCTCTACTAACCTATTTATCCTTATATTTCATTGAACCAACTATGGAATGAACGAACCTATCCATAGAATGATGAATATGGGTAGGTATAACAAATATAAGAGCCGTATTGATTTCTCTTTCTCTCTCCAAAGACACCCTATAACGAGCTTTTATATTCCTTTCTCTAGCTCTTCTGATCTAATCTATCTATCTTCAATATTAGCTGTGTTCTTTTCATACAGTTTAAAGTCTAGGTTTTATTAAATTCAAAACAACGATGTAAGTCGTTTTAACATTTAATTAACATTTAAATTACACTATAATCGCATATTATGAATAAATCAAATTCCTTATTAGGATTTATAAAACAAAAGAATGGTGGACAAAAGAATATACTGATCCTTATATTTTAAAAACCCTTTATACAACCTTGAACCTAATTTGGAATATGATATAGCCAAGTATGGTCTCCATTTTATGATGTCCATATTCAAATGAAATTTTTAAAATTTGCCCTTCGTAATCTTCCTTGAGATCTTCCTAAATAACAAAATATTAGATGAAGAGACGATATAAAAAAAAGTTGACTTCGATACCTACTGAGAGTAAATGATTCAAAGAATAAATAGAAAATTTAATATCGAAATTATTATCTAGTACGAGCCCTACGAATTCAGTCTTATAATACTAATAGGGGATTATATAATTTAGCGATAGTGACACTTATTTTATGTAGGTTCTACAGTTGTATGATTAACAATGATGTTGCTAAACACCATCTAATAATTTACTTTAGAATCTGGCCTATTCTGAAGCACAAGCAAATCTGGCCTTCGCCTATCTGGCGAAACTGAAGCCCACTGTCATTGAAATGGTGCGACATCAGCAGCATTATGATAGGAATCTTTACGGGTCATTGTCTTATTGGCAAACGCATACTAGAAGGTTTGGACTCCGCTAAATTCCTTTAGGCAGAGCCTGTAAAGAGTATAGTAAGAGAATGAAATTGTATAGGAAGAGGATGAAAAATTTTTCTGGACTCACTGCCGCTTTTGTAATAAGCCATAAAATAGTTTAACGAGAAAGTTCTTATGCGAAAAAATTTCCAGGAGTATCCTACTTACTTACCATAGCCAAATAAATAATATCAGACTGTCTCAGCAAAAATACCAATTTTATACTATATGATGGTTTCTTATTCTTTCAGATTTATATTTTAGAAAAACATAAACAGACCTAAAAAGTATAAGAATAAAATAGAATATTTGTAGAGCACATTTTCAGGAGTGTAACTGCACAAGAGTTGTATTTGTTTTTTTCTGTATACAATGACAGCATCAATGTAACCATATAATAAAGATACAACATCTACTACAACATAGTAAAAATTAAATAAAATCTTTAAATAAGAAATTTTTTCTTCTGGGTTTTGAAGGTAGCACAAATAGAGAGAACAAAATAATACAACAGCAGTTCTTCAAAAAACTGCTTAAATATACTTTTAAAAAAAAACGCTATAATAATGAAGTAAAATGCCAATAATGAAATTAATTTACAAAATAATAATCTTAATTTCAACTTTTAATATAATATTTTAATATATATATATATATACATACTATATATATATACGTAAAAAAAAAATTGTTACACATTCTAACTCTGATTTTTATTCTAAACATTTCCTGTTAAAAACAATTTCAAAAATATTTAAAAATTCCATGTATAACCAATTGCTGTAAAACTTACTCATCCGATTTATATCAATGAATTCCATTTACCATCAATACCCTTCTGTGGAGAAGACTTTTACAACAAAAAAAAATAAAATTCTTAATAAAAAAAAAAAACAAAAACGAATCTAAATACAACAGCAAGCGAGGTTAAAGGGATTTCAAAACTCTGTAACTATAATAGAAGAAAACAATTTTTATATTTATTTTTAAGAATATTTTTATTAACATCGCTGATATCCGGTCTAGACAATTTTTATATAAAATAGAATTTTTCATTTTCAAATGAATTTATTTTTAAAAGTTTAACTTAAAAACTTCAACAATATTTTTGCATAATATTAAAGAGAAATGGAATTTATTATACTTAAATATATATATATATATAATATTATATATATACATATATAGATAATAATTTGGCTATAAAATAATTTCACTATAAAATTTATTTAAATCTATTTTTAACTTTAATTGTGGTACACCCATAATAATTTATTTTAAAAATTAAAATCAATATCGAATATGAAAAATGGATGTGATCTATTTACAAGAGATAGGTTCAAGTAGTTTTGTAAATACGTTTTTATAATTTTTTTTAATACATATTTTTTGTTTGTTGATATTTTATTTATTATGGAATGAGTATGAAAATTTTAGCCTCATCTAAACAATGGGATTTTTCTAGGATTTTTCATCCAGTTTGCTCTATTTGTAGTTCAATCAAAATAGATAACTTCTAATTTATCAATACAGTATAATTAGAAGCTACTGTATAGATAAATTGGTAATTATTTATTTTAAACCTTGCAACCATTTACAAAAACGGTCTAAACTTTGAAAAATTTACAAATCGTTTTTATATATTTCTCTATTTTATAAAGATAATTCATAGGGTATGAACATATGCTTAACAGATATAAGAACTACTACTCCTTCCTTTTAAACAATTCCAACGTGAAACAAGAGGAGTCGCAAATGCCAACTCCTATAATAGGCTGTAATATGGAAATCCCAATATGGCATAAAAGCGGTAACAGAAATTCATTCATAATTCAAACTTCAAGAATGTGGACTCAATTGCACAAACATACAAACATTGGTTGTATTTCTACAATGGATACAAACATTGGTTGTATTTCTACACGAAACATACAATTCCTTTCCAATGGCATAAAAATAGATATAGAGTGTTTTTGAACATTTGGTGGGGGTTTCTAGAAACTATGGGGGGAAAAAATTGTATTCTAAAATTTTCATTTTGAACTCTAATTTCTCTGAAACGGTAACACTGATTCTGAACAAATAAGTTTCATATTAAATCCCTACAATATTGTTGTAAAGAAGTTTCTCTATATTGATGTAGATTTTTAATTAAACCATACAAAATTTTAGAAAAATTTTCAAAATATCAATTTGAACTTTAAACGACCTTGTCGCCAAAAATGGTCTTCTATGAACAATTTGTGACGTCGTCAGGTATCGTTATATAAAATTTCATATTATTCGGATACACTACCTTTTGCCTTTCAAAGTTTATCCCTGATCGTGAATATTTTATTATAAGTATACATTGTGGATACGTTCAGGACTTATTTCACAATATGCACATTAATTGACCAAACATAATATCAGCTTTATTTTCAATTTACACAAAATCAAAATTAAAATTAAAAAAAAAAATAATTTCAAAATTAACAACGTTTTTAATATAAATATAATTTATAGAGTATGCTGTAGAGCCTATACATTATTAGGTGAAACATTTTTAAAATTAAATAAATATTAAAACTCTAGCTATGTTTCACAATTTTATTAAATATCTTAAAGATAGAGTATTTAATAAAATTGTGAAACATTCGTAGAGTTTTCATATTTATTTAATTTAATATAAATCCTTATTTCTTTCATTCTGTTTACTTTTTTATTTCATCTTCATCGAATTCATATCTTAATGTCAAATTATATTTCTGAATCCAATAAAATATTGTTAATTACTTATTATTATGTAGGTATACTGTTAAGTATTGAACATTTGCTCCGCAGTACTTTATAATATGCTTTTATCATAAATATTTAGACTAACCTTGACTTAGTTACTTTATATGGCTTTGAAGTACAGCAGGATCAAATTATAATACAAGACTACTAGTCCAAGTAACCCTCGATTTTTCTTATAAGTGTTAGCGTTAGTATATAATGTATGTTTTTATGTCACAAAATCCGACTATAAATTATTCGGCAGAACAACAGAGTTTCAATAAAAAGACTTCACTTTACCACATTAAATTTCATCTTCACCTTATGTCATCACAGTTATAAAATTAATACAATAAAATCGTTGTCCCACTTTCTTTATTTTATTATTTTAATTGGGATATGTTAACGTAACTTAACATATAACAAAATATAAATTATATAAAATTTGATTTAATTTAATTTTTATTTACCTTTACATACCAATATGTGCATACAAAATGTTTGACTCTTTTGTTTATGAGATGTGGGACATAAATTATATGAAATCTACACTATTGTAGTTTTTAATTTTTGCGTGCTTACAACTTTTTTTTCATTAATATATTTTGATCTGTCACATTTCATTAGTCCTAAATCTAATTACTTTTATAATTTAATGTTTGTATTAGTTCTAATATAGATATACCTACTACAATAATTTATTGTAGACTATTTATTCTCAACAACTATATCAGACCAGTACGGCAGTACCTACGGCTTTTTCACTTTTATTTCTAAACACTACATTTTTCCCCACTTGACAATTATATTCCTAACCGAAGTTCAATAATTAAAGTCAGATTACTTATAGCTTTATTTTCATATTCAATAATTAGTTGAATCACATAAAATTATGCTAAATATTTGTCTAATTTAATATAAATCTATTTTTTAGATTTGAGTACCTACCTATACCTAATTTATTTTTCATTCATTCAATTATATCTTTGTGTTCTAAATACCTATTATCTATGAAATTATATATGTTAAGAATGTATACCTATGTATGCAATTATTATAACAATAGTAATCAGTCTAGTAAACGCTCTAGCTTGGGACTTTCTTGTTTTATTTATTGCCTCCGATGCAAAAATATAACAAGAACCATCTCATTTTTTTGTTCAGAGGGTCTATATAATAGCAACTCAAATTTTTATATTAAAGAACAATAATAAATAAACTACATATTTGGCAAGTCGGTATCATTGAATAAAAGCAATGCGACAGTAGAATTCTATTTAAATTAATTTTCCGCAAAATATTTCGAAAACTCTTAAGAACCACAAAAACCATTGCTAATTTACTTTGAAAATTTTTTTTAAATGAAATTAATGATGTACCTATCTCTCATATTATACAGATTTACAAATTTGGTTTTAAAATACAAAATAAGATGTTTTATACTGCATATATTTCTTTCTCTTTCAAACAAATTTCTAATTTCTATGCCCAAAAAAAAATTTCAACAAGATTTTCTCATTTAATCTGAAACCACTCATTTTATTTTAATTCTACAAACAAAAAAAATCTTATAAAAAACAAAGTCTAAACTTAACTTTTACATCTGCAGTAATGAATATTCTGAAATTTATCATTTATGCACAAACATGTATAATATAAATATATATAAATCTAAATCTATATATGGTAAGAAATAATATCTAATGATTTAAAAGGGGACGAAAAAATTTCATTATTTATTTTCTTAATTTTTCTTTTCAACAAAGTATTTATACATATTTATACACAATATATTGTATAATATACTGCTATATATATAAATATGTAAAAAAAAAAAAGCAAAAATATGACATATTTATAAAAACAAAATCCTACACAAATACATGAACCAATACAACTTAACGATATGAAAAAACGCCATTTAATATTCTGGTTTATATTTTTGTTTGTTTTTTTTTTGCTTTTTTTTTTTAAATACTCATGTACGCCAACTCCACTCTTTTATAATTCTCTATTTTTGTCATCGATTTTTTGGTCCATCCCATATTTTTTCTTCGTATTGTTGATTTTAATGCAAAAAATCAACCAACATCCGCATCTATCTCATTCTCTTTACTTTTACATTTTATATACGCAAACACATATAAAAAATGAATCTTTTAGATTGCTATTATAAATATATATATATATATATATAAAAATCGTATAAATAAATGATTGTGATTACACCAAGAAATTTTAACGAATATTTTACTTCACATAAAAGCTTTTAAATTACCTTAAATGATTTACTTATACAGTCACTGTCACACTGCTGAATGCTATAAATGGGATATCTATAAAATGCACACGTTCTTTAAACCCCAAAACATAGTACACAAGGTATATAATAATAACAATATAACGTCTAAAGAAAAGTTATAAGAAAATCTCTATAATAGGAGTATATAAATACAAACTGACATACAATTATAATATTAAAATTTACACAATTGAAACAGTGATTCATAAACTTTAAAATTTAATTTGAAATTGAATTGGTATAAAATTAAATATCCAACGCAAAATAAAACATTATTCTCTGCGAATAGATATGTATTATTCAAATGGTTCCACAACCCCCGTGTTTTGTTTATTTTGATATAATAAAGAAATGTTTTAAATATACATTAACCTATTTCAGATATTTTTTTGTTCGAATATGGGTTTAATTAATCGCAGAATTTATTGTAACCATTTAGCATTATGGCAACGATATACTAAACATGCATGCGTGTACAGTATAGAACGGGTGCACTGTACATGATAGTATATGCATATGGTGTTGATTGTCAGTTGTACATGCCAACTGCGTAATTTTTAAAACATATCATTTTTTTTTTGTCATGCATTCGTACCAATCTCGGATCTTTTTTTTCCTTTTTTTTTCCTTATTCCTCTTGAGAACATAGAGCTTCAACTTAACACTTCCATCGTACACCATTTCTTGCTGCTGATTTCACTTGCTATCATCATTTCTGTTTCCGAGGCAATGTCTAATTTCATTTTTAATCTGTTTGTACTGTCTAAGTAGAAGACCACTTTGATAACTCTATCTGCGTCTACGTGTTAAGGCGATGTCATATTTTCTGCAAGTTGTCGCTACGATTTTATCCGTCTTTGACGTAAAGATACCTGACGTTACTATGTTTACTGGGTTCGTCATGTCACATACTTTTGTCAGTTGTTGATAATAATTGTGTAATTATTATTAGTATTTTTGTCAATATTTATTTATTGTGTTATTGTGTTATATGAGATGAGTATTGATACAGGAATTAATTATATTAATTTTTTTAATTTTTTTATTGATTATAAGTTTATGTAATATTTTTGTTATTTTTTTTAGTTATATTTTATACCTTCCACGGGAACCGAACCCGTGACTACCATAATTGAAACACATCATAATTAAAACACACTTTTATGCTCAAACCGATTAGGCCACGGAAGTGCTATAGAAATTAGTGTAGGTAAACAATTCTGGAAATTTTTTTTGGAACTGTGTGAAAGCTTAGCATATTAAATGAAAAGTTAGAAGTGAAGAATGTTCAAATACAATGTATTAAAAAATAGTGCATATGAAAAGATAGTGCTAAATCTAATAAAATAACTGCACACGATAGTTTAGAAATTTTTGTACTAAACGAAAAAAACATATCAGGCATGAACAAAAATGTATTAATAGTATATAGTGAGAATATACATGCGCAGTTTAAAATGATTATGCATGCATGTCTATAGTATATGGGTGCCTTCAGACAATTTTAAGCAAAAAAAATGTATTAGAAGTAGAAGTTACAAATTTAAACTCCTTAATTAATACTCTTTCAGGTTTTGCCGCTTTTTTGAGGGTATCTGTTAGAGATGAAAACCATGATACCATTTCAAAAGAAAATTATAATAAATCCACCGATAAACACTTTTTTGCACACTAAACGTTTTCTGGCAATCAAAACATTTTTTTATTTGTTTAAATTTCAAAGAAAAAAAATCCAAAAACGAGTTCGAAATAAAAAAAAAAAAAAAACTCATATTTCAAAATCAAATTCCTGTTTTTGTTTTTAAAATTCTTATAAAAAATGCTTGATGCAACGTACAAACGCTGCATCAAAAAAATCAAAAAAAGGTTTATAAAACTGTACAAAATTATAGCTTCACTTAAAATTATTATAATTTTGCATACCCACGAGAGAGGTCCTGCGAATAACAATTTATTTCCAATTATAAAAACAGGTTGTAACTTACCTGAAACAAAAAAAAAAATTATAAAGTTAAAAAAATATAAATTAAATATGAAAAAATTATAAAGTTAAAATATAAATAAAAGAACAAAAGTATAAATAAATGATTTATGATTGAATTTGTTTGTTTTATTTTATATTTTATTTTTTGTATAAACTAAAGATCAGTTAGTAAATTGTTATCCAAATGATATTTACTATTTGTTTTCGTTATTTTTGTATTGATGAGTACATTTTATTTTTAATATTCATCTCGACCGTGAATTATTCTGGGCAAGATTCAATTATTGCTACTTGCTAGTGGCAGTGATATATTTATAATTAATCAAAAAAATTAATTATGACCAATAGCCAATAATAAAATTATTAGTTAAACTTAAGTTTATTTCAAATAATTTACATTTCATAGTTTTATTATACTTACAAAAAGCTCAGAATGCTTTACATCTACACAACTGAAATATTTAATTATTTATTATTTGACATTTTCATTTGGTTCATTATTAGTAACAAATTTATAACGTTTCCTTTATAAACTTTCAAAAACCTTATATTTGATTTTAGTTTTACTAAAACTTATTCCTAATTTGTATCTAACTATATTAACTAACCTACTTAATTAATCTACTTAGCCTAAATATGTTAATTTCATATTAGCAAAGAAATAAATTGAGTTTATTGATAATAAGTGAGTTCTCAGAAAATGAACATTTTGCAACTGAACGGAATATATTTTTGTGTTATAATCAACGATACCAAGCTCATATTTGCTTTATCATGAAATTTTTGGTTGAATACAAAAAAGGAAGATTGAACATTATATTAAAAACTTTATTTGACTTGAATATATTTAATTGAAATTATTGGCAATATCATTTATGACTAAACATGCCTGATCTGCTGGAATATAACTTTCACTATTATTAACTTATTTTCAATCGATAAGCAAGATTTTTTAGTAATAAACGGATATAGGATTCCTGTGGTTGTATTAAATCTTTTGTAATTGTTTTATTGATATGAGTTTTAAATGATAATCTTTTATCGACTTTACACTATCTACCCAATCAATATCTAGATTTTGCAGTTGTAAGTTTGTTGTTGGCATTAGTTCGAATTGTCTTTTTTTTTGTGAAATAGATGACATTTGTTTTTTGAATATCTTTCATTTATAGAAATAGTTTTGGAAGTGTGAATTTAGTGAATTTTGTAAGTTGTTGACTATATCGGCACTGTAAATACCTGAAATGTATAACGAGGTATCATTGGTATCAAAAATTAAAAATTGACAACATTTTCCGTCCTGGGAAATTAATTTGCATAGATATTATACAATATTGGACCTAGGAGAGAGCCTTGACGTAAAACAGCTGGTATGAAATAAGTAGTCGAAGCAGTTTTACCTATAAACACTTTGAATTTTATTTCTTGCAAAAAACTTTGAATGATTTTAATTATACGTAGTTAACTAAGTTCATTTTTCTTAGTTTGTAAATTATACCTCTATGCCAAACTGTATCAAATGCCGAGTTTATATCAATAACCACTCATATACCAACATATCTTTTTTCATTTAATGTAGTTTTTATAAAATTTTTTAAGCCTATACTAACGGATGTATAGTTGAATGTTCAGATCTGAAACAAAACTGTTCTTTAGGTAATATATTATTTTGTTTCAAAAATCTTACAACCCTGTTTTTAATAATTTTGCTAAATATATTTAGTAAAAAAAATTATTAAAACAATCATAACCTAGCAAATTTATGTACCTATCTACATTTTTAAATTTTATATTTTCATTTATTTTTTATCTGGTTCTAATTTATTAAAAACAACATCTTATTATAAAATTAAATTTATGCTGAACTTAAATTTTTAAAAAAATATTTGAGAAACTATGGTATATACAAAATCAAATATTGAATACAACAAAAATTGTATTTCCATTCTATTATTCATATACATACAATATTGAAGTTAAAATATATATTCAAAAATAAAAATTATAAATTTCAGCAACTGAAAGCATCTTCAAACATAGCTAAATCTCACTAAATATACAATATATCTACATCTGCATCTATATATACTAAATTCGTACGTAATATCACGATACAGAAAATGTACCTACATCGAAATCAAAATAAACAAACACATTGAAAATGAAGTTTTCCTACTAAGATAAAATTTAAAAAGAGCAAAGGTACACTGGAAGAAATTAAATAATGACCTTTTATTTTTACTCAAAATTTGAGTATGTACATAACAATCGATATTTCATATTATACTACATGTACATAAATCTACATGTATATAAATGTTCCAATGAATGTCCTAGATAAATGGATCTTAAACATCCTGCTAAATATATTCTAAAATCTCAAATTTATATACACATGCAAGCATATACACAAATCTGTATTTGATATGTGATATATATATATAAAGTTGGATTGTGCTAAATGAACAGATTTGAAGTATAAAAAAAAATAAAGAGAAAAAAACCTACAAAATAAACAAAAAAATAAAAATTTGAAAAAAAAAATGTTTTTCTACATTATTTTAAAAAAAAAAAGGATATGAGTTTGGCTAAGTGGTTTAATGGTACTTAAAAAGTGCTTTTATAGATTTTATCCTGATTTAGTTATACATACATAATAAATATATTGTATATATATACAAAAATTCACATAAGTGTGTCATTATACACGCTGGAAGTTTTTTATAAAAGAAAAATTTATATAAAAAAAAAACCAAAAACAACTTACAACACACAGTTAACTTTTTAAGTGGAATTTTTAATGCACACAAAAGAGGACTTTTTTATTTTTTGAAGAATTTGTTTTCTGTTTTTTGCCTTAGTCTTTTATAATAAATAAAAAATTTCAAATCACCTCTTTTGACTTTCATAACAACAAGTCAAGTTCAGATTTTAGAATGAGAATGAGAAAAAAAATGTTTAAGGACTTTTTTTTTTTTTGTATTATATATTTAGAAATTATGTGTTTTTTTTTATTCTTGTGATTTTTTTTTTCCTATTAGGATAAATGAATATGTGATGAGTATAGAATATGATTGTTATACGTGATGAATACAAAAATAATAAAATGGTGGCTTCTTCTTTAATATTTCACTCATATTATTAAAAAGGACATTTTTTGAAGGATTTTATATGAAATAATTTTATTTTCTTTTTTATGGTTCTAAAATAGAAATAGAAGAGAAATTTTCGTAAATAAATGAATTAAACGATACATTATTATTATATCATCAAATTAACAATGATAATGATGATGATGATGATGATGCTTAGGAAAATAATTCTAATGAAAGAAAGATGTCATATGATTATATAATATAAAAGAATTAAATTTGAAGAATGATAACAATACTTAATTGTAGAACATGTATCCATACACAAGTTTTATAATAAAACAATAATATAAAGTAGGTCAATTTGGTGTTAAAATTGGTGTGGTGTGTATTAATGGGTGGGGTTAACACTGGTAGCAAATTCAAGGATTATTTTACATGAATTAAGGAAATACATATGTATTATGTATTGTATATATATATATGTATTGATATAATAATATTAAATATTAAATATAGCAATACAATATAATTTTTATAAGTTTTCCAAATTTTCATTCTCTGGAACTAATAACACTTAAATTAAAATATATTCAATATCGCATTAACTATATCGTACCAACTATTAATTATTTTATTGTTTATTTTAAATTTTTGCCATTACAAGACGTATATAAAAACAAAGTACAATAAAAATTGCAAAATATACCAAACAAAAACAAAGAATTAGCAAGATTAGATACGGCCGAATGAGTTATCACAGGTTTTACAGATCTTGTAAGCATGCGAGAAGCCTTGTGTTCCATTCAAATGATTTCTGCATAGCATACAAAGTTGAGGAAGAAGTAATACTATACATCTTCTTTGCATCTGATCCATATTAATTCATAAAAGAAAATCCCAATTAGGAGCCATATACTTTCTAGAGTCCCTTCATGCTCTTGCAGATAGTAAAATAACGTGCCTCGATCGCTTAATTGGTAAAAATCTCAAATTGAATTTAACAAGTTCTTACAACCTGATACAACAATTAACAACCTGATTCTGAATTTGACATCAAAGCAATAATAGCGTTTATCAAGGACATAGACCTGCAATTCTGAAATGGACGGAGAAGTATAATAGATCTTAAGAGGTCGTGATTACTTGGAACTCCACAATTTACAAAAAAAAAAAAAACAAGTATTAGGATTCGCGTGTTGAATAAAGATTCTATGGAATCACAATGGACCCCTTTGGTTTAATCACAGTGGACCCCGACTGTACTCACAGTGCTATAGGTAGTTACAGTGGACCCCTACAACCACTTGTTACTATATATATACCTAGTTGTGTTTCAGACTCTATTTTTACACGATTTTGTAATAACGCAGTGAAAAAAAATTGTCTACTTAATACGAATTGATTTGATTTACGATGGTTAAATTAAAATTACATGTAAATTTTATTATAGCTATAATATTAGGAAATTCATTTTAAAGAAGTTAGAAAAAAGGAGCTAAATTTGAAAAATATTGCGTACCCATACGTCTTCTTTTTATACATTTCACTTAGTTTAATAAATGTTTTGCTTATGTATATGTAGGTACATAATTTGTTTATACAATAAAATTTCCAAAATTTCTTAGTAGACTTGAGTTTTCTGAAATATAATTTATTCGTAGAAATTTTATACTTCAGTTTTGATGATTGAGAAACAACGTATCTTACTCTCTCTTCCATATATAAGTAAAACCTTAGACTTTTTTTATACTTTACTGCAGTTGAACGTGTCTCCCGTACAAAAACAGAATTAGATAATGGGCCTTATTCGAAGAAGCGAATTACTGTTTTGCTACATATCGATAGAGCATTTCAAAAAATTTGGTATTCTGAGAAGCGACTGATATAATATTTTATATAAAACTGGCCTCCATTGTAAGTTGACCCTTTTAAATTTGTATTAAAGCTATCACAAACTTCAATTTTGATATCTTATTATTATTCCGCCGTAAAATTTTTGTCGGCTGATATTTAGTTTACGATATATCATCAGAAAAATTTCTAAAATGTCAACTTCAAAAAATAAAAAAACTAAAAAAGGTTATCTTGTAACTTTGCTACAATTAAAAAAAAATTTTTTATTTTTATACCTATAGGCTGGTGGGAATCTTCAGCTTACAATGAGCCCAATAATTTGAGATTGGGCATGAGATTCTTACCATTAAAAATATAAAAAAAAATATTTTATAAATAATATTAAATAAAAATATATAAAAACTTAACATTAACTTAATTAAATTTTAAATTAATTATAAATTCATTAATTTTTTTATTTTCTTTTTTATGAAAGCGATCCTGATATATCTATGAATATCAGAATTGCGGACATATCAGAGAGCATTGACAATGTTTCGCAACACTTTATTTTGGAACGCTTGGATAATTTTGAATATAAAGTTCTTAAAGTACACAACCCCATTTGAATACCAATTATATGCCCAGACTGGCTTCAATATTTGGTTTTAGATCAAAATTTTAAAGTGCGTCGAAACCGTAGATGTCCGGCGAATCAGCCAATTTTTTTTTCTTCACGTGTTATTTTTATCTAAGCTTTGCGTCAAGCGTTATACCAAGATAATTTTGATATAGTATGGCGACATTATTTATTCATACTGGAATGTGCTTCATTCAATTTAATTCTCCCCCTTTTGCGCCAAATGCAGATTTTATTCTCGAGTTGTTGTAATTTGTTTGTAGGTTCATTTTTATTTTTATCGACCTATTATTTTTAATTACATAAATTTGAACACATATTTATTATCATTCCCTATTATTTTAATCGAATTGAGTTGATCATATTTTGAATAATGGCTAATCATAAGCACCAATTCCATAGAGGTTTTGATGGGCTTATTTACAAACATTTTAATTTTTAGTTATAATACAAAAATATATTTTACAAAACTTATTCTATATTTTATTTGCATTTCATTATTCAATTATTTCATTCAAAATACGAATAAATCTACTTCACTTATACAAATAGGAGCAAACTATATTTTCGATGTATGATATTGGCTTTAATCGTAATTTTTTAAAATCACTTAAGATATTATCAAAGATAATTCTCTTCCTTTCAAATCGTATATAGTAGGTATGTTAAAAAGATTTAAGTGATTTGTCACATCAATAAAATATTAGAAAAGAAAAATAAAACTCTAATGCTTACCCTTATAATTGCATAATTTTAAAATTTACCAACTTAAGATTCACTGAATTGGAACTTTTCAATTTTCTTTTAAATTTATTTATTATGATGCAAAAAAAAATTTCATCAAAGAATTTTAATGGCATGGATTGCTATTACATAGCCATTTTGTTCCTCTTTAATAAATGACCGTTCAATTAGAAATCGAATATGTATTTTCGAAAATCTTATTCTCAAAGGACAACATTATTTTCTGAGATATATATGTTTATACACATATCTATATTATATATATGCGTATGAATATGGAAGTAGTTTGAAGTGGGCGATTTTACAAAATATTTTCATTAATTCTCTTTTGATTACATATATTTGCAACTAATAACCGTAACGAAATTGAAATTACGATTACGAAAAACCCAAATTGTTTTGAACTGGCTATGAAAATGATTGATGATGAATTGATCTGAAATCATTCTTGTCATAAAAAAAAATCACATAAAAAATTGAGTTCAATTATTTAATAAAAGTGATTTAATAATCTCGAATTTTGTTCCGGCGGAGTCTGGTATAGAACATGTTATCAGCTACAATTTGGAAATAACAAACATTTTAATTGCTTTATTATTATTATTTATTGAATATAATTTAAATACAGTAGTGATTTGGCTTTTTTAATTATCTTATTTTTAATTATGTAATAAATTATTTTTTTGCTACAAAATTTTAAAGTTTTCAAACTAGAAATTTCAACCCGAATTAGCCCTTTGTTGCCATATGGCAACAGCTAAAATATAGGTATTTTTGCTTTATTGAAATAAAAACCATTATTTTAATAAAAGTCGTATTTCATTTTTTTTAACCTATTAATATGTAATTACTCATATTAGGCTTTGAAATTAAAATGACATAAATAAAAATAGTGGAGTATATAGTTTTAGTTTAGTGAAAAAAAAATTGTGAAAAGTGGATGACATGAAAAAGTAAGTTGCATTATTTTTCTAAATATTAAAACGTAATTATTAAATTTTATTTTTGGATAATTATTTTAACTAAATGTAGTTATTTGTTAAGTGGAAACATTCAACAAGTATCTTATATAAATTTTTCTCATTAGTATTTGTCTGCTGCCATATGGCAACGCTGGGCTAATCTATTATAGAAAACATTTGTTCAGAGTATTCTATTGTATGTGATTTATTTTTGTGATTTTATAGAAAATTAAAACAGTAAAAAAAAGGATTAGTGTATTTAGAATAGATTTCCTCGGACGTACCAAAGTCTATAATTATTGAACCACTAAATGATATTGAAGATTTAAGTGGTTCTGCCACCTTTTCCAAAAAAAAATTCACTGGCATATGCTATTGGCGAATATATAATAAGTACATAAGTGGCGTCAATAGAATCGATGAGAACATCAGTTTATATCTGATAATAGAGTTCATAACCCCGAAATGCGTCAATTGCCACTTTGTTGACAAATTGCTATATATTATTGTGGTCATTATGGCACCCAACCACTATCTGCTGGAAATATAAAACGTAAAAGATCCCTCTCAAAAACTTCATGGTATGATAATAGTGGAAACTATCTAAATTCTGTGAAGAAGAAACAAAGATGTACTGGGGATTATTATAAAACATTTGACAGAAGTATATATGTATCAAATGTGATAAAGCACTGAACATACACTGATGTTTTCAATCTTATCGCAAGCAATAATATTGTGTTCCATTCTTTAAATGTTTTTTATTAATTTTTCATCTATTGCCCAATTATAATTTTACTAACATATTTTATTCCAAAATCTAAAATGTATATTTCATATAATTTTATTCTCCCATGCATAGGTCAGCGTTGTTATATGTTAACATACCTCCTGAACATAAGGACGGGCCCATAAACAAAAAGAAATACAAAAATATGTTATTTTTCTCAGGACTAACAATTCTTACTAAATACATCAGAATTTAAAAAAAATAGTCTGGGCTAATTCGGGTTAACCGGCAACTCAAAAAATGGATACTTTAATTCAAATTTACATGTTTTTTACAGAATTTTCCAAAAATTATATTTTAATAATTTTTCATTTCGAAATTTTTCTATGGAGTATGGATAAAGTGTTAAATGCTATATTTCAGGTTAATTATAATGCTATTGGACATGACCTAATCCCATTAATGGTTAGTATATAATTATATACCAATCACTGATGGTCATTATCCTAATGATTGGAAATATACTAACGTTATTCCTGTTCCAATAAAAAAATAAAATAAAATAAGGAAAAAAAATTTTTTTTTAGAAATATTTGCCTTCAATTTAAGCGTACTAAAACTACAAAAATAAACTTTAGAATCGCAGCTTGATATAATGTTTTCATAGCAAGTTATGATTGTAAATACGGAAAAAGAAAATTAGCCGAACTTTTTACCAAATCTCTTAATCTCATCTCAAGACTTCCTAGAATTTCGGCTAATTTGCCTTTTCCGTAATTACAATCAGAACTTGATATGAAAACATCATATCAAGCTGCGATTCTAAAGTTTATTTTTGTAGTTTTAGTACGCTTAAATTGAAGGCAAATATTTCTAAAAAAAAATTTTTTTTTCCTTATTTTATTTTCGACTTTTTAGTGAAAATATTTTTTTAATGAAAAATAATATATTTTCAAAGAACAACACATATAATCAAATGGCACTAAAATTCACTCTAACGCAATTTGGTTATTATTGCTCATACTTCAAATGTGTAATTATATTTTATATTACTGTAACAAATTTTATAAAAATATGTATATTTTTAAAAATTTTTTGGAGATTTTTGATTAGATACCTTTGAATTTTTTAATTTACGTATTAAAAAATTTTCACCAATAAAAAATTACGCACTTTATAAAAAGAAACCCTGTTAAATACAAAAAATATTTGATGTAAAATTCGTAGATTACATCTGAGAAAAAGTCTGAAATGTAAACACTCATCCGACTTTATCTACGATAAAATTCGATTTTGTCCGACGTGTAAACGCTGCCTAAGGATAAATTGGCATATAAAAGTATATAATATAAGTAAGTACATATGCATAAATCGAAATTGAATTTTTCTACATGCGAGAAGAGTAATTTCTAACTGAGTGATAGATAACTAATAGGCTCAAATTTTGTTTTCTTTCATAAATAATGTTTGCATTTTATTTTCAATTAAACTAAGCCATATGATTATGAATGTAGCAAATGCAAACCCTCTCTATATGACACATGCATGTACTATGTACATATCCCTTATACGAGGATTAATTCTGATCTTTTATTATTTCAATATTTGCATTTTAAACATTATTATTTTCTGATATACCTATTAAAAATATTAAATTATGATTACATTACAATAATAGGTATAAAATATTATTAATATTTTTGTCAGTAATAATTTGGAGTTACAAACATTATTATTTTTTATTAATTATATTAGTAAACCTAAATATTTATTATATTGGTATACGATTATAAAATAATACTGAGGACAACATCTATTTACAAATCACAGAATTTAAAGAATATGATAACGCTGTTTTAGTTAGGTCTCCTAAAAATCTTATGCATAGTTGATACAATTTAGAAAATAATATTGTTAAATATTTCAACGAAATTTTGTCGAAATTTTTTTTCAAAATTATAAACTTTATTTATTTAATTTCAGTCAACTTTTTTTGTTACTCTCTTTTGTTTACTATATTTTTTCTTTTTCTTACACGTAAAATTCTTATTGTCGTCTATTTCTGACAATGTTTATCAAATTTGCATATGAATTTGTGTGCAAACAAATGAGTACATACATGAGTTCATACTCTTTTTATGGATATACTTTGGTTAAATGGTTATTGAAATGGGTATTTTGTTGAATTGAAGCAAATTGAAACAAACATATAAAGTCCAAGGCAAGTTAATTAAGGCAAATATAATAAGACACTAATTGACTAAAATAAAACACTAATTCTTGTAAAAATAACTTTGATATTGTGGTTAACATGAACTATGATATTAATATACTCCGTAACTGGTTTTTAAACACGAACTGATCATTAGCTCTAAAACTGAGTATATGAATTTTATTATCCGTAACGCTAATGACCTCAACTATAATTTGTACTATCATTCACCTAATTGTAAAAAATACCCTCTATGTCTTAATTCTCTTTCTAATGTCAATGATTCCTCTTACTGTTTTAATAATCATCAATGTGACTCAAATTGTTTTTTAATTGAACCTATCTTTACTTTTAAATATTTAGGATTATTAATTGATTCTAAGCTTGATTGGAGCGGACATACCTTTTATCTCAAGAACAATGATAAAAACATGATTCGGCAACTATACTACGTAAATCTACATAGCTCTAGTAAAGTATGTTCAATGGTGTACTTTGCGATATTCTATTCTAAACTTCAATATGGTATAGTTTGTTGGGTTGGTACTCACTTTAACAAGCAACAAACACTTCCAATATCTTAAAAGCATGCTATTAGATTAATGTGTAAGGCTAACCGTCTTACACACATTTAGTAGTTTAAGTATTTTCCCATTTATACCTCGCTATAAAACCCTGAAATTATGTTTTACTAAATCGGGATATCTTGATGTGAGACATAACGTTATTTATAATCTAAGAATAAATAGAAGGAATTTAGTTAATGTACTACGCTTTAATAAGTTTCATATTTGTCCTTTCTTTAAAATTATTGCACCGAGAATTTTTAATAAGCTACCTATTGATATTGATATCAGAAATATCAGAATTTTATCAGAATTTTTAACTAAAACTGCCATTAGAATTTTTAACAAACACGGACCATTCGAAACTTGCTTTTACAATAGAATGCCTTCTAACTATTTCAAGAAACGCTTCAAAAAAACATCAACAAAGCCAAACAGCTTTTAGCCAGATGCTGTACTGTAACATCAAGAGTAGTAGTTGCCATCAGTATGGATCACTGGTCAATAGCAAACCACACTCTCAAACTGGGTATTCCGTACAACATTAGACGGAAACTCTTGAACACTTTTGTGGAGCTACCCAGCATTAGCTAGAGTCAAACTCCGGAATATTGGTATTATTAATGGTCTGATCAACCTTCTTAAACGCACCGTGTGTCTCTAATGAACGAATGATCTCCTAAAACGACCAACAACAAAACAACAAACAAATTGGTCAGTCAAGTATCGTCATTTCCATTTACCTACCCACCCATCACTACCACATCAAAAACTAATATAATAAAAATCAATTATCCATTATCCCAATCAATATTTCGATTAAAAATTTACCACATTTTGTTCTTAATTCTACATAAAAATATAATTTTATTAAAATAACAAAAATATTTTTAACTAAGGTAAATTATTTTCAAATATAACAAAGAATTCCATATTGGTTCTCCACACTTATATGAATCAGAATATGCAATAGAAGAGTGCGGTGCTCTCATGTGCATCAGGCATGCAATTTGCAATGCAATGACTTTATTTTAGTTTTTCTAAATGCGTCTGAAATTGAAATTAAAAACACAAAACAAAGCAAAAAAAAAAAAATAAGAAAACAAAAAGAAAAAGAAAATTTATAGCCCACCCAATTCAAGTGTGGTGTTGTGGTATTCGTTATACATGTAAGAAATTAAAAAAAAAAAAAGTAAAAGTAATTTAAGAGAAAAAATTTGATTTGATTTTGTTTTTGTTTTTATTTCTGCGATTTGTACAATTTAATTTTATTATTTATAAAATAAAAATTAAATTATTATATTAGTTATACACATTTTAAACAGTACAGCAGTTTGTAGAGAGTTAATTATGTAAGAAATAGAGGTTGGAAAAATAAACTTTTTACAAATTTTGTTAGAGGTTGTCCGATGTGAAATGAAATTAGACTTCAAACTGTGACTTCTCACAAAATGAATTTACTTTCTTAACTGGATACAATGATTTACAGTTCAGTGATTTCAGAATAACAACCTAGATTATGGGAAAAGACTCAATAGTATTAACAATACCCATATTACTAAAAATGGGCATCGTTACACGTTAGAAATATCGAGATGATTTAAAACCGGTTCTGAAAATCGATTTATAGTTAGAACATTTAGAATGTAAAATTTTGTTACATTAAATTTTATGTTCACATTTTGTAAAAATTTAAAGCAAAAAACCATCATTAAAATTGTTCGTTACTTCTCACCGAAATTTTCATCATCTTTCTCCTAACACACTGCGTTTCATTCGAAGTTCTTTTAATGTTGGCTATAGTTTTAGTATACCTAAATTTTAAACACGAATATACAATTATCCAAATAATATATCAAATACAGCCAATTAAAAATCCTCAGGGTTACTGGGTAAGAAGAAACAGGCGAATTATTTTCATACAACATCTATAGGTACAATATTTAAACCCTACGATATCCAAAGTACTATCAATATGAGATTAAGAACTATATTTAGATGACAAAATCATTCAATAGAAATCGCAACTAAAATTGATACAAATGAAATTAATGATATGTCACCTGGACCTCTGAAAGAGCTTCCGCCATAGGACCATAATTATGTTAACTTACCTATTCAATGCGTGTATTAGGCTGAAATATATCCCAGAATGTTGTAAAGTGACGCAGATAATTATGAAAAACCTGGGAAGTTAGCAAATGAAGTAGCATGGTATCGTCCCATACCGCTATACTGCTCTTGGTATCTAAGTTTTTTGAGAAACTCACACTTAAACGTCTCTAATCGTCGGAATTGAATTCAGGGCAGAACCATCGATCAGGTGCATCGTGTCGCCCCTTTGATAGAGTGCGTACTCAAGAAAAAAAATTGTGGAGCTGTATTTCTTGAAACGTAAATGTTGTACAGCCATTCGATATAGAGTATGGCATGAAAGACTCACACATAAAATGTGCAATAAGCTTCGGGGCAACTTTTGTGAATTACTGGAGTCATACATAATCAATAGGAAATTTAGAGTAGCACACAGAGAATAAAAATCCAAATTTTACCCAATTCTTGCAGGAGTTCAGCAAGGTACCATTTTAGGACCCATTTTATACTTACTGTATACTGCCGATATCCCAACAAAACATCACAGATCAACATGGAAAAATTTAGAGAAGATACGGTTCTAATAGCCACAAGTATATCACAGACGCAAGCAATGGCGCATTTAGGGCTGCACTAAGAAGTCTAACTTGTTAATGATACTATAATAATCATCACAAACACATTCCGCAACGATTCAAATGAATATATCCATAGAGATCTGAAAACAAAAACCATTACTGCTAATTCATCATAGTCATAATAGCAATATAAAGGCAATTGAGGTTTTAACTAGATCAGATGACATAAAAAGGCTGTAATTTTAAACCCCACGATCTAGTGGGATAAAATAAAAATATAGGGGAGCAGAAATATTTATTCCTCTGTAAGCCCACATAGGTCTTGCTTTTAAGCACATTTTTAATCTAATAATTTATTCAAATATGTAATAAGATTGTAGTATAAATAACCTAAAGGTTGTCAAACAAAAAAATAATAATAATAATGTACAAAAATAATAAAAATAATATAAAAAGATTTGGATAAGATATGGAAACAAAAATGTTAATGAAATTAGCAAGCCAAACCGGAACCTGAACTAGTACAGGTTAGGTTGAAGTGGATATTCTAGTATGTTTACATTTTCGGATATAGTATTGGAAAACTACGTAGCATTAAATTGCACATTTTTAGCGACATTCGATTAACACATTTTGTTTATTATGACTTGTTCAAGACACATTTTGTTATTATGACTTGTTTATTAAAATTATTAGTTCAAAATCTAGGTTTAAGCCGATAATAGGTCAAACAATAATTCAAGAAGAAGATTTTACAATAAATAATTTTTAGAAAAAAAAAGATTAACAATTTTTTACTGAAATAAAATTTATGCCGTCGGTGTACTTACATTTCAAAATATATGCAATATACCGGGTGGTCCAGAGCATGCGTATCAGT
This sequence comes from Argyra leucocephala, assembly GCA_963942445.1. Lineage (NCBI taxonomy): Eukaryota > Metazoa > Arthropoda > Insecta > Diptera > Dolichopodidae > Argyra > Argyra leucocephala. The sequence continues at coordinate 56,297,323 of OZ012678.1, read as the reverse complement.
TTTTAAGAAGGAAAGGAGCCGTTATTTTAAAATTTACAAAAAAAAATGATTAACTAAATCAAGGGTGCTCTATCAATTGGTGATATTTTAAACTTCCGGGAAGGACCGGAAAAGGGTTTAGAAATTATAACCGAAATTAGCCGAAATCGAGATTTTCAAATGGGAAAAGAACATTTTTTGCAAATTCGGAGGCAAAAAATAAAATTTTTTGTAAAGAAAATTTTTTTTTTTACCTACAAGTTACAGCTTTGTAGGCACTCAAAACTCAGGTAAACAAAATTTGATAATATGAAGATCAAATTTATTTATCAAAATATTTATTATTAATTTTGGCTTACCAAAGGAAAATATGGATTAGGATTTTAATTTGTTTTTTTATTAATTTTAAAGAAAAATACTGGCAAAATAATAAAAAAATCATTATTAACTTAAGTTTTTTATCTTTTGTTGTAGAATATGCATAAAAAAGTACCTCGTCCCATTTATAAATCTAGATTTCGGCCAATTTCGGCGAATTTTGAGCTTAAAAAACCCTTTTCCGGTCCTTCCCAAGTTGAAAATATTTGCTGAATTGTAAATAAGCTTTTATTTTATTACTTTTATTATCGCACTGAATTGCAGAAATTTTAATATCTTTGTTTAAGTTATACACTCGGTACGAGCTTACTAATAGCTCTTTTTGAGAATAAAATAAATAAACCAATAAAGAAAATAATTAATAAAAATTAAGAAAAACTAAAAAATTTTAAAAAAATCTGTTTCAATTTTTACACACTATCCAAACACTTGTATTTACACCTATGACTTAATTTACTTACTAACCTGAACTTTTCTATTAATAATATATTTATTTGAAAAAAAAAAAGGCAAGTAAAAACCTTTTTGATCAACTTATTTTTATCGTAAGACTTAAAATCTAACTTAAATATAAATAGAACAAACAAAAAATAAGAAAAAAAGACCTAATTCGTAAAGGAGCTGAATTTAGGCAGCTCTCTAGAAAGGCAGGCGATATCTTTGCTATTTGTTCGGAAACAGTAATAAATTTTGTTTTCTTTGTATCAGATTTAGGTTTGTTTTCGCTGCGCTCTTCCATATGGGGAATCCGTACAAAAGAATTAATACTGCGAAAAATAGCTTTAAATATTAATAGTTTGTTTGTTTGTTTGTTTGGATATAGTATTTTTATATATAGATCTATTTTATTGAATGAATTTAATTAATTAGTTACTTCTACAAATAAAAAACAAATTAATTAATTTATTGGAAATCATATATACAAATTTTTTTAACACCACCAGATTCCATCAAAGGTACACCATTGTTGTAAAAAAAACTTGCAATGACGTCTTGAAGGAAATTCAAATGATTACTTAGAGTCCAAATAAGAACATTGACAAAACGTATAAACTCAACAAAATCGACATTATTTAAGACAATAATTATTATAATAAATTTACATTTTAATCATTTCAATTGCAACAATGTTAATAATTTATTCATCGGTTTAAAATGCGGAATCTTTTTTTTACATTATTATTTTTAACTCATCAAAATAAAATATCTCCTGCATATTAACTAAATAACAATTAAAAATTAAATGAATTCATTGAATAGCCTCCAATTATTAAAATTATTTTTCTACTAACTACAATATTTTTAATTAAGATTTCAACTTTTTTTTTTATATTTCTAATGTTGTTTCTTTCTGATGTTTTGTTATTGCATAGAAGCAAAAACAAAATGTTTGTTTTTAATTAAAGAATCTCAGTAGTTTTGTAAATACAACAATGATACAATCTTAAAGAATGAATGCAATTATTTATTTATTCAGTTTTCGAATTAAATTTAAAATATGTAGTTAGTTCTATATAATATAAGAGAGATTCATAGAATATGATAAATAATAATTTTTTTCTGAATAAATTTATTTATTATTACTTATAATAAAGGTATAAGCATTAAAACATAAATGGACAACAGCAGGGAATACCTAGATATATAGAAAATATTTAAAATATTCTTAGTCTTTTTTTTTCTGTTATTGTTTTGATTAATATAACGAAAAACAAAAATATTGCGTGAACAATAGAAAAAAATTTAATATTCATTTGTATAGAATTCGAATCATTTTAAATTTTTAAAATTATATAAAGCATAAAAATGTTAAAGCAGCAATTAAACAATTTTGAAATATAAAACAAAATAACAAACAAAAAAAAAAATACTCTACAAATCATACCTTCTAGTTTAAATTTAATTTTTTTATTTTTCTAAATTCTACATAGATACAACAAATTGTGAATTTCCTAGATAATAAAAAACTATAAATACAATAGTTCTATACTGACAATTAAAAAATATGTTTTTACCTCAATTCGCATTTTTAATGTAAATAGAAATCATTTTGAAACAATTTTTTTTTTATTTTTTTGTCTTTGAGGAACGCAAAGTTGAACTTAAATTTAAATTCTGACAAACCATTAATTATATATAAATAAAATAAAATAAAAAAAAAACATAAAAATTATAAAAATTAATGGGAGTTAATTTTTATATGAATCATGTTTAAATATTTAAATTTAAATTTATTGCGTACATGTATATGCGATTTAGATACATTCATTTAAAGTTCAGCTACACTATTATGTAATAAAAGAATCAGTCACCTGAAATGAAAATAAAGAGTTTTTGTTTTCTGTTTTCACAGTCTAATTAGAAAATATTCTAATTATAAAAAAAAAAAATTCTAAAATTATGCTTTGAAAATTAATGCAAGAAATTTTCAGTTATTATCCTAAACATTTCATTTGCATAGAAAATGCGTCTACCAATAAATTATTGCCAATAAAGTAAATATTGGTGGATAAGAGAAACAGTATATTTCCTTAGAAGAACTGTCTATACCAATGTCGGATTCGGTCCAATATTTGGGCCTACATTTGGACTAAAAGTTAACAAAATATACTGACTGGCAGAAATTCACAACTCTCTCCTGAAAGCGAGGTTCTATTTCTATAATAGTCTAAAAAAGTATACTGAAGCTAATATGGACTTACGGTATCGAATTGCGTGGTACGACAAGCAGTTCAAACTGAAATTGAACGTTTTCAAGCAAACGTATTTTGAGTTATCTTTAACTGGCCTGTTCGAAATTTAGTGATAAGAAATGACTTACAAGTGAGATCTGTGAAAGAGGAAATAACTGCTACAACCAAAAGATATTGGACCCGGTTGGGAAACCACCTAAATCCACTGGTGGAAAAACTGCTAAAACAACCAGGTATAGTCAACAAAAAAGATTAAGAAAGCTTCTTAGAAACCCGCCTTGGTTTACCACGTAATGAAGTTAAATATAAGGTAAGCCCTAGGAGTATGCTGTTGACCCTTACAAGCCAATACACTATTCAAAATTGAATATCTATTAGAAACTTTTGTTAACATTTTTATAGTTAGTGATGTTACACAATATTACTAACTTCATTATGAAATCATCAAAATGTAAGAAAGTCACTCCCTTTATAAATAATATGCTAGCTAATTGGTTTGACAAAATTAAACACTACAACTATTCCATCGAATTACTTACATAACTCAAATAATTAGTGTAGAGTCTACTCGAACCAGAAGTATACAAAATAAAACCAATAAAAATGATCTTAAGAGAATCTGAAGTATAGAGGACTCTACCGTTATATATAATCTGTCATAGATACAATTTTAAGACTATATCAAGAGACGAATAAACATGTATTATTAACTTTTCCAATGTTTCTTCTTCATCTTTTCAATTAATTTATTCTATAGGTATCTTTCACTAATTTTACAAAATATCTAAATTATATTCGGTTATTACACCATCATCAGAAGACTCAGTCTTTATATATTTAATAAATTTGGTGAAACATGCCTAGATTTTTTTGATCTTTATTTTTAAAAATGTTTCACCTATAGCACCTACAGCATATTCTATGAAATATATACTTTATTAACATTAATAACACACTAAAGCTATAAAGCACTGATGGGCCAAGTATTGCAAGATGATTATCGCACTATTTTGGCAAATCATCAATAATTGATTTAATAATTTGATTACTTATGGTGATGGTGTATCACTTTTCACCAATTATATAATTATTAAATATGGATTTACGGTGTTTAGAGATTTATACTTCTATGAATATTCTGGCCCAAATGCCAAATGCGGGCCCTAATATTAGCGGATTTATTCCGGCCGTTTTAATAAATGTTAAATTAAATCAAATATGAATATTCAATTTTTAGTTGAAAGAACTAGTTTATAATAAGCTCAAAATAAAAGAAAATGTTTTTAATGTGTTCATTTAATTGAACCTAAGTTTGAGCGCATTCAATTTCCATAATATGAAGTAATAAAATACACTAACATATTGAAATATTAAAATCCAAGTGCCAAAACAAATTTTACACGGAAACGTTGAATTTAAGATGGTTCAATATATATATACAATATAAAAACAAATTGAGAGAAAAATCAAACGCACAGCAAAACTGAAGATCAACTAATAACCTGCAGTAAATAAATTTTGAATTTAGCTCAAATAAAGCTCAAAATGACGAATAAAAATAGTAGTAAATTCAATTCATAATAATTTCTCATCAATCTTATATTTCTTAATTACATTCATTCAATATTCATTATAAAAATACCTTTCTCATCATTTCTAATGAAATCCTATACAGAATAATTTTCAAATTATCACATAATAAAATTTTTGTATTTCAAATATATTTCTTTATATATCATTATTCTCTTCAATTTACAATTAACTCAATCTATTTTCCACAATTCAAATTCAAATCATACCCAATCTCAATAATGACATAAACATAAAACAAAACTATATATAAATTTATTTATGTAATTATTCAGGAAAAATGCTCGATTTTTCTTCTTTACCTTTTGAAAATTTTTTTTTTTTTTTCTTTTTTTTATTTCACAATTTTAAAATTTATTAATTTCGATATTTTTTTACACTCATTAAATACTCAAAAAATATTGTTGGTGGATCATTTAAAAAAAAAAATCGAATTAACAGTAAAAAAAAACAATATGAGAAACAATTGTTATACAAAAAAAAATATAATATAGTAAACGCCTACAACGAACATGCAAAAAATACATTTAGGACATTTCAATGGGTGTAATTTTACACACACAATATACTGTATAGTGAGTGTACACAACTTTGTTAGTTTACTTATTTAGTTTAAAATATTATAAGAGTATAAAATAGTGCAAATATATTCACTTATGATTTCCTCTATTTAATAAATTTCGATTTATTAAAGTCAACTACAACAACAATACTATAAATAAAATTGAAGGAAGAGAAAATAAAATTAAATTGGAATAACAAAGTAGAATAAAAGTGTTAATTTTTTAATGAATATTAAAATTACAAAAAAAAATAAATGTACAATTGTAGAAAAATGTGCAACATTAAATTTATTAAAATTTAAAACTGAATCTCAAATACCTGATTTGTAATTGAATTAATTTTCTTTTGTGTGCAACTCTTTGAGAAATTTTTAAATAAATTCATAAAATGTAATTTAATTAAAATTGGAATCCCAATTTATAATAAAGAAGAAAATATTCAGTATAGATAATTGAGAAAAATATTTTTCATTAGTGTTATAGTGTGTAAGAAAATTTAATTATGATGTGTGATAGAAGAATTGATAATTTATTTAGCTGCAGTTATGGGTTTTGTGAATTGATTTAAATAATTTGAATATTTACTTATCTACCGCTCATCGACCAGTTGTTCTTAAGAATATAACTGGGTTAGGGATATCACAATATTGTTTGAACAACGCCCGGCCAGGTGAAATTGTTACTTTCTTTCAAACTAAACAAAACAAAACTAAACTAAGCACCAAAGAATATTTATCTAAATCTTTATTTATCTAAACAAAATCTCAATCCTAGGCAATTTGCTTTTACCAAAGGTATTTTTACAGAAGCCACTTTACTTAAATTTTGTTCAGATATTTAACAAGAAATTGATTCTAAAAATTTTTGCGCGTGTCTTTTTGTCGACATAATCACTTAAACCTTTGATATATTGCTTGATAAACTAAATAAAATAAGATTTATGGGCCCTACTTTAAAGGAGTTCTCAGACACATGTAAGACACAGAAAACAAAGGACATTAATAGGTTCGAATACTAGTAACTTTACACATATCAACATGGGAGATTCTGTGCTTGGACCTATTCATCAAGGTTCTGTGCTTTAGTATATAGTAGTATAGGAAATAACTATAGATCATCTGCAAAAGCCATAAGATTACTAAGAAATTTTTGTGAAAATAAAAATTTTGAAAAAATGAATTTATGAATTATGCCCAAGTACAGAAAACAGAGTGTATTGATAGGCTCTAATATTTATAACTTGCAACATATCAATATAGCAGATTCGGTGCTTTGACCCATTCAATCAAGGTTCTCTGATTGAATTTATTTTATTCCTAATATATACATAAATTCATTTATTCACAAAACTTTCACAGCAATCTTGTGAAAGACTGGTGTGAAAAACTTATATGTACTTTGGAAACACATATATAATAGAACCAGAAAGACAGTAAATTTAATAAAAATACAAATTGTACAGTCGAATATTTTGAAATAGAAATCGTAAATCACTCAAAATATATGGAAACACCTATATTGACAGTAAAATAAATTGGTATGAGCATACAAGGATATTAAGAAGTTACTTTTGTTCTATACTTTAAGGTGTTTTTATAACTTAAAACAGTTTTTCTCAGTCAAGGTGTACTAAAAATGTTCTGCCATGGTTTATTTCATTCTAAGTTACAACGTTGAATTACTTGACCTATGAGAATAAAATCAAAAAATTATCTGCAATGAAAAATTGTTTTCATCATACTATTGTTTTATTTAGGCTGTTAAAAATTCTTTTAATGAGGCATTTATTTTATTTTAAGTTTTAAAAATTTTATTCTTAAAAAGTGGGTACTTAAACTCAAGAATGCCAGGACAATTATAACTTAAAAGTGAATCACGGATTTCTTGTTCATATACTAAAAATATAATCCGGACTATACTATAGCTAAAAACTCTTACTCTGTAATTTGTTGTAGACTTTTAATAAACTTCCATTAGATTTATGGACGCAAAGCAATTTAAAACAATTTTCAAAAATAATATAATAGCAAACATTGACTTCTGAATTTCGAGAATCATAATATTGATGTTATATTGAATGTCATTGTTTAATTTTTTATTTTAGGTGCCTGTTACACATCATTCTTTTTATCAATCTTCTTGTCCATATATTGACAATATATTGATGAAGAGAATGATGAGCGATTACACATCAATCATGCTCTCATCAATCTGTTTATCCATATTTTGACATTTTGCAAGTACATATTGTGGAAGTGTTTTGAAAAGGTATATTGACAATTTGAAACATTGAATATTGAAAATATAATTTCTGGAGGAAGGTTTTTGACTTCAGTTTAAATTGAATTTTTAAAGTAAATGTTGTGTATAGAAAACAACAAATTATTTTTTTGCACATTTGAATAATACATATACATATATCAATTGTTGTTTTACAATAATTGCTATAATTATTAAAATTAAATAAAAATTGTTCTTTTTGGAATTACAATATAAATTAATATTATAATCTTATCTGAACATTCCCAAAAAAGCCATTTTTTTACCTCCGCTGATTTTCACAGCAATATTGATGAGAATTTTGACAATTAATGAAAATGGAACCACCACCATCAATCATTTCTCATCAATCAACGGTCAATATGTTGACAATATATTGACAATATATTGACCATTGATTGATCATTGATTGATGTGTAATAGGGGTGTTACTATTTTTATTTTTCTTTTTTCGGTTCACCTTTTGTTTTTAATATAGAGAATTCTACTTTCATATTTAATTTACTATTAATATATTTTTGTTCTAAAAAAGCTATTGCTATTTCTTATGATTAGTTTTTTAAATATTGAGTTTCAAAATACAATTATAATATATTTTTTTCCTGAATCATACCAGATTTGTACTATATTCTTCTATTTTTTTTCGCTATACATATAATCTATTGTAAATCTATGCATTGTACATACATTAATCTATTTAAATCATGTTAACTATACATACTTTTGTATCTTATATGTATTATATATGAATTATGATTTTTAATCGATTATAAATTATTATATAGTTATGTGTAATTAATTTGCGATAATTTTTCTTTTTTTGCTTGTTCAATATCACTATGAAAAAATTAGTTATGTTAAAGTTTAAATTTGAAGTGGTATTTAAAACTATTATGTTATTTACTTTCATTTACTGCTTATAATTTTTAATGTATAAAGCATGAATTTTGTACTTATAAGATAATTTTTATGAATTTCTAAGAAAACAAAGACTAAATAAATTTAAATTAAAATATATAAATAAAAAAAAATATTCACAATCCACTTCTACATTTTGACTTTATAGACAATATTGCCAATCATAATACAAAAAAAAAATATTTTTGAAAACAAAAACAGAATAACGAAAAAAAAGGAAATTACAATCTTCAAAAATTATTTATTTATTTTAAATTTTTAATCTATACAGAATTAATAAATTTTAAATATGTTTTCTAATAATTTCGCAATAAAAAAAAAACTATTTTTTACATTCTTTCTTCATTCTTTTTCCTTTCGGTCTAACACGACACCATATTTAGAACTGTAATACAAGGAAATTACTACAATCACAATAATTCCATTATTTTTTTTCTTTTTTTTTTGCGCAAAATCTCTACTAATTTAACGAAACGCAAAGAAGAGAAAATTGTCACTGAATTCAATTTAGGTAAATATAACCATACGTATAAATATACAACTTGTAAAATCAAATTACCCGTCAGTTCAAGAACCGACCGGCACAAAAATAACAATCAACCAGATTCATAATAATATTCTAAAAATCGGAAAAACAAAATATTCTCCATTTTATAAACCAGTTTTCAATCGTTATTCTCTGTTGATACAATTATGATTTTTTTTTTTTTTTTATTATTGTTATTTTCCCTTCAGGGTGGAAATTATCTATTATAAAAAAATGTATTTACTATATATATATATATATATATATATAATTTTCGCGAATTAAAAAACAAATAATATAACAATTTTAAATCCTTTATAAATGTACACACAAACAAACTTATATGAAAACAATTTTTGTTTTGTTTCGCAAAATGTTGATGAATGGTAGAAAATCAAGAAACAATTTCCGGCTGCACCAATTATAAAAGCCGCTGGTATAACAGAAAAATTCCAGCTGCTCTTAGTTGTTTGTTATAGTTGTTGCCTCTGTTGCAATGTCGCGTCGTTATTATTTTCTTATAAGAGGCGAATGGGTGATGGTTTTTTTTATATTTTTATATTGTTTTTTTTTTTTACATTTTTTTTTCGTTTACATTCATTACGATTGCAATACTCTGATTGTATTGTGATTTTACGATTACAGCAAGTCTCCTCGGTTCTTCTTTTAAAATTCTGAATCCTTTTTTGGGTTTTTTTAATATTTGATTGTGTTGTTATTGTATGGTTTGACTACTATTGTTACATTTAAGTTTTTTTTTTATTTTTGACTTAAATTGTATATATATGCATAGAAGCTTATATTTAGGTATATAATATAGTAAAGGCTTAAACGAGTATAAATGATTTTATGACATCATATCATTCATTCAAAGACGCGATTATAAAATATTTTTTTTAAGTTACAACAACGTATTATAGTAGGAAAACAAAATTATTATTTTTTGTTGTTGTTGTTGTTGTTGTTTTTTAATTCTTTGTTATAATATGAAGAAGAAAAATATTCGCGTTAAATTTTTATTTTTTTTTTGTTTTTTATTCCGGTCCGTATTGTGCAAATCACGCAATTTAATCATGCTATATACTGTAGCACTATAATGCAATTCAATGTTGTTAAATTTTCGATTCATTTTATTTATATTTATATGAATTAATTTCTTAACACAATAAAATATATGTATATATATTCATATAGTATACATATATATATTTAACAATTTACAAATATGCAATTTTCTGTCTTTTTTAATGTCTGAATATATAAAAATATTATTACTATCTAATAAAAAGAAAAAAATTATAACTGTTTATAAGTTCCGTAAGAATAAATAATTTTAAGGAAAACAAAAAATGGTTTGGTTTCAATTTAAAATTTATTTCCTAAAACTGTTTTAATTTAGAGATCTTCATTGTTCGTTATTCGATTGCAATTAGGTAAGTATAAAGACAATTATTGGTGTTTATAAGATTCATGTATTGTGGTATAAAAATATTATAGGTTATATAAATTCAAATTTATGGGCTACATACAATCGAAATTTTTTTTCCAAATATAAAAATAAAATGATAAATAATTGACAGTAAAAAACGCATGTAATACGGTTAGTTTTGTTAATGATATTTTCTCCATGAAAAATTATATTTTTATAAATTATATTTTTACAATAATGAACTGAAAGAGGATTCACAGAGACACTAAACAAACTTTAACAAAATATATATTTAAGTATTCTATCTTAAATTCACACTTCAATACCAGCTGATGATTTTAGTATTGTTAAAAGAACGAAAAACTCTTTAACCTTTGTTTAAAAGGTTTAGATACATTTTTCGGAATTCCTCATAAACAATAAAATATTTTTTTTTCATAAATCTATAAATTGATCTTTATAGATAGATAGATCTAAATTATTTATCTAAATTATTTACATATATAAATTGATAATTAAATAATAATATCTATGTATATAATATTTATTAAAAAATAAAAACGTGTTAAACCAAGAAGTGAGTAATTAATTTATTAATGACCAAATTAATATAGTTTTTACGATATTTTTATTTAATATTTAAGTTTTATCAACTGGGAATTTCATTTGGTTTTTATAACTCACATAATGGTTTCTTCGAAATCCATATACACATGTATGAGTTTTGGAACTTTTAAAATAAAACTCGTAGCTATCTCTGGATATAGTTTCAACACTTCAATATACCTATTGATGAGTTTTGGTAGTTTGAAGTACGCATAGCATGTGCGAATATAAAATGTATTCGTATACCGCACAACAAATACACAACACAAACTGCAATACGTAGTTTCATATCCCACAGAATGAACAGTTTAAAACCGGGATTTATATCATCTGAAAATTTCGTTTACATAGACTCTAAGGGCTATATTCAAAACCAAGAGCATGTCCTCCTATTATATCCCTTTATAATAGAATGGCCACATGTAAGTATATATTGAATATAATCCTTACAAGATAGAGATAAATTTGTTTAAATATAACATGTTTATCCCAGAATAAAAAAAAAAACAAGAAATCACTGCTGGTGGTCAAACGAGTAGCATAAATATATAATTGATCTAGTATTAGAATAAGTGTAGGTTAGGTTAGTCTTAAGGTGTAGATTAAGTTAGTTTTAAGTATTTTTTAAAACAAAGTTAAGCACTTTTCGATGTTTTATCAATTTAAAAAAATGTATATATCCCACGTAACATTTTATTGTTATAAAAACAAAATTAGTGCTACAAGACTTCTATATGACTCCCGATAAACACTAAAAGTGTTATAATGATGTTTTTATGGGAATAATGTGATTAATATTGCTATAAGAATGTTCTTATAGCAATTGCGGTAGTTGTTATAATGGGATTTTCCGATACGGGAATGTTTTTATAAATCTAAAAGTGCGTAATCCTATATTAAGAGTTAAAGTGTTGTTATAAAAATAGAATTGCTGGAATAGCAGTAGTGGTGTTATTATTTTACTGTATTCCTATAATGTTACTAATAAACTTAATGTAGCTTTTAGATCAATATTTTGTGACGGCCACTATTTTCTACAAACGAGGTAAATTTTTTTTAAATAAACAAAAACTGAAAAGTTTTTTTTTGCATTCTTTTCGCAAAAATATCATTTTTACTTAAAAATCAAATTTGATGTTATGCATTAACTAACATACATTATTAAGTATTTTAAAGATGCTATTGAAAAATATATTTTCTTTTATTTATTTAAAAATTGGTTATTTTTAGAGGGCATTGAATTTTTTCGAATTATTTTTGTAATAAATGTCAATGAAATTCCGTTCCCAGCCAAATTTTTCATTTTGGTCACAATAATTATAAATATTAATGCAATTATTCTTAACCGCAAAATATTATTTATTAGTAAGACATTTTTATATTATTAATTATTTGCACACAAATATAAAATTATGTAATTAATTACTATCTCCCTTTCTCAGGAAATAAATATAAACTCCATAAAATTTTTATTTGAAAATAAAAAATAATACCTTTCTCACTCTCGCGTAACATAAATTATTTCAAATGAATATCATTTCAAAATAAAAAAATATACACTAATACATGTATACTAATCCTATAACAATATTACAGCACTTGCTCCGGTGCCTTATAGGATTCTCCATTTTTGTGCTATAACGTATTTATAACCTTTCGGAGCAATTGCGGAGCACTCAAATTAACACTAATACTGCTATAAGAGTGTTTATAATAGTGTTATAGGAGTGCGCAAGAGTCTTATAGCAATAAAATTGTTACGTGGATATATATATATATATATATATATATATATATATATATATGTATATATATAAATACGATCTTGAACAAAACAATAAGATTATTAACAGAAAGATAATAAAATGCAATTGAATAATAAATAAGTAAGAAGTAATATAAGTAAATAAATAAAATTGAGATTTTAATAAAAATTAAAACCAAATATACAAAAAATATATACCAAAAAAATGAAACATTTTTTTAAGATTTTATAATTAGCAATTAGAATAAATATTAGTTTTCTAAGGCTAAGTTTCACTAATATTGTAAATCAAAATAAAATTAAAGAAAGAAATAAAAAGTTAAAAAAAAACTACCATACATAGTACAAAAATATATAGTTTTTAAATGATGTTCTCATTGCGAAATTAACATCAATGCTAATTTCGCAACACAGTACAGAGTACGAAATGTTAATATGCGAAAATAGTACGCGAACAATAAGAGAGTTTAGTACTCCTAAAAAAGTATGAAGTAGAAACACTCTTTTAATAATTGATTTAATTGAGTCATTATGTAGAAATTATATATGAAATATGAAAATAGATTGAAAAAAATTTTACATATTTTCTTCATTTCATTTTAAAGTACATAACTCTTTAGACAATTCATTCTATTATTGTATATTATATTTATTTCATTTTTATTTCATTTTTGCAAACATCACAACTAATTATTCTTTCTTAAATAACTTGATATATTTGTAAATTAATTATACTTCAAGAGAGCCCCAGATAATGTAATAATTTATTGACAAAAGATAGAGAAGATATGCCAAAATAGTTGTCAGATGTAAAGAAATATAAAACAGCCGCCTAGAAAAGACCTAGTTTCAATTTGAAGGAAGAAGAAGAATCATATTATACTCCGAAACATGTGATTTTTTAATTTATAGTAAGTAACATTTCATAACAGGTCGCATGAGTAATATATTGTCATATGTGAAAATTTTCGATTTTCTGATTTTGATTGATTTTAAGGTTTTTTGGCACGCTCTTTTAAATGGTGTAATCAGTTTTCTCCTAAATTTTCTTAGTTACAGAGATATTCAGTATGAATTTTGTTGTATGTAACACATTTTTACAAGTTTTATAAACGTTTATCGTATGTGTGCTACATACGACAAATTTATATATAAAATAGTAGTTTCGTAAACAATTGTTGTATGCTTTTTTTAATTGTTGTTTCTTCCATACACATACGGCAATTTGTATTGTATAACTTATTGTTGTATGAATGTACAACACTACACTGTATTTATGAAATATTATAAGATCAGTATTCAGTTCATATAATTATAGTTACCTAGAGATAGATAAAAATGTCTTCGTTACCTGCTCCAGAAATTCCGAAAGAAATAGCATGAATAATTTCTATTATGCGCTAATTAAAAAAACTTATTCTTGTTTTATAATGAAATGTTTCGAGAAGTTGAAGAAGTTCTAAGTTGCTCAATAGGCTTTCGAGGCCGCTTGCCCGGTCACCAGAAACCCGAAAGAATAAAAATTTGTTTGGTGTAACAAAGATCTGGAGAAGCTAAACTGGAAGGCCAAACAACTTCTGAACAGAGCCTTAAAAACTCGTGAGGAAGATGATTCGAAATCCTATAGCGAATCTAGAATAGAATACAAAGGATTGATTCGGAAATCAAAAAAACAATCCTTTGAAAATTTCTGCGAGGGGATCGAAGATATTGCAGGTAGAGCGCCTGTGCTTGAGGACCTAGAAAGTTATCCAGTGGCAAAGTTACACAATCTACAAACATCATAAGGATCGAATACACAGCATCGAAAGAAGAAAGATGTAGAGTCCTCTTTGGAACACACTTTCCGAGAAGTAGACTCGAAGACTCACCTCTAGAGAATACTATCCAGGAAGTTAACAAACCAAATTAATCGGATTGGTCTATGGCAAGAAAGATAATATGGCCTGAGGTCTTAGACTGGTTACTCTTCGTTAAACATAGCCTTTGGATATATTCCAAAGATATGGAGATCAGTGAGTAGGGTCGCTTTCAACTCCCTACCAGTTTCAGGCCTATTCGTCTCTCTTCATGTTTGCTAAAATGCATAGAGAAACTGGTGGACAGGTATACTAGGGATGTATGTTTGATCAGGGTACTCGTGAACAGTAAACAACATACCTATCAGACAGTTAAGTCTATTGACTCAGTTCTTCAAGAAGTGGTACCCAGCCGCCAATAATACAGATACCAAATGCGATTATGCCTACGTATTTATAAATTTGTAGTTTTATCTGTTTTCCCAACACTATAATCTGGCCTAAGTTTTCTATATTTCAGTTCTCACTTCTCCTATTCTTTAAATTAGATTAAAAAACATAAAGCAAAAGAAAGGGAAAGGCTATATACACATTCATTTAATCGCATAGAGAACTTTGTTTATTTCAAATAAAGTGTTGAGTATATTATGAAATAATATTAACTTTTCTGTATTAGTTTAATAAGCAATTGTCGCATGTGTATGGCAAGCAAAAAAAAACGTTTTCAAAATGCTACATACTACAATTGCTTATTAAAGAAACTGGCATGTAATTTTTACAAAACTCACAGGATTCACATAAAAATTAGCAAGTAATGTCTTTATAGCTTTATGCAAAATTGGACGACTTTCTATCATGCAGTTTTTATTTTATAAGGCCGCAAAACTTTCAATTCAAATATCTTACTACATGTGACGAGTTATTGGTAATATAATATGTAATATTATGTTATCTTATTATTATTAAAAGCTCAAAACAATTGAAAAACAGAGCATCCAAAAGTGGTTAAATACCACCAGATAAATTCATTATATGAAATGCTATTGAATTAACTTCACAAAATTGTCAAATAACGACAAAAAATATATTTACAAAACAACACAATGTATTCCATAGAAAAATAGAAAAATTACAAACACACAAAATCTTTGAAAAGCACAAAGAAAATTTATTAAAAATTACTTTTTTTATATTATTATTTTTAACGAATAAATATGGATATAAAAGATAATTACAATTTTTTGCAAAAAACAAAAAAAGATATTCTGTCACCTGATTTAAATAATTTAAAGTATTTTTCAATTTAATAAAATGATCGTGTGTAAATTGAAACAAAGACCTCTTAAACTAAATAAATAAAGTATATATTATTAAAAATTCACATATAAAAACAAAAATAGCAAAAAAAAGAAAAACATAATGTGAAAAAATTTTCAATTCGCTTTTCATAATTAAATAACGGTTAATTTTACTTTATTCTTCTTCTTTCCGTGCATTGCTTTTCTGATTAGTTTTAGTAGACATATATACCTACACTTAGATAATCATATATAAAATATACAAAATGAATAATTGAATAAAAATTAATCTACAAAATAAAATAACAGCAACAACAACAAATTATTATAACATAAGATCCCAATTTGATTATTTAAAAAAAAAATAATTTTTGTTTAATATTTTTTTTTGCATTAATTCAAACTAAAAATAAAAATGTAACAAGCAAATACACATACATATACATATCCACATAAATATTAAAACTATTTAAAACACAATTATTGTATTTAACAATGACTAATTAAATCACCTATATACACATTTTTACATAAAATAATTTTTGTGTATATAATAACGATGATGATGTTGATGATGATGATGATGATAATGATGATGTGCAATTCAATATAACAAAACTGAAATTGCATACCTTTTAAATGGTTGATGAACTAATTAAGTTCACATACAAAACAGAATATTTTTATGCTTAGATGGAGCTGCGCACACACCGCATTTTAATTTTTTTTTTTTATTTTTACTATTCATTTTAATTAGCTGTTATCTTATAATTATTATACAAATTAGAGTTACCAGTTATTTATTTATAAAAAGGACTGTTTTTTTTTATTTCTTATTTAAAACAGTTATAGAAAGTGGTGTTGATTGATATAAAGTTTTACATCGGTCCATTTATTGCACTGACTTTAAATCGGCAATAGTAAAGTATACGCATCATAAAGGTAGCAATTAAAAAAATACAATATTATAAATTTTTAAATTGTTTGAATTCAGAACAAAAAAAATCATTTTTTATATGTCGATTCTCAGTTCATTGAGAATTATTAAATACTTTCAAAATACGAGCTGCGTCTGTTTATAGTCTCATGTCTATAAAATTGCAACCATATCAAATAGAACAAAAATAATAATTAATTTTTACATCTTGTTTAAGTTGATTGAATATTTAGGAAAAATGTGGTAAATGCCTTACAAGGGATCAAACTAAATGCTAAAAATTTATTGTATGTCAAATTTTAAATATTTCATTTATAAATCCACTCGAACTTTGGTAAATAATAGACTCATAATGAAAATTTTATCAAAACAAAGGATAAATTTTTGTCATTGCGAAAAACATCATAAGCTAATTTAAATTTTCGAACAAAACATAAAAATTTTCCCTAACTAACATAGCTGTGTTTATTACCATTGGTTATATAAATTCTAAACGATTGTTGTTCTGGTGTTAGCTCAAACAATTTTTAAAATAATAATATATTGTATTAAATTACAGAAATGATCGTATTTGTTTCAAACTCATTCAAAATCTTTAGATTATTAATAATCCTTCATAGAAAATTTTTGTGGTATTTTCTAACTACGCGAAGGACTGTTGGCGGACTTTGTTAGTGTATCTAAATCTCTTTATTATTAAATCAACATTATATTTAATTTCTGTAAATTAAAAAAATTATTATTCAAATATCTGAACCATTTCATTTAAATGATAAATATTTACAAGGAGACATAGTGAAACCAAATATTTTTTTCTAAAATTTCACCCCATTCTCGCATCTCTTAACATAAAAAATTTTTAATTTATCAAATTGTCGCAATTCACCAATCGCTAGAATTAAATTTAAATTTAATTTTGTTTTAAATAATAATGTTTACATATGCGGTTGTTGTCTAAGAAAAATCATGTGTTTAGTATCAAAATAAGAATAAATTGAAAACATTTCATAATGAAATTCGATACAACTTTTTTATTATAAAACTTCCTCGAATTTTGTGAGGCCGACGAATATTAATATTTATTTAAACCCAAAAATTAAGTAAATGTTTACTCTATTACATACATCTAATAATTATTTTGTTTAATATTATTAAATAATTAATAATGCATTTCGAAGGAAATTCAAAACGTGCTTTATTCTACAGTTTTTTTCTTCCAAATTACATTTTCTCTATAGAGCCAGTTTAAAAACCTACAATAAAAAATCATTATATTCAAAACTGAAAATTACTACATGAAATGAAGTCAATGAATAAATTGTCACTCAACCTAAAAAAAAAAAATGCACAAACATAAAATTACGTATGCATGCATGTATGAATTAAAAAATATATAAGTATGTAAACTTTCCGAATTTTTTATTACTTTGGCAATTTTTTTTTTTTTTTTATTTAAACGCGAATAAGTAAGCAACAGTACTTACAACAGACAATAACAGACAGTGGTACACTGTATATGTAACTAGTGATGACTTTATGCAACAACATAAAAATATGTTCAATCTAAAGTAAATTGTAAGTATTTTACTAAACCAAAGTTTTGTTACTTCAATGCATTCACAGTTATTACCTATTTATCAATGATAAAAAATGAGGCTTGTTTCTTATTTCGAAAGACAAAATATAGAAAATGTTTTTGTTTGAATTTATGTGATTTCGATACATAATAAATAAATATATTTTTATATCAAATAAAGAGTTTGGAAGTAAATAAAAAATATATATTTAAAAAAAATGATGAGCTGTTCAGTGATATAAAAAGAAATATGTTAGAATGACATTAACGAAATATAGGTACATAGAATGATCTAGCTATTGCTAAGCTCAAATACATGTAGTACAAATTGAAATGGGCTAATAAAAGTTTTTACATTGTCGAATGACAAATAAACTACTTTAAAACATGCTTAGTTGTAGTAGAAATCGAATGATTAAATTACCATTTGGCTACTTTAAAAGCATGTATTTCATTTAATTTGTAACAGTTTAAATTATTTTTCATTTAAAATTTAACTCTTATAAAATACAAATATGTTCTGCAGATATCTGTATGTTCTATTGCTGGAGTGTGTGCCTAATCAAACAATAATTATAATTTTAATTCCCGAGACACGAAATGGTTAGTAATAATAGTAATAATTAGCAATAATTATAATTTTAATTCCCTAGACACAATTATTTTACAATTCAAATTGGCAATAACATAAACAATACAATATTTTAAATTATCAGTTAAAAATATATAAATAAATTTAAAAAAATATATTATTATAAATGATTATATCTTTAAATAAAAACAAATAAAGTCAATTAGAACTGAGCTGTCAAAAATTAGAAACATTTCAAGTTGGCAAATTTCAAGACACAAACCATTGAAAATTTCAAATTAATCAATTCAGATTCTAATTTATATATAAATACTTTTGGCATATTTAAAAAATCATCCATATCAAAGCTATATTGTTTTACGTAAATATGGGAATCTTAAAATAAATGTTGTACGTAGGTAGAACCATGTGACCATATCTCAAAGATTTACAAAAAAAAATTATTTTAAAATAAATTCCTCAACTCTGCTAAATAGACATAAAATATTAGCAAAATATGTATGAATATTAGCCATCAATGTGTTATAGCAAACAAAAAGAGCCCTATCCAGCAATGTATAAATATTGGGATAGGTTTTTTTGGGTCATATTCTGTTAGACCAATATCGCGAGATCACGTGAAAATATCTCTGAAGAGATAGAGTGTTAGACACCACAGCCGCGATAGCAAATTGCCGCGACGGCAAATATCAAAACAGTCTCGTGAGTAATTTCTGTTAGACCTTTGACGAGACGCAATAGGCATTTTTTATCAAGTCAAAAATTGTAAACGATAGAGTATCTCGCCAAAGTATTTTGTGTTATTTTATCAAAAAATTTAATTAAATAAATAAATTGAATAGATAAAAAAGTTGTGTAAAGATTAATAAAAAATTTTTCATTATTTTTTTTTTGCATTATTATTGAAATTGTGTTTTTGTTTTGAAAAAAAAATTTCTGTTTTACTACTGTTTATGTACTAACCTAAAAAATATTTAAAACAAAAATATATTTATATTTATTTTTATTTAAAAAATATTTTAAAATTAAACCCCACTAATACTTTCCAAAAATTTTATAAACCATATTTTATTTATATACCAATAATTTTTTTTTACAGTAAAAAATTATCAGGTCTACCAACAAATAAAATGTTCTATCACGCCGCTTACAGTGTCTAACAGAAATGCATATTCAGCGAGACGAGACGAGATCAATTTTTTCTTCTCGTCAACGATGGGTCTAAGAGAATATGGGTGATAAGTGATAAGCTTTTCAAAACAAGATTGATTTTTTGCCAAAATTTTCACTATTGAACTACAATATCTCCATTGGCAGCACCTATGATTTTGCAGTAAACGTTAAAATATTTTTAAGTTGATATGTAGGTGGGTTACATTTAAATGTTTTTAAATTGTTTTTAAGGAAAATTAATATTATTTTAGATTTGTTTTGTCCTTGTTCAGAGTATGAAGAATTATAGTTTAAAATGCGTCAAGAAAAAATTTTTTATTTAAAAAAGTATAAATTAAAAATATTTTTTTACGCTGAACAATGCACCATTTCTAAAAAAAATTTTATAATAAAAAAAAACTATATAAATAATAATTATCTTTACATTTTGAAAAGAAAAATTATTTGGCACTATAAAACACTTCCGTAACAACGCGTTGAGATGATTAATTGTATCGTAAGAAATTTTGTTCATTTCTATTCATTTTTCATACCGATGGACTCCAGCGAGTTTCTAAAAACCCGGTCTTTTTCGATTCGCCGAATCCGAATTCTCAAAATTGACATCCGCCGAATCCGATTCCGATTCCGATTCTAAGTAAAAAATCAGAATTTTAATTTACAAAAAATATATAGTGTTTTATAGAGAATTCAGTTATCAGTAATTATTTAAATTACCACTATGAAGTTCTACTTTTGGTAATAAAAATATAAAAAAATAATATTTAAATAATAAGTATAAATTATGAAATTAGTAACACAGCAGTTTTAACAAAATATAAAATTCTTTTAACACTAGCAAAGATTTGAGTGATTTGTCTGATAAAAGAGATCAAATTTTTGTACAAAAACTTCCGGACAAAGAAAAAGCTCTTTCTAAAGAGAATGGAGTCGGTTTTATACTTAAAAGAGTATTGTAAAGTTTTTGCAAATTCTTTATTCTCTTTCCTGTGTTTTTAAATAAAGTAAATTCTTGTTTCAATTCATTGCACTCTACTACAGGTCTTCTTACTCAGAGCGCATTTTTCAAAATGTATCTTATTTGTGTATAAACCTTACGGGAATATTTAAAATCGAAGGATCTTATTTGTTAGCAGAGATATTTTTAAAATGAAATATATTTCAAAAAATATAAATTTTTATCTACTTTTAATGAAAATCCCATTCAAAACTAATTAAAATTTCATTCAAAATTTTATTTTAAAAAAAAAAATCCACTCAACAATCCGACATAAATCTTACCATCACAAGCTAAAGCAGCAAACTGGAGAGGATTCAAAACCATACTAATAAAAAAATTAGAAACTTTTTCTTTCTTTCATCTTTTTTCTCAATTTACACACAAAAAAAGCTTTAACCATGATTAAGTGTTGTTGTAATTTCATCAACAAAATGGAATAAAAGAAAAAAAAATAAATGAAATTTGAGTGTATTGTGCAAACGAAGGCTAAAAAGAGACAGTTTTTCACAGTTTTCGTTTAATTTCGTAAAAAATAGTGAGTAGCAAGGCCTGTAGTAGTGTGCATTGTTCAACTTATTAAAATCACATTTTTCTTTTGGTTCTTACAATGCTTTTTTTAAATCTCATATAGCTCTTTTTCAATTGATATAGTTTCTGATATTTCAATTTATATTAATACGATATCGCTTGAATCTTAAACTTCTAGATCTGAACCAAAAAATTTCATCATTGTTTTTCCAGCTAAATTCAATACATCTTTCGATGGAGTACTATTTGGGTCTTTCAAACTTTTAAATAGCTTCATTAAATTTCTATTTAATCGTTGTTCAATTCTTTTAGTCAAATTTAGTTCAAAACTTACTTCTGTATTAGCTTCAGATAGTTTTTTTTTCAGAAAAGTAATACCTAACTTAGGAGAAAGTAAGGTAGCATCTTTACAACTTAGCTTCTACTGTTGAGATTTTTATTATATTGGCTTAAATGCATTGTTTAAATCCAAGATTATTTAATAACTCGATTGAATTAAATTTGAGTG
The DNA here is from genome assembly GCA_963942445.1 of Argyra leucocephala. Taxonomy (NCBI): domain Eukaryota; kingdom Metazoa; phylum Arthropoda; class Insecta; order Diptera; family Dolichopodidae; genus Argyra; species Argyra leucocephala. The sequence continues at coordinate 56,275,185 of OZ012678.1, read as the reverse complement.
GTGCTTTTTCAATATAAATTAGTACTTTCAAAAAATGATCAATCATATCTGCAATAGAGCACTATCGAGTTTTCAACCAAATATTCAAATTTATACGGGTATTTATAAATGCCAATGTCAATGCAATTTTCGCCACCATTTATACTATCCAAAGAACAGAACCTACTAAGCTTTTTTTCAAATTTGATTATTTGTCAAACTGTCACTTTTAGTTACCAAAATTTCTAACGGATGGAATAATTAATTGTATTTTTTGCTATAATCAAGATTACTTATTTTAAATAATAGTAAATTTCGGGGAATCGGGATTCGGCGAATTTCAGAAACGGATCCCGGACCCGAATACCGGAGGAAATATTCGCAAAACCCGATTCCAGTTATTCGGTATAAGAAACTCTCCTCCAGCATACACAAAAAACCAAAAAATCAAAATAAAACTGAAATTTTTCAGCGCATGAAAACAATTCGGAATTCAGCATTAGTTACCATACATGTGGAAGTTTTGTTAATCGAAACATTTCAATGGACTTGACCATAACCCTATTAATCTATCAAGTTGGAAAGTTTATTGTTACCCCTGTAAATTGGTGATTCTAACTTTTGGAAAACTGCACTCTGTGATTTTTATTCTAAATATTTGCATTTTATATCTTCGCACTAATTGCATCCGTTCCTTATTTCATTCTAAAATTTAATTCTATTTTTTCATAATTAAAAATATTATTTGTATATTATTAAAATACAATAGACTCGCAACCAACTTTGCTTCTAAGCTGCGCAAGTGCGCAATTGCGCCACCGATTTTTTTTAATTGCGCACTAGAAATTTGATTGGAAATATTAGTAAAAAAGTAAAAAAGTTCCAAGAGAATTTTTTTTAATATAAAATTTTAAAAATGCAAATAAATATTTCCTTAGTAGGCTGTGAAAATTGTTATCGATTTAAATTGTATAGCCAAATTAATCAGCAAGATCGCAGCAAGATCGAGAAAATTGTACAGAAACCATTTCTAGAACAAAAGTTGGTAAAGATAAAATCAAAATTTTAATAGATAATGTTGTTCTTGCCATTGAAATGAATTTTTGAATGAACTCAGTCCAAGAAATAAACAATTGTTTTGCGAAATATGTAGAGATTTCAGAAAATTGAAGGAGTAAAAATTATGCTTTGAGTGTATCAACCACGTTATCCAACAAGAAATAGTACGTGAAATAAGAATGGCACAATTCTATTGCTTAATAGTGGATGAAAGCTCTGATATTTCCGTTCACAAAATGTTAACTATTTACACATATAAAATTCCGCTTTAATTTTAATTACAAAACTGTTGTTACTGGTATAATACAATTAAATGCATGTGACGGAAAATCAATTGTGGAGCCAATAAAATGTTTTTATAAAACTGGATATGCAAAAAATGGTAATGTTAACATACGATGGAGCTGCAGTTATACTAGGAGCCTATAATGGAGTTACAAGAAATTGGTTGCTTAATTTCACAATTTGTCCGCATTGTGTGGCACATAGAGAGGATTTGTATACTTCTTATTTCCCAAGTAGAAACATTATTGCGAACAGTATATATCATGTTCCACCGTTCATCTGTTAAAAAACATAGTTTTGAAGAAATGGCAAATCTAATGGATTGTGAAGTTTTGATGTTCTGGCCTCTTAATGAAATACGCTGGTTTTCTCGTCATTTTGCGATTATTCCGTTTATTCGGAACTATGATGTTTTAACAGAATATTGCAAAGCAAAGATTGATAGTTCCAATTTAGTTGATCCAATCACAAGATATTGCTTAACAGCTTTAGAAAATAATGTAAATCGTATAACATTGATTGCATTAAGTGATGTTTTTACCGTTTGTTGAAAAGTTCTGCAACTATTTGGATAAATGATTTCCTGATGCTGATATGGACCTTTTGGAATGCTTTTGATCAAAACACTATTGTCAACATGATTTTAATTTTGGCAATGAAAACTTAAAACTAAATAATTTTGAAATATAGAAATCTCAGCCCAAACATGGATAACAATATAATAATGGATAAGTATAAACATTAAAAATATTTATTTACGGAAAAATTCAAAAACAATAGTCGTAATTTCAATGATCTACTTCAATTGGTTCTTCGTGAGGATTCAAAATGTAAAAAATTTGTTTGATATATATATAGAACATTTTAAGTGTCGACTGTTGATTGTGAAAGAGGATTTAGCCTGATGAATTTGATTAAAATAAAATTTAGAAATCGGTTGCTAGTAAATCATTTGTGTAACTTAATAAGAATAAAATCACATTTAATGGCGGAAAATATTATTGACTTGGATATTATTGACTGGAAGAAAAACAAAGACAGGAGAGAAAAAAAATAATAATGTAATATGTAATTAATAAAAAAAAAATTAAAAACAATAAAAAAACTTTAAAAACTACAATAAAAAACTTTAATTTTTAATAAAATATCTAATTTACCAAATTTTTGTTTAATTTTTTAAATAATGTCATAGCGCAATTTATTTTTCTTTTGCTCAGCTAAAAAAAAATAGAGGATATGTTGCTCGCAACAATCAAATCAATTAAATTTTTTTAATCTACAAAATAAAATATTTCGATTTTTTAACCTAGACCTGACCTCCAACCAACAATTTAAATATAAAGAAAATAGCATAAAGAGGGAAATCATTGCAGCAGAAAATTTGATATTAAATGCAGAATAAACTCTTTTGAAATTAAATAGTGTAAGGGACAACAATTTAGATGAGACAATTAAGTTCGAATAGAATTTAAACCAAACAAAAAAAAAAAAAGTAAATTAATAAAAAGAATCAAAAACACAACATTTGTTGATTTAGTTTCGGTTTTTTAATTTCTGTGGTTTTATTTTTTACTTATCTTTTTTTTCTGCTGCTTAAACTACTCCTATTCAATTCAAAAACTTTAGTATACCTACAGTGGGGTTTAAAGTAAATTTACCTGATGACTGATTTTCTAAACATTGCAGAATTAAATATCAGACAAGTGCTACCACAACAATAGAAAATTTATTCATATGAGTGATTTAGAAAAGTGGTACACATAAAAACCCACATTTTATTTTATTTCAAATAAAGAAATATGAATTGTCAATCAGTCAGTAACTTTAGGTTTTCATTTTCACTATGTATTGTACATACATATGTATGTACATACATATGTACATAAATTTGTGTTCATTTTTTCTCATATCCTACATACTCGATACATAACAGATAATTATTATTAAGTTTTGTTTCGATTTCAAATTAACAGAATTTTTTTATTTCAATCTAAAAAAAAAACGCAAATTAATTTCTAGACGGTAAATAAAAATTTGTAAAATTTACATAACTTAATTTATTACTTAATAACAATTACAAAGCCAACTTAATTGAGCATTTATAAACTACTTTATTAGAATTTTTTTTAATTTTGAAAAATTAAATTTTGAAATGTCTTCATTCAAACAATATTTGTGTGTGCATATATACATATGTATGTGCTGGTATGTGATTATGAATAAAAAAATTGTAATAAATAAACTGTCCACATAAAAAAAAAAAAATGTACTATCGTAAAAATGTTGCACATTTTTATTTCAATCTTGTTACATTAATTTTGATAGCACTTAAAAACTAGTACATACTATATCTGAGTCACCAATAAATTTATGAAAGCGAAAATGTTCACAGCTCGTTACCACTTTAAAAAATTATTAGTGTTATGTTTTTTTTTTTTTTTTTACCCACAAATTGATTTTGAAATATTTAATCTCCTTCAAACATTACACGTTCATAAGATAATTCCTAGAATGGAAATTTGAAATTTATTTGTGAATCTCTTGTACATGTATGAAAATGTGACTTTTACAAAGAGAAACAAAATTGAAAATGTTTAATTGAGTATCGAATCAAATGGAAGAAAATTATTCGATCTACATACATGAAGTGAATTCGTGTGAAATAAGGGTGAGTTATTGAAGCAGATCTAGACGAAGAAACTAGAGGGATCACTGTAGAGATGGAATAAAAATCGTTTGGCGAAGATATAGGTCTGACTGGCCAAATGATTTATAAATAAATAAATTGAAAATTGATCACGATTGTTGAACATGGAGCATTGCAAGATTAAAATAAAACTGGTAGTTTGAAACAAACAAACTATATTAATGCATTATACAAGAAAAATAATAGTTCGTGTAACAGTCTCTATATAGTATGCCTATTCTATTTTCAGACAATCTATTACACAAATTATTAAAATAATTTAAGTTGAATCACCGAAGATATTAAAACAATATTCATTGAGTACTAAGTCACATATTGAAAGAATTATAACTAAAGAAAAGTAAATCTGTATTGTGTGATAGATAAGCTGAGTTTTTCTATTATGTAAAATATTTGTGTATTATCTCGGACAGTCTGACACAAATATCGCATGATCGGAGTCTGTACAGTTTAAATTTTCAACTCAGTTACTACACTCCGCTTAACGCAAATAGTTTTACTATAGTTATAATTATATTTGATTACATTATATTTTACATTATCATCATAAATGTCCAGTAATCCCATCCGTGGACCATAGGGCTGAATATTTTATATACCTGATTCGATATACCCAAAGCCGAGTGTGCGTATTCTAAAAACTAGTACAAAAAGTTAAGGTAAACAATTTTTTGTTATGACAGTTAAAAACATAAGAGAATTTATTTAAGTGGTGTAAAAATAATCGTTGAAGTAGGTAGAATTTAAAATCAAACATTGTTTTTGTTCAAAGATTTTGTTTTTTATTTTTTTGTTGGTCTTTGAATATAGAGTAGGTGCAAAGTACCAACAGCTCCACTTCAATGCAAATACGTAAAGCATTCAAATTCCATTTCATATTTTTTTAAAAAAGTATACAAAGCACTGATACTTAGACTGTAATTGGGTTACCCTGCTTTCGGTTATGTCGCCTAAGCTGAAACTGTAAAAAATTATACAGTCGGTTCGGTTATACAGTTATTCAGTTGACAACATATAATGAGTTATGTAAAAAGGCAGTCAAATTCGTTATTGATCGTTATTGTTCTGTGTTAGTGTGTTGTGAGAAATTACCAAATACATGAGAGTATGCACAACAATCAACTCTTAGTAGATCATCAATCTACTCAACAATCTTTTACAACTTTATAAAAATTTAATTTAAAAAAAAAATTAAATAAAAAACAAAGCAATCAATTCAATTCACTAATCAAAAATTTATGCTCGGTAATACCGAAGACACGACATCAAAAATATGCAGAATAGCTTAATTTTATTTAATTTTTTACTAGATTATATTCTCAATTATTTTTTGTCATTTATTTTATCCCAATGACAAAGGATACTGCACCAGGTCGAAAAACACATAAAGCATTTTTTTGCTTCATCGGGAATCGAAACTGGAACCTTTCGGTCGAAAGGCAAGCTCTCTAGCTTCTGCGCCAGCCAGCGTATATGACAGTCAAACAGCTATTTGACAGGGGATCGATTCAATATGTTAAAAGTTAATTGATTGATTGTCAATATTCAGCACTACCGAAAGCAGGGTAAGATGATATGGAAAAACTTTAATTAAGAGAAACAAGATTCAATTTGGCAATGTCGATAAAAAAATTTTGTCTCAATTCCATGTGATTTTGTTGTAAATAATATTTGACATCATTTTCACAGTTAATTTTTACCAAGTAAAACACCAAAATGGATATTAAAATCAAAGTAATTGAAGAATTAGTTAATTATTTCGAAAAAAATATTAAAACAAAAAATAGTTAAATTAAAATAAAAATAAATTAGTAATAAAACAACATTTATTAATTAATGAAAAATTATAAAAGAGAATTGCCACAGATTATAAAATCTGCCAAGTTAATAACATTAGAAATTGCAAAAATTAAGTTTTGTTTGACTTAAATTTACAATATCAAAAATTTTGTTTTGTGTATTTCTAACCATTTATTTACCAATTTTAATAAACAAAAAACTGATCTAATGCATTTAAAAATAATTTTGACTAAATTTCAATTTGAAAACATGCAAATATAGTCATGTAACACATACTGCAAATATAGTCATTTCAAATTAATATTAACAGTTACATGACTTAAACCGAACTATTTAATCGATTACACTGCAAAAGTATACATTTCATCTGTCATGGATTGACCTTTCTGATTCTAAAGTAAAAAAAAAGGACATGAAGATGACATTTTCGATCAAACGACTTTTTTTTTTTGTAAACAATCAAACACACTCCAAATATAATCATTTAAAATTAACTTTAACAGTTACATGACTTAAACTGAACTACTTAATCGATCACATTGCAAATATATTTCATCTTAGTTTGACATTCCGATTACAAATATGTATATTTACTGTTCTAAAGTAAAAAAAAATGACGCAGAAGATATTTTCGATCAGATGACTTTTGTTTCATTAATCGATTTATAATGGTTTGATATTTCTGATTACATATACATATTATGAAAAAAAAATGATGTACAAATGACTTTTGTTTTACTAAATAATCATAAATACTGCAATTATAGTATTTTAAAATTAAAATTAACAGTTAGATGACTAAAATTGAACTACACTTAATCGATTACACTGCTCAAATACATTTCATCTTGGTTTGATACTTCCGATTACATCTATAACTATTATACCGTTAAAGTAAAAAAAATTACGTCTAGATGACATTTCCGATCAAATGACTTTTGTTTCACAATCGATTACACTACAAATGTATATAGTCATTTAAAATTGACATTAACAGTTACATGACTTTAATCGAACTACTTAATTACATTGCAAATACATTTCATTTTAGATATTTCGGATTATAGCTAGCTACACATATTTAAAACTTTAAAGTTAAAATCACGAATTACGTATTGCATAAGTATTTTTTGATCTTCCCACATACACATATAGCTATTATATAGTTATATACGTATATACACAATGATAATGCCTCTTTGAGAGAAAAATATTTAGAGACAGACAACATTATTTATAGCGCCGACTACCGAGTACGTAAATATTAAAAATACAATACAGCAATACGTATGTATATTATAAAACAATCTGATCACGGTATCCTATATACACAGGTATAGTAAACTACTAAAATTCAATTTAAAATTCATTCTTTTTACAAGTCAACATAGTAAATTTTCGTTGATTGTTCAACAATAAATTTATATTCAAATATCAATTTTTTTATCAAAAAAATCAAATCCACTAAAAGTGGTACCAATTCTATTTGTCTTTTTACTTAATTTTATTGCATTTTGTCGCTATTAAAATTCAATTTTTATGAATTTTCAATTTATTAAAAGGTGTGTTTTAATATAGTTGAGAACCGAGAAATTGGTAATAAAATTTTGTTTTTTTTTTTGTTTTTTACCAGACACCATCATCATCATATCTCTTATATCTCATATATTGAAGTAAAAATATATAAATTTAATATGTAAATTAACTTATTAATGTTTATGGTACTTAAAATTATCTTAAATTTAACAAGTTTTTTAATGTCTGTTTTTTTTTCTTTAATTTAATTGAAAAAGTTATATTTTTTTTATTATTTTAAAATGCGTCTAGTATAATAGAAGTACATTTACGAATTGTAAGAAAATTTTGTAATATCAGAGTATACAATTTATATCAAGTTCATAATTGAATTGTAATACCTTGTAATTTGCTTTAGTTATAAATTTTTATGATTTATTAGATATGGCAGATAGAAAAAACTAAAGGAGATGATTAACTTTGTTAACTTTTACATACGTGTAACGTGTATGATTTTTTCTGCTTAATTTAGGGAAAACAAAAATCTGTAGACTATACACCCCCCATATATTTTACATATTTATATATTTTACAAAATTGTTGATACTACTGAGACTTGTCAAATATTCAATATCATCAAATATGAAATATGAATTGTAGTAAAAAAAAACAAAAACAAAATGTAATTGGTTACTTAATAAATCACATTACATAACTGGTTTTATATAAAAATAATAATATCAAATCAAATATTTAAAATTATAAATCTTTCAAGGATAGCCTTCATATTAAATAAATTGTTTACCACTAACATAATAATCCGGTTCACTTAACAATTATTATTATTGATATACATATATATACCATAACCAAAAATAAATCGACCCACTTAACATATATGCATTTTAATTAGATAAATTTTTAAGGTTTAATCTTGTTGTCATCCTTAATTTTAATTAAAAAAAAAAAATTAATGTATGAATGAAGGTATGCAAAAAAAAAATATGAAAACTAAAATCACGATTCTATTTTTATACTGTAAATTTAAAACAAAAAATTTAATTTTCTAATTTTATAAAAAATGATTGGCATATCAATTAAAATTGAAATATTAAAATACAAAAATAATAAAAACAAAAAAATATTAAAATAAAATTGCAATTGAGTAGACCAATTGAAAAATTCAAATTCTATAAAACTCAATAAATTTTCCATGATTGATTTTAATAACACTTTAATTATAATTATATTTTTTATGTTTTTTTTTGTTTTGTTTTTTTTTTTAGTTGATTGATTGATGTCTCATTGTAAAACAATAAATAAAAAATATCGTTTTTTACAATTATCACAGTTATAGTACAACAAATGAAAATAATAATGAAAACAAAATAAAAAAAATATATGTACCGAAATAATCAACCAACATACCATTAATCGAATGACCCATTAACTGTAAAAAAAACAACACGAACATAATGAGCAGTTTTTGAAAATTAAAAAGTAAAATAAATTACACTAGAATCATATTTTATGTGCGTATTAGAATTGATATTGTATATTTACCTCCTTAACAGATCAAATTTCTTAGGAAGAAGAAATGTATGGTATATATTAATAGGTACATATATAGTTGAAAACTAAAACAATTAATATTTTTCTTAAATTTTGAAAAATTAAGAATTGCACTATACATCGGAAGGAATATGATTCTATCAGATTTGTAAAGTCCGACTATGAATTACATAACTGGTTTTATATCATCTTGAGACTGCAATTTTTTCAATATTATAATTTGATGTTAGAATTTAATTTGATTACATGGGACGAATATGATTCTAGATTCGTGGAATCCAAAATGATCGATATAAACTGTTTTATGGCATCTTGAGACTTTCATTGTGTATAATAAAGTTAGCATTTGCTGTTCCTCTTATTTTGCGTTAAAACTGTTTGAGAGGAAAATTTAGTATTTTCGTTTATTTTCTGAGCCTGTGTACTACGTAACATATATTTTTATTGGACAATGAAAGTGCTTCAACAAATAAAATCTACCTACATTCTACACTTAGGTTTACACTTAGCTTAAGTTTGAATTGTTAGCGCAAAGCCTAATACTTCTACAGTGGCATGTTGAAAGGAAGACATTCTTAGCGAACAGCCAAATTTTTAATTAAATCATAAAAAAATATTTGACCTAATTATGTTTCCTTCCTTGTTCTTGTTTTCATGAATTTTCCAACAAGACATACATTTTTTTTCATATAATTTTGATTTAGAATATTGTTATTAAAATCTGATTTTACTAATTTATAAATATTTACCATTTTGTTGATTTTATTAGCACCTAATATTTTTTTAGAAATGATTTTATAAATCATACCAGACAACAATCTGGGGTAAATCTCAATATTTTATTAAAATCATCTTCAAGGAATAACTGATTTTATTGAAAATTATTCTTATACACTCACAATTTGCTCGCATTCGTATTTTTAATTATTTCAAATGCAGTAAATGTTTTTTTTTTTTTATTTATATTTTTTATGGTTATTTTCTTATATATGGCATTAAAAGTAGCCCTTGTTTTATTTCCCATTCTTATTTTATTATCATTCACCACTTCCGCACAACATTATTTTTTTAATCTACGAAATAAAAAAAAAATAATTAAAAAAAAAGTTATTATAGCCAACTCTAAGGTAACTATTTCAACAAGATGAATAGGTACTTGTTTTAGGATTTGAATTTTGACCTTATTTTATACACTCCATCAATTAAACGGTTTATTAATCGTCTAGTTAAGCTACACTAAATTGTTTCTTTTACGAAGAAATATAAAGTCAGATTTACGGCTAGCATTAAGAAAGGACTTTTCATTACAGAAGGTAAGAGATGGTGAAGAGATGTTTTCAGAAAGAAGGATAATAAACTTGGACAATAAATTTTTGAAAATTTAACTAAATTTAAAAGTTGTATGTTATAGTGATTCCATGATAAAACAGAACTATGAAAAACCGGAACAAAAGAAAATTAATGCAAAGTAGAAATGAATTTCCAACCTTAGCGTGCCATGTATAAAGTTGATAAAAAATGTTCAGTGCTTTATCAAAAGTTCCATTTCCAAAAATTAGCCATTACTACGGAGAAGCTTTGATTTTACTAAAGTTTGACACCTAGACGCTATGAATGACAAATGGTTCCGTTTCAATTCTATTTTCCCGTTTCATTTCAGTAATATTCTTTTTTTTCATGGTTTTGTTTTATCATTTTCTGTTTTTTAACATACTGTTTTTCCCGATCACCATTTATAGCAGAAAATACTCTAAAATTTGGGTAACTGGATAAAACAGAACATGAAAAAACAGAACAGAAAGTTGAAATGAAATTATGTTGATGGCTTCATTTAAATTTGGTCAACCGTTAAAAGCACTAACTTTAAGAATATATTAATATTATGGAATTTTCAAAGACACAGAAAGGAAATGAAGTTTTACTGTACCAAGGATTTGAATATACCAAGTACAGAGAAAACGCAAATTTTCATGGAATCAAAATTTGCTACTTATTCGCAACGCAATGTCTCTTAATTAATTTTTATTAATTTTAAATGTATCCGTTCCTATAAAAGTGTAAAAATACAGTTTACTGACACAGATAGTTTGACTTTTTGACATTTATGATCTTTTAAGTAATTTTGATTATGTAAAATTGTAATTACGAAAAAATACATCTATTTTTCATATTATTTTTAGACTCAATCCTTGCGTTTGTTAACTATATCAATTATTGTTCAAACTGATAAATCCATTTCAATTTTCAATATCTCTTAACCAGAATATGTGCTTACTATATACCAACACTTCAACCACCTCATAATATTTAAAACTCATTTTGGTTCCTTCCCTCTCTAGTCTAAGTCTTTAACATTCGATACCACATTTTTTCAATCAATTTTATTTTAAATACTTACTTTAGTTTTAATAATTCATACTTAACCTATTATCATCGCAATAATCAATTTTTCCTATGTCTCTCAAATACGTATTATCATCGAAATGTCAATTTCATTATACCATTTTAAAATTTTCTATATAGTCATGGTCATAAAAATTGAAAAACTTTGCTATTAATAAAAATTCACCTGATAAGTACACAACAACACACTGCAACATAGGTAAATAATTTCAGAAATTATGTACAATTAAGAATAAAAACAACACTACAGACAAACAAAAAACAAAAAAAAAAAACAAAAAAAAAACTAAATTGTTAACAAAATAACCAAAGTAAGAAAGAGAAAAAAAATGTAATAAAAATTAAAGTTAAACGTATCTTAAATCACCATTAACTACTTTGCTTAATCACCACCACATTCTGCTGAAGTTCTTTATTTCGCCTTTAACAATTATTTTTGATTTGTTTTTTTTTTCTTTTCGTTTTTGTATACGATTATAAAAAATGGTAAAAGCTAAATAAAAACTGTTAGTTGTAAAGTGGTACATTTTAGTTTCGATTAAATACAAAAAAATAAAAAAAAATAAAAACAAACACCAAGAATTATTATTCATGTCAATTGTGGGAAACTAGGTAGTTAGGAAAATATTTTGGTATTTTAAAATAAGTAAATTTTTTTTTTTAATTTTTAAGTTAGTTTCATATAGGTGGAATGTTCTTTTAAAGTAGTCATAAAGTACAAACGATGTACCGAATTGAATTTTTTTTTGTTAACATTTTTAAATTCCGATCTATCCTTCACTAATTGAGTTACAGGACAATGATCGTGATGATGATGATGTTTTTTTAAATAGCTTATATTTTAATTTTTTTATTCAATCAATATTTTCAATTAATTTTCTTTTGTGATTTTTGGTAATATTAACTTTTGATAATTATTTTCTACAACTTAAGATTTTTTTAAGCTTATCAAGTCAGCTCTGAAAGGTACAATTATATTATATATATGTTGTAATTAACTGCTATAAAAATTTTATTATCAAATGTTATTCACAGGTGAGTAGGTCGAGTCTACATAAAATTATTCTAGGGTTAGGGTCTAAGTTAGAATCAGCAGCATATCTTTTAAAATGCTAACACCATTAAATAAACGTTTAACGTTGTTAATTACGACGTTAAATAATGTTCAACGGTCTTAATTACGAACAACATGCTTTTTATTTAACGCTCTACTAACCCAACTGAATAATGATAAATATTGAACAAAATTATAGCAAGCTTTCGTCTATAATAGACGCCTGATGTGCTTGATCTAAGCATTAAATCTGATAGTATTATTATAACAATAGTTCTTTTGATGCATACAATAATAATTTGCGAAAAATCAAAACAATACAAATTTTCAAATATAACTACGATCAATCCCGCTATCTATTCGAACAAAGACTGTTACAATAAATCTCGCAATCGCAATCTGTTTCTTGCAACAATTCTCATCCACCGATCTACCTATGAAAAATAACAACATCCTGAAAAAACATCATTTATTCTATAACTACAAATTTTAATTTGATTCAACATTTTTTAACTTCTTAATGTTATAAACGTTAAATCAATTTGATAATTTCAAATCTGAAAATACACTTTAAATCAACGTTTAAATAACTAAACAATATTTATTGTTCTTTAATTTATTCTTTTAAAACTATTACAGTCACTTACTAATGGATCTGATTTTTAGAAAGCTTAATGGTGAACAATTACTGTATTTTTTTTTTTTTTTGTTTTTTGTTGCTTTAAAGAAGTCCAAGCATATAGGTTTAAAGTTCAAATTAGATGAAATTAGTTAAATTTTAAAATTTATTACTTTACAAATATACCATTTATACTTAAAGTCGATTTGTAATAATCTATTTTTCTCTTTTCCTCTCTATAGAATTCATATCACAACATAAATATTATTTTGGAAGCCATTTGAAATAAATATTATAGAGATAATTAAAAGAAAATAAAATTATTTTATTGTTGATTTCTTTTTTTTGATTTTTGTTTTTAAAAAATTTATTAACATTAAAGCTTTAAAAATTGTTTTAATTTCTATTTTGAAAAGATTAACGTTTTTTGTTTATGTATATTTTGTTTTAAACCGACTAATAAAATTGAAAAAAAAAAATTAAATACAGGAAAATGTAATTCAACAAACATTAAGAAACAACTATGATGAATTTTTTTTTTTGTTATCATTTTTAAGTAAAGAAAAATTTTTAAGATAAATTTCATTCCGGAAATAGAATTTAACAGTGTGGGTTCATTTTCTATGTTAAATAGCAACAAAATACCTATATTTGATAAATAATAAAATGGCGAAAAAACGTTTTCGAATAAATAGATGTTATATGTAGTATTTTAATGACTTTGAAACGATTTGTTTTTTATTTTTAGAATTTTTTGAACAAATTGACTTTAAATAGTTGATAAAAGTTTAAATTAAAATGATAATGAATGGAATGTTAAATGTGGTTTCGTATCTTCGAGAGGGATTATACAAAATTACAATTACAATAATGAATTTTTGAGATTGCTTCACGTTAGAAAAATTTATAAAAACTTAAAATATTTTTGGAATAAACTGTAAATTTAAATAATTATTAACGAGTCAAATACCAAAATACTATAGTTTCTTTATATTTGTACCTATATATGTATTATGATTAATCAAATACTATATGTCAACAAATAAATAAATAAAAAAATTAAAATATTTTATCTCGTTTTGTTCTAGATTAAAGTGGTTTAGCATTAATGGACTGGACAGTTTAGTTGAGAAAAATAGAAATATTCTGTTGTGATGGCAACAAATTTCACAAATGATTTTGACAATTTTTGTAACCAAATTGACTTCTGTTTTGTTTTTACTTTATTTCAAACGAATCAGATACAAATTTTGTTTTAATTATAATCTTATTTAATTATTTATAAGTTAAAGTTCAAATTTATTATTAAATATAATAGTAAAGTAATATTAAATATATAATTGATTTAATAAAAAGATAAAAAATATAAAGAAGATAATTAAGTTTAAATTAATTATATGCTAGAATATTTAGCCAAAACTGTCTGGTCGAATTGTATGTATATTATAGATCACATATGAACAGGTAAACTGATCTACAATATTCCTTTGCCAACTAATATATAATATTACATTTTATGTAATATCTTCTCACCTCTCTAATATGTGCAAACACTTGTATGCACTTAATACATATTCACTAATAATATGGATCATTTTAAAACATCTTTAATTCAATTTACCATAATATAAGTCTAAACAAATGTTTCTTTCAGTTTGAATTTAGAAATTTTTCTTTGTTCGATATCACTCTGTTACTTACCTCATATTGATGGTTAATTTAATCGTTTATTTTTTGATTAGGTACCTAGTTTGGAGAAACTATCTAAGTATATGAAAATAGTTGACGTTGTAAATTTGATGACGTATAAATTTGATACCATATACAAATTTGGACATATAAATTTGGTAACAGAACTTATTTTAATCTATAGCTAAAATTTCATTTACTCATTCTTCATTTAGTGCAGGCAACACAACTAAATGAATTTTATTCTGTTTGTATGAGCAAATTTTCTAAAAAGTCAAGCAAATTAATCATAATTTTCCGAGCATTATTGTTTTTTTTATATAGGTATTTATCCGAATTAATTATCCGAAAATTAACTTACAATTTTTCCTGGATTTAATAGAAGTGATAAAACTAACAGCAAAACATTTGAATTGCAACAAAATTTTATGTGGACTGAAATGGTTGAAAATTAATAATGAAATCAAATGTATTTATTTATTTGTTAGCATCCTGCTGTTATACAGTATATCGGCTCTGACCACATCCAGTTGTCAAAATCCAATTATAAGTCAAAATAAAGAGAAATAAAAATTATTTGTAATGAATGATTCAATTCGAAAATATGAAAAACAAATTGAATTCGCACAAAATATTCCAAAATTAAAATATAACTATATAGTATTCGCCCGCTCCGAAATTCGAAGTAGTTTAATAAAAAATCATACTCAATTTAATTATGAGTATTCTTTTCCACCATTTCAATCTACACATGGTCGTTTTTTTTTTATTGATTTATCTTAGACAACAACCGCGTACGTATAATAATTTATTTAAAATAAAATAAAAGAAAATTAAATTTAAAATGAATTTGGCGACAATTTGATAAAAAATAAAATTTTTGTATATTTATTTATGTTGGTTAAATTGATAATATATTATTTTCTAAAAATTACATTTTACAATGAAATTTGGGTCGATTTTATAACTCACAAGGGTCTTATTCACATCTTTTAATAAGTTATAAGGTCAATCAAAATGAAATATGAAAATCAAGAAGTTGTAAAGTAGTCTAACACTATAAATACCTACTGATGAGTTCTAGTAGTGTTATGATGAACGAAACAATTCCTGAAAATAATCTTGATAATATACAGAGGTAGGAATTTCAAATTAAAAAATTTAAAAAAAAATATTTAGTTAGCTAAATAGCTACGTTTCTTTTTAAATATCTATCATTTAAAAGAATAATAATGAAAATTGGTTGTTAAATTGTCCAAATATGTGTACCGTACTCAATTTACACATTAAATATAATGATAAAATAGGATAGTATAACAATATGATGTTAATAGAGCATGTTTTAAGTGATTGAAAAGTTATTGGCCATAATATGAGTTGCTGTGAAAATATATATAGAGTTTATTTTTAAATTTGATTACAAACTTACAAAATATTGTGAGAACAGACTTATTAAAAATTTACATTAATGATAAATCAAAAATAAATTTAAGGGGTTCCTTGCAGTTCTACGCAGAAGAAATATGCCGTGAACACTGAAGAGGGGCTAAAATTTTCAATTGAGGAAGATCTGATATTTATAAACGGCTGGATTATTTAAAGGTATATGTATATAAAGGTAAAATTACCAATCCTTTCAACAACTAATTTAAATATTGGCAATTAAATTATAGCAAAATTAACACATTTCTTAACTATAAATAATTCGCCGTTCATATAATTCAAAATTTATATGTTATATGCTTATTATCTTGTCATATTGTAAATATTTTAATTTTCATTCAAATTACAATACCCAATATTAAAAAGGAAAACAACTATCAGTATAATAATTGTTATTAAAATTCTAATAAAATTAAATAGAAAAAAAAATATAATAATTAAGGTAAATTAACAATATCTCATTAGCTCTACTATCAATATGAAGTTAAATTGTTATTTCTAATCACTTTTTTTTTTTTATAATATGCAACTATATTGCATAATTCAATTTAAATTAAAAAACTATTTTCCTATATATTGTTAATTTAACACACATTCAGCAGCCATGTTTTTATAACTTCCTGGACACAACAATAACAAGAGGAAAAAAAAAAAAACATTTTTATAAATCACCCATTAAAAACTTTTCAACTATACAAAACGTCTTTTAATAAAAAAATTTTTTTCTTTACATTTAAAAATTTAGCTTGTTTTTTTTAATACGATACAGTTCAAAATTCTACTAAAAAAAAACAACTAAAATTTAAGGGAATCAGAAAAAATTTAAAAAGAAACAAAGAGTCAATTACCGCACATTTATATAACAGCGATATTATTAAATTGTATTTAAGGAATGCTCATGTGAAAATAATTATTATGTAAGCATGTATGTTAGTACCTACATCAACAATTTTTAATCGGTCCAAATTTTTTTATAAGTTGACATTTAAAAAAAAAAATAAAAAGTTTTTTAAACATTTTTGTAATAACGTTTAGAATCTATATAATTTACGGTTTATAGAACTCAAGTAGGTATTTTGGTTATTGAATATATACATGTTAGATAATTATACATTCAGAAGCTCTGGACTATCGCAGTACAATGATATAATTTACAAATAGATTATCAAACTTGTATAGTAGACATCAGTTATTTTTATAATGTAATAATAACCATATGTCGCTTCGAATTGTTAACGTTTAATTCTAGATACATAACACAAACCTACATTTTTCATTTTGTCAATAAATTCAAAGTAATATAAATAGTTTAAACAAAAAGCATTTTGTCATAAAATTAAAAGCTCTACAAAAATTTATAGGATATAAATTTCAGCTTAAGCTCCAGCTTCAGCATACTATTTTGATCAGTTTGGATATACCAAACATGAAACAAATTCAACGTTTTCCGTTACAAACTGTCCTTACTCTATATGATAAGCAATTATCAGCGGTATACTTAGGTATGAAATTGTAGTTCAAGAGGTGAAATACAATAGATCTTAAGAGGCCGCGCTTACATAGAACTCCTCATTAAATAGTTCAAGGAGTAAATCATGGTTTTAAAACCAAATACAACATTTTTGTCAAATTTTTTCAAGCTAAATCTAACGAGGACTAAGAAAAATTTTCATATGAAATATCTTTAACAAAAATATCTAGCACAGTCTATTCAAAAATCATTGGTGCAAATCATCTGTTTGCGCTTGGCCTCAAAGTAATGTAAAAGTGTCAATAGCGTTGCTTCAATGTTTTTTATTTCGTTCAAGCTAAATCTAACGAAGACTAAAGAAGTTTGTCATATGAAATATCTTTAACAAAAATATCCAGCACAGTCTATTCAAAAATCATTGGTGCAAATCATCTGTTTGCGCTTTGCCTCAAAGTAATGTAAAAATGTCAATAGCGTTGCTTCAATGTTTTTTTATTTCATTCAAAGATGCATTAATATAGAAACCAAATATTTTAAGTTGCAGATTGGGATTAGCTAATCCATATTTAGGTGATTTCGTTAGATAAAACGTTGGGTTCTAATTGATTTTTGGATCCGTCCTTTGATTTCTGAAATTTATGAGCAGTTAATGCTGTAAAGTACCCCACATGTGGATCAATAAGCAATCCTCTAAACTCTACAAAAATAAAAATTGAAGCACCAGTTATTCTCTGACCCACATCAGTCGTGACAAATGTGTGGATATCCTGAAATAAACCATTGAGATATTTGACAGCTTGTCGAATAAGCATCCTCCAAACGGAAGGCTACTTGACGATGAACCAGCTTATTATGTGGATTTATTTAGTAAAGTCTAGACAAAATATTTCTGGATCAAATCAGCTCAAAAAGTTAGTAGATATTATCCTAAAAAATTTCTGGTGAATTAAATAGGTGAATTTAATTTACAATCTATTAGGGAACGGAACAGAGTATTAAAAAATATGAAATAACTTTTAGATAAAGTAAAAAACCCTATAAAAAAACATAAATGTAATTTAGATTAACATTAAGTTCACATGTTATTTTGGTTATAGTAATAACATGTCGAAAAATTACATAGTAAAGAAATTAATTCGAACAGTATAAGACGTACAAATCAAACATTTTTTTTATTCATTTGATGAATTTATTTTATTTTTCAAATAATTTTAATTACATAACCCCTCCTTCTTAAATTTATACTTCATAATTATGATGTTATACTCTAGACCAAAATTTCAGATTTTAACATTCTCAACACATTCTATAATAAAAATTTTACAATTCTAGCACTCTTAGGCATCTCTTCAAATTGAAATGTTACAATTAAAAAACGCCCTTTGATTGTCATATAGAACTTAATTTTATTTTGTTACATTTTTGAAAAAAAATAAAAGGTACCTTTCTGGTAGGTACTCATTCTGAATGCACATTGCCCATATACAAAATAATGATCTCAATTTAACTTAACAAAATCAGATTGCGGTGATTGCATTTAAATTATGTAATCAGAATGAAAATAAGTTAAAAAACAAAATTAAATAAAAATTTACAATACACAAATTACAAAAAACAAAAAAAAACTAAAAACAAAAAAAAACTATCATGCACCCACTTAAAAGAAAATTTTCAAAATTAACGAACCATGAAAGAGCATTTTCATTATCGCATCTTTTTTAAATTAGCAAACAACAAGAATAAAAAAAAAACAACAACAAAAAACATTTTTCTTTAATTAAATTAATTTTCTTTATTCTCATAATTTTTATTCAAAAGCAAAATAAAAAAAAACAAAAATTAAAGTTACAGGCTAAATTACACATATTATAAATGTTAGTTAAGTACAGTAAAAAACAAAAACAAAAAATTTAAACAACTGTTAAAATTTTTAATTCTTATTACAAAAAAAAAGTTAGATATTATTTATAATGTAGGTACAGTGCACCATATTACATGCTTCATGATTTTCAATTGCATTTTCTTTACCTATACTACAAAATAAATTTATACCTAAGGCATTTTCTATTATTCTCTAGTATTTCATCCCATTGTAAGGGTCGGTTTTATATATTTACAAATATAAAATGCAAAAAAAAATTAATTATTAACTACATTAAAGGATATAGTCCATTTAATATTTATGTCCTCCTCCTGTCTTATTATGCATTCATTACATGCCAATTTGATTTTTTTTTTATACTCAATTCGCCAAACTACAAAAATATGGAAATACAATTTTCTTAAAAGTTAATACAAAAAGGGAATGCTCAAAATCATGTTATTCCAAAGAAAAATTAAATGTTATGTAAACTCTAATAATATAATCAGTGTTACCGTTTTGATGAATATTTTAAATCATTATGTTTGTTGTTTTATCGAATTTTCATTCTAAAACAATGCAAATAATTAGTAACAATATTTAAGAAAAAAATTAGTATTGAATAATATTAGAATTATATATTCATCAAGGTGCCATAATGTAAGGTCGAGTGAAATAAAACCAAATCGATTGTATTACCAAAAACGATGAGGTAATAAGGATGCCATTATCGATCAGTAAAATTAATATGTAAAATTTTTGTTTTCAATTTTACTGCCACGACGAAATTTTAATATAAAATATGTAAAAAAAATGTTCTAAAAAACAAATTAAGTTTCAAATTTTAATGGGATGTGATGTGTCCGCTATATCAACGCAGCCGAAAATGGGCTTATTGTCATTATTTATTTATTTATTTATTTCAAAAACAATATCTAAAAAGAGTTATCTCATTACAGAGTATATAAGTTTACATTTAGGTTTTAATATAGCAATATGATAATTAAAATTATAAAACTATGAAAACTATAAAAACTAAAAATTTTAAAAAGTAATGTAAGAGGGATAATGAAATTTACGGAAATTATTTCAGTCAGATTACGGAATACTCAGAGAATCTGACATTTTCAAAAAAATATAATAAAATTCAATAAAAACAATAACAAAAAAAAAATTCTTATATAACTAGGCTAAAATAAAAATTAAAAAACGTAAAAACTTAATTTGAAATTGAAAAAAAAAAAAAAATAGAAAGCAAATCAAAAATCTAAATTGAAGACAAAATTATGTAAAGCAAAAAAAAAATAATAAAAAATAAACTAAAAATAGTTATGTAAAAAACTTGAAAGAAGAAGAGCTTAAAGTTGATTACAAAACCCAGGTGGTTGATAACCTCATAATAAAGAGCTTATAAATAATAATAATATACTTGCTTAGAGGTCTTCTATAAACACACATTAATTGCCCACCCCTACTTAGTAGAAATCCCTATATGGCCCAAAAATAGCTATGGAAATACATTTCAAATGTAAACGTATATCGAATTTGGAACCATATTGCAATCAACGGGTTTCCACAAACCAAAAATATAATCATTTTCAATCACCACATGAAGCTCACAAATTATTAGAAAGTTATCTGTCACATAGATCAGTTAAAGTCAAACGCAAATCAATAATAAAGAATATCAAATTAAAGGTAGCGTACCACAAAGCAGTGTACTCGGACCAGTGCTTTACTTAATATTTACAGCTCTACCAGAAAACATTTACGTATTTCTATCTACTTTTGCAAACGACACAGCAACATTGAGCACTAACAAATCTCCAAGAATCACACCCAACAACCCTACAGTTTGTTAGGGCCCTATTACACATCAATCAATGGTCAATCATTGGTCAATATATTGTCAATATATTGGCCGTTGATTGGCCGTTGATTGATGAGAAATGATTGATGGTGGTTCTATTCTCATCAATCATGCAGTCAAAATTCCCATCAATCATGCTGTCAAATTCAGCGGAATTAAAAAATGGATTTTTGGGGAATGTTCAGATAAGGATGAGTGCATGATTGATGTGTCATCGGTCATAACTCTTTTCATCAATATATGAACGAAAAGATTGATGAAAAGAATGATGTGTAATAGGCACCTCACAGTCTCATCTGGAAAGAATCGAAAACTGGCTCGAGAAATTGAAAATTAAAGGGAATGAAAATGAAAGTCTACATCAAATCATATTGAACCAGAGGAATATGTTTGTACTCCTACCTGGATTCATTAACATAATAGAAATATATCTTATTTCAATGAAGTGAAATATTTAGGAATTCATCACTATCTAAGATTAACTTGGTGGAAGATTAACATAGAAATAAAAAAAAATTGCAACTTAAACTGAAATTGATCTTTCTGTACCGGCTAATTGGGAGCAAATCATCATTGAATTGAAAGTCCTCATCTACAAAGTGAACATCAAAAAAATATGGTTTTACGAATGCCAAATTTGGAAAAATATGTCCAATTTTAAAAAGTTATAAGATTTTGACACTTCTTGCAATCTTTAAAATTGCAAAAAGAAAATGCATGTAAAATTATAACCATTTTTTGAAGATCAAATCAAATAAGCATAAAAAAAATTATTCCTACTGATTATAGGAACATTTTTCTTTTCAGAAACCTCCTTTAAGTCTAACCTGTGCATTCGTGTATAAAAGTTTAACAGTTTAAAACCAAATGTTTGGCTAAATTAAAAAAAAAATAATAATAATAAAATAACATTTACCCTTTTTACAGTTCTTACATTAAATTATTATCATTTCGTTGTTCTCATGTTCTGCTCTTCTATACTAGTACCTACATATTAATAAATACATTTAAATTTACATTTTTAAAATCTTGTAAATTAAATATTTAATAAATTTTAAGGAACCCCCTCTCGCTTTAATATCAGTTATAAATATTTATAATATATTATGTTAATTTTTTATTACAATATTATCCATTACCATCAGGTATACCTACACTACACTGCACTCATTATGTATTTTAAAACTGGTAAATCTAAAACAGCAATGCAATGCAACATTGTTAAATTAAATTGTGCCCGCTAAATTTTTAATTTAACACTCTATTTCTATTATTTTTTTGTGTTTTCGGTTGTTTTTGTTTTTTTGTTGTTAAAGAATTGTTATAGCTATCTAATGACTCTTCCGTCTGTGAGGGGGAGAAATATTGTGATAAACTAACAAAACAATTGGTTGTAAATAGAAAAATTTATAAACCATCAAAGCCATGCAACTTTGTTGAATGATAATGTAAAATGTAAATATTATAGACTTGAACTAGAGGTACCAATGTTCAACATTGCTAATACCAGAACTTTATAAGATTAGTTTTTTAATCGAAAAGTATAGTATATATGTATGTAATGTATAATGCTATTGATATTGTTTAGACTTATTCTGTTGATCTGACTTTTAGTATATATGAACTAGTACAAGTGTATTGAATATTGTATATTAATGTATATGTACAATATGTATATACACTATTAATAAATTATTTTGCAAATCTGTGATGCATTCAAAATCAACAATTTTAATTTGTATAATATAGATTTTAGTACGTACAAGATGATACTAGGTACAAGATAGTATTTTTAGTACACTTCTATTAAATTAATATTGTCCCTGCTTGTTACTACGGCTCAAGTGATACGTTATTTTTTAGGGTTTCCATTTGAAAGCCTTTCTACGAGATTAAAAAAATAAATTAGTTTTGTAATTTTCTTTTGTGGGATGTCTCCGAGATTGATTTTGTTAAAATACAAAGTTGTAAGACATTCTGGACATTGTGTACAAATATAAAAATTATTTTATATTTAAATAAAATTTAATATTGTAGCAATTTAATACGAAGTCCTGATTAAAAATTAAAATATTTTTTTGAATTGATCATTAGCCCAATAGAAAGTGGGCATGAAAACTTCAACACAAACTAATTAAAATAGTCATTTTGTATATGAATTTACAATTTGCAGAATCCTCGCTTAAAAAGTTTAAAATTTAAAAATATTATTAACATTTTACTTCTCTTACAAGCTATAATACTTGTATACTTTCTGGGCGTTACAGCCTTTGCAAGTCCTTAGATATGACCCAATATTATCATTCACTGACTGCGGTTACAAGCCGATTCTCTCCAGTTGGAAATATGAAGCTTTTTAATATCCGAAAAAAAAATAAATTACACTCTGTACAAGCCATAATTGGGCTCACTTAAGATGAAAATAAATTAAATCTAAATCTAAAAAACTGATATAATTCCGCATCATATCTTCTTTTTCAAGCCCTTTCGTCAGACACATGACCATAAATTTGACAAAGATAATTTTTTTTTTTAAAAACATCAAGCCCATGCTCATTTGCTTTTGTAATGTTCACGATTCAGAACTATATAGCAGTATCCGAAAGATGAACAGAATTGTGGTTTGGTATTTCGACAGAACCTTGGACCCATCTATTTAGACAAACCGAAGTAGCAGCAGTTTGCAAGAGTAATTATTTTTCTTATTTCAACATCGATGCTTTTTTTGCAGTTAATTTTAGTTGCAAGATAAGCAAAGTCCTGGTAAGCGCAAACTACCTCAAAGTTAGATGAGGCTACAGTAATGTTGTCCTTACAGCAGTTTATTTGTCGAGAGCATATACTTCGTCTTCTTCTCGTTTATAAGAAGACTCACCTTTCCCGCTTCTTGGTCAATCGGTTAGAAGGCTAATATGCAAGCTAAATTTATGCTTTTTTATTTTACAAAATTCAAAAATTCAAATTTGTAAATGTGACATTTTTCGAAAACATTTTGTTATTTAAATATTTTCATTTAAATTTTTTTATCTTACCCTTAATATGTTGTAGATTTTGATCGACTCAAAACCCAATGTCAACCAAATGAATAAGCAGTATATGAATATATTGGACTAATTATAATACAACTGTATCTCTTCACCGTTCAATCAAATAATCTAGAGCTTTTTAAAATGTTTGTAACGAAAAGATTGTCAAAGTATGTTCGTTCATAAAAAAAAACAACAATAACAAATTAACAACAAAAAACCAACAATAACAAGTTAAGTTCAGAATCAAGACTGAAAAGCCAGTATTTTCTTCCAACATTTGTCTCAAAAATTATTTTTGAATGCCTTTAATAGTCTCCACAAACCAACCAACATTACGTTTAAAGTAAAAATTTACTTTTCTACCATCATACTTTATTGTAGCACTAATACTTTTAGTTTAATCAATCATACAGCTTACATCCACAAGCTTACCATCTATGTGAATTGAAAGACATTGGACCTATTTTCACGAGTATTCATGATGAAATAACCTCTCTACAACAAACGTAAACGTAAATTACTTCATGATTTAATACAACTTATTGAACTCAATTTCATATGCAAAAAAAAATAAGTTATAATACATTTGCTAAAGCTATTTTTAGCAGTAATTTTATTTATCGGGCAAAACTTGTAAAAAACTGTTTTTGAGCAAATAATCCAAGTTTAAGCGTTAACTCGATTTTTTGCTGGATTTGAGCTCACAAACTTAGTTTTATGCATTGGAACCATTGTGAAAAATATTCACCTATACAAAACAAGAATCGTAATAGTCCCACCACAATATATACTTTATAACATTTAGATTCAAAATTATTACAATAGATTGCTTTAGAATAATAAATTTCCACTGATATAAATAGAATGTAAATTTTTAAAATTTGACAGTACTGAATGTCAATAAGACGACAATTGAAATGTCAGTAAGTAGATAATTAGTAATAGAATACCGATATTAATAGAAAAAAAGTAAATAATTAGTTTTTATAAAAACATGTTTTCTAGCGTTAGAGTAAAATTTTTGTATAATTGTCGAAAATAGTTGAATATTTTACTTTTAATTTTACTGATATTCTTATCACACTACTTGCAGACTTCAGTCGAAGGAAAATATTCGACTATTTGCGACAATTATAAAATAAATAATTTTATTGTAATAAACTATTTTTGGTAAAATGTATTTATGATAAATAAATAAACAATAAGTGTTAATCTAGAAAAATATTGAGCATTATTGAACTGATCACACACAATAATATATTGTAAAAGAATTTTAGACCATGTCTTTACAGATCTTCGAAACAAATATCGTTTCACAAATATCGTTATCATTTCATACCCCAATTTTATAGTGGTATAGAAACAACGTTATGGATTGGAATAAATTTCATATTTCTAATCAATGGAATGAATAATTGTAAATCTTATGAAGCACTGAGTTTGAACGAAAAGTAGAAAATATCGAAAAAAAAATTGTTTTATTAAACAACTTTTATGTAATTGCACCGTAGTCAAAAATTCAATATACATAATATAAAAATTAAGCTTCCAATAAAATTTGACAAATAGTGAATAATTTTAATCAACCAATAAAAAACTAGTTTAAATTTAAATGTCTAAACGAATAATTTTAGTATCTCAAAGTAAAAATTATGATAATTGTATGTGTAAATGACGGCTAATGCATAAAAATTACTAAAATTTTCCGGTCAATGAATTTAGTAATTTTTTGTTTTAATTCTAGATTTTGTTTTTTGTTTTTTGTGTTTTTATTTTTCCTTGTTTTTTTTTTTTTTTAATTTATGAGATATTTTAAAAAAAGCTTTAAAAATTAATTAATAAGTATACATGTTATAATAATAGTTTAGACTATAAAATACTATATAATATATAATATTAAAAACATTTAATGTTTAAAAAAAAAAAAATCTGAACTGTGGTGTTGTGGTGGTGGTGGTTTGGAATTTCGCATGTCGAAAGTTATTTATGCACTCTTTAGAGCAACAAATTAAAGCAAATTTTTTTTTAAATAAATTTTGATTATATTTTTCCGTATAGTAGGCGATGCCCACCTTCTTGATTTTTAATAAGAATATATTAATTATTTTTTTTTTTTTTGTTTTGTTTTTGCAAAAATACTAATTTTTAATAATTGAAATTAAATTTATTGATATAAAACATGGTTATTAAAATGATTGAATTAAAAATTTATGCTAAAAAATTTTATATTCAATTAGCAATAAAATCAAATAGACAAGACAATATACAAAACGAGTGGTTGTTCATAAGTCCATAACGTATAGATGTTAATTGAAAGGAAAAATCTGGAAGAATCCCAGGATGGGTAACTAAATTTTCAAGTCATATTTTTTGGTAGATATTAATTTAATTATTAATACCGGGCTTACATAAGCCAACTTAAGCGGATATTGTCTGATGTAATAGAAAAAATAAACAATAAGTCAGTGGATCTCTATATCGCCAATAGACATTCCACTGATGTGGTCGTATATATGTATTAATGTAAATATGTATTTTTGGTAGATATTAATTTAATTATTAATACCGGGCTTACATAAGCCAACTTAAGCGGATATTGTCTGATGTAATAGAAAAAATAAACAATAAGTCAGTGGATCTCTATATCGCCAATAGACAACCCACTGATGTGGTCGTATTAATGTATTAATGTATTAAAAATATAAATTTGAAGAATATACTGTGAACAGACAGGTCAAGTCTTAAAACTCACGTATGTATGCATGAATATAATTGAAATCGATAACTCTGGAAAACCAAAAGGGCAGGTTATTAAGATTTTGTGATGATTTCAACATCAAATTAACTAGATGAAAGAACTAACATATAATATGCTGTAGATTTGTATCGACTTATAATCTTTAATATATCTACTTATTTGATTTGATTGACAAAAAACAATAGTGATTTTTTAAACCTATCAAATTAATTTATTTAGACTGGATATATCACAAGAGCTGCCACAACCACACAACCCTGAGAAATATATTTAAACAACATAATTTAAAAATTTCGAATCATGTTGAAAACACAATCACGACGAATGACTAGTGATGAATAACCAAATTTCGCGCTTAGAGGCACAATCACGACGATCAAATTTTTGTGTTTTGAAATTTCAAAATTTTTTTATAAAAAAAATGGAGGAAAAATTTTAAAAAAAATTAATTTCAAAATTTTTTTATTTGGATTTTAAAAATGTTTTATTAAAACAATTTTGACCAATTTATGTTGTATTAATGAATGTCATTCGTGTTCGTCGACGAGTAAAGTAGAAATAGATCTATTTTATTGAACGCGAAATTTTGGTTATTCGTCATTCGTCACGACTTACATTATATAATCTCATGTATGTATTTGAAAGCGAAAAATTCGTCATTCGTCTTGATTGTGTTTTCAGAGTCAATATAATTTCTAAATATAAATAAAAGTGAAAAAGATGTGGGCTAGTAATCTTTCTTTTTCAGTATGTTAGGAAGCGTTTACACATCAATATTCTTCAATATTTATTGACGATTTTAGATTGAAGACATTTGTGTTTACACATCAGTTTTTAAACAATCAAACTATTTGTCAGTTTTTTCTTATTATATTCACCAAAACTAATATAAAAATAAAAAATTACCCTGTGAATATAAAACAAAAGTCAAATAAAGTTAAGTTTTTCAATATTCGCCATATTTAATTTTGTCTCTCTCAATATATAGGATAAATTCTATTTTTTTCTTCAATATACATTATACATATGTATATTGATATCAATATGTGTTTACACATCAGTATTTCTTCAATATTCTCTCTCATCAGTAAATGCTGTCAATATATTATATTGATGTGTAAACGCTGCCTTACATGAATAATTTTTTAATTATTTTAAAACACCCGGAAATGTCATATCTGATCAAAATTACAAAACTCGTTCAATAACTCAATGTGTTCTCTATACACAATATGTTCTTTAAGAAAAATAAATAATTTTCTTACAGTTTTAAAGCTTAAAAAATTTTTTCAACACAGCGAAATAATATTTTTTCAATAACCATTTTTCAAGCAATTAAAAATGTATATTGTTAGTCTACGATATTTGCAAGACCATATGCCAAGACAGATATGGGTTATCCAATTCTATTTCGAGCATTTGGCTAAATAGTCGACTAGAATATTAAATTTACCTCTGACGTAATCTATTTTCACTTTAACAATTTTCATTCACTTTATTAGTTTATTTGGAACAAAGTATTCAGTACCATAATGTAGTGTGATTGTAATTATAAACGAAATATATAATTATATATTTCAGCAAGCTTCTCTTGTGAATTAAAACACGTAATAACTGTACATACTATTTATATGTAAACTTATTTGCAGTATAAATAAAATAAAATTAAATAAAACTGTGAAATACAAAAAATTAATCGCATGAGTATATAAGAGATTTCATACCGATTCTCAAAAATCAATAAATCGATCCTAGAATGTCCTATGATTGAAACATCAAAGTTTCAAGTTTTAGAGTTCAAAATTAATTTTACTGAAAATGTATAGTTTTCTACACTAGTATCATATGCAAATGCGATCACTTTACATTATTTATTAAATGTATTTTTTTTTATTATTATTATTTCTGCGCTTGTCAGTAGCTTAAGTAGAATGTAACCAGTACATTTAAGTACGGTACTACAATTTTACTACATAAAACGTGCCCGATAAAAAACAATTTATGGTTTTGAGTTCGAAAAATAACTGATTTCGGCCTGAGGACCGAGTAGATGAAAGTCCGAAATAAGTGATAGGCTATAACACCTTAGTCGTAGTACATTACCAAACAAAGACGGATATAATATGCACAATGGATTTGCGAATATTTATTTCAATTTTATGGTACTTATTTGATTACTTGATAAATGTGGAAAACCCTTTAGTGTCAGGATCTAAGCCTTCCTCAATAAAACAGCTCAATTTTTCCTAAGCTATTACCAAATTATACTCTTAACAAATTTTATAAAATTAAACTACTTTTTGAATAATAATGTCTGATTCACTGCTTCAGAACATTTGTTCGAAACACATAATGTTTTTTATATGAAAAGTTGAATTCTTTCAATTTTCAACAAAATTTGGAACATTTGTTTCTCTCCGGAAATAAAATTGATTTAACTTTAATTTTTTTGCTCGGAACATTTTTTTTTTGCTCTCATTTTTAATTTTTTTTGAAATTTTTTATATTTAAAAAAAATTTATTCGAATACAGACAGAGCAGCAATAAATCTATTAAAAATAAATTAAAAAATTCATCAGATTGAAATAAATAAAAAATTGAAAATAATTCAAATGTCAATTTCAACTGTTTAAATTTCTTTTTTGTTCGGAACAAAATGTTCTGAAGCAGTGAATGAAGCATAAAAGAAGAATTCAATTAAACATCCATGCTGTGAGCTGAACTCGAATCCGGGATCCTTTGATTAGTAGCCTATAATGATATAACAACTAAAGCAGAGATAAAACGAATGGCGATAATGAAATGTCAAAACACATTTTGTTCATCATAGGTGGTAGGTATACTTAAATAAATTAGAGTGAACACAACCATGTCGAATTTCGTTGTCGAATTTTTTGTTGACGGCAAAATAAGTCTATTTCCTTTGTTTTTGCGAAATGAAAAGAAAAAGGCAACATCTGATTATGACAGCAGAATCCAATCACAGTGTTTTTCTTTTTATTTTCTTTTATTTTTCAAATAATAGATGGTGCAGCAGTTTGAGAGTACAAAAATAATTTAAAATCTAATTTAAAACTTGAAAAGATAAAATAAAATGAGTCTAGAGCAGAAATTAATTGAAGAAATTCTAGCTATTCTCGGCGTAACATTCATCGGGCCAGCATTAGAAAAATATTTTTTCTGCTTCATATTTTATTGATTTTATAATGTTTTGCTATTTGGTAAATACAAAAATTAGTTTAATTTTATAAAATTTGTTGAGAGTATAATTTGGTAATAGCTTAGGAAAAATTGAGCTGCTCTATTGAGGAAGTCTTAAATCCTGACACTAAAGGTTTTTCCACATTTATCAAGTAATTAAATAAGTACCATAAAAATAAAATAAAGATTCGCAAACCCATTGTACACATTATATCCGTCTTTGTTATGTTATTGTACTCCGACTAAGGTGTTGTAGCCCATCACTTATTTCGGACTTTCAATAAAAAATTTAACAAACATGATACAATATACAATACAGCATACAAAACATATGATGAATTACCAGTTGCGATCAAAGAAACTGCTCAAATATCTAAATTCAAAAGTAAAATTAGTGATTATTTTCATCAATTAAATAATAGTAATAATACTTAATATTATATATAAAAAAAATCAAATTTAAATATCTTCTGTAAAAAACAAAAAATTCTTAATTTTAAAATTAAGATTGCACTGAATGAAAACTTAACCAGTTATAATTATGTATAAGTAAAATTGTAAAAAACTAAAAACACTCTGTACGAGCAATGGAGCTCATTTGAGTAAATAAATGAATAAATAATAAAAAAAAAAGAAAAATAATGTATTTGAAAGATAGACGGGGTGGAAAGTTTTACAGACATTATTAGCTTATTAATATATTAGATGTAATATATTTAAAAAATTAAATAATTATTTTAAGGATTTTTAAAATATTATCAATTTAATTTCCAAATACTGATTGAAATACTGTTTAGTGTTCATTTTTACAAAATATTGGTTTACTTTCGTTGACAACTATACTTTCACACAATAGTTTTTCGCCATAGCGGTTGTGTTTGATTAGGCATTCATTCGTTATTCTCCATGGTTCTCTTTTATATCTTATTCTATTTAATATGGAAAGTATATTTACTTCGAGAATAATCAATATCGACTGTAATTTCTAATTTCAAAATTATACGGTTACAATCTATATGAAACCATAGTTTTTCTTAGCAATAAACCGCTCACATTAGACAAAATCACATAACACTACTCAATTTTACATTATTAATATTTATTCTATGAGAATTTTTAGATTAAATACACATTTTATCGTCAATTGAAAATCTTAATCTTTAAAAATTTATTTTAAATTACTTTACAGCAGTTACCATATACACAACATTACCTAAGTTTAAGTCCTTCTAAAACTAACAAACGACCAAAAATCAATAAAATTAATTTTTAATTTCTTAATTTTCCTTTCATGTTTTTTTTTTTTTTGCTTTTTTAATGTCTTCTTTACTTTTTCCACTAAGAAATTCTATTAAAAAGTATTTCCTGACACATTATGACATAACCAAAAAAAAAAAAAAATAAGAAAAACCGAACAAGAAAAACATAATTGAAATGAGTCCATTTAACTTTAAAAACGAAAATTAAAATTTTTTTACAAATGAATTTCAAAAATTAAAAATAAAAAAAATAAAAATAAAAAAATTGTTTTAATAATTTTCTCTGATATAATCAGATTAGGAGCAGATTAGTGTCTTTAACTTTTCAAATAAAATTATGGGACGATGACTTTTTCTTCGTTCGTTCGTTCGATATTATTTTTGTTTTTTGTTTTTGTTTTTTTGTTATGACAAGGAAATATTTTGCAAAACGGCACTAAAAAAAAAAACAAAAAAAAATATATGCGATTACGTTTAGCAATAAACGGCAAAGTATACTAGCAACAATGAAGAAGATATTATACCCACAGTCAAAATGCCAACAAATAAAAAAAAAAAACAAAAAAGAAATATGTGAAAAATATGAATCAATTTTGCCTTTTGTAGCTTATAATCGTGCATTACGACGACGATAATGAATAAAAAAAACAATATTTCAAAAAAGTCAAAATAACGAACGACATCCATGAATATTCGTTCGTTGTTTACGTTACGATAATCAATGTGTAATTTAACATTTTGATTCAGCTGATGGTATAGAAGAATATACAAAGCTGTGAGTCTTCTAAGATGACCTAAGAATTCTTTTTTTTTTTTTCAATTTTCTTAATGCGATGAGAACATATCGCAAGTCTCTTCTTATCAAAAAAAAAAAAAAATTTTTTGCAACGCTTTCTGACGTAATCTGATAAGCCAACTTAAGGAGCATTAGAAAATAAGAGAATTTTAATTTGTTGCATATATATAAAATAATGTTAACCTTCAACTGGACACAATCAATTTTTTATCTTAATTAATATATATATACGTATAGGATAATAAACACGTCATATTATTGTGAATATTTGAAATAAAAAATTTTGGCACTCGCTACAATGTTTTTTGGCTAATTTTTATGATAATTATAGATTAACTAAAATTTGAATTTCTTGGAGAAATTGCAACTAGGTTAAGTATGAAAATCTATGTACAGTTTATGGATGAGGAAATTTATTTATAGTTTAATGGTCGATTTTAGCTTGTAAATGGTTGTTTTTTTTTAACAGTTTAAAAGTATATTTATTGAATCTTTCCATTAGAAATGGGCAATAATTTTGCATTTTGACTTATTTATTAAAAATAATAAGTTTATTCAAATCCTACGTACCAAAGTTGAGGACGTATAATCCAGTAATTAGACATTAATTCAGGTTAATCACACCTACACTGCTAAGGTGCTTCTTTTTAATCTGCTCGCTAAAGCTATGCATAAAAGAGTCCGCGCTAGATAATTTGGATGGTCTGACAATCTTTCAGTATAGCTCGTTGTTAGTCTTTGCAGCTCATCCCGGACCATAGGTATGTTCAGATCATTAATTGTGTAATTTTTTACGTCTCAAGGAGCTTTGGTAGTGATTTTTAATATTTTTGATTGTAAAATTGGTATATTTTCCACATTACTTTTAGACGTACTTTTCCATAATTAACAGCCATATGACTTGATTGGTTTTATAATTAATTGTATAAAAGTACTTTATAGTCAATATCGAGAGGATAATTTTTGCCAATTAGCCAGTACATATTATTTATTTTTTGCTTCAATTGTTCTCCTTTCGTTTCTATATGCTTTTTTCAAGTGAGCCTTCTTTCGAGATGGACTCCGAGATACTTTACTTTTTTTGCCTGTGAGATGGTGATTCGATTTATTTTTACTGGGGGACATGTGTCTCTATTTAGAGTGAAAGTGACATGTACACTTTTATTTTCCATTTATTAAGCCAATTTTCAATAAGTTGAATATTGTCCTGGGGATTTTTCGAAGCAACATGAGTGTTTATGTAAAATTAGCAAAATTAATAAATTAGTAGAATTACCACAACCAGATATTATGAAAATAGTTAATTGAAAAATTACTCGTGGAATAAGACCAATTTTGTAATGATTATATATTTTGTACTTTCGCATAAATTAATACTGTCAGATACTGCTTAGAGCAAGCAAATCAGACGTCTATTATAGACGAAAACTTGCATCATTTTGTTAAGTGATGAGGTCATCATCCAATGAGTTAGTATCCATCACCATCAGTTACTAATGTTAGTAACAGATAAAAATACATAGCTAACATGCTAGTTAGTAGAATGTTATAGAGATATATTCAAATACAAAAACAATGTAGAAAAAGAACAAATTTCAATTACAACAACAATTTATCGATTATACAGCTTTAATTTTAAGCCTCTTTTACCAAGGTTAGTATCAAAACAAATTGCTTTCGAGTTAGATTCACGTAGAATTCTAGACACACGCTCAAATTTACAGTTAGTATTATGGTTAGCAATATGAAATAGGTCAACGGAACGTTAATTACGCGGATTCTCTCTAAAAGTAAGTACATCCATAATTTTAGGTGCCAGAATATTTCCAGCAATAATTTGATAAATAGACGAAACAGCAGCAACCCTATGAAAAAGCACGTCGTCACACTATGGTCACACTATGAAAAAGCACGTAGTGCAAAGTGTAAAAAATTACGTTAAACTGCTTCAATACGTGAAATATCAACATTACGATTAGGAGACCAAACTTGCGAAGCATATTCAAAGTTCGGTCTAACATATGTGGTATATAAATGTTTTGTAATGTAGGGATCTGTAAACTCTTTTTCCCAGCGAATATAAATGCTAGCATAGAATTAGCTTTTTTAATAATGGAATTGAAATGTGCTTTGAAATTGAAGATGTGATTCAGAATAACACCTAGATCACGAATTAACTCAAAACGGTTTAAAGTTTAATTCCCAATATGGTAGTCAAATTCGATAATAGAGCTTTGAGGTTGATACTAAAACTAACAACTGACATTTAGATGCATTTAATTTAGATGCAAAAGGTTTTTGGTTGAGCACCATTCAGCAAAATTGTTAAGATCATTTTGAAGTAGGATACAATCATCAACAGACATAATGGTCAAGCTTAAAAACAGGTGGATCCAAACTATCGGTTTTACGTTTGCTCTTGATGAAATCAAAGAACATTGTTTTAACTAAATATATTGGTTTTAATATTACTAAGGTAGAAATTATAAATGGATTCAGACAATAGCTTGAATTTAGTAAAGAAGTTACAGTAAGTAGCAAAAGTATAGAAGCAGATCTATTTTTAATGAATAATTTCCATGCATGATAATACAAATTAATTTAGTTTTTGATGAAATCACCTGAAAACATTGGAAATTAGAATAAGATAAGCTTATGAAAACATTAATAGCGACTTACACAAAGTCAGTGAGCGGTTAAACCATAGCAGATTAACAATTAATGTTTCAAAAACTGAAGTCATATTATTCAAACAAAAAAATAAAGAAAATATTATTTTATCAATTAACATCAATCAACAACCGATAAAAAGAGTCAAATCAGCTAAATATTTAGACTTACACATTGATGAAGACCTGGCTTTGAAAATACACACTGAAAAATTAAAAAAATCTATAATGTCAATAATTGGTGCAATAGGAAGATGTCCTAGACTAAGTGAGCACGTTGAAAAGTTAGTATTTCACTCTCACATACAGTCCAAAATAAGATATTTAATCACAATTTGGAGTCAGGGTTGCAAAAACATTATAAACTCAGTGGCCCTACTTATTAATAGAGCCATAAAAATCTTATACAGACTACCTTATGATTACTCAACAAGGTTATTATACTCAGACTACAATTTACACTCCGTAGAACAAACAATATTTTCAGAAAACTGTAAGCTGATTTATAAATTATCAAATAACCTAACGAAAAGCAATCTAAAACTTCAAACAAATGATTCAATACACAACTACAACACAAGGACTGCAGATCATTTTCGACTGGGTGCTCCTAGAACTGAAAAGGGTAAAAGAGACATTATGTTCAACTATCTAAAAATTTTCAATTGTCTTCCCAACAATTTCTAATATGTCCCAAATATAAGAGTGTTTAAAAAACGATTGAAAGCATTGCCACAATTAAATAATTAGTTAAAAAAATAAAATAAAAAAAGAATATGAATATGTATATTAGAAATAAATTTTAATTATCCTTAAAGGTAAAGATAAGAATTAAATAATGTATAATGTGTTTATAAACAATATTAAACACATAAGAGAGGTTTATAGAGAGGTTCATACCAGTTTTGTACCGTCTATCTCTTTTCTAAAAAATAAATAAAATAAAAAAAAAAAAATTGGACCAAAATTGCGTCAAAAATGCTGCAATTAGAACAAAACGACACCACACTGGGTGCAACGGGTCGCTAGGTCGTAGTGTGAGAGATAAAGACCGCAATCCATCTAACCAAACCAAAAAAAGCTTCCCGAATTTTTATTGTATGTATATTATATGTATAATAATACTCTTCCTCTACATTAGCTTATCAGTCCCATTCAGATAATAAGGTCACAAAGTTCCTGAACAAAATAATCTCACAACAATTTTCTTTAAATATCTTTTAGAAATTAATTATGTGTATGTGAAATGAATATTGTTTTGTATATACATAAATTAAATTACACATTACGGAATTTGTAATTACAAAAAAAAAAAATAACAAAATTATATATTAGATATTCATTCCAGTTGCCATACTTAATAAATTAATAGGTGACGAATGAAATTTTTAATTATAATTTTGTCCAATTTTCTTCAAACTTCTTTCCTCTTCTTCATCTTTTTTATCATCATAATTCATTTAGAATATTCTCTCTTCCTCATCATTTAGAATTAAAATGTACATATTATATATTATATTTTTCACAATTCATCTTCGTTTTAATAATAATAATTGTGAATGGTAGTCGTCGTCGTAGTCGTATTCTTCAGATATGATAAACTTGAATATCACCTGTCATACCATAATAAGGAATATCTCATATAATGCTCGTCGTATATAAAATTAAAATTTATGTAATTTGAAATGAGAAAAGAATTCAAGAATTATAAAAGTGAGTATTCATCAACAACAACAACAACAAATCTTTACGAACTATAAAGTATGAACCACAAAAAAAAAAAAAAAAAATTAACTCACTTTGATAAAAAAATTAATTTTACTGTGTCCATTTCTAGAAGATGTTAATAAGATGGTTATTTTTTTTTTGTTATCTTATTATGTTATTTTAGGAGGTGTAAATCTTATATATTTAACCAAAAATTTATGTAATCACCTGATGGTTCCTAAATTATGTGATAATTATCTGTTTGTCTTTTTTTTATTTTATTTTTTATTCCCTTTGGTTGATATAAAGTAGATATATTTTTCCTTCGGTTCCGTTTACCACACATGTATGAACTTAAATATATATATATATATATCTATAGATATAAATAATATATTTATAGTATGTATATTAATACCTGGGATTGAAGATACTACGTCACTATTAACGAAAATTAACATTTAATGCTTAGACAAAAAAAGCAACAAAAAAAACATTTTTTTTTATCAAGATTCGAATTATTTTTTTTACTTTTGAGTTTTCTTTTTTAAGCTCATCTGCATATTTTACACACGAAGTGGCGCATAACAAAAAATTAAACAGAATATATATACATATATATATATATATATATTAATGTGTAAGAATGTTACAATTAAATTTTTAAGAAAAATAAGTAGTTTTGAAGAGTTACGAGTACCAACCACAAATTTATGTAAAATTAATTTCACTAAATTAGAATTTAAATTAGAATTGACCCCTTGGCTTTATTAAGCACCCTCTTGTTCCGACATCTATGTAATTGTACTCTGTTTATTATGATTCATCTCGATAGAAATCAACGTTCCAGAAAATTTGATGTTTGAGTACTTTAATTACTTTTTTTTGTTATTCTAGCCATTTAAATGATGAGAGGGAGTTGGGAGAGTTATATTTTAAAATATAGGTTATGTTATAACAGAATATTATTTAAGTTTAAAGTAAAATTATGTTAAAAGATTAGAAAAAATTAATTTATCAGTTTTTGTTTATTTTTTTTTTTTGTTGTTATTAAAGTGTTAATACAAATGAGAAATGCAAATATTAACATAAATTTTTGTAAATTAGGTTCTATAAATAATTTTTTTCATTTAAATTTTGTAAATTTATTATTTTAATTTTTTTTTAATTGTATGAATAATAATTTGCCTCTTATTTTAGAATTTAATTACCTAATTAAAATTTGTATGTGTTGATGTTTTTCATATAAGAGAAGAATAATAGAAAAAATAATTATGGCTAATTAATGTTATTATGACAACAGTTTTTCTTTAACAATTTCTTTTATTTATAATTAATTTGTTATAATTATGGACTAGTTATAAAATTTATTATATGATATTCAAATATAGTTAAAAGACTTTTAACCTTACTTAGTGAAAATGATGACTTTTAATCAATGAGATATAAATGGATATGATTTTTCTTAATGTAGAGTAAATGATTAACAAAATGACAAAAGGCGACTGAGGTTCTAAACAAAATACAGAATGACTATACACTGAAAAAACACAATAGGTAATATTGACAAAAATCTAGTTTAAAATGACAAAAACTAGGTAAATATAGCCTTAACAAAAATGATGAGTCAATATGACAAAAAAATACAATTTTTTTTTAATTCTGTAAATATGACAAACAGTCGTCTGTTTAACAATTTGAATCTGTAGAAATGGCAAAACTATATTTCTTAATATGACGAAATTAATTTTCATTATGCTAAATTTTTTTGTCAATGTATAAATATAAATATGTTGAAATGAAAATAATATTTTGTTGATTCGAGAAAAATATATATCAATATAAATATAGTTTTTATTAAATCAACAATATTTTTTTGTCAAAATAACATCTATTCAGTTGTCGAATTAACAGAATGATTTTGTTAATAGGGCAATACCTTAAATTTATTTGTAATAGGCATATACAAATAAATAACTTACAGATTAGTTTATCATCAAAAAATGTTAAAACCAAAATAGTACCTACTCCATAGAGTACTTCTAACTTAAACAAAACTTGTTTGATATTTTATTATAATATTTTTTACTGCTAACAAGTTATAGCTATTGTATTTGCAAAAATGCAGTTGTAACTGAAAACTACATTTTCAAAAAAGGGTTATAAGGACTATTTTCTATTTTTGTTTTAACATATTTTGATGATAAACAAATCTGTAAGTTATTTATTTGTACACCTATGCATACAGTACCCTAAGAAAACTGTCAATTTTTAAGAAAAGTTCATTTTTTAATATTATGTGTTTTTTTTTTTAAATTTTAGTCATGATCATTAGAGAAAGTACATAATATAAGTATATAATGTTTAAACTTAAAGTCAAAAATTCAATAATACTGAATTACAAATTTAAATTCTTATTTTTCTTATTTTTTATATGTTTTTACTCTTTCAGTGTGATATTTAGTGTAGTGTGGTATAAAAACAGTGAATTTTTACAGGTAATAAAATGACAATACAAGGTACATTATGACAGGTTTAGCGCAAATATCAAATGCACTAATTATTATTTTTTTTATCTTAAATTTTAATTATTGTATATTATTAGTTCACATTGTTTATATTATAATTTGTAATTTAAGTTTATGTAAGTTAGTCTTAGCCTTTAGGTTTTGATAAAATAAAACCTTTTTATTATTATTGTTA
Source organism: Argyra leucocephala (assembly GCA_963942445.1). Lineage (NCBI taxonomy): Eukaryota > Metazoa > Arthropoda > Insecta > Diptera > Dolichopodidae > Argyra > Argyra leucocephala. The sequence goes on along the minus strand of OZ012678.1, from coordinate 56,235,736 downwards.
TTATATTATTATTAATTAAACAACAGTCACTAACAATGTCTTTGAAAATCATTCTATTTATCAACCGTAATAGTCTATAAGAAATAAATATCCCTACAATATAAAATATTCCAATAAAAAATAATAATAATATTAATAATTATGAGAATAATAATAATATTAATAATAATAATTTTAATAATAATAATATTAATAATTATAATAATAGTAATAATAATAATATAATGATAATACTAATAATAACAATAATAATAATAATATAATAATAATAATAATATAATGATAATAATAATAATAATATAATAATAATAATAATAATAACAATAATATTAATAAAAACAATAAATAATAATAATAATATATCTACTGAAATCTGTTGTGCATTTAATCTTATTTGATAATAAGTTGAACAGTTGTCAACAACTCTAAAATTTTGCCATTCTCTCAAATTATATGGCTGACATTAATTAACTAGTCTTACTTTCTTGTAAAATATTCTGGGAGTAAGTCATACTTTAACCTAAAATTTATTATTTGTTTAATGCTCATCCAATTTAGTATTTGCAAGATTTCTGAAATTATCGTTCTATAATACTGCATTTTAACAAGATTCATTATCTTATCTTGTTTTTTTTTAAGTTAAACCAAACATTAGGTTTCAAACGATACCTTTATACATGAATGTACATCAGCTTGGACTAATTGAAGGTTGTAGAAAGAAAAATGTCCCATTAAATCCCCAACCAGGAACATTTTGATTAAATTTGTGTGAATATTATATGTACTTAAATTTTGTAGATTGTACGTACTTATTTTTTTGCATTGACGAAACACGTTTGTTAGAATATGGTTCCACATTCGTGAAAATTTGACTATAAACAAATTACGGTAGCTAGTTTTGAGCAAACTGTAGGAATTTACACTGTGTATAGAGTTGGGCACTTCATGACTATCACTTGTTTTTTCGACTGAAATGTTTAAGGGGTGGCATTAGGATTTTATTTCGTCTGAACAAGTGCCTAAATCTACGATATATCTATAAAATAGGGAATGTGAGTTTTTTTTGCACCTTTTACATCCTGCTTTTATGTTCTGATGAGCATGCAAGTATGATTGTTGTACAATTATTAAAATGCGATAATATGAGCGTAATATATCTCTTTTTTCATAGTCACAAAAGAACTTCTACTTCGTATGCGATGAAGAAAATGAATATTTTTACTATTTTTTCTGCAAGAGTAGTCTAATTATTGTTCTAAGAAATTCAGCTTATTATTTATTAAGCCGCCAAAATACTTAAAATACTAAAATAATGATTCTATACTGATTTTAATAGATTATAGTTGAGCTTATTATTAATATAGATATCAGACACAACAGGAACATCATTTTTAATATTTATATACATACATAAACATCCATTTTGTTTTTATGACATTTAGTTTTAACTTGTTCATGCAGAAACCATTTATATTATTTTTACAAGTCTGATGTATTTAAATTTCGAATTAATTCGGCCAAATTGTTACCACATTTATATATGCACGTACAAAAATCATCCGCAAACATAACTTTCGATAAAATTTCAGAACATTAAATAACATATTGAATTTTATTTTTAATAAATTAAAATAATTAAAATATTTTTAATTAATTAAATAAAATTTAAATTAAAATGAAATATAAATAAATTTCATTGCAAATTTTATTACGGATTTAATTGAAAATCAAATTAATATGTCAAACTGACAATTATTTTAATGTTAGAAAAACTTGAAATAAATCCAGACACTTTTTTTTGTCTTTTTTTTCATCTCTAATTAATCAATTCGCTTAACGATAATAATTTTGTATTTATAAAATTGTGTAAAAAAAATACAAATATTTTTAAGTTGAACACTTAATTCAAAACAGTAACAACTTCATAATGAATTAAAAATTATAACTAACATTGCCAACTATAAGATTTATTAAAATAACTCGTAATGATTTTATTGTATTAGTGGCAGTACAAAGTATATAGTTTCCGAATAGTGGCATATATGCAAAAGAGGTAGCAGATGACTTAGCTTGAAATATGTTCGATGAATGATGAATGTTTGTATCAGCTGATTTAAGATTAATAAATCAGCTGATACAAACATTCATATATCTATAAAAGAGGTTTACATAGAGATATATTGATTAGATATAGAAGGGGCTAGTAAAAGGTAAGGTGTACTCTGTCTGAAATGAATTAATGTAGTATAAAACTTCAAAGGAGTTATGACCAGAAATCGATGAAAGCTGAACTGTTATTGAAAATATCATTGAATGAAATGACTTAAGCGTGTGCTACCTGTAGAGCATATGCTAAAATGTGAACAATCTTAAATGAATTTCCTAATTCAAATTCCCGTTATTATAACTATAGGCTTCTCTTACCAGATGCGAATTTGTAACAACGTTCGCTCTGAGGGAGTATGACTTCATATTGAAGAAAAACGTTCGAACGAAAAAATTCTTAAAATCAAAAATCCCAAATTTAAATTGTTAAAAATAAAACAATATTTCCAGATATTAACAACATTTTTAGATTTTTCTAGAAACCCCGAATATAAATTTTTAATGAAAAATTAATAGATTTTGTTGAATTCTAGTATAAAAATACAGATTTTAACTCAGTCAAAGATTTTTTTATTATTTAAGATTTTTTCCCCGACTTTTTCTTAATTAGACTTTTTTTTCAGTATAGATTTGTATCATTATGTTCATCAATTAAGTTTGCTAATGCTAGAGTTAAAGAGTTTATCTTTCAAGCTAAAATGATTGTCCTAAAGTTCTCTAAAATATGTACCTTAACTATTAAGCACTCAATTAATATTATAAACTATATTGAACTGATGTATATGAACTTTAAAATTACAATAAGAAAAAACAAGGTAAATAAACAAAGATCTTATTAACTTAAATAAGCAGAAATCGAGGCAAACAAGGCCAAAATATGTAAACTGTATTGTATAACACTATTCTATTATTCTGATGTATATTAAATAGGTACTGTTATAAACGAAATTCTAAAACAATTATACTGTATTAGACTTATATTATTTTTTCTTTTTATATATATATATAAATAAATATTATAAACATAAGTAACCATCAAATTATAGCTTTTCTAACTATTAAGTATATATTCTAGTTTTGTAAAAATTAAAACGTTTTTGTTAAGATAAAATAATTACGCAACCAACACTGACAGGTTGAAAAACGTTTCACATACCAATCACAGTATATTTTAACATGCATTACTATTTGATATATATACATATACATATAGCTAAATATAGGTAGGCATTTAGTACAAATTAATAAAGTGAAGCGCAACACAACCCAACGCAAACGTAAAATTAAAAAATTAAAAAAAACCGAAAACAAAAGTAAAAATAAATATAAAAAAATATTTAAAAAAAAAAAATAGCATTTATAAGAACAACATTTATTACTTCCAATCTAAATCCCACTTAAATTACATTAAAGCAGGTAACTACAAATTACCACTTTTTCATTATTCCAGTGCAATGCGTTTGTAAGTAAGATTTAATTCATAAAATCGTTTTTTTTTTTTTTAATTTGTTTGCACAGTTTTAAATACGATACCGAAAAAGAGAAAAATTATAAATGTTTTATTTTACAGTATAGGTCATTCGCCTGTCTAATATCTTAAATACATACAACAATTTCTTTTCTATTTGTTTTCTAACCCGGAATAGTCGACTTTTAATCTTACAATAATTTTACATACAGCCCTGTACATTCATTGCGCTAATTGTTAGCATATACAAAATATACCAAAAATGTGACCAACACTAAATTTGGACAGACAGAATTAATTTTTTTTATTAAAATTTGACTTTAATAAAAATCACAAAAAAACAAACTTGAAACATATTTTTTGGGGCAATCATTTGAAATTGAAATTGTTATTGGGTTTTCAATGGTTTATAAAAAATATCAGTTTAAAAGCGAGTCCACTATATACTGCTGAAAACAAATATTTTAATCAGTAGGAATTAAGAGCGCATGTCATTCCATCACTGAGCTGGGTAACAAGGAGTGAAAGGATTTAAAAATTTTATTTGTATTAAAAGATACAATTTACATCTACATCGACTTTAACAGAGTCGGATTGAAATTTTACATATCTAGTAGGATTGATGCAAATGAACAATACCATTGAATTGGATTTTAGAATGGATTGATTGGATTGTATATATTATAAAAAGATATGGCAAAGATATGAAAATTATGTTGTCTTTAGAAAAATTAAACTGGGAAACAATAAAATCGCATTAAAGTGAGGGTTGGTCCGACGGTCCAAAAGTCCGGACCAAAGACCTTGAACAAAAAAAAATAAAAACAATGTTTATTAAAAAAAAAAAAATTATTGACATTTTCGTTTTCGGACAATGTTTTTGTTCAAGGTCCTTGATATAATAATGATAGTTTCGGCCCCAGTTTCTTGGACTCCGAACCTATTGTCATCATCACATTTAAGGGCTATTGTACTGATGACAAGAAAAATAATTTCATGGTGTTCGCTCCCGACACTTGAAACGCCGGATCTCTTGTTTTTATAGTCAGGGACTGCTGCCCCAAGCCCCAGCTACTCATTTATTAAAACCATGTTTTTGCCGACAACAAACGCAGACCGCAAAAATTTAGCAAACTTTTTGTCCTTACTAAATTTGGTTTTACTGTATTAGGTCTGAATCCCTTATTAACCTATATTATGTGACCTTGAGTCACGGCTCCATTAATGATAATGACTAATGCAGTATTGAGCCTATTCCAATCTCCTTACAAAAAGTTAACAATCTAAATTAAAATTCAAAAATTAAAATGGCATCAAAATTATAAGACGACAGCATGCTAAAAAAATATCATAACAAGAATTTAAATTCCCCGTATAAAATTAATTTTATGCAACCGCAATGCAACTAACTGCGAATTAAAAAAAAATGTATATATTTTTAATTACAGATTTATAAATTCATAATTTCTTAAAAAACTTATATTTAAACAATAATTATAGTATCCGATTAAATAATACAAGTTATATTTAAACATTTTAGTTATTACCATAACATTTGTGTTATTTTTATTTTATATTAAAATTTACAATTTTTGCACGGTAAAAAAATTTAAAAGTTATCGGTAATTCATGACCAGGATATTCAAATGTATTTTGAATAAAATGTCAAAATATTAAAATTAAAGACTTAAATTGCATGGTAAGTCTAATCCTACATTCTTCTAAGATTTGTAAATCAAAAGTTTGTGTATTAATTTGTTAGAGCTTATAAATACTTTTTAAAATTTCAAAAAATAATATAAAAATGTATAATTTATAATACTGACTAATTATTAAGCCTACATTTTCAAATTAAATTTATACTAGTATTCGCCCAGCCGTAGCAATTCGGGGAGATTGATAAAAATCGTATTTAATTTCATTATAAATTGTTTTCCATCATTTCAGTTTATGTCCTTCTGGGTACTATTTATATTTTGTTGTGGAAATTTGATAAATGAACATTTTTGTATGTGAATTATATATGAATTATATAAATTATTATATAAATTCAAAAAAATATTTAATTTCGCTACGTCTCCTTTTAAATATACATCACCTAAAAGAATAATATAATCAGTTTTAAAATGTTGTTTACAGTCAATTGTCAATTTACAGATTAAATATAATGAATGATTCTTCGGCAATTCCACCATACCAGTTGTTTATAAAAACAGTTATTATTTTATTTTAGTATAAATTAAAATAAAAGATTCTAGGTTTGTAAGAAACGTTTTTTTATGATTATTTGATTTGATTTTTGACTTTTATTGATCAAAAAATAGGTATAAATTGTTTCTTATATAGAATATACAAGCTTATTACAAGCTAAATCTATAAGGGTAGTCAATTTACACAATATATTGAAATAAATAAATACATCCCTGAAGAGCATAAACTTCGAATTAATAGTGAGATAACTTAATAACTAGTTATTCCATCACAGTCGGTACCATGACTTACTATACCCATCATACTATCCCATCCTGTTATACTGCTTTCTATTTTTTCTCCCCCCTTTTTTAAATTGTGACTATACAGTATTTTGACATGTAAAAATTTTACAAGTAATATTTAAAATATTTTTGTAAATATCAATTTTGATGAAACGTTTCGACCTATAATTAAATTCATTTGAAAAAAGAGAAATTGTATCATACAAATAAATTCATTTAGCATATATTTTGTCAACAATTACGTATGTAATAATAATAATAATACTGTAACATAGAAACAATATGCAAAATATATACCAAATAATTACTATACATATTATAAAAAAGGCCTACATTCCGAAAATGGAAAAAGACATGTAGTTGGCCTGCAGAACAACTGTTCCATAAATAAATTAATAAATACATTACGAATGTTCCTAACAATATTTTAGGTAATTTTATTTTAAATTTCTGATACACCTAGACTCTATTATAAAGTATAAATTTTCATTTTCGAATTTAAAAGCCTGCATTTTTATTCTGAAAAAAATTATATATGTTAATTTAATATTTACAATTAGCAAAAATATTTTATATAGTATAAGAATAGTATTCTTCTTAATAGTTAAAGTACCATACTAACTAATACTGGACAGTCAAGTCCAATTTTAATCCTCTTAATTGTGTCGTGAAATTTTCACCTACCTATAGTAGCTACTTTTATATAAAAATAAAAACAAATAATTTTACTAAATCGTTTTTGAAATTTTTAAATATCAATTAAATAAATCAAATTCAATTTATAAAATTAAAAAACTGCTATGAAGAAACGGCTACATATACATACTTATATACACATAGAATAAAAAAAATATAACATTAAATAATTTTTATTTATTTTTTTTTATTTGAACTGGTTTCACTTCAATTTAAGATTCAACGCACCTGTATACCAGGTATATTAATAAAAACAACAACAAAAATCATATATGCTTAGTTAAATACGAAGTAATATTATTTCCGTTTGATTGAATTCCGTATTAAAACGGATTTAGTCAATCATTTGTTTTTGTTATTGTTTTTCTTTTAATTTTTATACGTATGACTAAAATACACTCGACGAGGATTTATCTCAGAGATATTCAAGTACATACATTCAAACATATATATATATATATATATATATATATATATATATATAAATTAATCGTAACAATTTTAATGATATGACATTTTTGATCATACAAGTGTTACTTTTATTAACTTTATTTATTATACTTTATTGTTATTGTTATACTTGCAACATTTATTTTATTCGACAGGTATAATTTCAATTTTAAATGTGGTGTTTAATTATTCAGACACACTTTAGAAATCTTAGCAATTATGCTTAATTCTAATTTGAAAAGGGCATAACATTTTTCTTATTTTTTTTTCTTTTTTATTTACGTTATGATTAACGTATTTTGTCTTTCTGTTTATAAACAATTTGCAATTTTTTTATTATCGTAAATAATACGATTAATTTAAAATATTCCTTCTTTACTTTGTTAATAAATAATATATATATATATTAAAATTGAATTGAATAAAGAAATTTATTTATCGAAATTTAAAATTTCGAATTACAATGATATCGACAACGAAATTATATATATTTTGTTATAAACGGTTCAGCAGTTTAATGTTGCTAAAAACATCAACAACTTGTGTTATATCTACAAATGTTGCACCGTTACAAACATACCATTATCTATTGTATATTTGTATATTTGTATATTTGTATAGTATATTTGTTCTAAAGTGTTGTGGAAATAGCTGACTCAGTACCGCTGTTTATTAAAAAAAACATAGTGATTGTTTCCAGATCCAATTATGTTATTTGTGGTCTTTCCATCTACAGCTTTTTCATATAAATACTTGTATTTTCGACATTGAGTTCACAATTGATATTGTTCTATAATTACAATATAAAAATTTTGAGCCCAATATAGTTTTCATGTAAGATAAATATAATAAATTGTAATGTGTCACTAACTTAACAACTTATCTTAACCGAATGAAATTATATTATTGCAGGTTATTCCGAAATCTAATTTTAAAATTGTTAATAACTTTAAATAAATAAGTTAGAGTTAATTAAGAATTTGAATAAATAAAATAACAATTAGCAACATTTAAATTTAAAACGAAAAGCAACAATTAAATTTAAATATGTACATATATTATGTGGTAAATTTATGAAATCTATAGTTATATGTAATCACCTCACCGGTATACACCATATATATACATATATCCATATATACATATATCCATATATACATATATCCATATATACATATATCCATATATACATATATCCATATATACATATATCCATATATCCATATATACATATATACATATATACATATATACATATATACATATATACATATATACATATATACATATATACATATATACATATATACATATATACATATATACATATATACATATATACATATATACATATATACATATATACATATATACATATATACATATATACATATATACATAAATACATGTATACATACATACATATATATATATTTACATATATCCATATATTCATATATACTTAGTCCAGTGTCTATATATATATATAGACACTGGCAAGCTAATATAAGTATATAAAAATGGGTTAAATTTGAAAAAGTGATAACATTTATTAAGATTGCTTGTAATTATCTACATAGTAGCCGTATCAGCTTATCAGCTTTTTAAGAGGTAAAGGAACCGTTATTTGAAAATAAAAAGAAAATCAAAAAAATCGATTGGTAACTTTCAGCTTCCAGAAGGGACCGGAAAGGGGTTTTTTAAGCTCAAAATTCGCCGAAATCGAGATTTTCAAATTATAAGAAATACTTTTTTTATGCAAATTCGGATTCTACGTCAAAAGATTAAAAACTTTTGTTAGAAATTTTTTTTTATATATATAATAAAAAGAGGTATCTTAGGAAATATGAATCTCAACATTTTCCCAATGTATTAAACTGATATCCACACGATGTTGTTAACAAACAATTTTTAAAAAAAACAATTTATGTGGAGTTGCACAGTAGATACCCTAGTTATTAACATTAAGTACACAACATGTTGATGCAATCAAAAATTGATAAAAACTATATGCAAAACTGAAGAGATAGTTTTATTTTTCAACAATAACTTATTCAATATCAAGATGTACAATAAGAACATATACATCTTACACGGAGTTATGAATAAAGACAGGATATTAACTGATATGGTAAAAAATTTTTTAAATTTTCAGACACTTACATCCATCAGCTTTCAAGAGAAAAATAAAAATTTAATAAGACCAAGCAGGAAGAATCTTAAAACAATCAAATATACTTAGGTATTAAAATTTTTTGGTTGAAAAAACCAATCGGAATAATCTCAGGACTGCTGAGGGGTTCCACAATCCATTTCATTCTATAGATTAGAATATGGCAGATTTGAACCATTTACTAGAATGATTCGTGAAGTAAATTCTAATTTAAGCTTTTTCGACCGCAATGGATGAGTTGGGATGATTAGTAGACTGTGGACTGCGTACGAATATACGTAATGCTAACTAGCTAAATTAATTTTTCGTCCCATATATTGATTTTGTTTTCGTTTTTCTTTCATTTTTTTTATTTTTAATTATTTTAATTAGTATTAACTTAGTCTTTTAACTTATTTTAAATATTTATGATCTACTAAGAGTCTGTTATTTCTACTCTACTAACAGCATGTCTTTTATTTTTTTTTATCTAAAGATCTCGGGTTCTATTGTAACGTCACTGAATGATGATAAATATTTCACCAAAATATAACAAGCTTTCGTCTCTAATAGAGGTCTATAATTTGCTTGCTCTAAGCATTAAATATATGAAATTATTCAAATATTACCTTAATAAATACAAGTCCCAATCAATAGCAACTGAATGATGTCTCGTAAGTTTATTTAGTAAATTATTCAAGTTCACCATAAATCATTTTGTCTAGACCTTATACTCGAACTGTAAAATCAAACATGCACAAAGAAAATAAATAATTAATAAACATCTACTCAGCCAAATGTTGACAAAGACAAACTAAATAAAATTAGTCGAACAATCACTGTTTACAGTACCAATGTTAGCTTTGAAGCAAACTCAATATTCTTTTGAATACCAGTGAGTTCGATAAGAACTAAAATTAAGTCATGAGAGAAATTTAATGTAATGGAACATATTGTAAATTCCTATATGGACTACGATGTTATTACGCAAATTAGATGCAAATTTTATCATTTGAAATTTTCAATTACAAGTTTTATATTAAAAATTTGAAGGAGCTACGATTCAATAGGTTATATGAATTTCATATCGAATCCATTTAATTATGCTGAAAATATAATTTCAAGTATTTTACAGTGAAATCAATTTAATTAAAAAACACACACAACAACAATAATTACTAATTAGAATTGTAGTACACAATTTATTTTAAATAACCCAACACCTCTTCAGAACAAGCTATGCTGTTTATACCAGAAAGAACAACTTTGCAAAAAAGAAATTTCATATTTCGACAATCTTAAGGAGATTTTTAATCGATTTATATTTTCAATGAATCCCAGGTTTGTACAGAAATAACATTTAATTAAAATAACTACATAAATATATATAATATTATTTATTTTAATTTAATTTCTGGTTTAAAAAATAATTATAATAATATTTTAATTTAAGATAAATATAAAAAATCAAAACTGATAACTAACTGATCCATCCGGTATGTAGAACCTGCTTGCACAAGATCAAAATGTGTATAAAAATGCAGAGAAATTTTATAATTTTTGTTCTTCTATAGACAGTGATTTTGAACAAATCGGAAAAACGTAACTGTTAATAACCTGCAATGACAATTTGCAAATAAATTCAGTCATTTAAGAAATACAGAGAATTTATATACATAGTTCTGAAACCGACGGCGGTCTATATATATATATATATATATTGTCGAACTCCATTAATTCAATTATTTGTACAATGAAATGAGCATACTAACGAAAATTAAATTCAAGAGAGTGTGAAGTGGTTCGAATTAAATGGAAACAAATCTTCCAATCCAGACCTGAAAATACAATATGTTGAAATCGAATATTCATTAAGAAGACAGTTTAAACTTTTTAAACTTATTACAGACTTAAAAAAATTTCAGTTAGCCAACTAAAAAAATAAATCCACCCAAGATCAGCATTCAGAGATCAGAGATCAAAAGGTAAAAAAATACCAAATCGGATAGCGTAAAGGAGAAGTTAAAAAATTATAACATATTGCGACGACAACAAAAAACTATAAATATACAAAAATATTTGAATATCCTAATTTGATATAAACATGTGTTTGTGCACCTAATCATTTATTAATAGGTCATACAATCAAATTAATAAAATTACTGTCAATATTAAACAAACACTTAAATTATTCATCAATTTTTATCAATAATAATTTATTTTGATTTTGATTTAATAATTTAGTATTCATTTCATATAGTTTTAAATTAATTGAATATACGTACAAGCCCTAATAACTATTAATTGGTATAGTCATATATTTTTCGTAAACAATTTTTGAACCCAATATTAAACATATTTCTACTTACTTATCTAGCGTACTGTACTATTATACTATTTTGATATCTAATTATGTTAGCATCTGGAACTATAAGAAATTTGAAAAAGAAATGAAATAAATCTATACGTTGGAACAAATAACAGTAACATGTTGTTAAATAAAGTATTTTGACCCTTATTAATTGGTACAGTGAGATAATTTGATGTAAAATAGATAATATTCAGTTACATTACCCTTCGTTTTAATAATACTGCTTGCATTCTATCAGGCATGATTCATATTAACTTCTGACATTCATCCGCAGCAATGAAATTCCATATTTCTTCCATAATTTTCTATTTTAAAGCTCCGATTGTTGGTTCCGGATCATTTCTCAACCGGCGTTTCATGATTGTCCATAATGATTCGATTCGTAAGTTTAAAAAAATTTGTTTTGGAAAAATATATAACTCTACCAATTAACCGTGCTTAGAGTCGTATTATATATACATATGCAGCTATATTCAGAATGTAAATAGTATAACATTAATTTATTGATATAATATTGGCCTCGAGTGTAATCGTGTTGTCAAATGCATAATTGTAGAACTTATCAAATATCAACCTAGGAAATATAGGTTCGAATTTCACAATTTTTACTGAAAAACAATTGTCTATACATATGTATATGTATGTATATAATGCACGCGATTAGTTTGTGTTATTTATTACAATATAATAACCTATTTAGACCTCGTAGCTATAATAATTTTAATTAATTTATTTTTAATATATGAATTAAAATTCAATATGAAATAATTAAAATAAAATTAATTTGAAATAAACAAAAAACTTGTTATATTAAATGATTTAATTAATAAAGTATATATACATATATATCACAATTTATATTTACTTCACCTCTTCAATATAGATCAAATGGTATCAAATTATTGCATTATCATAGATCAAATAAGATCAAATATATTATTTCTGTAATAATTTCTGTAATTCAATTCATTTAAAATTTCAGTTTGACTGACACTTCTATACTACTATGTAAAGACAAACTAAATGTTTATTTAACGTAGAATTTTTTAACATCTCCTGTACAGATCTACATACCTAACCTATACATTTACCAATGCTCGATTAAATTATTAATGATTTACATTCAAATGATTTGAATTAACTTGCTTAAATTTTATACTGAACTGCAAGTTAATTGTAAATATTATTTTGAATGATATGTGATGTAAAAAATTATAATTCTAAGAGTTTAAAAATATATTTCGAAATAATAATCAGTAAAATATAGACAAGAACTGGCTTTATTTCAGAAAATATATAATTATACATTTAATTTGTATGAGTACAAGTTTATAAAGTCCGGTACAAATATCTGAACTATTCCACAACTGATTGTCATTATTATTATTTTAAATGATAAATATTTAAAAGGAGACGTAGCGAAATTAAATATTTGTTTAATTTTTCTAATTAGAAATTTCAGTTTGGAATTTCATCCCATTTATAGGTATAGTAACATGTTAAGATAGAAAAATTTTAATTTATCAAATTACCGCAACCCATGTACATATAGCTTTTTTCTTTTTTCCCCAGAATTAAATTTAAATTTTATTTTTAAATAAATGATTACATATAGGTATGCGGTTGTTGTCTAAGAAAAATTCAATGAAAAAATTATATATATGTATATAGGTAGTACCAAGAATAAATTGAAATTATGCAAAACAATCAATAATGAAATGGAGTTCGATAAAACTTTTTTCAATTTCTAGGAGCGGGCGAATATTAGTAATTCATTGTTTTAGAAACAAAAGAAAGAAATTAAATCTTCAATTAACCATCAACGATCTGAGCGGGATTCAAAAGCAATCTTCTGATTATTAGTTATATGCTATAACCATACTATATCACTTCGGTCTACAACAGGAGGTATTTCAAATAATCAAACTCGAATATTAAGATGAACCTACATTCCCCAGAACCTATTCACCGATCTGTTGTGACGATCAAGTCAAAAAATTATTAAAAATTCTGTTCTTTCAATAGATTTAGGAATGTACTGGCTGCTTCAATTGTAGTTATCTGAAAAAAAAAAATAAAAAACAAGCGAAATATCATTAGAAAGCTGATGACCCGAACAATTTATCAGTACATATACCGTTTGGGAAGGAGCTGTTATTTTAAAATTTAAAAAAATATTATTAACTAAATCGATGGTGCTCTATCGATTGGTAATATTTTCAACTTCCGGGAAGGACCGGGAAAGGCTTTCTTAAGCTCAAAATTCGCCGAAATTGGCCGAAATCGAGATTTTCAAATGGGAACAGGTATTTTTTTTTTTGCAATTTCCTTTTCCGGTCCTTCCCGTCGTAAAAGGCTGATACGCATTCTCTGGAACACCCGGTGTAGTAAAAATTTAGTAGCAATCGATGAGGTACCGGAAAAACTCTACATGATAGATCTGATCTCTTAACTTTATTATAGGAGTGCAATTAATAAAAAAAAATTTTTTTTAAAATGACATTATGAGAATGAACTACAATCTCGAATCTAAAGTTCATTTTAACAAATATTTTGGCCTTGTATTTTATAACCGTAACGCCCGTAACTAGTTTTTAGTTTTTTTTTTTGTTTTATAAGGCTATCACGTCATATGAAAAGTCTAACAGAATAGAAAAGTATCACTTCAGCAGCGGTTATTTTCACACGATCTCACACGATGTGTCTAAGAGAATATAGGTGGATGTTTTCAATCAATAAGATTTTAAATACAAACATGGTGTTAATCAAACAGCTGTCAGAACTACCTATACAACTACTTCGTGTACCAAGTTAATTACAGTTACATTATAGAACGTAGATATTAAATTAAATATACAAACTCAGATAAAATGATATTGAAACAAGGACAAAATTTGTATGCCTAATATACCACGTTAATATAAACATAATGCGCTGCTCTTATATAATTTTATATTGATCTGTGGATGTTTTTTTAATATTACAAATAAATTATACATAAATTTTAAATTATAGACGATAAGTATACTTTCTATATATACAATCAATTCTCTTACAAAATGTAATGTTCAATTATCAGCATTAGATAATCCTCAAAACTTAAAAAAAATATTTAAAATGAAATAAACAAAAATTGACATCTTTATACTTCCGGTATTTTATTAAATACATTACATATGCGTACATACATATGTGTATACATATATAAAAATTAATATGATTTTCTAGGATCACATTTAGGAGAGGAAATTTCATTCAGTTTAATATCAGTTACACAACTCAAACCTTTATTTTGTTTTTAAATTCAAAAATTTAAATCTTTTTTAAAAGACACGCACACTACCATGAAACTGTTGTTGACATGACATTTTTTTTTTATTTAATTTTGATTGTTTAATTTTTTGACATTTCATTTTCCTTTAAATTTTATATTATAGTAGAACAGAAGAAATGATTTAATTTTTATGGCTTAATAGGTCAAATGAGGTTAATAGGATCAAAAATGTTCATCAATGTATGGTTGAGGACAATTTCGATGATGAAATTTTATTTGAATGGGCCCTAAAACAGTTAAATTTTTAATGTTTAAATTTGATTTTTTTTAATAACAATTTTAAAAAATAAAAACACAACAAAATATGAACATAAGAGAAATCAATTTCAAAATTTAATTTTTCAATTCTTGTCCAAATTGGAATTTTTCAGATTAATTTGATAAAAAAAAAATACTCTGTCAAAAACTATTGCGTTCCCCCAATTAAATTTAATTTTGAAAATCTTTAAATGACAAATTTTTTTTTTTTAAGAACAAAATAAATTTAGAAATTATTAAGGAATTTTGTAAATTAAAAAAAAAAAAAAAACATTTAAACATTTCAATTTGTTAATCTGATAATTGGGGAGAAAAGAAGTCAAATGTAATCTGAAATATTTAAGAGCGAGAAATGAGATTTCCAATTAGGAATTTAGTTTTATAATAAGATTTGTTTTAAGGTTTGAAAAGGGTTTGAAAACAAACACACATATAGTGCTGATTATGATGTATCAAAAATAAAATAATAATTTTATAATAACTAAAAATTAATTTTGTAAGTCTGATGAGTTCAAGATTTAAAAATTTATTCATTTGTAAATTGTTTCAAGAACAAGCCCAAGCACACTATAAAATAAATTTTATTTTTTGATTTTTAAAAAGAAATCTAAAATGTAAGTTGGGGGGAGTATAAAAATATTTGATTTGGAATTTTAAAGCAGTTGAGCTAGAATTTATTTATTTATTTCAAGCTTAAATCAAGCTTAAATCAAACCAGTTACAAATAATATTTACTTATAGATCTACAGTGCAAATTTACAAATTTAAAAAAGTTAAATAATTGTAAAAGAGAGAAAATAAATTACAATTAAATTTTATTATTAAATTCTGATTCAGAATTTCTGAACATAAGTTCTTAATACTAAATGAGAGTTTAAGGTGTAGGATTAGGATTGAGATTTGTTTAGTTTGTGAATTGGTACAATTATTTTTTTACAGCCTTTGAATGAGAGAAGTCAATTACGGCCTTGTATTTATTTCCCATTATTAACATTCTATTAATGGGTTCATATCTACCATAATGAGTTCTATGATAAAGCATGGTGAAAAGGTTAACGGATCTAAGTCGAGAATTATTGTTAATAAAAATTTTATTAAAAATAGGTGGAGAAATAATGCATTGCCTTTAATAATTTCAACAACAAAGATTACATCAGCAATTTGCCTTCTTTTCTGCAGGGTGGACAGAAGAATTAAATTTAGACTATGTTCGTAAGATGGCAATCGAATCGGATCGGAAGATTATGGAGTGCAAATTTTTAAAACTTTTTTTGAATGATTTCGATTCTTCGTATAAACTTGCAGTACCGTACTTAATTAAGCACGAAAAGGTGATTCTACGTGGTGATAAGGTGATAAGTTACTGTCAAGAACATAAAAAAAAATTAACATCATAGAATGGAGACCATACTTGGCTAGCATACTCCAAGTTAGGTCGAATCAATGTTTTGTACAGAGCTTTTAAAATATAGGGATCAGAGAATTATTTAGACCAACGCTTTATAAACCCTATAGCAAGGAATTTGATTTATTTATAATGCAGTTCAAATGTAACTTAAACGTTAACTTATTGTCGAAGTACACTCCGAAATCTTTAATGGAATTAACTCTTAACTGATAACTCTGGCTTGAACTCTTAACAATAATTCAGCATTAAGTGAATAATTGTAAAATATTAGTTGGGAACGACTTGTATAGCACATTAAAGCACACTTTTTAATGTTAAGTAGTAAATTATTATTGTTAGACTAAATATAAAAATTGTTTAGATCAGTTTGAAGTAGGCATGAGTCATCAATGGACTTTTTTTTTTTAATTTTCATATCATCTGCATAAATTTGTAGTTCACTATTTTTAATCACAGATGCAGCATCATTCACAGAAATAATGAATAGAACTAATAGAAGAGGTCCCAAGTGACTCCATGAAGTGACGAATTATGATTTCAACGTAGGCGACTTAAAATAAGAATTTATAGGATCTATCAACTAAATATGAATTGATCCGGGAAACCTATATAGCTTTCTTGATTTCAGTAATATTATATACTATATGAGGCAAAATGTCAAAAGCTTAGCTAAATGACATCTGTTTATAGGCCTTCCTCCATATTATTAATAAAGGCTAACGTTGCTTTGCTACAAGGTTAGTTACCACGGATTTACTTTTTATAAATCCGTGCTGATTATGATGTATTAGAAAAGGAGCGTATAGTGATAATAAACAGAATCAAACACAGTTGATTCAAACACTTTAGGAATTTAAGATAATTTGGCAATAGGACGGTAATTAATTACCTCATCTTTACCATTTTTTTTGTGGATAGGTTTTACAAAAAGCTTTTTCCAAATTAACGGAAAGGCACCAGATTGAAAGGAAATATTGAATAAAATGAATTATGTAGAAGCATCAAGTGACCTGTAACACTTTTTTAAGATAGATTCCGGAACCTCATCCGGACCTGGACATGTATATTATTATTATGATTTGTTCAATATTTTTCTACGAGACTTTCACTAATACGGCAATTTAAGAAAGTAGTTTTTAGATAATTATCCAAATGATCAAATTGGTTGTCATTAGGTGTAAAAACAGAAGTATAGAATATTAGGAGGTGGCAAAGAAATCCAGGAATATATTCAGATATAGTCTTCGCGTCACTATACTAGATTTGCTATTAAATAATGTCGGTATTCGTTATTTGTTATTCAGATATTTGGATTTTAAGATACTTAAGTTACTTCAAATTGATTCAATTTTCGGGTTTAAAAACACCAATTTAGGCTATTAAAATTCCTTTTTGATCAAATTTTCATAAATTTGGAAAAATATTTCAACTAATTATAACTTATTTATTTTTATCCATTTACAATACAACTTCACAATTCTTAACTTAAATGACATCTTATTTATAGTAATATGAATTGAGAATGATTAATACAGTATATTAGGAGCTCCACTAGTATTGTATAGTGCTATTACAAATAAATTTCAAATAATTGACTAATTAATGAATTTATTTATTTATTTGTGGTAAAAATACAAATTATTTATTTACAATTATTTACAAGTTATTTAAATGTTTAATTATACTCTATTCATACTATGGCTAATGGTTATCACTAATTTTGGGGATACTTAGTTGTATTCATGATTACCTAGTTCTCTTTACATATAAATTACTGTTAAATCATACTTCTTAAAATACTTGATAGCGAGATAACCTTGTTTAATTTCAGTGTTTATGCCTTAAAATTTTTCATATAATTAATTTTTTTTCAATTTGAAGGGAAATATTTCATACCGCTGCAGATGAAATGCTAGAAGAAATGTTTTACAATATTTTTTAAACAACAATTTAGTAATTTGAAACAGTTAAACTTTATGCTTACAAAATGGGTTCCTTTAAAACGAAAAAATAGATAATTTTTATAAATTTAGAGTTAGTATTCAAATAACTGTAATTTAGCATTTTACAGATTAGCATTTCTTCTCAGATTCACCCTGGAGATAGTCTCGACGCTTTTAACGCGCGTCATTTATGAATTTTCACAGTAAAATCAAATTTTTTTTTTGCTGATAATGTCAAAGCTTTTTAAATGAGTGAAGAAATGTCATTCAGTTCTATATACCTAAAAACATAATTCATGATGTCCAGTGAATAATGTTACATATTTTGTTATTATATGATCATATTTTTACGAACTAAATTAATTATTTCTTCATCTAACCCCATTTTTGATTTTTAAATAGTGTTTTCGGGTTTTTTTTTATTTTTAAATATTTAAGCTATGCTAAACAAAATATTTAAACTATGCTATGCTAATTTCAAGACTTCAAATCTGACATCTCACGCCGTATACGCCGTGAAAAGTTCAAACAAATTCAACTTTCTCACGATAAATTTTTTACGGAGATTTTTCTTGTCGAGATTATCTCCAGCATCAAATTCAACGCAAAATTCTGTCAATATACAATTCGATCAACCTCAGAAAATGTGATTGAAAATTGTAAAGACTAAATTGAAGTTGTTCAAAAAATATAATTCAAATTAGGCAATATTCAGTAAATTGAATTTTAACGGTTATTATATGGTTATGCTAACAACAAAAATTTGCAGCTATGTATACTAGGTGTTCCTTTTAATTTATTTTATTCATGACCCTAGCATACCCTAGCCGTATAGTCTTATAACTTACACTAAAATTTAATTTACAATATAGTGAAAATTATCTTTGACAAGACAGTTAAAATTTGTCTTTGATTATGTTACAGTCAAAATGTTACAGAAAAAATTTTTTTTTCACTAATTTCAAAAATTTATTTTAAGTAAAATAAAATGTCGACATAGGATGCAATATTCACAATGAAATTTGCTGAAAAATTTAATATTAAAAATAGGGATATGATAAAACTTCAATAAATAGATTTATAAAATTTATAGGGAAAAAAGTAGAAATATTAATAAAAGAGCAGATGAGAGATCAAAATAAAATTCCCATTTAATATAAAGTTTTTGTATATTGTCGCTTTTATATAATAAAAAATAAATAACATTGCAAACTAAAGTAAATCAAGTAAAAACGACGTTCTTTTGAAAATTAAAAGTGAAACAATATAATTATTCGATTTAATACTTTGTTTATCTATAACTATAAGTGAATTAATTCCAATTTTGAGGATAGCGGATTAAAACAAGCCTTTAATAGGATGTTTATTCAGCGTTGACAAGTTGGATATTAAATCCTGGAACTTCATTTATGGAATACTTATAAGTTAAAACGAAAGACGACTGTTCAAATAATTGAAAAATAGAAAAGTATTGAATTTCTACCTCATTATTTGGAAGATATTTAATTGGACCTGAAATTGGATTTTGTAAAATGAAAATATTAGATACTCCACTATTTTACAAAAAATAATTATAATAAGTATAGATTTACAATATATGTGTACCTACATAAGTAAAAATTTTTTTATAATGTACAAAAAAATAAATTAAAACTAATAATTTTAATAAAATCATGTGTAAATTGTTATTGACATTGAAAATATTTGAATTTGAATTTAATTACAACTTACAACATTTTGTAAATTATTCATTGGAAATTTTATTTCTTTTACATAGTAAAAGTTTGTTTACATCATTCGTTTGTTTTGTTTTTTTTAATATTTAATTTTTTTAGCCGACTATAGTTTAGCAGTATGAACGATAGTTTTGTAATCCAAGTTAAAATTCAATTATGTATACCTATCAAATATTTTAAACTTCTATATAATATTTACACCCTATGACAAAAACAAAAATTTAATAAAAATTAAATTAAATCGTAAATCCAATGTAAATCGGAAATCCAAATGTTAAACATTACTTAACTAGGTACTTCTGGTTATAATTAGTTATAATTTAAATTATATGACCAATTAATATTAATAAAGAAATTAATAAATAAATAAATTCAAAATACATTGGCAACACTTTTGAATCACAACAAAAAAATAAATCCATAATTTAACTAATAGACTCAATTACATTATTTTCAATTACATAGGCTAGTTAGCATGTCATACTAACTTCAACTTGTTAAATTGGATCATTTTGGACGATAATTTTTTTTTGTTATTATTATTTTTTAGATGATCTAAATAATTATTTAATTTTTTTTATTTTTTTTTCTTTGATTTTTATTTTATAAAATGATATTTTTCCACTTATTTAAATCATGTAATTATTTTAATTTGAATTTAGTTGATGTTTTTTTTTCTATATATTGCTGAAATTATTATTAAATTATTAAATCTAATTAGTAGTACACATAACTCAATAATCGTATAAGTAGGCTATGCGGTATATATATATGTATAATTCAATTTTGTATTATTTCATGAAAATAATGAGGTGGGGGTATATCAAAAAGAAACATTAATTTCCAACTTATAATAACTTTAATTTGAAAAAAATTAAAATTACAGGAAATTGTAAAAAGGCATATGGGATATGTAATAAGAATAGTTAAAAAAAATATAAATTTATTAGAAATTAATTATATACAAATTTATAACTATACATACTTTTATAAATAACGTATAAATATATTGATAAATATAAAAAATAAAAAATTATATAATTACCGTTACTGCATATACTATGACTGTCTATATCGCCGTCACTATCACTATCACCATCATCATGTCCACGACCTCCACTATCAATACTACTATTACCACCACCTGGTCCTAGACTTAAATCTCTTGGACCTTGTGGTGATGGTGATCGTCCATGATCATCATCTAAATCTCTAATTTGATGATGAAATCCTAATCCATGTGTTAAATGATGCTGTTGTAAAGCATGATGATAAACAGCAGCATGTAAACCATTTGTATTATGATGTTGATGTTGTTGTTGTTGCTGCTGCTGCTGGTGTTGTTGTTGTTGTTGATGATGATGTAAAGCTGTTGCTGTTAATACTGGATGATGTGAATTTAAATGATGATTAAGAGAATTATGATGATGATGATGATTATTATTATGATGTCCATTTTCAATTGGACTATTACGATTACCACCATTACTATTTGTCATATTACCATTTAAAGCAGCAGCAGATGCAGCGGCAGCTGCTGCTGCTGCCGCTGCGGCACTACCCGCCAAAATATCATTAATCATAAAACGTGAACGTGGTGGTTGTAATACTGCCATTGAACCACGTTGTACTGGTACTGTCATTTCAATTGATGATGTTAATGCAGTATTATTTTTACTGCTATTAATTAATTTCTCAATTTTTGATGTCAGTTTGATAAATTTTATTTACACATAAATTAAATTAAATTTTTTTTGTTTTTAATAAATTTCTATATAAATTTTAATTCAATTTTTTAAAAATGTAATTTATAACAACATAATGTATATATAATGTTTTTTATTATAAATTTTAATTCTTATTAGACTTTTTTCTAAATTTTGTTTTATAACCTATTTTAAAAAAAAATATTTTTTTCCGATTTTAAAGTAGCGACGGTAGTTATGTCGCTACTTTTTTATTCAGTTTATAACGGTAATATCTTTTTTTAGGTATAGATAGTTGAAATCGATATTATTGGCAATGTTTTTATTTTTTTACAAAAGTTGTATTAAATTACTAGGTATAGATAAGATAATTTTAGTAAATTACACTAAATTAAAACATAACTTTGTTATTTACAATTGACAGTAACAAATTTAAAATTTAAATCAATGCAAGTCATACCTACATATTATAATTTTAACTAAACATTCTATAATAATTTTGAATTATAAAGTAGTACCTAGGTACATAAGTATTTGTTTTTATCATTTGAATAAATTAAAATTTGAACACTTCAAGTCTCAACTTAAGTAAATATATTTATTTTAAAAATCCAATTATCATTTAAAAAAAATCATTTGTTTTTTAATTTAATTTTCTATAGTTTTTTTTTTTAATTATATTCTAAAATAAATAGGTAAGTAATTAATTTTTAATTAATTATGTAAAACTTTTAATTTGCATTTTCGTTTCGTATTTTTTTTTAATTTTTAATTCAATATTAAGATTTTATTAACTAATTAATTAACATAAAAAAAATATTTTGCATAAAAAAATACATTTAATTAATTATAATTTACAAATTTACAAAAATCAATTTTTAAGTCAAAACATTTAACCATATTTATAAATACAACACATTTTCATTTTCATTTATTCTAGTTGACATATGCAAATTATAATTTTTTTTATTATTTCTTTTTCTTTTCAATTTTTTGTTATTATTTTTTTACTTTTTTCCATATACATATGCATTACAAATACAATCGCATAACTACGTGTTTTTAATTACAAAACAAAAACAAGAAAACAAACGAAATAAAAAGAGATAGAACTATTATAGAACCGATAAAAATTTAACATTTAAACCGTACTTGAACGCTGTCAAACCGACACTAACAATTTAGTTTAATAATTCGCTTATCGCCCTCACGGCAAAAAAATATAAAAAAAAAAACCAAAAGAAAATTCAAAAGAAAAAAAAAACAAGAAAATTTTATATAAATTTTATTATTACACAAATAAACATACATACTTTAAAAATATTATTCGTGTAATATAAAAACAAACAAAAAACAAACAAAAAAAAATAATTATTATTATAATAATGTACCTATAGTGTTATATTGAATAAAAACAGGGAATAATGTATATATCAGTATATAGGAAAAATTTATTGTAATAACAAAATATGTAGGTACTTAGGTACGATAAAAAAAATATTTTATCATTACAATTACAAAATATATATATCTACGACATTCATCTATGGATGTATGCATGCATATACATACATATCAATATTTGCACAATATTTATAATTTTTATCTCTTTTTGAACATGATTTGAAAAATTTTACACAACATCAAATCTCGCCATTATCCATTCTGCTAAAATATTAATATATCCATACTAAATAAAAAGGAAATATGTATTAACTTTATATTCATTTATACCATATATAACATCTTCATTGATTATATTATACCACCTATATATCTACTCAATATAATTTTATATAAAAATTTTCCTTTTATATACATAATACATGCCCATAAATACATTTATATATTTCCCTATTTATATTTTACTGCCTATATGGTTTGTATACACAATCATCTCTTATTAAAACATAGAGAGAAAAAATAAAAACAAAAACATAAGAAGAAAAAAAAAATTTAATTTTAATTTTATTCAACGAAATAATTATTATCGTTTTAGCTGTCATCGTCCGTCCCCTTATTAATTATTTTATGTATTTATTTACATTACATATCATATGTAGTGCCAAATTAACAAACTAAAATTAGATTTGAAATAAATAAACAAAAACAACAAAAATAAAATTAATAAAGAAAAAAGTTTTTGCTTCTCATTTTCTTTCAAATTTGATATTTCTCATAATTTACAAAACAATTTGTTTTTTTGTTTATTTATTGTTGTTATTATGTCTTATCGTTTTTCTATTCAATTTACAAATTTCATACCATCATAAAAAAAAATACAACATACATTTATACAAACATATGCAAATTGCATGCACTTTGTATGTGTATAAAATAAATGTTTACAATTATAATTTTTAGCATTCGAATCGATTCGAGTTGAGTGGCACAAAATTAAAAAAATTTAATTATTAATTAAATTACGGCGAAAATTACTCTCAGCTCTAAGCTCAACTCAATATTGGAAGCCTAATTGTATGGAAATAAACATTCATATTTTGAATCCACTCAACGAGACCGGTTGTTTGTATTAATTCCATGGTTTTCATAGTCAGAGAAAAATTTACTAGTTTTAATTACTTACTGTGCTCTATAGTCTATCTATACTATTAAAAACAGATCATTTTAATAAGTTTAGTTTGTAAGCGGAGAATAATATAAAAAAAACTAAAACACAAAAGAAAAGCATGTCCACAACGACACCACTATTAAATAAGATCAGTATAAAAATAGAAAATATAAATAAATTCACCTGAAATACAAACAAGTCATAAGCTACAAGGCATAACAAAATACATAAAAAATAGTAAATAGAAGTAAATAGTGATGTGTAGTAGAGTACCATATAAAAATAAATATATAAATAAAAAAATAGGTATCATTTAACTATACAAAATACAAATTTATAAAAATGCTCAGGATTCAGGAACAAGTAAAACTGGTTTAAATCCAGTTAACATCTCACTTAAATAATAGATATTTTTATTATTTGACTCATGAATCTTGAGCACCGCGGGTAATATTTTTATTATTCTCGCTCCTTCTCACATCGCCACCGTAACCGTAAATCTTCTCTTCGGAAACATGAAAAAATTAAACAACAAAAAATGATTGTGTTATACCAATTACTTCTCTTGCTTGTCTCAAAACAAAATACCTCTTCTATAAAAAAAAAAATTAACAACTAAATTCAAGTTTACTACGACAGTAAACGGTTAATACACAAAAATAAAAACACTTAAATTTTCATTCATATAAAAATTGAAAATTTAATACGGCGAATTCAATTTGAAAAAAAATCTTATAAGATCATATAAAAATTCACACACAAACACAAATTCAACAACACAGTTTTATCAAAATTTACTCTGAAATACAACGTGACAGTAAGCATTACTGTTGCGTTGCTTGATAATTAAATCATATTGTTTTTTTATATGAGTTTCGCATTTCAAATACCAAAACAAATTCGGCGAAATTTTTTACACAGCCACTCGCATGCAAGTATATCAAATCCAACCATTAATCAACAACCAATCAAAATTTAAGTTATAATAAAAAATAAAGTATATAAGGATATATTTTGTTTTAAGAATCGTTGAGTATATGTACTCAGTATATTCTCCAACAAAATTCAATACATTAAAATTTTATATTTTAACTGCTTTCTGCTGCTAACTAAACTTAACATGGTGTAGTGTGTATTGTGTTTGTTGATTAGAATTTTATAATACAAAAATATATAAAAAGGAAAAAACAAACACTTCTACTCTCTTAACAAGAAGTTTGCAAAACAAAAATTCTCTTTAATAATTACGAAATATGATATATAAAATTCAAAAAATGTAATAGACTAAACTGTAAAGATTTTTAACATAATGGAAATATATATAATAAAAAAATATAATAATAAGAAAACAAAATAATAAAAATTTCAGGAATACAAAACAAATACAACAAAAGTAATGAACTTTGTCTTCTTAACCAAGGTATATAGTGTTTATACTTCTATATACCTTGTTCTTAACTAACTTCTTAAGAGAAAATTTTGTACTAGATCATGTTAATTTTTTCCTAAAAATTAGTTGAATGAAAATATTCTTATTAGAAAAATATTCTCTTTAAAATTTAATAAAATAAAAAAATCAATATACAGAAGAAGAGGGCGTATCTAAATAAATTTACAAAATGTTATAAGATGAGCTTGGGTTTGTAATGACGTCATACTATTTTATATACTTCTTTCTTTACCACAAAGAATGTAAAATAAAATAATTAAAGTAAAATAAATATTTTTAAATTATATTTATATTTATATTAAATGAAATATTATAATATAACAAAATTTATAAAACTATGGAGAGTCTAAATAAAAAACACAAGAATATTTCGGTATTTAAATTCAATATTTTAAATATATAAACCCATATGGAATTTCTGTCTAAATTAACATTTAATTATGTATTTATGTATATATATCTATATACTTATATATATTTAAAATATATATTTTTAGATACAAAAATATCTAATTATATTTAGTTTTTTAAATTTATCTATACAACAGTAACATAATACTGATTATATCTACTAGAAAATTCACTGCTATTTTCTCTTAAATCAGGGGCTGTGTAGTTGTATATACCTAGTTGGATAATAACCAATTTCATATAGTAGCAGATGTAAATATGTAATTGGAGATTTTCTTTTTTATTGTTTTTTGTTACTGGAAACAATAATAATATGTGTATGGATACCATTGTCTCATACAGTTATGTTGATGGAATACACTTTGTAGATTGTATTTGAATGTGTATGTGAGTAATTTTAAAATATAATGTAATCGCAATATAAATTTAATATAAAAGGGATGGGTTATATTATTTTATGCAAAAGAAAAAGAAAAAAAAATAAGAATAATAACAAAAATAAGTTAAAAGGATTTTACATGGATGGGTGTTAATTTTTTCTTTTTTTCCGTTATTATAATTTTTATTATTTCTGTTTCTTTACATTATTATTTTTGTATAATACAATATGGGGGGTAATTGTTAATTAATCTACCACGTTATATAAATGTTTCTTTTATTTGTCGGAAAATGAAGCTATTACAGCTTACATTTTATTATTATTTTTTTTTTTTTTTTGCTTTTTTTTGTTTTTGTTCAGATATTATTACTTATTTATATTTTATTTGAAAACAAAAAAAAAATAATAAAATAAATAAGTTTTTTAAGTATCCCTAATAGAATAGAGAATGAGATGAGTAAAAATTTTGTGAATGTTGTTTAGTATATGGGTTAGGTATAAGTAGTTAGTTAGATTGGTACCTATATTTAGTTTTTGTTGGTAAATATTTTTGGGTGGTAAATATGAAAAAAGTTTTAAACAAAAAAAAAGACAACAGAAATATGTACCGTCATTGTAGATACAAAAATAAAATAAAATTCAAGATAATTATTTACATTTGAGAGAACACACAACAAAACAATATTGTACAATTGATGTTTTATATTTTATATGATAGTAAGTAGGTATAGTTAGGGAGTTAATTTAATAGTTAGAATTTGTACATATAGGTACCTACCTACTGTAATATATAATGTCCTTAAATTTAGACACAATACAGATATACTTACATGTAGGTATCTATATATTATATACCTATATGTATCGCACCTATATGTGTATTTATTTATTATTTAAAAGAAAATTGATTTTAAAAATTTACAATTATAAAGTTTTGCATATAGAATAAATGGAATTTACATTTTGTTTGAATAAACTGTAATTTTTCATATAAAGTTGTTATTATTAGGTATAATGTTTGTATGTATATGTATTTATATGTCTACATTGTAGGTAGGTACATCATTTTGACTGAGTGCTGGCAATTTGGAGACAGAAATGGTTTTCAAGAAGAAATGTTTTAGTTTTTCTAATCTATCATAGGCGACAATAAACAATTTAGATATAAATTACAAAATATGCGAGTGGAGCATCCAATGACGATACCAAACTAAAAATTTAGCATTTTCTGAAATAGCATTTATGCACTAAGAAATTTTTAACTTTTAAATCTTAATTTGTAAAATTGAATTGTATCCAATAATTTTTTGGCAAAACATGTTTAAATGATTGTAGGTACATCAGGACGATTGATTAATCTGCATGTAATATTATATGAAAAACTTTAATTTCCTTTTTTACAGTAACAGCAGCCATAGTCATCCTAAGGTCCGTGTGAATAATATTGTTGATATCATATACGTATACCAAGGAACATTGATTAACATTCGTGTAAAGCTTTTAGTTCAAACTACTGGATTTGGTGGGATTTTTTTTTTTTTTTATTTATTTATTTCAGATAATAATATGGACATATGGTTTTAATAATAACAATAATATGTTCCTTCGCCTATTTGGCTTTATAGGAACTTAATGATTCTGACAATTATAATATAAAATATAATTTAATCTGATATAATAATATAGTAGGAACCTACCTGTATAAATCTAGTAGGTATTTATAAATCTAAATTATAAGTATTATATATAGTAACAATTCGAAGACTAAAAAACTATGTCTTTTAAATATACTATGATATTGAGCCACACTACTCCATATATCACAAGTCCAAATGGTGTTGATAATTTTTTTTTTGCATAGAAGCAGTTTATTTTGTAGTGTAAGATAAAATTTGGGAGATAAACCCAAAGTATAAAGATCCCCATTTTATATAGCTACATCTACATGTTTTTGTCAAGTAAGCCTGTCGGTTCAAGTAGGTATATATTAAAAAATATATAATATATATAGGACAGTAATTAGCAAAGAATTTATAGAAAAATGGTTTTCTGATCTTGAAAATTATTTAAATAAAAATGGTTATAAAGACGTTATGCTGTACCCTATAAGAATTTTCAATGCAGGCGAAATGTCATTCACTTTGTGTCCCAAAACTGGAAAATTATTACTTCTAAAGGCATAATGTTTATGATTTTATGATGTCAAACCCAGGTACCGATAAAGACAATTTAACAGTATTATTAGTTTTTAACGCTGGTGGTCAAGTTTTACCACCAATGATTGTATTCCAATACAAAATCTCTCCGCACCTAAAGCAATTATTGGACCAATGAATAAAACAATTCTGGGCAAAAGTGAAACCGGTTGGATGCGAAGTGAAACATTTTATGAATATGTGGCAAATGGCATTGCTAGTTGGGTAAAAGAGAAAAATATAACTCAACCAATAAAATTGAGCAAATTTTGTGATAAAAATGGAATTACTTTATATGCATTACAAGCAAATACGACACATATAATGCAGCCAGCCGATGTCAGTGTTTTTAAGACACTAAAATCAAATAAAAGGAAAAATATTGTTATTAATTTTCAAATAGAATCATCAAACCCTAATACTGTGGTCACAAAATTAAATTTTTGTCCTTTGCGTTTATCAAGTAAAAGTGCTTCACTATACCGAAAACCATTAAAAATTAATTCAGAAAATCTGGTCTTTTTCCTTTAATTTCCATTTTTCTCAATGTGTTCAAAATACTAGGAAAATTTAAAAACTCAAAAAACCTCAAGACCAATATCCCATAACATTATTAGGAGAAAGCTTTGGTGCGAAATTATAACAAACAATAACAATATATATATATATATGTAGATATATCTTGGGAACTGAATTTTTTACATCTTTCCGATTTTTATATTTAAAACTGTTAAAGTGTAATTTTTAAAAAGTCGAAGAAATGATACTTCATATCTTTTATGTCTGAAATATCGTGGTAACTGTGATTTTTTAGTATATATATATATATATATACCTATACTCATTTGAAGTTAATAAAATAATAGTAGTTTGTTTTCAGATTTTTTTATTTTATTTCATGTGATATTCAAAATAACAATATAATTTATTATATGCCTATTTAATTTATATATAAATGCCTATTTGGCATTATTTTGGCTATATATACATTGTAATATAAATATAATTTAATCTGATATAATATAATACAAATTTTAAATCTGAATTATAGGTATTATTTAGCAAAAGATTAAAAAAAATGCAGTTTTATATAAAATCTATTAGAACAGATTTTTAATCCTTTTTGATATTTTTCAATTAACTTACTATTTATATAATATGTACAACTACTAAATGATTTGATTCAAGTAACATGGTGTTAGTAAATATTACTTTAATTAATTTTGAAAGCTTCCAAAGTTTGTTATATTTTTTATATTACGTGGCAATTTGTTATACAATCTCTAGCCCATGACAGAAATTCTTTAAGAAGAAACTAAGCTTCGATCTAAACCAATGCGTGATTAGGTAAATACATTTCCTAATATCAAAATTGAGTGAAAATCTACTTACTGATGCTGTGATATTGCTATAACCTATATGTTGCTTAGGATTATATATATACCTTGTATTTGTTGGAATTGATAAATTCCCTTGATTGAGGCAAAATCTTTCTATTTAATATAGATCATAATAATAGGTAGGTAGGTACTATATAATAATGGTGAATTCAAAATATTTTTTATTATTTTATTTTGAGAAATCTGCAATTTTATAGTATTATCAATATTAGTACCTTAAACACCATTCCCATTAGACAGAAAAAAATGAATTAAAGGCCTTCACACATTACAGCTGGCTCTTATGCTGGCTTTTAAAGCCAACTTTTCTAAACCAACTATGGCAGCTTTTTTTTAATTCAAAACATATGGAATCGTGAACAGCATCCCAGATAAAAAGTCAGATAAAAAGCCGACATTCAATTGAAGTTTGATTTTCCCAGAAAAAGAGCGGTTTGTTTTTAACGAAGTGTCAGATTTCATTTTATTGTTAAATATTTTTTATTTATTTATTTTAAGATTTGTAAAAGATACTGTATGTATAGATACATAGGAATATATATATATATATATATATATATTTCAATTTCAGACAAGGCAATAAATGAAAAATTAATCGAGTTGGTTAAACAAAATCCTTGTTTATACAACCAAACCAACCATGATTACAAAAATATAATAAAAAGGAAGAATGTATAGAAGAACATAAGTATTGCTCTGAATTAAACAGTTACAAGTTTTTAAGAAAATCTCTCCAGATCCGAATTTTTTATTTCATGTAAATATGTTGAATAGAAACCAGTTTCCTCTCTGTCTATAAATAATAGCCTATTACAAAATTCCCGTTGTTGCTTTTCCTTTTGAGATTCATAACGTTTTGTTAAATTATGAGCAAAATGGATTATTCTTAAATTTTCCAAAATCACTTCTTCACTACACCACATTTTAATTTTAAATAAAAAAGCAGCTTTAAAATAAATCTGCTCTCAAAAAAGTTTCATTATGTTATGGTGAAATTCTTATGCCAGCTTTTTGTGCTGTCATAAAAAGTTGGCTTTAAAAGTCAGCATAAAAAGCTGTAATGTGGGAAGACCTTAAGTATAGTACATATAAATTTTACTATAATAGGTATTTTATATTTATATACTCTTATACATAACTCCATTAAAAATACCTAGCTTCTATAGTATTTGTATTTATACTTTCTAGATGCTGAAGCAGACTTTTTTCAAATATAACACTATAATTTTAATTCATCCATTTTCTCTAAATAATTATTACTAGAATAAATACATATACGGCACAAATCTCTTTTGACAAGATCTAAAATGTGTTAAGAGATGTAATAATATGATTAAAAATACTTGAAGTATAATTATATTATTGTTACATCAGTTATTTTGGGTAAACAAAATCACATAAAATAACATTTAGTTTTAGTTTTAGAATATAGACCTTAAGATCCACTATAGTCTTGGGTATTTTTTTTTTTTTTTTTTTTACTTTTATTTTTTATTTTTTTCTTATTTTAATTTACAATAAGAAAACAAAAGCTTGCAGAACTAATCTTCATTCTTGACTTATGACTAAAACCTATAGTCTTCGGATAGCGAAGTTTATTTAAGAAATTCTATAGACCGTAAAAAAAAATTAAAAACCCCAATTTATCACATTTGTAAATATATGTAACAAATCATCAAAAATTAACTTCGGACCCAATTTTCTTAATAGAATAAATCAGTCAAAATTTCATAAAACTGATGGCATAAATTTAGGATTTGAAATGGTTAATAGGTACCATCATTAAAACGTTTGCAGTTTGCGAAATATGGCATGTCATCATAATTTTTGTAAAAAAATCTGCTCCAATCATTGATGAAAGTAGTCATTGAGTTGTGTTTCTTGGTTGGACAAAACAATTCAATATCGATAGATTAACTTTTATCTTCACGATTTGAGAATTAATCAAATATTGTCAAATATTTTGTTTTTTTTTTTTTTATATTTTTGACAGTAAACTTAGGTAGAATTACCTTTTCGTGCTTAATTTAATTTATGCTGTAAGTTTTTTTACTACAAAATGTTTTTCGAGAATTTATTTATCAAAATTACTTATCAACTACTACTATCGACAGGCGACTAAGAACTAAGCCTTCTTGAATATAATAAAATAGCTCTTTATTTGAAGTTGTTAGAAGATTATAATTGTTTAAGAAAAATAACAAAAGTTTTCAAACATGTTAACATGCCTAAAACCTTTAAGAGCTATAATTTGATTAACATTTTTCCAGACTCTTGAGTATCATTAATTGTGGTAGAACTTAATAATTTATTGTTTTTATGAATTTACTATTAATCTATTGAAACAGAGTATACATCTAATATGAACATATATATACATGTAATATGTAATTATTATATTAGTATTCTATATATATATATGTATATGTATACTATCATCCAATATTTTTAATAATCGATAACTATAGTATAACATGAAAACAATACAAGTTCTACAAACACACATCATCATTGTTGTTATGTAATTTATATTATATTTATATATAATATATATATTTAAATGTGTAATACATATTTCATTTTTTAAGTTTTAAATTTCAATTTTTAAATTATTTATACCGTTATACATACCTAACAAAAAAAACACTTTCAACTGTTGTTAACTGAAGATGAAAAGAATTTTAATTTGAATTTTTTTTTTTTTTTTTTTTACATTTTCATCACTTTATATGTGGTATGTTGTGTACCTTGGTGTACATTGCAACGCTTTTAAAATTAAACTTCTTAAATTAAAAATAACTTTTTCCATTTAAAAATTAAAAAGAAAATTTCATTTTCATTAATTTTTCTCATTTTCGCGCACTCAGCGCAAAAAAAAAAATAAAAAAAACAAAGTATAGTAAAAAATAAACCCATTAACAAAATAAAAACAAAATAAAAATAATAAAAATAATAAATTTAAAAAAAAAAGTATTTTTTACTTTTCATCATCATACCTGAATAATGTCCTCGACCATTAAAAGGGAAAATAAAAATACCAATGAGCTGAAATTAAAGAAAAATGTAAAAATAAAAACGGGGTAGGTAATGTAAAAAAAATTTCAATGTTCGGTTATACAGGGTTAATTTAGAGTAGATTTTTGGATCTAAGTTCGTTTTTAATTTTCCAAATGATCCTAATATAGATTTGCCAAGTCTCGAACCTGATTTATCTTGGTTCGTTATTTAAACTGGCTTACTATGAAGACTGGTGCATTTCGAATTATATGAAAAAAACACTTTAAATATCTGGGTTGAATATGAATTAGCGATATTGTTAATTGGGATTGAGAACGCTGTATCTACTAATATGTGTGTGTATACTTATCACATCTATTTGGTTGTGACATGAAATTCAATAATTTTGTAACAAACATTCCTATCTTATCTTGTATTATGGCTATTCAGGTTCTATTTTCTTTGTGGCTCCTCTGAGCTACAGTCAATATTTCGTAAAACTTTAATTTTAGTAGGAAAATTCAAGCATAATCAATCGATATATTTTCCAATGATGATATTTATTTTTCCGTCGATCTTTGATTGCAGTAAGAAGTTTTTTAAATAGGATAACAAACAAGGAAACAAGGTATATAACTGTACTTCTCCCTGTTTTTTTTTAATCTATTTTTTTTATATTATTTTATACGACTGTAAAAAAATTAAGTTTATTTTTTTTTTATTCAAAAAGGGTTAAAAGCAATTAATTTTGTGGGACGGTACAGAGAAATTGTTAAATATATATATAAGTATAAATATATATATATATATATATAGAAAAGTATTTTTATTTTATTTTTTTTTGTTCATCTGGGGATATATATAGCTATTTTTATCAGAAAATAAAAACACAAATTCCAATGTGGACAATCCATGGTATGGCTATAGGATTGACAACACTGATCTTAATTCAATGTCCTAATTTGAATGGTGTACTGAAAATAAAAATACAAATTCCAATGTGGACAATCCATGGTATGGCTGTAAGATTGACAACACTGATCCTAATTCAATGTTCTAATTTGAATGGTGTGCAATAGTTGGCATATAAACACTGATGTGACTATATTAACATGTATATATAAGCTTGTTCATATATACGCATAGCTATTAGCATATTCAGTTTGGACTAAAGCTATTTCATAAAAAAAAAATATAGTTTAAAAAGCTAAAAATTACAATTTATTTATATTTAATAATAATTATCGACCTATATTTGCTTATAAATTTGTTAAACCTATTGTAGTAATTTTGTTGGTTACCGTCATACTTTTTAAATGTAATTGTACTATGATGCCAAAAGGGAGGCTTAGCTAAATCTAAATATGGGTTATATTTTGCATAATTTTTGCAGTCTCTTTTTATCACTTTTGATCAGCCGATCATATGATACTTTGGAAAATGGAATGAAGATTAAAATTTTGTTGATTTTCTATTAATTAGTCCAAATATTATGTATAGGTATAACAATTTGATTAATATTTTTATTTTTTTTTATTTTATCGTGGACTAGGAGCTTTAATGTTAATGTTAAAATGTTAATACAAGAATTTGACAAAATCTACCAATTTATTTTCCTTCATGAATTATTACATTTTATACAAATTAAAAGTAAAGAGTTTAATTATAGCAGCTCAAAGTAATGTTCAAAGCAACTTATGAAAGATCTTGAAAATCCAAAAAAAATTGTGGGCTACCTAAAAATCAATCTTGTCAAAACTCCCAAATAGTAGTATCAAAGTATCAACCATGACAAGCTGTTTCATCTCTACAACAAATATCAGAAATCATGAATGAAACATTTACAACTATAAAAGATAGTCTGGGTATACCAACCGATAATTTAGATTATCAATGTTTTATTAGTTTTCGTTGCAATGTACATATACAAACTTTGATTCAATACCAACAAACCTAGATGAGATTAAGACGGTGATTAACTCACTAAAATCACCGATTTCCACCGGGCATGGTGGCATTTCGACGAAACTAATTAAAGTATTTATAGACTGGTTGGCCTTGGCACCTATCTTAGTCTCGATTTATCAATAAAAGTTTCAAAACTTATTGTTTTCCTAGTTGTCTTAAGAAGGCATTAAATTGTTACACCTATTTATGAATCTGGAGACGCTACAAATGATGCTTCAAATTATAGACCAATATTTGTTGTGTCCAATTTCCAAAATATTTGAAAAAATCATAAAAGAAAGACTAAATTCTTTTATAAACTGTATTAATTCCATACGCTTAGAGCAATACGGTTTTAAAAAAAATTCAAATTCAACGTCCGCATGCCTATCTTTAAATGAGTATATATAACCAAAAATACCGATAGTATATACTGGTTATATATTTTTATAGATTTGCAAAAAGCATTCGATTGTGCTGATCATGATATCGTTTTACATAAACTGACCTGCTTAAATTTTACAAACGATCAAAATAAATTTTTTAAAACAGAAATATCACAATGTGTCCGCATTGCTAATTGCTTAAGTAAGACAGCAACAATAAAGAAGGGTGCACCACAAGGCTCTTTAGATCCTAACCTCTTTTAAATATACATTGACTATCTTTTGCAGCCTAATTTCAATGGCTGTACTTCGCTTTTTGTAGATGATGCAGTCATAAAGTACTCTTTAAGCAGTGAACGTGATTTGACGGTTACAATGTTAGCAGACCTGG
Source organism: Argyra leucocephala (assembly GCA_963942445.1). Lineage (NCBI taxonomy): Eukaryota > Metazoa > Arthropoda > Insecta > Diptera > Dolichopodidae > Argyra > Argyra leucocephala. The sequence continues at coordinate 56,199,485 of OZ012678.1, read as the reverse complement.
TATTAATCGAACATTTTCTCTCTAAAAATAGACTACACTATTAAATACCAAAACAACAAAAATGCTTTTATTTGAAAATAAATTATTTTCTGTTTCAACATTTCTACACAACAACTTACCTATTGATGAAATGTGAAAAGTTATAACTATCTAGGCCCCGTAGTAGATTCCAAAATTAAATGGGAAGAAAAGATACGAAATTGCCGATGTCATCTTCATCACTGAAATAGTTAAAGGAAATATTAACTCCCCTTATATTTCAAAATTAGCCCAGATTAATACTAATAATCGCTTCCGCTCTGCTATTTATCCTCACATTTCATCGAACCAACTATGAAATGAACGAACCTATCCATAAAATGATGATTATGGGTAACAAATATAAGAACCGTATTGATTTCTCTCTCTCCAAAGACACCCTAAAGAAGCTTTTATATTCCTCTTAGTTAATTCTGATCTCATCACTCTATCTTCAATATTCTTATAGCTGCTATTTTTTTTCTTTAAGTACTAACTTGAACCCATAACTACACTTACTAATTCTCAAATATAAGAATATTTTTATTAATTATATTATGCAGATTGTTAAATTTTTTTTTTTTTTTTAATTCATTAATAATTTTTGGTAACCATTAATTTACATTTTAATTATTCCACAATTTTTGCAATTAGTTTTTTAGTTTTAATTTTTTGATATTTATATTGTAAATTTTAAAATTTGTTTGAATAAACATAAATGTAATACATGTAACTTGCTTGAATTAAGCCTGGAAATAAAATAAATAAATATTGATCTTGTCAGCAAAAAAATTTCTCCTTATGTTTTTATTCTATACGCAGCCTAAAACAATTTCTCAATAAAAAAAAAAACACTTTTTATTTTTCGGAACAAGGGGACTTAGTTGGGATTTAAGGGTATTAAGTTGACAACATCAGTAGCCTGCGGTTTTTATTATATACTCGTCATATATTTTGTTGAATGTTGTTTATGTCAACCCTATATGGAGTGCGGAGCGTCAAAAATTAGTTTAAAAAAAATCAAAATACTAATGAAAAAATCTATTAAAATAATTCATAAATACCCCAATTTTGCACGCAACGAGTATGATTTATTCTGATAAGTACCTTAATTTCGAGAATATATGTATAAGTGTGAATTGTACATTCTGGGCTTTAGAATTATAAATAATCTAATTAAGCATTATTTTATTTTGCAAAGATATGTAGATGTGCATAATTATAATACCCGAAACAAATTAAATTTTGACCTATCAATGTTTAAAAAAACCGTCAAAAGACAAATTGTCTCTAGAATTGTTTAAAAAAATTTAATGATGTGCCTGATAATTTCTGCCTGTACAAAAAAAAAATCGTCCAACTTCTTAATGTTGAAATGTGCAATTTATAATTATAATACACACAAGCATTTAAGAAACTGCGCAGTAAGCACCTATTCATTTTATCTCGCTTCTCCTTAATGAACTCTTAATACATAAATGAGTTGTATATAGAACAATGATGCGCACACAGTTGAATTTTTTTTTAAATCATATCATATGGTTTTATTATTCACCAAATACATTATACATATGCGAGTTCTTATTAAAATAAAAACAAAAAAAAACTAATCAGTTATTTTTAATTCTTGCTATGTAGATATGTTAAATAATAACAAAACAACAGATTCATCTGAAATAAAAAATATAAAAACAACAAAAACAAAACAAAAAAGCGGTTGCATTCTTCATATGACTGACAAAATTGCTGACAAAAATTGACTGACAAAAACACATACGTAAATTACTGTCATTTTAAAAACTTTAAATTTGGTTTCAACTTGAATTATAATTACTCAACAGAACCTCTAGTTTTTAAATGTATTTGAATGAATGTAAATTATAAATGAATTTCTAACTAACCGATTGTATTTCATTTATATTAAAAGAAAAAATAAACTATTGTAAAACAATTGAATTTTTTTATTATTAATTATAAGACCAAACAGCAAACGGCTAGGGTCGTAAAATTCTTATGTATACAATGTGTGTCAAAATTACAACTATAAAATTGTTATTAAATCTATTTATTATATTGAATTAATTTGTAATTATTTTTGAATTAATAAAATTGAAGTGAACACAGATAAAAAAAAAATATATTCATAAAATTTCAACCTAATAGCGGAAAATGTTACTCATTGGGTTTCAATCAAAATCAAAATCATATCATTTTACAATACTTGACCAAATTGATCAAAGATTGCCAATAATGTACAATTTGTCTTCCTTTTATTTAAAATTAACAAAAAAAAAATAATTATTTAGTAGCAATGGTGACAATTCGTTTTTTCCCACTTTTTTTTTTAATTTAAAATACTTTCTGAGTTTTAATTAAGTTGACAACATCAGTAGCCTGCGTTTTGTTTTTTTTTTTTTGATTGTGATTCAAGTTTTTTTTTTTATTTTAATTTCTGCTTTTTTTTTATTATCATCAATATTAAACCGCACCACTGCGTGAAAAAAAGGATAATTACTGAGTTAAAATTGGAATCTATATATGTATGTATAAATACATTTATTTACATAGGTACATCGTGTAATAAACTTTTTCTTATAAAGGACTTTTTTTATATTTAAATAAATAAAAGTAAAAATAAAAAAATATTTAAAAAAAGTTGACAACACTAACAAAACAAAAAAAGTATTTGTAAATTTTTAACTTGGATCAATTTTAATTACCTGGCCTCAAGTTTTTGATTGATCATTTTCTATTTATATTGGTTTTCTTTTTTTTTTTGTGCAGATTTAATTGTTTAAATTTTAGATATTAAAAATATCGATATACTAGGATCCAAATCAGGGTTAGTTTTAATTTAAATTTTATTATGCCTACACGACAGTTACAATAAATTTTAGTTCATTTTGATTTTACCATTGGATTAAGTGGATTTTACGACAAAGAAAATATTTTATTTCTTTATACTTAACTATACCTATATTAAGGAACAAACGATAATCTAATCTGTATTTACACGTTCCCTAAGCTAAGTCAAGTATATGGTTTCATTGTTACTTGGCTAATATTAATCGTTTGAAATCTGTTCAGCGAAATTTTATAAATTTCGCACTAAGATTTTTATCGTGGGATGCACGGGGCCCGTCCGTTTTAAAAGTAATAATGTACGTAATACTAATTAGCTAAATTAATTTTTTTTTATTTAATTTTTTTTAATTTTTATAATTTTGATATTAACTTAATCTTTTAATATATTTTAGATTTTTGTAATCTACTAACTGTTTTATTCTAATACTCTAGTAACAGCATTTTCTTATTTCTTTATTTTATTGAACGATCTTGGATTGTAAGGTTCTACTAACCTCATTTAATGATGATTGATGTATGACAAAATGTAATGACAAAAATGTAGCAAGCTTTCGTTTCTAATAGGTATCTGACGTGCTTGCTCTATAAGGTTTGAATCTGACAGCATCTAAGCTTTTTTATGAATTTTATATATTATACTAGCAAAGTTACCCGACGTTTTCCGGATTGACCACAAAATGTATAGAACTTACTGCAATGAATTTTGATTTATGAATCGAATTGAAAAAAATTCGAACTTTTTTTTTCACCTAAATAAGCAACTCAATGGGACCAAGAAACAACAAGAAGAAGAACACCAAGAAACTCAATATTCTTATGAACTACAAACCATTTTGAAATATATACCTTGTTTAATAATCTTGACACAAAGCAAAGCACGGGACATGATACAATGTCCCGTGAAAAAAAATGTGCCGTCTAAAAAGATGCTCTGCAGTATTATGTCATGTATTGGCTTTCTGTGTCGAAACCAATGTTTCGAAAGTGGTTTATACCCTGAACAGCTAAAAACAGCCAAAGTACTACCGATCCATAAAGGAGGGAGTAAAGGGTTATGTAGTAATTATCGACCAATTTCTATACTTCCCGTCCTGAACAAAATTTTTGAAAAGATAATTTACTCAAGACTCTTTACCTTTCTTAAGAAAAACAATTTTTTATCTGCTTGTCAGTATGGTTTTCGCAGTGGCTCTAATACTACTGTAGCTGTCACCGAATTGTTAGATTTCATTTACAGATAACTTTATAATCAATCTGGTAATATTGTTTCGGGCCTCTTTCTGGATCTATCTAAAGCTTTTGACTGTGTAAATCATTCAATTCTACTAAACAAACTTGATAAGGCTGGTATAAGAGGAGTAGCCCTAAAACTTCTTGCTTGCTAGGATATTAGTATCGGGGCTTCACAGGGTAGTGTTTTAGGCCTCTTGCTTTTTTTGGTATATATAAATGACATCGATGAACTTAATCTCGCAGGGAAACTGTTCTTATATGCTGATAATTCTGCCGACTCCCAACTTAACGCAATTAACATGAACTATGATCTGAAAAAATTATATAATTATTTTTCATGTAACAAACAAACTCTAAATGTGATCAAGACAAAATATATATACATTTTCATCACCTCAAAAAATTGTCAATGATAATATACCTATAGTAATACAAAACATAGAAATAGAAGGGACTTATAATATAAAATATCTTGGAGTTTTTCTTGACACTAGCTTGAGTTGGCGTAATCATATCGACAATGTATTTTCATTAGCTTAGTCTAGTTCCCTCAAGGACTTTAGTCACTGGAACAGACAATAATTAAATTACATTCATATAAGTGCATTTTAACATATTATTGTAATAAGAAATTTGATGTAATTTAATTGGTTAGTTATGATAAATGAAATTTAAATTGAAATTGAACCATATAATTTTGGCTGCTTCAAATTTCGTAGAAGCAATATTGGAGCTGCTACTTTTAATTTCAATTGATGAGGAGAAAACCATATCAAATCCAAACGAATAAAGAAACTCTGTTCGGTAGTTTACAGCTTTATTTTCATTGATAATTGTGTCTATCGATTTGTATCCATGGACCCTCTGGAATACTCTGCAGTACTATTTTTTGATTAATAAAACGAATGGTCACATTTTTTTATAGCTAATTCACATCGACATTTCAAGACAAGTCGTATTTCTTTATTTTTGAAAGAGTATGCAAGTGTAGGTTTGCATTATGACTGTAATACAATTGGTTTTTAAAATTTTCCAGTCCAAATATTGCAAATTCGGTAACAGTCCAATTCCTTTATTTGTAAAGGAGTACCCAAGTGCTAATTTTCACCTTTGTTTCATGCAAAGAGTTGCATAGCAGCTACCCAAACTTGTCATTTGATGGCTTTGTAAAGTACCGCGTTGAATTCCTTTTTTGACTATGAATAACTGTGCAAAATTTCATATTCCTATTTTTAAGACTGTGGGCGTGTATAGCGAACAAACAAACAAACTTTTCCTTTTATAAGTAGAAGAAAGAAGATAAGATAAGAAGATTACTAATCTTGACTGTTATCACTAGTTACTAGTTGGTTGGTGTAGTAAAGGACTGGTATACAATAAAAAATATTCGTTGTTATTATTTTTTTTTTTCATTTTAAATTTTATAATTTTCATTAAAACTTTTCTAAACCATTTTTAATTGAATTTTCCAGTTACAGATTCAATTCATTGTTTTCACTCAATAAATTATATGTATATATATTGTAACAAGCGGCAGCTAGGTAAGGTAGGATACCGAAAACAATTAAAAATTGTGTCATATTATTCAAATTTAAACTCTTCCATTAAAAAAAATTCTATAGAAATTTTATTTTAGAATAATGAATGTATACCTATACACGATTTCCTGGCCCATAAATTAAATTTAAGTATCTTAATTTGTATAGTTATATAGTTCTATTCATTCATCATTAGATTCAACTGACTGAAATTCAAAATAAGAGTATATTATTATAATAATATAATTTTTTTTAATTACTATTTTTTTAAATTTTTGTAATAATAATGATGGACATCTTTGATGGACAATTTTATATATGTATGTACAAAAGTTCATTTGGCACCAAAAATTCAAAAATATAAACTAAAATTGGTCCTAGACATAAGTGAATAAAAAAAATTCATATTAAAAATTGGTCACTCAACTAAAGTTTATTTTTAAGTTACACGATGATAGTTACATGAAAAATGATGACAATGATGATGATAATGATGATTATCATGATGATGCTGATGACTTTTGCGTGTGTAACACTATGAACAAATGATGATCATAGAACTGGAAAATACTATTTTTCCATCTCTTAATTAACTTTATATTATTTAACTCTTGGTATTATTATACTCATAGTCAACTTTTAGACCTTAAAAATTTTATGACACTTGTAAGTTGATTAGTATCTGAGGTATATACATATATATATATATATGTATATTAATTTATGGGATTTTTGTTATTTTTGACAATGACAATTTTATTTTATCTTTTTTTAATTTTATTTAAGATATTTCTTTGTTATTTGTATATTACATTTTACAAATTAACATTACAAAAATATGGTCGTACCCATTTTGTCGAAATGTTAGATAGATTTTTTAGAGCGAAAATTTCTCTGTTTTTATTTTGGTTTTGTTTTAATTTTTAAATATAATTTTAATAATTTTTGCCGACATAAAAAAACAATTTCATAATAGGAAAAATTTACAATATTTGGGTATTATATAAAAGCTTCAAACTTCAGATGATGCTGGAGTAGACCAGACTTTAACATCACCAAACAAATCTAGCCTATGCAGAACTTGAACGTTTCCTTAACCTACTTCCTTCGTTGAAAATGTGCAAAATCAGCACAATGATATGGGTCATTACGGATCATTGTTCTATTTTTAAGCATGCCAGAAGGTTTAGACTCTCTTAAAATTACTTTTGCAGAGCATGTAGAGAGGAGCAAGAGGATGAAACTGTCCAACACTTTCTCTGTACCTTCCTCGGTCAATTAAAAACGGAAAACCCATCTAGCAGCCTTCTTTGTGGACTCACTGGGTAAACTTTAGGGCGCTAAAATTTAGGACCTCCAGTGCTTTTTAAAAAACTCCAAATGGCTTAACGAGTAGATTTTTATGCGAAGAAATGTTACCGTGATATCACAATGGACCGCACTGGTTTAGATGGTATATTGCCGGCAGCCACTACTACCTACCTATCTACCTGGGTATTGAATCGAAAAGTGTTAAACAAATTAGCAAAGTTTGGATTAAATGATGGAGAGCAGCAAGAAATTAAGCCAATCATGTGGAATGGTCTAGTATTAAATTCAAATTCACCTATCGAGTACATATCATGCTACTGGCAACAAAGTTCAGTCCATTTTTATTTTTATACGTATAGGCTGGTGGGAATCTTCAGAAGCCACAATAAGCCCCGTAACTTGACATTGCGTGTGGGATTCTTATACGCTAAACCACACCCTTCCTATATTGCGATTTAGTCCTATAGAACTAATTAGCAATTTTTTTTTGGTTTTATATTAATTTTTAATGTAGACTACATCCAGGGATGTCTATCCAACTTTTTTCCTTTGACGTATTATTGTTGATAGTAACTCAAAAGACTTTACTCTTTCTGCCTATATTTCTATTCCCGTCAGGAGATGCATTCCCTTGACATTTACATGGTGTTGGAGCCTTTTTTCGTAACTTCTTGCAAAGTTCTGGATTTTTTTATCAACAGATTATATTTGCAAACCTCTATGCAGGTCATAGTTTCTAGTGAACCAGGAGACGTTCACAATGTTTTTCAGGACTTTTTTCTGGAACCTATGAATAATATCTTTATTACTGTTTTTGCTACATCCTCATAACCATACTTGTTCCAGTATTTGTTTTGTATTATCATCAAGGTAGAACTCTTACCTATGAGCTAGTACTTTTTTTTGTAATTCTTCTTTTTTGTTTTTAATGTGAGCTTTCCAGCTAACCTTCGCATCTAATGTCATACCCAGATATTTGGCAGTATTTGAATGGGGTATTTCTTGACCATTTATATATACTAGCTTATGGTCAATTTTTTTATTTGTGAAATTCACATGTTCTGATTTAGCTTCACTTCATTTAATTTTAGCCTCCCCATTTTTTTGTGTAATATTGGATTTTTGTTATAGCTCTCTGCAGCTTTTCTGTTCTTTAATTTCTCTTATTATTTCCTCCAACAGCCAGAAACGCTGTATCATCTGCAAACATTGCAACTATATTTTTTCTAGAATATATCCTTCTTGCTTTATGTAAAAGTATTTCTCTGATCGGTAGCTTGCTATGATTTCCGAATGTTCTTTTGGAAGGATTGTTTTCATTAATGTTATATAGATTATAGATATTAGTCCATTAATGAAAATATTTACTCAGCCAACAGCTTACACCTTACAATATAATATGTAGTAATAAAAATATATAGATTATACTAGCTATTCCCGGCGTAACATTCGCCGGTCTAGCATTAAAGAAATAGTTTTCATTAAAATACTTTCCTGAAAACATAGTCTATTTCTTTTTTTTTTAGACGACAGTAAGACTGTGAAAAGATCTTACTCTATGCAAAACAACATATAATTGTCCATGAATAAACACCGGCTTAGAAAGAGAGAAAAAATTTGTTGTCAAAAGTTTGGCCTTGTGACTTATTAATTGTCATTGAATATGCTAGTCGAATTGGAAATTGTTTACGTTTGAAAATAATGGAAAGATTTATATCAGACGGAATTAGAGGAATATATGTGGAATAAAAACTGTATCGGTTTTAGTTTTGCTTGTAAATGAAATTAAATCTCAACATTATCGTTGTCTGTGAATGTATATAAAAATATTTTTTTAAAAATTGTTAAGTGTTTTAATCGGTAATTTTAATGAGTTGTTTGATGGCTTTAAAAAAATACTTCTAATTTAAAGTTTTAAATTTAAATTTTTTGATATCTGGCTGGCTATTATTTCATTATTTTATTTGTTTCTTGTATTAAATATATTATTTGGTTTTATCGTTTTAGTGGTTTTTGTATTCAATTTCGGAGATTCTTAGCGCATTAATATATATTAAATTATTATAGCTCTTCACCAAGCTAGCGGTTCACCACTGGCTTTTGGCTAATTAATGAATTCGATAACAATAAACACATAACATAATGGCAGTTATTATTACTAAAATAATAAAAGTGTGCCATATAATTGTCATTATTACCCTATTAATTAAATAAAAACTAAAAATAATAGAAAGTAATTATGTTATTCATCTTTGTAACAATATAGTAAACTTAATTTAACGTACTAGTAACCATCCACAGATATAATATTATATAGTGTATAGATACTAATTATAAAATTTTTTAACATCATAAAAAAAAATGTCAAATTATTTTTTTTTTTATTTGGACAATAGTAAATTTAAAAATTGCCAAAAATTGTGACACTAAAAAATAATTATCGTTATGAGACACTAAACAAAGTGACATTTATTAATCGTAATGATTGTAATAAAATAGTATCTACAACTATACGACTCGACTACATAATATTATACTCCTATTAAAAATCCGCACCTGGTAATTAACAAATTTATGACTTCTTTTTTTAAGGGATTTTTCCCTGTATTATTTTTTTTTTTTTAACTTTAATTTAAATCTATAACGGTTCTGTTATTCAATTATGATAAAAAAAGGAAGAATTTCAATTCAAGTAGTTCAGGTCAACTGTTATTTTGATAGTATCTTAATTTCTATAAGTTATACCTTATAGTGTCACAGAAAAGTTCACAGAATTTATTTTTTTTTTCGTTTTTGAATTACAATCTGTGAAGATGACAATCTTAATAAATAATCTTTATAGAAAGAAAAACTTAAGAAAATGGGAAAAATTTGGATTGAAACATATCGTCGCTACTTTTTATATAAATGATGATTGATTGTTTGATTTTTGTAAATTATGAAGTGACTAATAAATTTCTCTTTTTTTTTTTAATTATTAAAATGGATGAATTCTTACACAGGTTATTTTAAATTATATATTTATAAAAGTTACAGAGAGTTTAGTTGTACAGTAATAAAAATTTCATCGTTTTTTTGAAATATTTTGACAGTTCAAAATATTTTACCATCATTTTTAAAAAGAGAAACAGTAGTATGACAGTAAAATTTATGGGTTCATTTTTATTTTTTTTTATAGATGTAGGCATTTTCAAAATTATTTTATTTTATTGTAAAATTTAATTATTATTGTGAATTTTTAATTTATATGTTCGTTTCATTTGGACGGAGTAAGTAAATACAAGTAACACAATGGCTTAAGAAATGAAAATGTGTGAATAGTTATTATGGAAATATGATATTTCGTTAGTATATGAAAGCTATAATATTTATACAATGTATATAATATCATAAATAGTAAAGAGTGCTGAAGTACAAGTATACAATACAGATTTGGATTTTCATTAATTTGAATCTATTCTTGAAAAAAGAATTGTCTCCAGCTTTTCAATTAAAACTTTTCTTTCTCTAGTCTATGACCTATTGAAAGTAATAGCTGTCAGTGTCGATTGTAGGTAGGTAAGTAGGTAGACATAGAAATGGCCATTCCAGTTGTTTCTTGAAAAACCAATTAGCACTTAATGCGCCCTCTTTGATACCACGACTCGACTGACCTTTTTGTTGTTTTTGGTTGTTATAAAGAAGATCATTTTCTCATTTTTACTTCCCCAGGATTTTTTTTTCTTTCTCTTTCGCGGAGGTGACCCTAATATGTCAGGGCCAGCATGTAGGCTTTAAGCCCTTTATGCCCTCCTCCATCCCTCAACTTAGACGACGCTTTTGATAAAGGCCAATAGGTTTGAGAGGTTCTATATTGCAGGTTAGGAGTTTTCTTCCTCTTCCAGACAGTGTCTACAAGTTGGAACGTCACTTAGTACTAGTCTACACATGTGCTTATTCATAGAGTTATGACCATAGTAAGTATGCCCACCATCTTCCTACAGTCTACTTTATTGAGAGTTAGCAGGAAGTTGGTTATTTTGCTGTTTGTTATTGGAACATATATTTTGGAGACTCTGTGGTCCCCAGGAATTTAGTACTAGAGCCATCCAGTGTGATTGAGATGGTAGATCAGATCTCCGCTTACCGCGATAAAACCTATATTATTGGCAGCGTGATTTCCTATCAGCCAATGAGCCGTACTGATGTCTACTACTCTTGATATATCAGTACGGGGCCTGGCTGAGAAATGTTTAGTTTGGTTGATGTTATACGAGGCCAACATTTTCCTCGCACAGTCTATTCCACCTATCATTCGCTCTGGCCAGAAAGTATGAATATATGTGTTCCTTGACGGCTCCCATGGGAGATATCCTCCTCAAGCGAGCTGTCAATATTGAAACCTTGCTTGGCCAGTACATTGGCCTTCTCATTCCCAATGCTACTGTGACTGGAAATCTCAAGAGTAGAGAGATCAAAAAAAGGCCAGCTACGCTGTCAATTTCGTTTCGGTATTGTTCCACCAGGTTAGAGCACATTGTGTTCGACACTAAAGCGGTTTGACTATCGGTGAAGATGGTGACTATTGTTTTGGTTGTATAAATATGATTAGGGCTTAAAGGGCTTCCTTAGTTGCAAGTAGATCTGCTTGAAAGACATACCAGCGTATTTAGGGAGGACCACAGGACTTTAATATTTTTTTTACATTTTCTGAGACATTGTAGATAGCAATTTTGTTAGTGATGTTGCTAGTGAATCTAGATGAAACTATTTTATTTTTCTTGTTCTGAGTTCTATAATTAAATACGAGGGGGTAGTGGGTTGATTGAAAAATAATTTAATTCGATTTAAGTTAAAAAATAAGTGTAGTTTAATTATATTATGAAGTACAAAACTCTGGCTTGGATAATGAATATATCTTTAGCCTGGATCACCCTTTTTGTGTATCAGTATCTTGTCTATAGAACTTCGTATTACAATGTGATATTAATCTCAATTGTCCAAAACTTAACCGATATTTGAACAATATAGGGTATTTTAATTGACGCGTGTTAGCTCTGCCAGTTCTACTATGTATAGTTTCCATAACTACTTCCAGTTATGGAAAACTACTTCTATTCTTAGTTATGAATATAAAATGAATACACAACAAGAAATCAAAGTTACTATAGAATGAGAAATTCCGGAGCTCTATTTCAAGAAAATTAAAATACTATGAAGTAGAATTACAATTTTAGTAAATTTAATTCAAATTTACCTCTTAATTCAATTATGTTTAAATTTATATTAATTCAATTGTAATTTTGAAATTTTCTCATATATAATGTTAATTTTGAAATTAAATTTTATTAAATTTTAATTGTATTTCTTTTGTTTGATCTCTCCTATCACTTAGTTTGTCATTATTTGGCATTCAATTGTACACGTTTTCGGGTAATATAACAGTAACCAATCAAACAAATTCTTAAAACAAAAATAATAACAATCAAAACAAAACAACATTGAAATATATAATTAAATATTTTTTTTTTTAATAGATATTACATATATATGTATATTTCCATATAATAAAGTAATTATTATTATTTTTTTTTTTAAATCTTAGCATGACAGACAGTATACCTTATATTTAAAAAACCATTATTTCATAGTAATTTCATATTCATAAATTTTATTTGTTAGAATTAGATATACTATACATATACATATATATAATAAAGGTGACCATTTTTAAAAATTAAAATTTTTCTATTATTATCACACAAAAAACAGAAAACAAAAATACAAATATTTATTACAAAAGACAAAAATTAAATTTTAATTTTAATTTTTATTTTACCTCCTATTTAATTTTGATTTTATTTTGTTTTTGTTTTTTTTTTTTACCTATCCTGCTATACTATACAAAAGTGTCACTTGCTATTGTAATAATTGTAAATGTTAAATTAAATTCAAATGTCCATAAAGAAAATTATTAATTAACATTTTATGCTTTGATACTATCATAACAGTGTGTTTTGTATTAAACATACATACATTATTACATACATGTATGTTGTAAATAATGTATTGTATATATTGGTATGGACAGTAGATAATAATTTTATGAAAGTAGATAGGTAGATTATTTTAATGATGAGCATGGTAATATTTTAATGAAGTGATTTTATTTCATTAAAACGGTATAAGTGACATATAATTGTGACATAATTGAGGTTAAATTAAAATTTTGATTTAATACGTACAGTGATTGTCGAAATTATAAGGATGGCATTTTATGATATTATTTTTTTCTTCATTGGTAATTAGATTAATTTTATGAGAGTGAACTGTGTGACTTCATATGTTAGGTTTTTATATATTCTATAATGGATCCGAATAACGATTTGATGGGCAAAGTACTTTTAAATTATCAAAAGCATCTTTGATATTGGATATACTCCTCTCAAGATCCTTTTAAGATATGGGCCTGTATTAGGAATATACTTGATGTAGTTTTCAGCTCTACTTTTCTTATATCAATGAAGTTTTTCTGAAGATTAATTGTGTTAAATGCATATATGATATGTATTGAAAGCCAACTTTGTTATTTAAAGTATAGCTTCGTAATTTGATATATATAGGGTTATACAAGCCCTAACCATTAATTATTAATTTGGACACTGCTAATTTCCAAAATATTTCATTTTGATAGAATTTTTTAACATACTTACCGACTGTAATATATTGATATTTTGGACTAAAACTGGATCGTGCATTAATAACTGCTCTCTTGCATTATTGATAATATTCTGAATTAATTAATTATTTTGTTTATATTTTCGTTTATGTTTTTTATTCTTGTTTTAATTTTTATTTTTGTTAGAATTTTTATAGCACTGTATAATTAATAATTTGTTATTTAATTTTTTAATGTTGAATTATAAATCATTAAATTATAATACACTCTGTATGAGCTAATAGCTCTTTTTGAGAAATAAATAAATAAATAAAAATAAATAAAATAAAATTGCCAAAAATGAAAGAATTTACATTTCAGCCAGGATGATGCTTCATGCCATACAGTTAAAGTAACAAAAAATTGACTTCAACATAAAAATATCGCCGTTTTAGAGTGGTTATCAAACAGCCCGGACTTAATTCCAATTGAATCTGTTCGAGGATCAATGACGAGGATTCTAGGTATTAATTCACAGTCCATAATATTGTTGGTTTAAGTAAAAATGTTCAGCAAAAGTGGATTTTATTTACTGCTGAAGATTGTCAGATACTTATTGACTCAGAGTCAAAACAATCAAATACCGTGGTTAAAGTGAAATATGACGAAACACAATATTAAATTAAATACTTCCTTCGAATTTAAAATGGTGGTAATTATTAGTAAAATAATTAAAAGCAGGGTATATTATGTTATATGATAAAAATTTTGTTTTTAATAATAACTAGTAGGAACGGCCCATACTCACGCACGGTTTAATCATTTAAATAAACTTTATCACAAAATTATATCTTAACTTATCTAAACCAACTCTCTTTCATAAAAGGAATAATAGACTTATCATAGAGAAAAGAGAGATAATTGATCACGCGGCAATTGGATGTGTTTACATTGAATTGCAATTGCAAAAAAGAGAAAGATATAAAAGTTTAATATGCATATATAAATATCCTATTATGATATACCTATACCCTACCTATACCTTTATGAACCTACGACGCAATCTAATATTTATCAAGAAAAAAAAATTAATTAAAAATAAAACAATAGTTTGTTCTTTTTTTATTTTATCCTTTTTATTTTTTCATTATTATTTTTATTTATTCATTAGCCAAAAGCAAAAACAAAATAATTATTATGACCATATATGTAGGTATGTATGTGCATACATAAATTGATTACCTATCTACTTCCTAAATAAGATTTTTTTTTATGAATAAAATAAAAATTCGGGTATTTAAAAATAAATGAAAATAAAAAAATTTGCTGAAAGAGAAATATTGGAAGTAAATAAAAAAAAGAACAACAAAAATTATGTTTGAAAAGAAAAAAAAATGCGCGTTCAGTACCTATAATCAATTCCGATTTTAATTTTACACATTAGTCTATGGAAATGAAGATTGCTTATAGGTATCATAATTGTTTCAAGTTATGACTATGAGTAGGTATTATATGTATGAATATGTAAACACTTTTTTTCAATTCATTTTGGTCTATGCCTACTCTTCCTTTTATTATTTCAATTATAGGTAGGATATGTGATTTATATAATATTCATATTCAAACATATATATAGAAACCACGCCTCAATTTAATATTTGTTGCAAATGTGGATTGTGGAATGAGAATTTCAAATTTTGTTTGGTGTTGTTGTTGTTTTTTTAAAAAGTTTACTTTTTCTTGTTTTCTGAGAGCCCAGTAATTCATCGTTTCACCAACGAACTACACAACCCTATTTGTATTTATTTATTTAAGAGATGTCAAATTGTTTTTCTAAAAATGTTGCTAATAAACCAAGCTATCAAATAAGCGTAATAACTTGCATTCAAACAGTCGAGTCGGTAATTAGGAATTTGTTTATACAATTTCTTATAGTTCCACCTTTTTATCAAGGGAAATATTGAACTTAAATCCTGGTGATTTTTTTTGGTTAGATGAGATTCACCAAAGAAATCCTTTTAATGATAATGATAATGTCTTTTAATATAGTGTAGCTGTACTAATCCACCATTGATTTCATATTAAGCATTAAAAAATATAATATTTTTAGTAATAGACTTACTAATTTTACAATAATGAATTTTTAATCAACTTTACTTTTTCTATTTTACCTAAATTTGGTATGTATAGAAACTTAAAAGAATACATAGTTTAATACGAGTAAAAAACTTTTTCACAGTTGTGTTAAGAATATTTTATTTTCAAAATTTTGACGAATTAAAATTGAGCGGCAAAACAAACTTAAGTACGCTAAAAATTGTTGACGACCCAACTGTAACTCGTCCTCAACTTCTCTTGGATATCGTCGTATAATAAGATAGCTTTTTCTGTTTATATAGATACTTTGCAGGTTTATTAGAAATCAAAGAATTACTTAGTCCTTTTAGCAGTTTCAAAGCGAAATAAGAGGAGTTGTAAATGCCTATCCATATACAGTATGGGCATCTGCGGCATTAGCACGACCCCTATATGGCATAAAACAGGTTACGGAAACTCATTCATTTATTTATTAAGTTACCATAAATTTATACATATAAATATTTACAATAAAAAAAATTAGCATAATGGAAATAAAAACGAAACAAAATCATATCATATAAATTTCAATTGATATAACAAATAATAGAGTGTAATACAAAATTAGAACCGGTTTTAAATGTTTACAAAATAAATTAAAATTTATAAAAACAATTTGAATGAAATTTTATTATAATGCAAAATATCAGGGCTCTGCAACAGTGATATCTGTATAACAGGAGGAGAAAGAATTGAGATTCAAAAGAATTTAAATTAACGGAATGAATCGGTCAATTACTTGGTGGGTTAAATCGAATGTTAGAGAATATTTTAGTACTACAATTTTAAATTAGTGATTAAAAAAGAAGGAAAACAAAAAAAAAAATTAGTGACTAGAAGATGGTCATATTAAGTTACGAAGAATACAAGCATTTTTTTAGGGTATCTTTGGAGAGAGAAAAATCAATAACATCCTGGTATTTATTCACCAGGATCATCATTCTATGGATTGGTTCATTCATTCCATAGTTGGTTCGATGAAATGAAATTACAAAGCCTTGTGGGATGAGCGAAAACACCTGACACTGTTTATTTGAACTTAGTTGGAAATAAAAGGATAATATTTCCTTTGATTATATCAGTGATGAAAATAACGTTAGCAACTTCACGCCTTTTTTTTAGAGTAGCGGGATGAATTATGTTTAATCTATGTTCGTATGGTGGCAAAATTAAGGGTCGGACCAGGGAAAGTGACGTATGGCCAATTTTAAAAAGTTTTTTTTGAATTGCCTCTATTCGTAGCCTATGATTACGTCCGGATTTCACGAATATGGAATCATATCGTTTCTGGTGTGTTTCCAAATTCAAAGCACACCATAGTGTATAACTTACAGAAATTCAAGGAAAACATAAATAATCTCATTCTACAAATTCTTGTTAATTCTTTCAATAACATTTTCTTTCTTCCTGTATCCTGTCCTATTCCAACCAAGTGGTTAACAAGTACTAAAACTAAAAAAATAGATAAAATTCCATACAGAAAACAAATTCGACAATTATTCAGGTTTAAGTTTCAATTATTAAGATTACTTTAGTTTTTCCGAGTGGGAAGTGGGTACGGGAGTGGCACAATCTAGATATACTTTTTATAAACTTTATCTAACCAAAACAAATTTTTTTAAAAATTATGTTAAAAATTTTAATTGTTTTTATAATTTTTGAAATCACTGTACCTACTGTATAAAGGTAAATAAAAAAAATGAATTTACAAAATTTTAAAATCTAGATGGCATTACGATGACAGTAATTTTCATATTACTATTTTAATATAAAAAAAAAAAGATTTCTAATGATAAAAAATTAAGGGGTCCCAATCACTGAAAATTATTTAAATGGGGTTTTTTGTTTTGTTTTTATTATTTTAATGAGAAGTCAAAATGTATTCTTAATGAACAAATATATATATATAATGTATGTGCATGGATATATACTCTGATCTGATGTTGATGGAAAACATTTCAAAAATATAATTTTGTAAAGTGATTATTTAGAGCGTAATAATGACACCTTTTGTCATTTTATTATTCACTATCATGATAGCATAATTACATAATTATTATTTTGAAATTTTGTTTTAAGATTATATTATTATTATTGTTTATATAGTATATCTTCTATGTATATATATACATAATACTAGTATTATAAAGTTATTGTTTAGATCCGGAGATTTTAAAAGTGTCCAATTCTTTTTATTATTTTATTTTTTTCAAAAGATTAATTATAATTAATTAAAGTTCATTTTAATTAGCCTATTTTGTTATTGTTAGAAAATTTTCAAATATCAAAATTTAAAAATTATAAAATTAAAAAAAAAAATGGAAAATTGGTGAACTCTTAAAATAATGAAATGTTAAGTTTAATCAACGTAGTAGAACCATTTTGTAATTAAATTTATATTTTTATGTGGACATTAAAAATACACATATATATATATATAAAATTGTAGATTTCATGTTTAAGAAGCAAATTAAAATTCTCTTTCATATAGGAATTTGTCAATTTAATTAAAAAATAATTATACTTACGTTTTGTTCTAAATTTGTTAAAATTGATATTCAAATTGAGCTAAATTCAAAGATAACTGATATTTATTAAAATATTTATGTTAAAATACAAATATGACTATAATACAACTTGATATCAAAATTTTTTTGATTTATTTCAATTCTCTAAATTAGATTATGAGTCTGTAGGAACAAATACGACGGTATTTGAACAATCTTCCTAATGATATAACCTTGTTCCACAGGATATCAAGATGTCTTCTCTCACCACTTCTATTCACGCTCGTAACAGATGAGATAAAGCAAGAAACTGGTTCTACCTGAAAATAGATTCTGCTACATTCAACACAAAGCAGATCTACTTCAGCAAACAGCGCTACTGAGTCGGGCTAGAAATTGACATAGATAAAACCAAGGCCATGAGGATAAATAACACCAATCCAAAGACAATCACAATAGAAAGTCAAACAGTCACATATGTGGAAACCTTCTCCTATCTAGGTAACATTCTAACAACAAACGGAGGTGCAGAAGCAGACGCCACCAAGAGACTTCGTCAGGCCACATTTACGTTTGGTTTGGTGTATTAAGACCAATATGGAAGAAAGGCAAAATAACTAAAGAAAAGTAAGTTTAGAATATTCAAAGCATACGTAATGTCGAGACAGCCAAACTTCGTCGAACGAAATCTGAACTAAGGAGATATGAACGAACTTGGGAGAAAATAAAGATCACTGCGTACAACAGAGGAGGCAAGTTTCTTGGAAAAGAAAAACACGAAGGACAGTTATTTTTACATATTATTTGACTATTAAATGAAGGGACTAGAAGCAAAACGGTACAAGTGCACTTTTTTTAAAAAAGTAGAGATAAGTGCAGATTTTGAATTATAAGATTCCATTTTATATAGCAGCAAAGAGATATAAGTGAGTTTAACTATTTTATTGACATCTATTTGTGAATAAAAAAACTAGTGAACAAAGTGAAACTTTTGTTTGGAGGCAAAAAGATTTATGATCACTTGTACCCTTTTGCTGCTTAACTATAAATCGGTTAATTTCTAACTACACGGTTGAAAATTTAGTTATAAAACTAATAAATTTTTCCTATTCATATAAATCCTGACTAAAATCATATTAAACTAATAAATAGAGAACGTATTAAAATCAATAAGTATTCTAGATTGATTTAATAACTTATAAAGATAAAATTATTTAATATTTAGCACTTTAGCAGTATATTAATTTAATATATTATATACATATTAGATGTTTTTAAATCTTGGAATATATTAATTTAATATTCTTATAGATATGAATCAAGTTTATAGTCATTTCATATTAAATTTATATGGCTGTAGATATTAGAATTTGATATTTGTATTAGAATTTAATAAGTTAATTTCATATTAATATTTATAAGAATAACTTATTAAAATAATAATGAAGAATTTATTGGATTTTATACCAAAATTATTAAAATAATAAGAAAAAGGTCTTATTTTTCATATTATACCCTTTATGACATACAAAGTGCCTCAGATGGGATCATTATGATACTTACGAAAAACATTGTCCAAGGTGAATCTAAATTATTCTAAACAATCAAATTTGGTAAATTTAAGTCTTGTTCAACTTCAAAAGATTTATGAAAATGACCAGACTTTACATTTATAAATTTTTTACACAAGAAAATTTATTTATTGAGAAAAAAAACAAATTTGCAAAAAACTTAATAATTCTTCTTCTACAAAATCAATAACTCTCTAAGTAAGTCTCTTAAAGCTAAAGTTATTTCACTCAATATTTTCTTATTAGGTTGACTTAACATGCCAAGTTTAATGTTATGCGTATCTATAATGTTAAAATTTTCCCAAGTAAAAGAAAAGCCCTTTTGATGTTTTAGAGACGGTTTTGGGTAAATTTATATAATTTTTTTAAATTTCTGGATAATTGCTTAAAATATTGATGTTTCGATTCATACCTCATTGTAGAGTGTTGATTTAATGAGCCTATTTTTGACATAACATTCGGATAATGAGTAAGAATATGGTGTTTAGGGATTAGTTTAATAATAAATAAATGTTTCTCAATTAATTTTACAAGCCTATTAATTACAACAAAGTCACTATAATATAATTGATTAAAATTGTCACTAAATTTTTGTGCTTCTACGAATTTAAAATTATTGCCAGTATTTATTGTTAAAAATACTCCAGACATTTTAATTTTAATTTGTTGTAAATAAATTACTTTAATTTTTTTAAAATACTTCACAAGAACAGTGCTTAAGCTTCAACTTCTTTTCGAAAGCTGCATCATCTAATTTGTTTTACTTTTTAAAAATTGATAGGAGAAACGTATTAATCGAACAATATTAATAAGTATAAATAATATTAATTTAATATTATAAGTTTATAAAACAAATAAGAAATTGTATCATTCTAATAAATACATTATATTAGCTCTTCGTTTTCCGTTAGAATTCAGAATGTGTCGCTTGAAATTAACTATTTAATGTGAGCAACTTATAAAATTAATACTGAATAAAATATAAATGTAATAAAGAAATACTATTAAATTTATAAAATTATTTTATAAATTAATTTTGGAACATTTTTTTATAAACTTATTTTATAAAATTTATAAAAAACAATAGTAAAATATACTATTTTATAACTTTGTCATATTATAATAATATTTTTATATTATGCACAGAATTTATAAATTTTAGTTATCAAAATTAATATATTTCAAATATAAATATAGTAATATTATTTATTAATTTTATATAAACCAGCCTGTTACTACGACTTTGATATTAGATATAGAAGAATAATCAGATCAAAGTGATTTATAATTAGAGGATATATTAATTTTATATGAAAATATATATACATAACGTTTATACGAAAAAACCTATTAATTTTTATACCTAAATTTTCAACCGTGTACATGCACTTCTCGCATTAAAGTAAAAAGAGGGAAAATCCTTATTAAATATTAATCATAAAATCCTTGATTCGATTCCCGCTCAAAACATGGCTGTTCCATTCAATTTTTCTTTTATTATTCATATAATGAGATTTATAAAAATTTGTATAGTAAAATTTGAGTAAAATTAAATTAAGTTATTTAAGAAGTCCAAGTATCAGAGAGAATAGCAGTAGTTTTTCATAATTAATTCGTCGATATATCAGAAAAATAATAATTAAATACTTGAAGAACATTACTCGTATCACTTTATGTGGTAAATGTTCAATAGCATACTTAACGTACTACAAAATATTTCTACCTAAATTAGTAACAAGAATTACAGTAGAAAATTACATTTTCCTAGAAGTTGTTAATTCATAAAAAGTGAATTAAAATCCATAAGTTCGAACTCAAATCTTTTTGATCGGAACAATCTATCATAGTTTTTTAATACTATTCTGTATAAAAAACTTAATCAACAGATATATTTAAAAAAACAAAAATCCGTATAAAATCGCTTTAGATACTAGCCTGAAAAATTGTTATTTTTTATTTATTCTTAATACAAAAATACCCCAATCTTAAATTCTAAACAAAAAAAAATTTCTTTTTTAATATTTTCCAAAGAATTTTGTTTTTAAATATTCAAAATCTTTTATTAACATTTTTAATTTAAGTTTTTTTCTTAGCACTTATTAACAAATTTATAACAGAATATTTTTACATAATTAGACTTTAATCAACAAGCAACAAAAAAAAAAACAAAAAACAAACCAAACAAAAACATCATCAGGATCTTTTTAAAGAATTCATGGAAAAAACTTTGGTTAAAACGCAAAAAAAAAAAAAATAAATGAAAACTGTTTTTGTTTTTCATTTCAAAGAACCAAAGTGCGCCAATTAACACAAATACTGGAAAAAAGTGCTACGCTATTAGACTAATAAATATTTTAAATAATAAAAAGCCATACTAATTTGTATCTTTTAAACATTTCTCATCTCTCTTATATAAAAAAAAAATATACCCTAACTATGTATAGTCATTATTATCATCCATCGCCGCCACTAAGCTATTTGCCACCCCTTTCAATATATTCACCCAAAAAAACATCCCTCTCTAAAGAAAAACTCATCAAAAAATTAGAATGAAAGCATATAAAATGAGAACAGATTTTTTTTATATGTATGTACGGTACATTTAAAAGTGTTATAGCGTTGATTTTCAGTTTAGAATTTATTTTTTTGTTAATTTAAAATTTTGTTTATTTATGCCCATTTTTTTTCAAATTGCAAAAAATTGTGAAATTTGCAAATAAACTTACAAATTCTAATATTATTTTTTAATTTGACGACTGAAAATTTTTGTACTCTAGTTTAAAAAATATTATTAAGAAGAAAAAATGAAAATTTGTAATGGGTTATTTTTGTATACAACCAAACAGCAAAATTAGGCAAAACATTAGATAAATTAAAATTACGAACAAAAGTGTTAAGGTATTTGTCTTGATTTTGTGAAGGTTATAAATAAAAAATTGTTCCTGTTTGGGGAACACATAAGATAGAATTTTTTTTTTTATTATAGCCAAAACTTAGGTTTTGAACCTTTTAGTACTTGACCATTTGAAAAAGGAAAGGATAGCTAAAGGAAAGGAAAGAAAAAGGAAGAAGAATAGTTTTGTGGGAAAGAGCGAACAATGTTGTTAATATTCGTCTTAAATTTCTGTAAATCATAAATAAAAAATCCTTCTCTCATTGGGAATGCTTCGATTGGGACGCGATTCCACAATCGAGATGTTCTTACTATAAAAGAATTTCCATAGCCGGACTTAAACCATCTCGGAATTTCCACTGTGAAAGGGTGTGCACTTGATGCCTCTCGTGTTATGCGACAGAATTGCTTGAGAGGAGGAAGAAGTGACTTTAGTTCCTCGGAACAAGTGCCAACACCAAGTAGATATCTATAAAATAGAGAAAGTGCTCCAACAATACGACGATGACCAAGTGGTATAAGGGATGAGGTCACATTTATGTCGCCTATAAGACGAATGGCGCGGTTTTGAACTTTGTCCAAAAAATTTAAAGCAGCTTTTGGTGCACCTGCCCATAAATGTGAGTTATACTCGAGCTTGGGTCGTATATATGCTTTATAGATTTTTAAGAGGTCTGGAGATGAAAAATAAGCTTTGCAGCGACTTAAAAAGCCCAAACATTTGGCGGCGCTTTTCGCAATATCGAAAATATGCTCATTCCAGTGCATATTTTGATTCACTCGCATCCCGAGAATGTTCAAGTCTTTGAGTCGCTGAATAACTTCACTTTGAAGTCGGAGAATTGGTTCAAATGTTGTTAGCTTGTTACTAACAAGACAGCTTTGAGTTTTTGAAGTGTTAAACTCGACTCTGTTTGCTCTACCCCAGTCGACAATTTTGGCTAGGTCGTGATTGAGTGCACCAGCCATCATTGTTCTTTTGGAGTTGACTGCTGAAGTTGTAGCATTATTTGTTTTAAGAAAATCATATGATGCTACTAGAGTGCTGTCATCAGCAAAACTATGGATTGGATTGAAAGTTAATTTGAGAAGGTCATTAATGAAAATGAGAAATAGGGTGGGTGAAAGGACGGAGCCTTGTGGAACACCAGCATTGATTTGAAGTTGGTCGGAAAAACTACCGTCAACTGAAACTATGATAGATCGATTTAGGAGAAAGCTTTCAATCCATTTAGAAAAGGTTGGACCGAGGCCTACAGCATTGCATTTTGCTATAAGAGCAGAATGCCAGACTCGATCAAAAGCCTTAGATATATCCAGAGCTACAACAGCAGCTTCACCAGATTGATGAAGACTGGTGTTAAGCTTTTCGCAGAGGCATGTCATGAGATCACCGGTGGAACGCTGAGCTCGAAAGCCGTATTGACTATCATGAATTATACCTCTACTATCAAGATATTTCTTCAACTTTTGATTGACTAAGATTTCCATCGTTTTGGAAATAATGGAAGTAATAGCTATGGGCCTATAGTTCGAAGGATTGCTTTTGTCACCTTTTTTAGGAATAGGATAAACTTGGGCAACTTTCCAATTGGACGGGTAAGTTCCTGAAGAAAAGGACAAATAGAATAAGTTGCGCAGAGGTTTAGAAATGGCGAGGGCAATGTGTCGCAGCACAATCGCAGGTATACCATCGGGACCGGTAGATTTTTTTATATCAAGATTCTTCAAGACTTTTACTACAGCTCTTGTTCTGAAGTATATCCTTCCAAGCGAAGAATTAACAACAGGGATTGTTGGCGGAACTTGGGCTGTATTAGGGAGTGTGGAATTGGCTGCAAATAATTTTGCAAAAAGGTTAGCTTTTCCAACAGAATCTGATATAATTGTACTATTATCAATCATAGGTGGAAATGAAGATTGGCAAAAATTTTGCCCAACGCTTTTAGCAAACGTCCAGAAGGACCTGCTGTTGTTAGGGAGATTAAAGATTTCTCGTCTCAACCTTTGGTTGTGCAGGAATTTTTGCTGATTGATAATTTTTTTACATTTATTCCTAACCACTTTATAACTCTCATATGTGTTGACAGTTTTATTATTCTTGTATTTTTTATAGGCTTCTTCTTTGGATTTCAGAGCTTTGCTGCAGATATCATTAAACCAAGCTGAGGGATTTCGTGTTATACTTTTAAGGCTATTTGGAATGAAGGTTTTCATTCCTAATAGAATCCTTTTGGTAATCACCTCTGCAGCAAAGTTGACATTTTTATATTGGAAACACAACGACCAGTTCGATGCATTTAAAAAGTTGTTGAAGCCTTCCCAGTCAGCTTGGTGATAATGCCAGACAAGTCTTTTGGGAGACTTAGAAGAACTGGTTGTTGTGCCTACTTCGAAGCTTGTGCTTACAAGACAGTGGTCGGAACCACCTAGCGGAGAGTTAACAGATATTGCATATTTCTCTGGATGGGTAGTTAGGAATAAATCCAGGAGATGTCCGTTCTGGTCGCGTCGGTCTGGTATCCTCGTAGGGCTTTTGACAAGTTGAGAAAGGTTGAAAAAGTTGGAAAAAAGTTCAACTTGTTTGCCTTCGGGACTGTTGTGACTAGAAAAGTGAAGCCAGTCCCTGTTATGAATATTAAAGTCTCCCGCCAAAACAATCTCAGATTCGGGAGTGGTTTCCAGAACTGAGTTTATCTGATTAGATAGACTTTCTATAAGCATATCAGTTTCTAGCTGGTTCGCTTGAGGCGATCTGTAAATAAAACAGAAGTGAATGATGCGCTTATCGACGTGTATTTTCATCCAATTATATTGATAAATTGGGTTGGAGCACTCAAAATTTTGAAGTGTCTTATATGCTACATCATTTCGTATATACAAAGCAATCCCTCTATGGGGTATAAAAAGTGGCACAAGCGAATAATTATTGATATTAAAATTAATATCATTATTCACAACTTGTGTTTCACTTAGTGCTAAAATTGCTGGATTTTGAAGCCGTAGATGGCTTTCGACGGAATGGAAATTCGTTGATAGACCGCGGATGTTACAAAAATCTATCTTAAACATTATAGAGAACAATTTACAAGAGAGAAGGTAAATAAATTAAAATTGACAGAAGTAATCCAAAAATGAAAAACAACACAACAAAAAAAAAAAAAAAAAAAAAAAACAAAAACAAAAAAAAAAGATAAATAAATAATTAAAATTTTTAAAATCTTTTTTCCCTTTAAATTTTTAAATTTTTTTTCTTTCTTTTTGGCCCACATTACCACTTACTTATACCAATAGGTTCAATATTCACGATATTCTTGTTACAAATGAATTTCTATAACATGTCATTTGCCATATCAATAAATAAATATGTATAGTTACTATTATATGGATAAATCTAATTTAAGTATAAAACCGGTTTCGTTTTATGTGAACTTAAGTTTGGGTCTGTTCTGGAGCTGGAGTCACTTCAATAGCTTTTTCAAAAAAATACAAGGATTCAAGAGTACTATTAATAAATTTTTACATTAAAAAAAAATGATTTACAAACTATTAAAAATTGATATTTTTTAATTTTTAAAGAAAATGATTTAACCGTTTTTGTACGAAATAACTCCCACACATTTTTTAATTTATTTCATTATGAAATAATTCCCTCTTGAATATTAGTTAAGAAACACAAAAATAGCCGCGTTTGTGTTGGAATTTTGCTAAAACACATACATATTGTATTTTACTTGTTATTTTTTCAAATTGCTCCGTAAATCGCTTTGTTTTACATACGTTTTAATTACTTTAAGAAAGATTGTACATATTGATATTGGTCTAAAATTATTTATATTATCTTGTGTTTCTCCAATATTTTTATATATTGGTACTACTTTGTCAATTTTATGTATACTTGGTAATTCACCTTCTTTCAATGTTGTATTAAATAATCTAGATAACGGTATATATAGCTCTGCCTTACAAAATTTAACAATGTCAGAACTAATTCCATCTATCCCAGTTGATTTAGAGTTAGATAATTTATCTATTAGCACTGAATTTATAATTAGCACCAGTTATTATTAAAAAGCTTAGTTTAATACAAGAAATCCAAATTCTATCAAAAACTATCTTAAAATTGACAAATACAACTAATTTTTTTTTTTCACTTTGTTTTTCTTTTTTTTTTTAATTTCCGTTTTGAAATACTTTTCTCCTTTCAGCATCTATATTTTAATAAAGTGTGAGGATTAAATAATTTCGCTTCTTTTTTTTTAACAAAATTGGGTATAGTATACCCACTCTAATGGGAACATAATTTTGCCCTCATTTTACTTTTTATTTTTTGTTTTTTAATGTCTGTGTACAATTTTAATGTTTTTAACAAAGTAAAGAGCAGTTATAAGATAAAATCATTTTCAAATAATATAAAAAAAAAAAATAAAAAAAAACATTTTTTGAAAAGTTCCGTTGGGATGTTTAAAGGCAACTTTATTAAATACAATTTGCATAAATTTTCACGAACGAATTATGAGTGCTAAAAATATTTTCATCATCAAAAACAAAAACAACAACAACAACAACAACAACATTATAAACACTGTTGTATTTAAATGGTAATTATTTGTATGGGTGTATGTATGTATTTAAATTAGAATAAAATTAGTATATATATAGCTACAACCAACAACTTTTAAACACCCTCTCTTTATTAATAACCTCTTGGAAAATGAAGTGCTATTAGAACTTAATAAAAGTACCGCGCACTTAAAATGTTTTGTTACTTTTTTGTTTTTTTTTTGGTCTGGAAATGAGATATGAAAGCCTGAATTTTTAAGGGCCAGATATATGAAAAAATGTTAACTTCTATATTCATATAAACTTCAATACATGGGGGAAGAATTTACACCCTTAAACAAATACAAACAACAACAACTCGAACCCATCATTATCATTCCAATTTTTTTTTTCATTATCACATCAATATTACAATCATGTGATGTAAATATCAGCTCTTGACTCATCCATTTTAAGAGAATGTTTGGATATAGGAAGGATGCATTAAGTATATAGTATCTATGATAATAGGTATGTAAATTTTTTTTTATTTTTTTTTTTTGGAAATTGAGGCTGCAGATTAAGAGCCAATTCTATTATATATTACAATACTATATATATGTATATCAAACACCAGTTGTGTATGTGTGTGTTTGGAGTGTCATATTTAACTTTCACTCCACATACGTATATGCGTATACCGTGTTCATAAATCCAAAAAGGGGGAAAAGGCGAGAAAATTTTTAAAAGCCATATTAAAATATTAATATGGGGGGGGGTGGGTAGCGATATTCTTTTAATTTTTATTTATTATGCATTTTGTTTTGTTTTCAGTGTTGTCCTTTAGTACTACCATTTTTATTCAAAAAATGTTTGTTTTTATTTCCTTTTTTTTTTGTTGTCTGTGTATTATGAATATGAGATTTTTTGTATAATGATGGTTGCTTTTTGTTGTTTTGTATACTAAAGTATATTAAAAGAAGGTTGATAAAATGTAAATATTTAAAAAACAATAAAAAAATAATAAAAATATGAAAACTCTTTATTAAAAAAAAAAAAAATAAATAAATGAAATTTCCTTCAATATATATACATGAGTATATACTATGTACAATAAAATATAATTCTATGTTTAGAGATTCATTTCAATTGGATTAAAGACAACGAAAATATGAACTGATGTACATCTACTCATATATATAGGTATATATATATATTTCATATTTTAATGTTATTTTATGCATCAGTTGAATGGATGAATGTAGTTATCCTGCTTTTTTTGCTGCCTGACTATTTGTTATTTATATAATATGTACCTATATATATTTGTGTATATATATAGTTAACATTTTAAAGTGTCAAAGCGAATAATATTCATAAATAATAAATTAGAGTAAATTTATTTATTTTTTTTTCATTTCTTTTAAATATTGATGAGCAAATTAACTTAATCAGAGAATTAAAATATTTTTGAAGGGGAGGGGGGTTTTAATGTTAAGTCATCAAAATGAAGAAATATTTTTGAATGAATTTTATTTTTAATTCAATAGTACTTTATGTATATGTACTTGATAAAATATATAGTATCAAGATGGGACTTGCTACTGGATTTTTTCAACTATTATTCAAGATCTGAAACTGTCGTTGCACTTTTCGAAACCATTGTGACAGATAAAATGTATTTCTTGGTTAAAGAGCATGTGTCTCCAAATTAGAATGGGTTTATGAATGGTCTACAACCACTAATTTAGCAGTTTTTCTTTGCAACACCAATTTTCAATGCTATCAAGTTGATTTGATGTTCAGTATTATTTCATTCTTTACCATATTCTCTCAACTTCAAGCTCTTGGTATTCTTTGTATGTAATTTCTTTCTATGGATTCAATCTTATTTGATTGGTCGAAAATTGACGGTTAAGATACTTAATAGAATTTCATATACCTTTGAAGCTACGTCTGGTTTTGCACAAGGACTTCATGTATGGGACAACTGTTATTTTTATTATTTATAAACGATATGTCTTTGAGATGCCTTCAATATCAAATCTTTCATTTGCCGACGATACTAAACTATTTACGGTTATTAAGTCGAATAAGGATTTTAATTTACTCAAGGAGGATGTCAATAAATTCCACTCTTGAGGTAACATTAACGGCCATTGTATAAATATTAATAAATCCATTATATGTCATTTTCTAGGAGTTAAACTCCAATTAAATTTTATTATAATATTCATCATCATCTTATAGCGCTAAAGTTTTGGGTGAGCTTTACTACATCACAATACTCCTTCAAAAGGGCTGATCTTGCGCCACTTTTCTTCAATTTGGGATTTGTAGGGTTTGGGCATCATTTTGAGCATAGTCTTTCAATCTTCTTTGGTCTTTTGTTTCAATCATCTCTTTGGTCTTCCCATACTACGACTACTCGGAGCTTTCTATTTAAAATAACTGCCTGCTTCCGAGTTTCATGCAATTCTAATTACGTGCCCAGCCTTTCTTATTTTAATTATTTTTTGGGCCTTTGCAAGCCTTACAGTTACAATGTCTATATTATCAATCTTTGTTACACTATCAATCTCGCGCTTATATCGAATTGTACCGGGTGTTCCAGAGCATGCGTATCAGCTTTTTAAGAGGGGAAGGCCCCGTTAATTTAAAATTTTAAAAAAAGTTTGTTCATTAAATAGAGGGTGCGCTATTGATTGTTGATATTTTCAACTTCCGGAAAGGATCGAAAATTGGATTTTTAAGACCGAAAATCGCCGAAACAGTCCGAAATCGAGATTTTCAAATGGGAAGGGGTAATTTTTAATGCAAATTCAGATTCTACGACAAAAAATAAGAAAATTATGTTACAGGATTTTTTTTGTTTTCTTAGTATTTTTCTTTAAAATTAAAAAAGAAAAAAAAAACAAAATTTACTTTACGAAGCTTTCTTATTTTTTGACGTAGAGTCCAAATTTGCATAACAAAGTACCCTTTCCTATTTAGAAATCTCGATTTCAGCCAATTTCGGCGATTTTTGGTCTTAAAAAACCAATTTGCTGCTCTTTCCCGAAGTTGAAAATACCACCAATCGATAGAACACCCTCAATTTAGTTAACAACATTTTTTTTTAAATTTTAAAATAATGCCTTCTTCCCCTCGTAAAAAACTGATACGCATACTCTGGAACACCCGGTATATTCTCCATTCTCCAATGCTTTTGGGCCGAGTATTTTTCTTTTAAATATACATACGCTGGGTCGTATTAGAGTTTAATCTATATGTTTTTCTTGATATTAACTTTGATTGTAGCAAATTTCTATTTCCGGACTGAATTCTGTTATTAATGCATCAGCACTGCATAATATTATTGCTTCTTATTGTTGTTCCGAGATGTGTGGAGCTTGTAACTCTTTCAAAACTAAAAATAAAATTTTTTATATATACCTTTATCGAAACAAAATTAGCCCCCTAAAAAGTAGAAAAAAAAATTGATGGTGTTCAATTCTGAGATTCTACAAATTATAAGATAAATTAAATTTGCTGGGATATTGTTGATGGAAATTTGGAATATTTGAGGCTTAAAAAATCATGAAGGTTAAAAGAACCATGTTAAGCTCTTGAGGTTCTGTTAATGAGACCAAAATACAGAACCTCAAAATCTTAGCATGGTTTTATTAACGTTCATGATTTTTTAAACCTCAAATACTCAAATTTTTTTAGATATTTATATAGGAAATATTCATTTAATACATTTTCTTCGCTAGAAGATTTTCGTTTCACTTAAATGTTTATTGCACGGGTTCTTGCCAAATTTGAAAATGTAATTACATTGAACTTTACAATGACAATCAGACTACATTTTAAATTTGCATATTCGATTAAAGATAAGAAATGTAAAAACTATTTTAGTTTTAAATGAAAGTCTAAATTGTTACTGAAACGTTCTTACAGTCCTGAATTAGAAAACTAAACATAGATTCAATTCCATCTGTTTCCATTGAAGTTAAGAAAACCGCAAATTTACTCAATTGCTATTTTCAATTTAATTTCTGAGTCTCAAAGTTTTCCATACATAATTTTCAGATTATTTTCAAATAAAATAATATATATATATATTTACATTATTGACAGACCCTTAAAACTTTTTAGTCCACCAGCAGTTGAGACAAAAATAATTATAGGATTATATAAATAAAATTTTTGTTTTAAACTTGCACTTTGAAAGCGTGCACACCAGAGCCTGTAATTTAATGAAATAAAAAAATATAACAGAAAATTCATTATTACCTATTACAATTATACCGTTATTGCTTGCTTAAAAAATATAGTTACAAACATTGAAGAAAACTAAAAACGGTCACATATCCTGCCATTTACCGCAATTATATGCAGTTTTGTGGTTTCTTTGTTTTTTATTTTTTTTTGGTAAATAAACCTGACCTATCCTTTGCAAAGGATAATATAATTTCCAAATTAGCACAGACTGTTACAATATAAATTACAATCAACTATATTAAATATTTTCTATTAATTCGATCATGTTAAGAACATGTATGATAGCGATTATAAATTTTTAGTATGCAATCGATCGTGTTACCATTGGAAGACCGCAAATTATTCAAGTACCAATGATTGTTGTGTGGTAAGAGAACATTGTTAACAGGACATTTGAGTTTATTAAAAGCCACAAAATTATTTTCTATATATATATATATATTTTAAGATATAACGTTATTTAAGCAGTTATATAAAATAAATTAAAAAAAAATTG
Source organism: Argyra leucocephala (assembly GCA_963942445.1). Classification (NCBI taxonomy): domain Eukaryota; kingdom Metazoa; phylum Arthropoda; class Insecta; order Diptera; family Dolichopodidae; genus Argyra; species Argyra leucocephala. Next base: position 56,167,472 of record OZ012678.1, on the reverse strand, counting down.
TTCTTAGAAATTCAATGTGTAGTTTGGTTATGTTGATATTTTTGACGAAGGATTGTCATTGATATAATGAATTACCAAATTCACTGAAGAAATCTAGAAAAAAACAAAAAAATACGTAAATCAGCTTCACTCAATAACTATTATTATATATTTATTAATTGAATGCACGAATAAAATAAGGAACATCTGAACATGTATAGAAAAGTAAATTTCTTTGTAAGCATCCATTATTGAAAATTTCTATTTTCTTTTTTCAAAATTATTTTTTTTTCTTTACGACAAAAAATTTAAGTTTTTATTTCTCATTCATTAAATCTGCAATTACGGGATGTAGTCGCAACTATTATACTACTTAATATCAGACCATACTATAAGATGCATATTTAATTTTTTATAAAATTCATTTAATAACCCGGAAAGAATATAAGTAAGAAAACTTTTATTTAATTATCTACCTTATGATTTGTGAAGCAATTCTCTGTAACCAAAGACATTTTTCCTATACATGTATACTACATGGTATTGATAGCTTTACTATTCATTCGATATTTTTACTGGAGGTTTGGCAGAACCTTTCTGAGATATTTTTTTTCGTTTAGAAAATCGGTTTAGGTTATTATTATTTTTTTAAAAATTGTAATACAGTTTTTAAACTATTCAATAAATAAATAAAATACTCAAACCCATGATTAAGAAGTAGATTTTTAATCAAAAATATCAAACCAAACTTTACAGTTTGACATAAATATTTGTCATAAGTACATAGATAAGCCATAGATAAGTACTTATAAAATATAAATATAACAATATATTAAATGCTAATTTGATACGAACACAATAAATAAAATGGAGGATTCTGAAACAAATGTTGTATTCATTCAAATATTTCCATAACGGCAACACATATGTATATACATAGAGAAATTTCAATATATTCCAATTATATATTCCATAACAGCAACACATAGAGAAATTTCATATACACACAGAGAAATTTTAATATAAATTGTTAAGAAACAGTGTAGTTTATACAATTTTTCAACTTGATTTGGCTTTTTTAACGTTTTTTGTAAATTTATTACCATACAATGTAAATTTATGCCAATCGGCAATCGATTAACAATGTGCTTTTAACAAATTTTCGTTTTTAAATCTACATTGATGCAGTTTTTATTCTACCAAAAAAATTGTTAAATATAACTTTGGTTCAATTGAATTTTACAAATTTTAATGGTTGAATTCTATTTATAAATGTTGTTTTTACAAAGAAAAACGGATAACTTTACTTTTATAAAAAGATAATATAACAGTGCTGAAATAACCTTCTACATATTTTAATTATTAGATTAACATCGGCCCACCATATTCATACTGTGAAAATTTGTTAATTTTATTTTATTTAAGCCCATGTAAAAAAAAGGCGTCAGAAATTCTTTTTCTGATCTCCATTTTTTAGGAAAGCAATAAATTTAGCTTGCAAATGCAAAATTATTTCTTTCTTTAAATAAAAGGAAAATTTTACAGTTTAATTTAGTTAAAAAATTCCAATTTTACTGAAATAACCCTCCATTATAACCAGAGTATTGCTCACCAAATCAATTTAATAAATCTTGACTGAAATTGGTTAAATTTGTGCATTGGTTTTAATATATTTAAATAAAAAGAATAAATTATATGTTTCTTTAAAATATTATTTTTATTATTTTTAACTAATATGTTTTAATATTAAATAACAAAATCTTAATCTTAAAATTAATAAAAAAATAATTTTCGGTATACCATTTATATAATAAAAAAAAATTATAAATGTTTCCTATATCTATATATTTATAGTGTTATCCGTATAATTTAATACATGAGTGTTTTGGCTACTTTCTGCCATTTTATTCTGCACCAAGTCTACCTTTAAGATTAAAAAACAAAAAATTGAAAATTGGCTCTGCAAATTTTAACTGTTTATGAATTGGTTTTTTTTATTATTGTTTTTTTTTTTTTAAATTAAGCTTTATTTTATTTTTATTTTAAAATAAAACTTTATTTTTAAATTTTTTTTTGTTATTTTAAAATCAAGTTTTATTTTGTCACAATTCACAAATTAACTATTGGCGCGAATACCACGAAGTTTATATTGATAATTGATACTGTAGGATACAACGAAATACAAATTGTATTGAGAACGATATTCAAGTTAACACGAACAATGTATATATTACAATGTGTCAATGCATAAACTACGAAATGTACCTTGTTTAATTATATCGTAGTAATATAGAATTAACATTTTTTGATAGTACTGTAAAATTAACATTTAAAACATGTTTGAACACGCATCTAAAAGGAGTAATTCATTGTATTTATCACATTCTAATACATGTTGAACTAAAAATTTTTCAATGTATTTTCAAAAGTTCTTGTATTTGATTTTACATTTCAGTAACTATTCCGTAAATACAATTTCACAATGTAGAAATATACATCAATGACTAATCAATTAAATGTAAATTACAGTAGAATCAACAAAATATTTAAAATAATGTTAGAATAAATTTAATGATAGTAAAATTAACGTTTGCATGGGTCATTTTAAAATGGAGATGTCAAATTAACATACAAATCATATTTAACATACAAAAAATGTAAAATATAAGAGTTTCAATGAGTTTAAATGAAAATTTACATCTTCAATATTTTACATTGTTCAATGTTAAAATTACATTTGCGTTTTTCTCTCAGTGCATATCATTATCAAATAGACGTTTAAATATTTCTAATACCGTTATTTTACTAGAAAAAAATAATTAAATAATTATCTGATATATCAAAAGATATAACGGTTTATATACAAAAATATTAAAACAACAAGGATGCTTTCAAATGTCCTTTTCGTCATTAAAGAATAAAATGCATCATTAAGGATATATATTTTTGGAAAACTGGGAAAACCAAATATTTTTGAAATATATTAACTTGGTCCTACCCTGGTAAAACATTTGCTTCGAAGAGCCATGATAAGAAATGACAATAAACAATTCGAAGTAAAAAAATTGTGAATTTATATAAACTAAAAAGTACCCACAATTTGAGTGATTCGACTTTATGACTTTTTTTTAATGTACATAATTCTAGTTGTGGACATATGCCTAATTTTTTTTATACAGTTATTCCATATTTGATTTACTATTATATATATATTAATTTTAAATTCAATTTAAATGTCATGGTAGACCACGTTCCACATTTATTTTTTGTATAGATATGTTAAATGTTACCACGTGTAGATACTAAAAAACTTTAAATCCGTGAAATCCCTGAAAGAGTAAAAAAAATAATGAAAAATTTTGTTCAAGGACCTTATGTCAATAATAAATTGATTCAAATAAGTAAACAAATTCAATTTCTTTAAATATACATTTTTAATATTTACATATCGACCACTATTTGGTTACAAAATTTTGAATTTTGATTTTTTTTTTTTGTTTTTTTTTTAAATGTAATCATTTCGGACTTCCTGTTTTTACTATACACCTATTATTATTTCATTAACTTTTAATGAATTGAAATTTGAAATAAAAAATACAAATTTACTTTATAATATTATGTTTGAGTAGGTATTTTCGATAATTTTTTAACACTTCAACATTGCCATCATAAAATGAGCAACTGTTTTTTTTTTTTTTTAGTAAAAATAACAAATAAAATTTCTCACCATATGTCACAATAAATTCACACCTTACCTAAATTACAAATTATGTTGTACATATGTTTTAAAAATATAATTTAAAAATCATTTTCCAATTAAGTGAACAATGCAATTTGTCTACGTTTTTTACCTCAAATATACTCTGATCCGTCACTATTTGCTGTCAAAATTATATCCTTGTTGTAAACAACAACAAAAGATTTTTGACTTAGTTTTGATGTTTTTTTTTCTTTTTTTTTATAAAATTAGGTTTTTGTTTTATTTTTATTTTTTTTTTTTTAAATAAAAACAACAAATCGAATATAAATAATTGAAAATATACTAGCAAAGTTAAAACCATAAAAGAATGAAAGGGTCGTTTGGTCGTAATCATGCATAACCTTAAATTATTACGTAAGAGCTCATAACAATATTGTTGTCGTCATTCAATATGATCCTATTCAAATTAAATTCAATTCAATTCGATTCAATCATTGAATTCATCAATTAAAAATAAAAAATGAATGCAAAATAAATTTTCTGATGAAAATTTTTTCAAAATAAAGTCTCGCAGTTAATTTGGTATTAAAATCTAAAATTGAAGTTTTCATTCATTTGTAAAATTTTAATGATTTCGTTTACTTCTGATGAGTCTTCTGATCAATAAGACTGATTCGTCATGGCAAATATGTTCAAATTTTAATTTTAATTGATAAACATTGGAAAAAAAAACTGAAAAATTCCATTTTGCGGTTTAAACATTATTTGTGAGAATTTTTTTTTGTAGAGATAAATTAGAGCGGAAGTTGTAGAGGTTTCTAAAGGATGACTAAATAATTATATAACAATAGCTGACGCCTAATGATTTCCCGTTGTTTTTTGTTTTGTTATTTTAATTTTTATGTTTTCAATAATTGGTTTTAGGATCTATAATAAAACAAAAAAGGATAATACAGGATAAAAATAATTAAAAAAAATTATTATTATTAAAAAATGTAGCAGCAGTGTACCCATTTATAATTAATGAATGATAATTGATACTTAAAAATAATTCTAGTGTCATGACATATGAAATTGTTCTAGGTCTATTTGAATGCATTTATTTGAATAGCATTATTTTAAGTTAGGATTTGCGATCGAACAAAATTATAAGCCTGTACATATTTTGGACATATGGAATCCAACATTGGGAAAGAGCGAATAAGTAAAATATTAAAATAATTCAGCGATTTCGGAATAAAGCAATAAGATTAATATGCTTGATTGCTTGGTATGTGATAAATAATTTAATTCATAGAGATTTAAGATGGGAGATGGTTCAAAAAGTAATTCAGCACTATATTAGGATTTACCGAGACAGGCTGCATATTCACCCAAATATAAATGCAAGTACACTGATAACAAGCGTATAAACCAGCCAACCTATAATAAAGAAATTAAACTCACTGGAGATTAATTTCACACGTTCAGTCTTCTAATAACAATCCTAACAATTTATATTCGATTATTGTATAAGTTGAGCAGTAACCTAAAACAAATAAGAGCTTATTAAAATAATTTATATATATTAAAATATAATTTCTAACATTTCGTACGTCGCGTCATCAGTAATTGATTATTTGTAAAATTGTGAACAAAACAACTGAATATGATAGCTAACAACAAACAAGCAAACATATTTCAATATTCAGTTGTCCTTCAACTAAAAATATTTCAACAACCAGTCGTTCGGGAATATCGTGAAACATTTAGTTAAATGTTGGAGTTGGAGAGTGGAAATATATCGTATGATGTCGATCGAGTTTTTTCTCCTATCAACCAAGGATATAAATAGAGAGAGTGTTGGACCAATGCTTCTCCTCTTTTTTGCGCAGACTCAAAGGAATCAACAAGGATGAAATAAAGATCATAATAAAGATGGATTGTAATAATTAATATTGAAATAAAAAAAGACAGCATATAAACTGGGTGCCATGAAATAAAAAATAAAACGTAGAATTAATTTCATAAAACGTATTTCTTTATAAAAAAAAAAGTTCTTATACGAGAACAATATGAAGTAAACTTTATAAATAAATATAATTATAAAATATAAAAATATAAAAAGATACAAATTTAAATCTTTCAATTAAAAAATTATATTATATATATATAATTTTCAGCATTTATCTGGATGTTTGTAAGTTCGACGGAATACTCCAACTCATATACAAATTCCAATATAAATACAAATTGTAACATCATGTAATTGTCATAAACATCTCATAACATCTGTTTTTTATTGCTTATATATTTCATCTGTCATTTGTCATTTGTCATCTGTCATCTGTCATCTGTCATCTGTCATCTGTCATCTGTTATCTGTCATCTGTTATCTGTCAACTGTCATCTCTCATCTGCCATCTGTCATTTGTCATTTGTCATTTGTCATTTGTCATCTGTCAACTGTCATCTGTCATCTGTCATCTGTCATCTGTCATCTGTCATCTGTCATCTGTTATATGTGTCCTTTACCCATCATTTCATAATGATGTCAAATCATGTCATTCAAGTGTGAAATTTAAATGGCGCCATAGAACTTTTTACTTTTATTATGTCTTAATTAATTTGATTTTACAATTTGAGTTTTACAGTAGAATGCTGCTATATGATTGTAAAAATATAAAATTATTGTAAGTTTATATTATATAGTTAGATTTTGTTTTCATTAAAAACAATATTTGAATTTATTATTTCTATATTAATGTAAATTGAAATTATCTTTTTGACTAATTTATATTATAATTAATTGAATACAATATAATGTTTAAGAATATTGATTATTTAGAATAATTGAGGTCTTAGGATAATATATGTTTAAATTTCCAACAATGGCAAATAAGATGTCGTTAAACTAATCGAGTAAATAACCCTTAGGGAATTGAAAATTTTGCACATTACTACAAATATACTGTTTATATGGTAATTAAAAGCATTCTAATAATTCTAATAAAGGATTGATAAATTAGTAAGCAAATACGCATTTTTCTTAAACTTGAAATGAAAACTCAAATGAAGGAAGAAATGCTAGAATTTATTTTGCTTCCGTCATTTATGGCGGGTTACAAAACTAGTATTAAATAATTAATATAACCATTACAGTGAACAGTTCTGAAAACTCTGTTGAACCAAAAATAAAGACATTAATAAATAATTGAAAAGTGAAAAATTATCCAAATATAACTTTAATATCTAATAAAAAAATATAAAATATAAAAATATATCTTTAAAGAAGGTCAAATCTTAAATGATCACAAAGATAACCTCAAGCCTATATCTTAAATAAATCTTAAAACTATTCTAAATAAACCAAAACATTATTAAAAAAAAACTACCCTAAATAAACCCTAAGCCTATCTTCAATAATTTTCACTATCCTTATCAAATCTTAAACCTATTTTAAATAATAATATTGAGTTTAATGATGTTGTTACACTCCACAGTAAATATTTTTGTAAATTTTACATAAAAAACGAAATTCTCACAAGTATGTATAAACTTGAATAATACTGAAATAAAAACCCAACAAAAAACATTCTACCAAACACCAACATGCAACAGGAACAGTATGAAAAAAATATCTGTTCCACCTGAATCGAAAAATAAAAATTTGGAAATATACAATAATTCCACAGAAAAGTTCTTCACGAGACCACGCGAGCCGAGGACGTCTCGACTTAAGAGGGAGAGTAGTTGGTGTAATAAAAAGACAACATATTAACTTATAATTTAAAACATACACGTTGAAAACAAAATAAAAAAATTTACAAAAAAAAATTTTTTAAAGAAAATTGAGTATCTTGGTGTTGTTCGTTGGCTAGAATACTATAACATTCTAGAGGCTGCCAACCTTGTTTAAGCTCTTCTTCTGCTTCTCTTTCGACGTATTTATTCAAACTCGAAAAAAAACACAAAATTTACAGTACAAAATTATTTAACTCATAGTTTAAATAAATATGTTGATTACAATAAAACTAATACAATATTTACAAAATAAAATTATAAAACCTAAAATTACTGAATTAAACTAAAAATTATTTTTTTACCTTAATTTGTCTAATATATTTTACTTTAAGATAATCTTCAAACTAGTATATATTGCAAGATATCCCCCAGTTGAATTTAGTTTGAACAAAATCATGGGTAAATTGAGGGATAATGTTACAAAGTGATTTAGAGACCGTTTAACAATCAAACGCAGAAAAACAACTTATTTGGGTCATGCGATGCGAAATGATAAATATCATATTCGACAAATGATTCTGCAATAATGGGTAAAATTAAGGGTAAGAAAACGTGTTGGCAGAAAACAAACGTTAATGCTAAGAAACATCAGGCAATGGACGGGTCTCCAAACGGTGGGAGAACTAATGCACTATAGAGAGAGCTTCATTGAGTTCTAATTTACTGAAATATTCAATAGTGGAAAAACAAATTGAACACATACTCATAACTATACACATCAAGTGAGCTCACAATCAGACTCAATGTAAAACAGTCTTTCGAAATTTGTTCGAAATTGATATAAAATCATCCCATATAAAAAACAGTACAGATTAGATAGAACGATAGCTAGAATTACGATCGATAGCTAAAATTACTACATGTATATCAATAGGTATAATTTCATTTTCTATTAAATGTGGTTGAATTATAATTAAAAATTTCTCTAAATGAATAATCTTACAATAATTATAGTATAATTTTTATTTTAATGAAACCTATTCCAATTTCTTGTTTTTTTTCGTAAATTTCTAATTAAGTGACAAATTCTCACATTTTTAGTTTATAGTCTTTCAATAATATTGTAACAATGAATAATAATTAAATAGTAAAATTGTAATTAAAACTAGTTGTTAAAATATATTTAAGGGTTGTTATCTAATTTACACCAAAGAAGGAAAAAATATATACTTACAAGTAAGCCAACCCATTCGTTGTTCCAAATTAAAAAAAAAAAAACCAAATTTAATATAGAAAACTATTCCGAATATCCTTAATATAAAATAACAAAAATCTAAAACTTAAGCATTTTTTATGAAAATGGAACAATAAAAAAACACTCTTCACAATTCCAAAAAAGGTAAAAAATTACTGTAAAAAAAACTTCATACAAAAATAATAATAATAATTAAGAATTACACCTGCTTTTGATGTCCTCGCCTGGTCAAAAAAATGCTCATAATAATAAAAATAATTACAATAAAAAATATTTTTGGTCTTGACCTTAACATAAAAACAAAAAATATATCAAAACAGGAACACATTTTTTTTTTGTTTTTGTTTTTAACTCAAACCATCTTGTTTTGGTTAAATATAAATTAACAAGAATTATTGTGATCGCACAAATAAATATTAAATGCATATATATATATATATATATATACAATAAATACAACCACAGGCAGGTTCGTGGTCTTTATTTCATTTAACAATAATTATTAGAGTATACATAAATACACATTCATAAATAATGCATGTAAGTAAGTTTAAAAGGACCTTTTTTTCTGGTGATATCTGAAATGAAATGATCAAATTGATACGCATAATATTCGAAACGGACTTAAGCAATAATAATAATTTAAAAGAAAAGGACAATAATATCGTTCGTTATCAGAATCCAAAAAATGGAAAACAAAAATAATAAAAATTTGAAATAATGAAATTTTAGAATTGATTCAGGTGCTAAAATTCTTGTTTGTTTGGCTATTCGAATGTTTTCAATTTATACCAACTTAAATATTGTCCAATTTAATTAATTTTTTATTAAAATACGATTTGAGAGTAAGGAGAACACATTAGAGATTACAGAGTATACAATACAAAACTAGCTTATAACGACTATGACTCATATAGGGACTTTCGACTTACGGCAAATAATTTTAAGTAAGGCTGTAGAATTTGATTCCGATTTATTATAAATAACGACCTTGGTTATAACGACTTTGATTTTTTTTGTACCGACGAATATTTTCAAAATTTTAGGTTAGTTATTCATTTATGGGGCATAGCATCTATTAAAAACAATTTTAAACAATTTTATTCCAAGTTTTTTGTTAGTTTTACATGAAAGTTCATAGCTCTGGCAACAGCTATAAATAGGTATAATACGAACTTAATCGGTATGTTTTTGGAATTCAGAGAGGTATAAGTGAGAAACTTTCAATGAGAGAAAGAATTAACATTGGTTATAACAACACATGACTGTTTTTGTTTTTTTTCAATATCGATATACAGTTCCTTATTGAAGCTCTTTGTTCCAACTATGGCCACATCATATCGTCGAAATATCAGATGTTATTTCTGGATTTTGTTTAATAAAAATTTTGTTTTAAACATCAAATATTTGTCATAAATCTTTCAAATTTCATTCAAAAATTTTAATTGCAATTATGTCAAAGGTTTAATTATAAAAATAAAATTGCAGAGAAATTCAGTTCAAACAAAAAACAGAAACAAAGCGTAACTAAGGAACTAACAAGACTCGATTTCGATTTAAAGAAAATACAAATATTCGCCCGCCCCTCGAAATTCGAGGAAGTTTGATAAAATATATCACTCAATTTCATTATGAATTGTTTTCTATCATTTAAATTTATTCTTTTGGTACTACATATAATTTTTTTGTTAATGATTTACCTTAGACAACAACCGCATACATCGTGGTGTACATCGATAATTTAAAATTTGTGCATGTTAAATTGTATGTGTATGTATGTATGTACTTATAAATGGGTAGAAAATTGAAAAAAAATTTGAAAAAATATTTAGTTTCGCTACGTCTTTAAATACCGGTTCTTCAAATATTTGTATCGTACTTTTTTCAATTTACAGATTAAATATAATGATTTTAGTTTTCACCATTTGTAATTTCAGTAATGTTTAATGAAAATAAGATAAGTCCTATTTTTTCCATCAAAACAAAGTCTGATGTCACACTGTCTTGAGCATCTTGTAAACGTCAGATTTTAATCAAATTTTTATTAGTTTAAACAAAATCCACTGTCAATGCCTGATGTGTGCTGTATTGTATACTTGAATATAACCGTATATTAAATATAACTTTTTGTAATTATATACATATGAAAACACAAATACAAACATAACATGCAATATAAAGTAATAAATAATAATGTAGTCATAAATAGATAAATAGGAATTAAGTAGATGTAAGTCAGCTCTAATTATAACTTTGAGACGTTAATAATAAAGATGACTACTACAAAAAAAAAACAATGTGTAAGCACTGCCGAAAACCTCATTCAGACTTAAAACAAAAAATTCTCAAAAAATTAATAAGCGCCACCGCCACCTATCATTTTGTTGTAGAAAAGACGAATCTTATTTCGCCCGGATTATTTTGTATCCTAAACTGATTAGTTTAAAGAGAGCTATCTGATATATAGTTTTATATTAGATTCCTTTAATTATTAGTAGGGAGGACTGATGTTTATGAAATAGACAAAAACTGCAATGTTGAATTTAGAATATAATGTTTGTCGTCATTTATAATAGATGATTATTCAGTGATTAAATTTATTTTATAATCCATGTAAAACTGCTGAAATTGTTATTTTTTATACATTTTTACTTACATGTTCATAATATTGTCGCCCTCCTTTAATCCATTTATTCTACTTAAAATGTTATGGCAATCATTTAATATTCCGTCAAACTTATTACATGCTGTTTCTAGGTTCACATATATATCTTTTTACATATGTCTTGAGTCTGCGGTGGTTCTTCCCCTTACGAATTATAGTTTGTCTATCCAACGTGTGGCAGAATAGGTTTTTGCTCTTCTTCCGCTCCTTGCACCTATAACTATCATCTTTCATATGTTTTCTCAACCGCACCGGTGCCCAAAATATGACAGACAGAACTGGTTAATATTTTTTAGGAGTAAACATCTTCTTCCATTATAATAACATTGTCATACATGAGCTAAATATTTTAAAAATTAGTAGGCTTTGGTCATTATTTCATTTGGGTATTTACAATACAACATCATAATGTTTTTATATTTAATGGTATTCGATTAACAATTTAGTTTTTGAATAATTTTAGGTGTTAATATCAAAATAAATGGGCTTTAATTATATATTATGTATAAGTATATAAAAAAAAAAAATAAAAAAATAGCGAACATTTTCTTCTTTTGTCTAACTAAAGGATTTTTGTTTTGTTCAAGCGCACTCATAGAAATTGTAAAGGACACAGGTATGTGTATACTGATGAACTTATGCCTAATAACTCACCTGTTTTTTTTATATATATATTTTTCTTCGATTTTTATATAAATTTATACCATTGTCAGCTCATTATTATATTTTAATGAAGCAAGAGGGTGTTAATAATAGTAAATTTGGGCGTTTAATTTTGATATTTGACAGTGTTGTTAAACAATATTATGATTTTTAGTTAATGTTATAATATATATATATTGTTTTACAAAATATGGTTATATATTTGAAGTCTCTGAACGCCTATACTTTCAAATAAATGAGTTTACGGTAATGATATGCTTTAGAAAATTAAAACTAAAAATAACATTTCTCCCTGTTTTTATATTACGTAAAGGTATTGTAAAATAAAATTTATTACGACATATTTACACCTGGAAATATTCTCTTAATTTATATTAAAAAAAAAAAAAAAATTAAACTAAATTTTGCACAATAATCATTAGTAATTAGAACTGAAATTTATTTTGTGTTATACTTTAGCTTACATTAATAAAAATAATATATTTCTATTTTATTTAGATAATATCGGAACAATACAAAATTTTTTGATCGTATTAAGTCCGACCTAATGACAATGATTAGGAAATTGTAGTAAATTGCTTACGTAAAAATATATATCTTTATCCTATAGCAGTACAGTCGACATATGACTATTATCCTTCTTGTTCTGAAGCAGCATGCTATGGTTAATATCCAGGCTAAGTTTCAACCTCAAATTTGCTCTTACAAAATTTATACATTTTAAGTAAATGGACTTACAATGTTCAACACCACATTTTTTACAAATTACAGAAGAAACGATGCAATTTTGATTTGAATTGATTATAGAATTAGAAAATTTTGATTATAGCCAAGACATTTAACACATCTTCTATATAGAATCATAATTTTCGTAAACCTTAAATCTATCCCAACCAACTTTTATTTTACCTTCAGAGAACACATTTTTATAATCTTCAAAGCGTTGAATTTGTTGTATTTATTTTTGTTTTTTTAGTTTCTAATGACTTTGACATCTTCGTTGTTCAAAAATTCATTTTTTGTTATTAATTTAATTTTAGTTTCATCACAGGTGTCGAATTTTTGGTATATAACTACATTATTTATTTCTCAATTTGTCTTCAACTTGAGATTTTATTTTTTTTGCTGAATCAACATTTTTGCAAAAAACTGCTATAGTTCCATTTTTCTGCTTGCCAATCCATTTATATACACATTTGAACTAGCCGGGTCAATTTGACATTTTAGCTCAGCTTTTGTAGAATCAGCCGACTGATTAAGTTTATGTTTAACTATTACCACGATTACGATTTTTTTTAGAATCTCAGCATACGTTTTTTTTATAAGCATTTTGTTGTAGCTGCAATGCTATGAATAATATTTTAAATTTTTTTTTAATTTTGTCCCTTAAAGTGTTCTGAAATATTTTAAAATTCAAATTAAATTTTGATTTCAATAGCACCATTTTCGCAAGAATTTTGAGAAGTTTTCATAAACTTGAGTCTCTCAACATATTAAGGGATGGCGAACCTTTTTTGACTGCGTGCCAATAAAAATTATTTTGATAAAATTATAAAAAAATTATATATACATTTATTTCTATAAATATCTGACATAGTTTTTAATGAGTTTTCGATAATGCATCAATATCATGATGATAGTTTGACAATTTTAATGAAATACAAGCCTCGCAAGTTTCGTCGGTAAGTCTGTTTCGTACATCAGATTTTATGTGATTCATTATCGAAAATAAGCTTTCACAGCTATACGTTGATGAAAAAATTGTATGAATAGATAAAAATAATTTCTTCATCGCATTAAATGGCTCTGGAAGCGAATACCATTGTCTTCAATAACATATTGTCCATGTTTTTGTGTTCTTCTTCATTTAATATTGTTTTTCATTATTTTATATTTTATGCCTCAATTCTACAAATTTCTGTTTCCATATACAAGTTGATTGAAACTCTGCCATTCAGAAACATTATAATTTCATCAGAACATTCTAAAAATAGTTGAAACATAAAGCCGCGACTCAGCCATCGAACGTGATTGTACATTAGCAATCCATGGTAATTTGAACCAACTTCTTGTAAAAGCAACTGAAATCGCCTCTTATTCAAAGCTAGGATGCTATAAAATTTATTATTTTGGCAACAATACTTAAAATATGATCAAATGCTACCAATCCAGACTTCGTAATTGACCTAATTTGGTTTATGTTTTGAATATAGTATGCTTTGAGTTTTCAAATGTATATCTACATACATAAATAATATAACATTGAAATAAAGGTGCCAGAAATCTGTGAAAATTCTTTGTTTTGTTTCTTAAAATATTATAAACATTGAATAGATAAATTTTATTCCAAATTAAAAATGCATGGTTTAGTACATATGTATGAAAAATGAAAGAATGTATATGTATGTGCCAGTGTAAATTGATTCGCATGCCATAGGTTCGCCGTCCTTCTAGATTCAATCGCATCAAGTAAATTTTTTGTTTCATCTTCATTTTTGCTTGGTGACGCTTCAAATTTATTTTTGTATTCCTTAAGATGAATTTTATTTTTATGCACAGCATCTAGGACATTCATTAATCAACATTATGTACATGCAAAATACAATCCTCGCAAATAAATCTAATTCTGCTATATTTGTGCCCAGAATATTACAATGAGATTTTTTTTTTCTTGGCAGTAATTTAGGTAGAATAACCTTTTTGGGCTTAATTAAATAGGCTACTGCAAGTTTATACTACAATATCTAAATGTTTTTTCGAACAGTTATTTTCCAAATTATTGGCTTGTTAATTCATTAAATGTGGAAAACTACTGCTATAGTCAGGAACTAAGCCTTCTTAAATAGAATAGCTCCATTATATTTGAATTGTTACCAGATTATACTCCCAATTATTTTTTGTCATTTATTTTAACTGAATAACAAAGGTTACTGGACTAGGTTGAAAAACCCATTAAACATTTTTTTGTTTCATCGGGAATTGAACCTACTGGGACCTTTCAGTTTAAAGGCAGACGCTGTACCTACTGCGTCATCCAGCATGGGATTGATCTACACCAGAATATTTTATCACTAAATGATAAATATCTTAGATTCGATTTAGTAGTGAAAATAGTAGTAGACTATAATAGCAGATTATAAACCAGATTATTTTCATTAAGGTATATTTTTCAACGTATGTCTATTGATTTTACATATTAAATCAAAACTGTAAATGGAGATTCTAATTCAACAAAGGTTTAGATGAGTATAAAACATTACCCAAAAAAATTAATACAACTGGTCAGTATAAAATTTCTAACCATAAGATTAAAATTAAATTTAAATAAAATTTTTTTACCTTCTATGACGTCATCTTTGGTTTAAATCTGTTCCTTAAATCCTTGTATATGGATTAATTTCATTTACGATTGTTATTTAATACGATTTCAAAGATTTTTTTTATCATAGTTTTTGATACCTCTATACTTACCCTGTAACTCATCGTTCAGTTCACATTATCAGTAACAAAAAAAAAAGTATCAATTTAAACCGAAAATTAAATCTATAAGATACTCTTCTATAGGTAGGTACCATTTTACGTATATTTAATATTAAAAAAAAGATATTATTAAAAACTTCATATAATTTTTATTATCGTTTATTTATAGACATCTATACCGAATCAATAAGACAATGACATTCCTTTAAAAAAAAATTATATTTCTTAAACTGAACTATTTTCCAGTAAATTGAACTTCAATATAATAAAAAAATATTGAATTAAAATTCCAATCCTACGAATAAATTACATACCAACGAGAGAGCTTTTAAGATATTTCTTAATAGATATTTTTTTATATTAAATTCAATCTATAAGTTGCTGCAATTTATCTTTTTTACAATTAAACCTAAATATGGACAAAAAATAGAAATCAAATTTAACAAATGGTACATATTTATCAGATAAAAAAAAACATTTTTTTTTTCTGTAAAATATCACTTTACCTTTTAGAAAATTTAAAAAAATATAATTTATAAATATTTCTTAAAATAATATATATATAATAATATAATCATTTAACTCAATATCCTATATATATAATGGGTTTTGTTTTTGTAAAGTAATCAAGTATAATTTTATCATTTCCAATTCGGACCGGAAACGATTCCATTTTGTTACTTAAACAATTACTTAAAGAAATTTTATTGTTTTTTTTTTGTTGTTAATTTTATAATGTTTAATTTTTATTTCTATTAATCCATTATAATATCTCATCATTATAATCATTATGATTATCAGCATCCCAATGATTATCATCAATATCATCATAATAGATTAAATTCCGACAATTTCACAATAAATATTTGAAAACAAAAGATAAACCTAGATAACCCAAAACTTTAACCTAAAGAATAACGAAATAATAACACAAAAATAAAAACCTGTGAACTAAACCTAAACGGTCATTATTAGGAGATCATCATCATTAATGGGTTCATAATCTAATTATAATTTTTTATTTTTAAAATATAAAAATAAAAACAAAAAAAAATATTAATAACAAAATATGAATGAATGGTGATGTTAATAGCAATTTATAGTCCCCGATGTTTGGTTGTTAACCCTTTCATATATGATTTGGGTTTTTTTTTTATTCAAACCGTTCTTTATAATCGCGATCTGTCATTTGGTATGTGTTTCGCGTGCTATAACAAAAATATTTAAAATAAAATTCAAATAGTTAAACTTTTTGAGTCGGCATAATTCTGAATAAATAAAAGAACACATCAGTTATCTTTGGATGCCGCTATATAAAACAAAAACCTATTTTAGCCGCTTTTGCTATAAAACAAAAACCTATTGTTACCTAAGTAAATGTTCTGGTGTAGATCTATCCCGTGCTGGGTGATGCAGTAGGTACAGTGCCTGCCCTTCCTTTCTTACATGTTCGATTCTCGATGAAACAAAAAAATGCTTAATGGGTTTTTCGACCTGGCCCAGTAACCTTTGTCATGGGATAAAATAAATGACAAAAAATAATTGAGAGTATAATCTGGTAACAGCCTACTGGCTGTTTTGCAAGAAAATCCAGAATAAAAATTTCTATTAGTATTAATAGACACAGATATAGATTATTACTTAAAAGAAGAAGTATTACACATTATAATTGTTTGCGACGCCATAGCTAGCAGGACATAAATATTTCCATGAATGCACATAGCCTGATTTTGAAAATAACATTTAAGCAATAATAGCATTCACCAAGGACATATAGACTTGCAATTTTAAGATAACAAACGGGGTAGTTCAATAGATTTAAAAAGTCGTATCTACATAGAGCTCTCCATCGCTATTAATAGACTATTAATATCCTGTGAATTATACATGCTTATTTTATATTTGCACTCTGCCCAGAATTGGGACCAATGGATCTAAATTAAGTATATGTAAAGTATTCTTAAAATGAAATAAGAATGAGAACCAGAACCATATACATACTTTCTAGATATCGGTTTTCTATAGAAAAAAGTCTACGCGAGATATTTCATCCTGTATATATAACAAGAGGATTTGGAGACATAAATACGACAATGAACAGTATGCGGTTTACAACCACATTTGCCTAGCTAAATAAATTAAGGTAATATGCCAAATCATAAAATCTGTTTAAATTGTAAAATCGTTATAGCGGGTATCCCAGAGCATGCGTATATTAGTTTTTTAAGAGGGGAAAAATTATAGGCAAAATTTTCACTACATTGTGACGTAGAAATCGAATTTGCATCGAAAAATGCCTCTTCTCATTTGAAAATTTCGATTTCGGTGAATGAAGTGTTAAAAAAAACCATTTCCAGTCTTTTCCGAAGGTTGAAGATATTACCAATCGATAGAGCATCCTCGATTTAGTTAATAATTTTTTTTTTAAATTTAAAAAAAACGAAGAGAGCCATTCTTCAAAAACTGATACTTATGTTCTGTACCCAGGTATATAATGAAAGAAATCTTAAGCTTTAAGATATTTTTTGAGGCGTCGCGAAATAATCCCATTAGAAATAAAGTCATATCGCAAATTGTTTCGCGTATGATGGCTTTATTTTGCATATGGATTTATTGGCCTTTTAAAAATGTCATTGCCTTTCCAAACAAAAATAATTATCAATATTTATCTTATATCAGAATTTTTGTTAAATGTGCACATTTACAGTTATATTATTATTATTTCTTCCTTTATCCTGATTTTGAATTCAACTGTGAAATCTCTCCTAATTCAGGATCTTGCATATTCATATATTCTGATTTTCAAACCAAGTGTAAAATCGCTCTTAACTAAATCGAGGGTGATATTTTCAACTTTCGGGAAGGACAGAAAAAGGGTTTTTTAAGCCAAAAATTTGCCGAAATTAACCGAAATTAGTCGAAATCGAGATATTTTTTAAAATAGATAGAAAAAAATTCTTTAGTCGGCTAGTATCAGGAATTTCATTACGTTTGCTGAGTGGCTAAGGTTGATAAGAGGATAAGGTTGATATAGGCCCTAGGCAGAGTATACCCCTAACGTATAGCTCTGATAAAACCTAGGAAAGCCTTCTGGTTTAACAACTACAGCTCTGTCAACAAATCCGACTCTCACCTCCCCGAAGGTGAATGATAACATAGTTATCTGCCGGGTGCCTCCTGGCAATTTACTTTGTAATGCGGACGAGAGCGGGTGAATGCGTGAATTTAGCGCAATAACTAAGTAAACCGGTTAGGCTGGATCAATCCGCGCAAAAGAAGACGTATGTTTTCGACGGGCGCGAACAATCGGTTAGTTAGGCGGAGACGGAAACTCCGTCGTCAAATGACCTGGCCCTCCTGGTAGGGGAAGTTTTATCTGCCCTACCACAATAAAATTAATGCAGTATTTAAAAATGTAATGGACAAAACAAAATATATTATTACCCCAGGTGGCAGACCAGTTGCACTGGAAAATCCACCCTTTTCGGAGGTCGGTCCCACGGATTCTGGGGGGGACTAACTATTACATACAAAAGGAAATTTCAACAGGAGTTCGTTAACATCAAGAACTCCCCCTAAATCAATAAACAAAGAGAGTAAAACAACAAGAACTCCTTTGAAAAACGTGCCAGTAGAAAAGCAAACAAGAGTCGGAAGCGTTGGCAATAACAAGATCCATCTAGACTCTGTAGGTGTAAATTTCTACAATGAATGGAAAAAAGAAGTAAAGGCACGGAAAGAAATGGAACAGATAGTGATCAGTCTACAGGATCACATTAAAGAACTAGAAAAAAAGATTACCTTATTAGATAGAGATAATTCACCAGCGCCAAGTAATTGCAACATCTTCAATTATTTCACGGATGAAGAAGAACTCACGAGAGAAACGGATTCGATTCTTAAAAAAACAAAAAGACCATAAAAAAAAAGGAAAGCAGAGGGTAGCCCCGAAACTGCCCAACAGAAAAAAGAATCACCATAAACAAAACAAGTAGCACTTGGAAACAATACTGTAGATAAAAAAGTTAAAAAAGAGGAACATAAACCACTACCTATTATGGTTCATGGGGTAGGTACCTTTGGTGAGCTAAATAATTTAATAAAGCAAACCACTAAAAAGGAATGCAAGTACACATCTTATAATAATAACGTCTGGAAAATCAATGTTACTGATAGTGACACATACAGATGTATAACAAACGATTTAACATCGAAGAAAGTTCAGTGACACTCCTATGAGGACAAAGCTACCAGACCAACAAAAGTTATGGCTAGGGGATTACATCCTTCATGCGATGAAAAATAGTTCAAGACCTGAGAGATAACGGTTTCCAGATACTAGAAGCCAAAAACATAATTATTAAAGATAAAATCGAAAATAACGATGGTAGCTTTATCACTCAAAGAAGAGGATTACCATTGTTTATGTTAACATTCGATAATAGAGAAAATATAGAAAAAAAATTTTTCTATTAAAACAATAATGAAAATAGTCGTTAAAATTGAACCACTAAGAAAAAACAAAAAGTTAATCCCACAGTGCAAGAGATGCCAAGTTTTTGGGTATACACAAAGTTATTGTAATAAAGACTGTGCTTGCGTTAAGTGTGGCGGTAAGCATTTCACAAAAAGCTGCATTTTAAAGTTGGGAGAAAAAGCCAAATGTATTAATTGTCGTGGTGATCATCCGGCAAACTACAGAGGATGCCCAATTGCAAAAGAACAGCAAGCCAGAAGAAACAAACAAGCAAAACTACCCCAAATTCAAAAGATTAATACTTATAAAAATGTAAAATTCGTTGACAAGAATAGAAAACCTACAGTTATAAATGCTGTACGTAATGTAAATGCTAAATCATATGCCCAAATTGTGAAAAACTCCCGTAAGGAAGATGATTGCTCAGTCAAGGATATATTAAGTCTTATCCTACAGAGACTAACAAACCAAGACGAATTTATAAAAACATTATCTGACGAGATTACAACGATAAAAAACCATAGCAGAAAACCACCGCAGTCACGTAAAAAATAAGCCACACCCTTAGAGTTGCTACATGGAACACAAATGGAGTCTTCCAACACATTTTAGAACTCGAAATTTTTCTGAAGGATCAAAACATAGATATATGTCTAATTTCTGAAACACACTTCACAAAGAAATTTAGTATTAAAATTCCTAATTACGTTTGTTATCATACTTCCCATCCAGATGACAAAGCAAGAGGAGAAACAGCAATACTGATAAAAGGCAACATTCAACACCATGAGGAGCAGAAAATAGAAAATGCAATGATGCAAGCTACAACAATTAACATTAAGGTCAAAAATAAGGACTTCAAAATCTCGGCTATCTATTGCCCACCAAGACACTCATCTACTAGAGTCGACTTCATAAATCTCTTTAAAATACTTGGAAACAATTTTATCATCGGAGGAGATTTCAATGCGAAACATACCCACTGGGGTTCAAGATTAACCACAACAAAAGGGAGAGAGCTATATCAAGCTGGAAGAAATCATAAGTGTGAATTTATTTCTTCCGGTGCCCCAACCTATTGGCCCACTGACCCAGCGAAAATACCTGATTTGATTGATTTCTTTATAACAAAGGGAATAAATAGAAACCACACATATGCCGTGAGCAATGATGACCTATCGTCTGACCACACTCCAGTGATCATGGTTCTAAGCGAAAAAGTTGAACACAAAAATTGCCTCCCAAGACTTACAAACAAGAAAACTGATTGGGATATGTTTAGAGAAAAACTTGAGCAATTCATTACTCTAGGATCCGTGGAATCAAGAAACCAAATTGATGCAGAAGTCGAGAAATTCATTGTAGACGTGCAGCAAGCAGCAAAGGGGAGCACGCCATGTTTTGACTCGAAACATCACTCGAGACTGAGCTATCGTCCAGAAAGAAGAGCACTGGTTATGGAGAAGAGAAGGGCACGACGAAAATGGCAATCAACGAGGTACCCAGGTGATAAAATTAAATTCAATCACTTAAATAATCAACTAAAACAGCAAATCAGAAATATAAAAAATAACTCATTTAATAAATTCTTAAACAATTTATCAGCCGATGCTTATACTGACTACTCGCTTTGGAATGCAGCTAAACGAATAAATAGACCACAGATGCAAGATCCACCATTGAAAACACAAGCTGATAGCTGGGTCGGTAACCCAAAAGAAAAAGCTAAGATTTTTGCTGACCACTTGGCAGAGGTCTTCACAGTACCAACATAAAATCTTGCAAATGAAAATATAACTCTCGAAGTTAAAATAGATGAAGCGGAGATTTCGTATGTCACTCTAAGAGAAATTAAACAAATATGCAGACACAACCTGAGCGTCAAAAACGCACCAGGTTACGAAAAAAATCTCATCGATGGACAAATCATGCGGGAACTACCAGATCTAGCTTTGTTAAAGCTACAACATATATTTAATGCATGTTAAGTTCACATATGTTCCGAGACAATGGAAAATTGCAGAAGTAATAGTAATACCGAAGCAAGGAAAACCGCCTTCAGAGGTAACATCATATCGTCCAATATCGTTGTTACCTATTATATCAAAAATATTTGAGAAACTGCTCCTCAAAAGACTTGCCCCGATTATTGAAGAAAGAGATCTGATCCCGAACCATCAATTTGGATTCAGAAACAAACATTCTACAATTGATCAAGTGCATCGGATCACAAATATAGTGGAAAAAGCGTTCGAAGAAAAAAAAGTCTGCTCAGCAATCTTCTTAGATGTTGCTCAGGCTTTCGACAAAGTGTGGCACCAAGGCCTTGAATTTAAACTACATCGTGATTTACCAAGACAATTCTATGAAATATTAAAATCATATATGAACAATAGATGCTTTCGTGTACGTTATGCCAAAGAATATTCAGAAGTAAAAGAAATATCTGCTGGAGTCCCACAGGGAAGTGTTCTTGGTCCAATACTTTACCTGGTATATACAAGAGATATCCCACAAATTGACAACATTTTTATGGCTACCTTTGCAAACGATACTGCGATTCTTGCAGTTGACGTATCTGTCGAAAACTCCACAGCAAAACTTCAAAATGCAGTGAATAAAATATGATTATGGACCCAACGATGGCCCATAAAACTTAATGAAAGCAAATCAACTCATATAAATTTTACATATAAAAAGATTGCAACCATTCCTATCTCAATCAATAACAAAATAGTACCATATGCCAATACAGCAAAGTATCTGGGAATGATACTCGATGCTAAGCTAAGATGGAAGGAACATATAAGAAAGAAAAAAGAAGAGCTAAACATTAGACTAAAAAAATTTTACTGGTTACTTGGGCGTAGTTCTGAGTTATCAGTATAGAACAAAATATTGATATATAAGCAGATATTAAAACCTGTGTGGACGTACGGTATCCAATTATGGGGCTGTGCAAAGAAAACCAACATCGAAATGTTGCAAAAATTTCAAAATAAAGTGCTCCGTGGTAAAGTAAATGCACTATGGTACGTACGTAACAAAGATCTTCACCGTGACTTGCACATTGAAACAGTCACGGAAGAGATCGAGAAACATGCAGTCAACCACGAGCAGAGACTGCAAACTCATGTGAACTCGGAAATGGCAGCAGTTCTTCATATCGACAGCAGTATCCGTCGACTCAAGAGAACGAAACCCCACGAGCTGGTCACTACCTAAAATGGAAAATTCTATGATAATAGCTTCCCTTACGGACATTATTATTTCAATAATTTTCCTTTGCGAAAAAATCTAAATAATCTTCCCACGCGGAACTATTGCTGTGGCTATCTCCTTCACGGGAAATATCATAGTGATAAAGTTCCTACACGGTAATTATTATGATGTTAGCGATCCTCCACGGAAACTATCAATATAATAATTTCCTAAGCACGCGACCGAAAATTTACGAAAAAAAAGTCATTAGTCGATCTTACGAAGATTGGTTATAACGGAAAAAAGATAGGTGGGCCTTAGTGGGTTCGATTCCTACACTATCAAGACGCACACGCGGCTGGAGCTCTTGATGTCCATCGGGGATTACCTCCTATATTTCGCAAAAAAAAAAAAAAAAAAAAAAAAAAACGTTTGCTGAGTAAGTTTCCTTAAAGCTGAATTTTCATTGACCAATATTTTAAAATCTTAAAAAGGGAGATAACATGAAATGACATTATTTCATATGAGAGCTCAATGCATACGACAAGAACAGAAAATATCATTTACCGAAAATCACAATAATTTAGGATATTTTTACAAAAATTGGGGATATTTTCAAAAAATTTGGGATATTTTAATTTGATAAAGAATATTTTTAAAATATCGGAGATAGTTTCTTTATGTCGGCAACACTTTTTTAAGCAATTTTTTGAATAAGTGTTTATAAAATAAAATAATTTTTTTCAACAGATGGTTTTAACGGTTGTTGTTTTTTTGTGCATAAAATAAATTTCCCAAATAGAAATTTAGAGACTGCTTTGCAGTGGTCTACTTTT
This sequence comes from Argyra leucocephala, assembly GCA_963942445.1. Taxonomy (NCBI): domain Eukaryota; kingdom Metazoa; phylum Arthropoda; class Insecta; order Diptera; family Dolichopodidae; genus Argyra; species Argyra leucocephala. The sequence goes on along the minus strand of OZ012678.1, from coordinate 56,143,493 downwards.
GTCTTCAATAAGCTATCTCAATTCTTAGAGCCATAAAATTTTTTAAAATTTGAAATATTGGTCAATGAAAATCCACCTTAAAGCTGTAAAAAGTGAGTATAATTGAAAAATCTAAGCAGAGGTGACAGTTTTGTGTTCATTAATAAAAAACTGTAATCTGCAATGTTATTGTCGCTATGATAGGCAAATTTTGATACGTAATTTCTAATGGAAATGAAAAAAATCACATACCTACAATTTAATGTTGTGTTTTTAATTTAAGTGTTTTTATATTTGTACGGCTAGAATTCATATTAAACTTAATTCGGCTCTTGAATATTTTAACTACTTGTATAAATTATCAATGTAAATTAAAATTTCACTAATATTTAATAAAAAATAAATATCGAAAGGAAAAAGGGTCTATAGTTGGCATGCAGATTTATCTGCAGGTCCACTGTTAAATAAATAAAAATTTGCAAAAATTTTCTTTTTTTGCAGATAATTTTCAATTTTTTCTCAGCATAAAAATGCCAATCATAAACTCATTTATAAATTTTATGGTTCAGCAATGGGTGTTTAATAGATTTATAAATAAATTTCAATTTCATTCGGAACAAAAAAAAATATTTTCATTTCATTATAAACCCATATGCATTTAGGGGTTAATTTAATTTAAATTCTATACATTGGTCCTGTCTTTTTAGTTACTTACCTATACGCAATTAAATATAAAAAAAAAACATAAAAAGAATAACAGCATTTTAAAAGACATCAAATTTTATTATTGAATCAAAAAAGATTGCGTGCAACCAGTCAATAAATGAATATGTATATTATAGCAAGCAAGGAAGATGGATCTAAAACCTTAACCTAGCAAAGAAGAGAAGGAGTAATTTAAAGATTTTTTTTTTTAATCATTTTAAAATAAATATCCGTCAAATTGACGACTTTCAAAATATTAAATCATTTTATGTACTCATATTATATATATGTGCATACATGTGTGTAATAAATTTGATTATGATTAAAAATGATGAGAATAATATTAATGATTATTAATAATGATAATCATGATGGTTATGTGATAGAAGGTGCTGTGGATATTTGTATTAAAACTGACAGTATTAATGTGATATGAATGATATTTTATTATACGAGTACATTAAAAGAAAATAGAAAATTATTATATACATATTATATATATATATATATATATTCGTTTAATTAATATTAAAGAAGTTCCGAAAACGGAACCATCAATTTATACGAATGTTTTCGTTTTGTTTTTATTTTTATTTTTGAAATATTGTAGTCCAAGAGATATTTTAAATTTTCATATAAATAACTATACGAATGCTTCGTATGTATTGACCAACGCTGGCCACCCCGAATAGAAACAATTGAAATTAGTACCTAAGTAAAAAACATCTTGAAATTAAGATATAAGATAATAATATTGTGATATCGTCCACTTTACTGGTGAATAATGAAATGACGCAGGCGCTTATTTTATTTCATTTTAAGGAACGTTGATGTAAAAACAACGTACGGTAAAATATCCACAATTAATTTTAAATTAATGTAAAATAAATATGAAGCTTTCCTCATATGAAGTGGAGTTCTAAATATATATCAAAAAATAAATATGAAGTTCCGAATGTCAAATTTGTATTGTAAAAACGAGATGATTTATACTTATATTTAATATTGTATATTTATATTTAAATAATAATTTATATATTTAGATTTAGTTTTTTGTTTGTAGTAAAATTCTTAAATTAAAAAGAAAAAAAACGCATAGTTCCTTTTATTTTACTAAAATCTGTATTTGTCTATTTTACAAATTTCGATATTTCGGCAATAATATGTTGCCTTCTTCAGTGTATTGGAGTAATTAAATTTGATCATCATTGGCGGAATCAAAAAAATTAAAAAAAAATGCAAAAAATTAAAATGATTTCATTGTATTATAAACTAGGTGTAAAAAGAAATTAATATGATGGTTGACCTGAAGGTAGATTTGTAGGCCAGTTTACTATATTTTATCCCAGATGTTGTGGTGGGTTAGGAGTGCTTTAATAAACGATATATGGGATATATTGGAAAATTGTAGGGATTTTAACGGGGTAAAGGTGTATTGGGACGTGATAAGATATTTGGATGGGCATTCTGTAAAGATGTACTTAATTTATAGGGTATCAAAGCAATGAATAAATGTCGGGGGAGGGGATCTTGTGTAAATATGTTCATGGGTCGGTAGGATCCTAAGCATATACTCTGGTGGCCTTGACACTTAGGGATCGGGATTTGAGTTTTATTGGTCCGGGAATGTGTGCATTGGAATTATGGGTTCTGGAAAATCGATTGGAAGAATCCCAGGCTGTGTGATGGATGTGCGCCGCGTGTATAGTAATGGTCCTTTTAACATGGGCGTAAGACAATATTGAACCTCTTGTAAGAAGGCTTTTAGCTGCTTTCTGATGTATGTTGACATGTATGTATCGTTCCAATTTTATATGTTCTTCTGTTATATGAACATATTTTATATGTTCTGCCGAAACAAATTAACAAATTCCGACTCTACGTCAAGAAATAAAAATATTTGTCTTATTATTATATATTTTTTTTTTAGTTTAAAACAAATTTAATTGTTTATAATTTAGTAAATTATTATTATTAATTTTAGTTTACCAAAAGCAAAGATGGAGTATTTTGGTCTTATTTTTATTAATTGTAAACAAAACTACTGAGAAACTAAAAAAAAATTGTTAACAAAAGTTTCTTATTTTTTGACGTAAAATTCGAATTTAAATAAAAAAATATCTTTTCACATTTAAAAATATCGATTTCGGCCAATTTTGACAAATTTCGGCGGGTTTTGGCGAATTCCGGTTTGAAAAAACTATTTCAAGACCGGGGGTCTTTCCCGGAAGTTTAAAATATCATTAATCGATAGAGCACCCTCGACTTAGTTAATGACATTTTTTTTATATTTTAAAATAACGACTCCCCTCTTAAAAAACTGATACGCATGCTCTGGTTCTGGGCACCCGATTATATAGAAATGCTGAGTGGAAATTAAACCTGTACTACCTCTACTTAAGTGTTTCCCATAGAAATCTCTAGATGGTAGAAGACAAGTTATGGATATTATCGTTTATAATCAGAACATCACGAATATGCAATGTCTACTCTGTAAACTCTAATTCATAATTCTTTTTCATTTCAGGACTCAAATTTGCTTCATATTTTGATTCCTGAACTTTCTTATCTAAATTCACATAATTCGCTCATGAATAATATGATATAGTTATTTAACATCAATTTTGGTGATCAAAACGCTAACTTTTTTCCAATATAATTACTAAATTAAGAAATTACAGTATTCAGGAAAATCAAGTTTCGAACTCTCTCTTATTAATGACCGAGATAAATAAAATGTGGTGTTGTGCATATTTTTTATATTATTTTTACTTATTGAGATTCTAATTCACACCCTCGACATATTCTTTCTTAATTCTCTATTTATAAAAAATTAAACTATCTACTATTCTATTTCATTTTTAAAAATTTAAATCAAAACCATTTTGGTATCACACCTCTGGTACAACTAGAATCAACAAATTAGTCCAAGGGCAAAGTAAAACATGACGATTCATAAATTTCTAATCATACACCTTAATAAAATAATTTACAATGCATTGAAATAAAACCAAAACTAAAAATTTCAGATAATAAGATACAACTGCAGATACACAAAAGTTACACACGCATTTTTATAAGTAGAGGGGGAAAAATATTCATTGATGAAATTCTGATTTACACATTCATCTAATCATCATAGGTATAGGGCATAGGTATATATCTAACATCATTTCATTCATAAGAAATATTAAAATTTTTTCTTATAGGTACCAATCTAATTATCTGAGAATAAATAAAAATTTAAAAAACGATAGTTTAGCTTTAAGCGTTCATATTTCTTCAAGCCACAAATCACACATTTCTAGACTTTGTATAGATATATTAAAGAAATAAATTATAAAACAAATACACCCGCATGATGAAGATGATGATGATGATAGTGATGGACTGGATGTGTTTCAATTTTTATTGTTTTTCTTAAGAATATTGTGTAATTAAACCTTTATTGACTTTTATTAAATTTATTTATTATAATATGAAAATGTTTCAACAACGAAAATATTGTCAGTCCTGTGATATAAATAATCCCTACATTTTATTACAATAACTTTAAGAATTTTCTATGGCTTATCAAGTAAGAAAATTATTACACCTTTAGTGTTGTCTCGGTGATAAGATAATTTTTTCTTAAAACATTTTTTTAAATTGTGTTGAAATTAAAATATAATTAATATTATACCCGTACCCGCAGAAGTTTGATTTATCTTAGACAACAACCGTATACGTATAAATTTATTTAAAAAAAATTAACTTTAAATTTTACTCGGGCTCGGAAAAGAAATAAATCTGTACTTTGATGACTTGCTGTAATTTGATAAATTAAAACTTTTGTATGTTAAGATATTTGCTGAATTAGGCCCTACGGATAGGGTTACAAGACAATGATGATGATACTATGATGTATGTGGGTACTTATATACATGGCGTGAAAATTAAAATTGAAACTTCTAATTGAAAATTAAAGTATTTTGAAAAAATATTTAATTGCGCTACGTCTCCTTTTAAATATCGCCTTTTCAATATCGTTTAAAAGAATAATAATGAAAATCGGTTGTGAAATGGCTCAGATATTTGTATCTTACTTTTTGTACCTTACTTTAAGTTTCAGTAGCGTAGGTAGTGTACGAAAGTTAAATAACGATTGTACACTAATTTTATATGTTAAGTAAAATCATCATCACTGTCCTGTGGATGATAAGGTGGAAAATCTATATATCAACCTATCCGTTGGAGATAAGGTGGAAAATACTTATATATTATGGAAATGATATTTAATGAGACTAATTAGTGAGATCTAAGAACCAAATATTTTTATGACTTTTAATTCACATATGTTTTATGTTTCTTAATTTATGTGTGTCACCCTTCTTAAAGGTTATAAGCTTTTAAGAAGTCTCCGAGTAACTCTGTAACTCTTGCATACTATATTTTAAAGTTGTTCATGTAGCTACATCCTTCACACACTTAATGGTTTCATTTTGAAAATATTTTAAAAAAGTTTTGTCCTATTTTCTTTTAATGTATCCTTGATCTCTCAGCATTTGTACTTTGGCTCAGTGCAAATTCTTGTCGTATTTACAATTCATTCACCTGTGCATTATTAGATATTGGTTTTGTACACTTTTGTTTACAGACATGTTGTGTTTTAATACAAATTGAGTGATTTTCAAAATGTAAAAATGTCAAGAGGAAGGTGGGAGCTCGAAAATCTGACTCATCTTTAACACAAGACCAGATGCCATCTTTTGGGAATTTGTCCTGGAATAAATAATAGCTGTACCACCTCCTACATTCCACCCCGCGCTTCTATATTTGAAATATCTACACCTGAGTATTATGAAATACTTTGGAAAGAAGGTTTTCTGAATTAAAAAACTCAAAAAAATATCAATGAACGATTTTCTGATCAATGTAATCAAACTTGGCGAAAAATTGGCATATATCTTGTGATTATATACCTTTAGAATTGTAGTAAAATATAAAGTAAAAAACTTTTGTTGAACAACGCTTTTAAGTGTTTAAGACCAACAAGTGTTTTAGAGTTAATATTAACTTAACACCAACCTACAATATGGGAGGTTTGTTTTTGTGCACTCACAATTTTTCCCAATCGTATAAGCCGTTCAAGCCGGCCAAGTTCATCCCATAGACTTACAATTACATTTAAAAAAAATATATGGAAACTTCCTATAGATTTTAAGGGCAATTTATTGAATCTATTCAACCTAAAGAAAAAACAGATATCGTGTAGAGCCAAAAAAAAAGTCATTTAGATTCGGAAGAAGTTGAACAAGGATCGAAAAATGAAATCGAAGATGATGAAATGGACGATGAAAACGATTATGGTAATACATAATGATTTTGAGGGAATAATCATAATGGGGAAGTATTTAATGAAGAATATGATAATTTAGATCAGTAATGCACAACGTTTTTAACACATTGTGCCTAAGATTTACAATTGCAATTACGAAAGAGATATGAATGTAGAATATTGTTTGAATGATATTGTATGATATGTAATGAATGTATGTAGGAGGAGATATGTTATAAATGTTGTAAAATCCCTATATAAATTTTTTTGGATTTTTGTTTTTAATTTAAAAAATATTTTTCATTATTAATTGAATTAAAATTTTACGAACATTATTAAAATACGAATATGACATTCCAAATGTAAATTTAATAATAAATGGACCGCAAGCAGAACAAAAAGGCTTGTGAATGACTTAGATTTAATTTAATTTTATAATTGTAAAATGTACAGTCAAAATTTACACAAAAGTGTACAGTCCAAATTTAGGACACTTTTCCAGGTAGGGTGTGGGTCATCTCTCTATTACATATCTTATATCTAAATCTCATTTGATACTAATAGAAATAAAAAATTAAATATGATTTCAATCTAAATCTAGTCTACTAAATGGCTGACTTAGATGATGGGCCAATATATTAATGTTCTTTATTTTCAGTATATTCTGAAACGAAATTTTACTACCATCTTTCTGCTTCTAACTGAGGTTAGTCAATACTGTTACAAATCTACTAAAATTCGATATTAATTTCCCTAATATTTTTTTCGTACAGTCTTGTATTCTTCATTTGTGATACTACGGGTCTGAGATAGCGGCAGTGGATTACATTAATACGAATGTTTTCAACTAGAAATAATTGTTCTCAGCTTAGCTATTTACTGTTTGTTATGAGCCAGGTTTTTTGGTTTTATATTTTTAATCAATTTAAGCAATCCATAAAACATCTATAGGATAGAGTAATTCCTTTACGAGTAGTAATAACTCAAAGAGATTTTTTTTTTTTGTAAAAGCCAATTCGATTTCAGGTTTTAATTTTAATTATTTCAAATTCAGTTCTTATTTAATTCTTCCATATGAATATTTTGACGGTTTCTTCACTTCTTTTTTTTTTATTGTTTTGATATTTCAAAACCTGCAACGTGTTTATTGTTTATTCGAATTCGAATATTTAATATAGCCAAGAGCTATTTTAATACCTATATAATATTATAATATATAGAAACATAATAAGTATATAAAGATTATTTATATTTTCGCGGCGATAATTTTTAAAAATTATATTTAAAAAAAAAAAGAAAAAACAAACAACAACACATAAGTTGAGTTAATGGACATTTGCGACTGAACCGAGAGATTCATTCATTAAAAGTAGAATGAAAGAATTACTATACATGAAAGTATATATTATGTATGTAAGTTTATCTATTGAAGATTTGTTCATTCATAATTTTTTTTTTTTAGTGAAAATTTAAGATAAAAAAATTGTATTTTGATAGATGAATTTCAATAAATTCTTAAAAAATGGGTGTAGGGTACATAACATAATATAATATATTAATATTATAAGTTATATATGTAAGCTTGAATTGAGCGGAAACAGGTCAAAATCAAATTTATCGTTAATATTAAATTATAATGAATTATTTTGTTTTATTTTATTTTCTTTTTTCTAAATTAAATTAAATTAAAATCAAATTATTATTTAGAGCATACAAATTCATGTATGTATATATGAGCATACAAATTTGTTCAAACATATTTGTATATACTATAATTATGTTATGTTATGGATGTTGGTAAAGTGATGAAATTTGTTTGAGCAGTATAACAGCGTAACACGAGTCGCTTGATTACTTGATGGATTTAGGGTTTTTCTTTTTTTTTTGCCTTTAACATGTAATTTGATAGACACAATTAATCTTTTGTCTATATAAGCGTAATTTAATTTTTTTATTATTAACGAATATATATTTTTAATGAATCTATTTTGGATTCATTTATTTAGAATGAAATATTTAATTATTTAAAAATAAATTTTAAATTAACTGTAACTTATTTTACAAAAATTTTTAATAACTCCTAGTATTTTTTTTTCATCTCTATTTTTTATTAAAGTTTAGTCAATCTCATTTGATTATTTATTTATTTTTTAGTTGAGCCAGTTTAGCCCAAACATCAAACACTTTTTTTTTTTGATAATACAAAATAAAAAAATTCAATCTAAAATTAAATTTATACAGTACATTAAATAAATTGCTCAAATATTTTGATTACTGCAGATTGCACACAATTGAATTTTTTGAGTCTTTTAAGAAAGTTTGAAGTTAATATAATTTCTGTGTTTGTTAAGCATTAGCAACATTCTATAAATTTCCATCAACATACCTGATTTATATCCAATCTTAATTCAGAGAAAAACATTCAACTATAAAACTAGGTGTATCGTTTGGTTACGTTAATAGAACGGGCTTTTGAAGAAAAAAATACTGTACTGCAGTATTTATTGATGCTTCACAAGCATTCGATAGAGTATGAGGTCTCATACATATGAAATGCACAAAACCTTATCAGGAGATATTTGTCAGATCATGGAGTTTTACATTTAAAATAGGAAATTTAGAGTAGCACATGGAGAAGCAAGATCCAATTTATATACCCAATACTAGCAGAGGTGCTTCAAAGAGGTATTCTAGGACCCATCCTATACTTGTAATATACCGCCAACATTCCGATAACACCAAAGAAGTTGAATCTTTTGCAGATGATACGGCTCTTATAACTATTAGCGATTTGCACAGACAACAAAAGAGGGCTGAATAAAGTAAGTAACTGAATCCAAAACTAGAAAATTAAACTGAAGGACAAAAATCGGTTAACATTATTTACGCAACAAAATATTGTATATCTATATAAATGATATTCAGGTATCAAAAGTGGAAACAATAAAATATCTGGGACTACAACTTAACTCGCGCCTTAACTGGAAACATCACATTGAGCAAAAAGCATTGCAAATCAAACAGAAATTCAAAGATATGAACTGGCTAATAGGAAGATAATCTAAAGTCAGCTTATACTCCAAGTTGCAAGTATATAAAAGTATAATCAAACCCATTTGAGCTTACCGTATCCAATTGTTGGAATCCACAAAAACATCTAATTTATTAAGTATACAACGTTGCCAAAATAAATTTCTTTGAACAATCACGAATGCATATCGCTATGATTCAAAAGAAGATGTTCACAGAGATCTAAAAATAAAAAAATAGGAGATATAATTTATGCCATTAAACATGAAAATCGATTGACTCAACATAGCAACCTTAAGGCGATTGAGCTATTAAATAGATCTTATGATATACAAGAAAAGATTAAACCTATGCACAATTTAGTGTAATGAAAACAAACATAAGCGAGCAGAAATACAGATTTCTGTAATCCCACATAAGTTCTGCTTAAAAGCATATTTTAAAATAAGTAATAATTTATTTAACTAAAAAAAATAAGATTGTACAACTTTAAATAAAAAAAAAATTAAAAAAATCTATAAATTGGTACATAATTACCATATTTGGTCCTATAGACCAATAACCTACCGTTATTTTATTTGTAGTTGCTGCCCATCTTGACCTAAATTTTCCTCAGTTCTGCTTTGATTAATGCCCGGTAACATTCGATTGGGCGAAGCTAAATTTTAAAGTTTTCAATTTTTTTTTTTTTTTTTTAAACAGCCAAAGCGTTAGGTATGAAATTACCTTTACACTTACGTGACGCTTGGTTGGGATAGGGTAGGATAGAATAAATTAGGAAGAAAAAAAGGGGGATAGATTAGTAATTGGAAGTTGAAGAATGAAGGTATTAATATTTACTTTAAACTTTTGCAAATTGTAAATTGAATGTGGAAACATATTAGAACGAATCTAAGGTATAGTTCCACATTCTGGAATTGTGAACTATGAACGAACTTCCTACTACCTACTTTATGCCATCTTGGGATTTCCACAGTGTAGGGGTGAGCAATTGCAGCTCCTCTTGTTTCGCGTTGGAATTGTTTAAGAGGAGAAAGCAGCGCTTTGATTTCTGCTGAGCATGTGTTCACACCTATGAAGTATCTATAAAACAGAGAAAGTGCTCCGACTACACGTCGATGTCCAAGAGAAGTTAGGGATGAAGTTATATTTGGGTCGCCAATTAGACGAATGGCGCGATTTTGAACGCGGTCAAGGTAGCCTAAAGCTGTAATGGAAGCGCCAGCCCAAATATGTGAGTATAAATGACGTATAATGGACGTATAATGGACGTATAATGGACGTATAATGGACGTATAAATGATTTACAGATATTAAGGAGTTCCAAAGGTGAAAGGACAGCTTTTCATCTGCTTGAATTAACTTCTGTTTCTGTGACCGCGGGAAGCACCATATTTCATCAGTCCATAAACAAATAGAGAATAAAAATAGATTATGAAATTAAATGTAGACACCTAGCGCAGAACAGAGTCAGACGGAAGAGTTTTGTGGAAGCCGTATATGCTTTTAAAAGTGAAGCAGAAAAAAGCTTCTGCTTCTGTTCATATACAGGTAAAATTAACAGATTTGACCATTGGAAGCTTCGCAAGGCAAATCTTAAAAAATATATCTACATTGTTTCAATTCTATTGATATGAACACCATAAACGCGACAAAACTTGACTGTCATACTCCAAATTAGGTCCAACGAGACTAAAATACTAGACTTGGAAGCATATGGATCGTTGAATTCCTTTGAACAAGGTTTTATAAAACCTAGCATAGAATTGGCTTTATTGGTAATTACAAAAATGTGATTTAAGCTTGTCATCCAAATAAACCTCTTAAGTTACCTAAGTCTTTAATTGAGCTTTAATTTAATTAAATATATGGGATATATAATTAATAGAATCAAAAGGCCGCAGATTCGAATTCCGCTCCGAACATGGAAGTTTTGATCTAATACAACTGTTACCGATTTTGGAAATTTGGACTGGTTCGGGTTGCTGCCGTAGAACTCCTAGTACCTATCAAGAATATTTACAAAACCAATTGTGTTACAGACATTCAAATTTACACTTAGATACTCTTTCACAAATAAAGAGATCCGATCCATTTAGAAATTTTGGACTGCTTCGGGTAGGTGCCATACAACTTCTAGCACCTATCAGGAATATTTTAGAAACCAATTGTGTTACAGACATGAAAATGTATACATAGATACTCTATCAAAAACAAGCAAATACGTATTTTACAGTTTGTCAAAATTCGGGTTGGTTCGGGTAGCTACCGTACAGCTCCCAGCACCTATCAAAATTATTTCTAAAACCAATTGTGTTACAGACATGAAAATTTACAGTTAGATATTCTTTTAAAAATAAATAAGATCGACTGTTACCGATTTCAAACGTTTTGACTGATTTGGGTCGGTGCTATATAACTCCTAGCACCTATCACGAAAGTTTCAAAAAACAATTGTGTTACAGACGTGTATACATACTTAAAATGTACTCATGAATATATGTATACATACACTAATAAGTACTCTATGAAAAATAAACAAACACGTATTTTACAAAGAAATAATTTTAATATAAGTATAGTTTATTGATATGCGGAATAATTTAAAAAAATATAATTTGAGCTACGACGATAGCATAATAGTATAATCTATAAAATATACTAAAGGGACATCATAGGATACATGTTCATTGACACAAATATAAATTGTTCTTTAAAGATTGCTATGTTAGTAGTAGGTTAATATGAGAATTATATGAGTTACAAGACATCATTCTATTTAATGGTTCATACTTCCCATAATTAGTTCTATGAAACTAATGAACTATAAAACTGTTAGGTAAACATATTTGCTGTGTTCTTTTCATATGATTCAAGGTCTAGGTTTTACTAAATTTAAAAGAACGATGTAGGTTAATGATCAGAATAATTTTTTATAAAACTATTCAAGCGCCACTCGTGACAAATAGCATTACTAAATATTTGAGACCTGTATAAAAACCAGATAAATATACGGGTTTTGAGTTGTTATTGTATTTTCATATTAAATGACTGGCCTGGACCTTGAACCGGATGAAAATAACACAGCTATTATTAAACCGTAATCTAGAATTTGAACAAAAGTTTAGCTGAATCAATAATTGGGTAGAAGAAATGTTCCCTTTGAGTAATTCGCTTAAAAATACTATATCAGCGACAGTTCTACGTTTTTCAAGTGTATTAAGATGTAGTAAATTCAATCTGTACTCATATAGAGGTAATCTTAATGGATCTTCCCATGGGATATTGCGTAAAGTAAATCTGAGGAGTTTTTGTTGGACTAATTTTATTCTAGGTATATGGTTGCTTATACGTTGTAAGACGGACGCCATACCTGGCTGGCATATTCCAAATTAGGTCTTACTAAGCTGGTGTAAAGAGATTTCAATACATATGGATCATGAAATTCTTTGTCCTAACGTTTAATAAAACCAAGCAAAGAGTTAGTTCTATTCAATATGTGAGTATAATGAAGATGAAGCTTACTATCAAAAAATACAACCAAATTTTTATTGATTCAACTTTTGGAATAGTTTGGTTATTAAAAGTAATAGATAAACGAAATAGGGCAAGAGCGACGAGTAAATGTAATTAGTCCACATTTATTTTTGTTTAAATGGAGATTGTTATTTGTACACCAACTATGAAATCGATTTAAATATTTTGATATTTAGATTGTAGGACAACGGCATAATCCACTTTTTTTTATAAATTTTCATATCATCAGCTTAAATTTTAACTCGACTGATATGAACTATAGAAGCAACATCATTGATGGAGATAATAAATAATAGAGGACCAAGATGACTACCTCCGAAGACGTCGTAAATCTAAAAGACATTCTATATCTACGGGTTTAGGGGTAAGAAAATATTCAATTTATAAAATAAGATGGAAACACACATTTTTTTAACTTAAAAACAATTATGTTAGAGGGAGAGGGAGAAGATAAAAAGCTTTGCTAAAATCGGTTATATTACATCCGTTTGAAAACCATTACAATTAATAAATGTAGATGTGGATTCAATAAGATTTTTAACTGTAGATCTTAGCTTTACAAAACCATGTTGAGAGGGTAATAGAAAATTATTGCAATGGTCATAGATTAAATCAAACACAATCAATTCAAACAGTTTAGGAATTGATGATAGTTTAGCAATTGGGCGATAATTAGTTACATCATTTTTTAAGTTTTACTTGTGAACAGATTTAATAAGAGCGGTTTTCCAGATTGAAGGAAAAACACCAGAAATTAACGAAGAATTAAATAGAGAAGAAAGTTGGCTCGAAAAATAAGTAGCACATCTTTTTAAGTTGTAGTATTTTTGATTTTATTACTACAAGGAAAAAGTATATTAGAATATATTTGATAAACCAATTTTTTCAATTCGATTCATAAATCAAACTTCATTGAAGTAAATTCTATACATTTTGTGTTCGACCCGGAAAACGGCTACTAAATTAATAAAAAAAAATACAACAAATAAATTAATTTAGTTCAAATAACTAGTTATCACTGCAATTTATTTTAAAATCTAAAATGAAACTAATTTAAAATTCTTTAAACTTAGCAACAAAAGTGATTACAACAGTAATGAATTTCTTTAAAATTAAAATAAAAAAAAAATTAAAAACAATATTTTGTTTTGATATTTTTAATTTTGTTTTTTTTTTTAATCTTCACTACAACCTTTTTTCTTAGAAATCTTCTGTTTGATTTCTAAATTCCTGTGAAATTAAAAAATGATTATAACCATAACTATAAAAATTAAAACTAAACTTTTATAATTTAGGATAATTACCCAATTAAATATTAAAAAATTCTGAACTAATATGTCGTTTAGTTATGAATTTTTAATTACAATGTCGTGCTGACATGAGTCAATACCATCAACACTAACGCCACCAACATCGTATTTATAGTCGTCGTCGTCATCGTCGTCTTTAATTGTCGCGGTCCAAAAGAAAAAAAAAATAAATATTAAAACTCTTAATAATAATGCGGTAATAAATTTTGACCGCAACTTATTACTTATTATAATGTTGACCAGTTACATTCTAAAGTTAACAAACATTCAATTTAACAAAACTAACTAAAATTGTCGTTTTTCTTTAATAATATTTTATGAACAAAAACTATGTATGTATATATGTATATATAGGTATGTACTAAAATTGTTTTAATTTCGAAGTCCTTTTTATAATTTAATTTTATTATGCTTATTCCAATTAACGTTTTATAGCTTTTTTTTAACTATAATTTAAAACATGAACAAAATAAAATTCTTTATAAGAATTATTATTAAAAATTGAAGAAAAAGAAAATATCAATTTACCTTCAAATTGTAACAAAATTGGCGTAATAATTATTACCGGTAAGTGAACAAACACCATTGCATCATTTATATATATATAAGTAAACTTATACAATGAATAGCATGCAGCAGTACTGCAAAATAGAGGATGTTCTAATCATGTAAAGTTATTATAGTCATGCGAATAATTAGATGACCTTATAAACAAATTTAATTAAAATGAAGGTGAAGAGACATTAAAGGAAAGAAGATTTTACTTAAAATTTATGACTAACATTAATCATAAATGGTTGAACTGAACTTAAATTCAAATTGAAAATTTACTGAAATTATTCAGTTTGAAGAATTTAAACAAAAATGTAAATTATTATTATTTTTTATTGAACATATTTCAAATTATATACGCAATAGTGATTAACAAGCAATAGCTGCCGGAACTATCCGCTTTTTAGCTATTTTAAAACTATTTTTTTTTATTTTATTTAATTAGGTTAATAACATCGACGTTTAGCTGATAAAAATAGTTTTTAGAAAAGGATTATCCTTGTTTTAAAGTATTTTATATATAGTTTAGTATAATCTTAGAATAGTCAAAAAACGAGCCAGTAAAAAATTTCTTTGTTTAATCAGTTACTGTTTTTACTGTTCAAAAAATATTTCACTATACCTAATATCCAATCATTAAAATCAAAGTCATGATTTGTTTTTTCCTTACTACTCTTGGGAACATAGGTCTTCCAATGGACATTCCCATTATACTCGATTTTTAGCTGCTATTTTCACTTGCTCCCACGTTATGTTTGTTTTTTTTCTAGTTCTCGTTTCATGGTCATCCGCCAGATGTTCTTTGGACGACTTTGGACGCGTCTTCTTGTAACTTGTGCCATATCATGATTAGACTTTAAATTTGTTGTTAAATAATTTACTCCAAATATTTTGAAGCTCATTACTCTATAATGTGTTTACTTGATTTTGATTGTTAACATATTATTGTTTTATGTTTTTTTTTTACACTCTTCACAGGTATGAACTTAGGTATAATCACCTTTTCGTGCTTAATTAATTACGGTACTGCAATTTTCGTATTACAATATCTACAATATTTCGAGTAATTATTTAACAAATTAGTGGCTTATCAACTCATTAAATGTGGAAAACTACTGCTATTGTCAGGAATTTTTTAAATTGTTAGCAGATTACATATATACTCTTAATTATTTTTTGTCATTTATTGACAAAGCCAATGACAAAGCCAATGATACCAATGACAAAGGGTACTGGACCATGTCGAAAAACCCATAAAGCATTTTTTTGTTTGCTTCATCGGGAATCGAACCTGGGACCTTTCGGTTAAAAGGCAGGCGCTCTACCTACTGCGCCACCCAGCGTGTAAATGTATAATGTGAAGAGAGAAAAAGGATGTTAGGAGATTATTAAGCTAAACAAACATTGAGTCAGTCTATCCGTGTTGTACTTTACTTTATACCTCATCAAGCGAATCGAGATTTATCAGACATGTACATGATCTAATATGAGATGAATGACACGATTTTCTATACTTTGACTGAGAATAATTTTTGACGCAATTTAATGTGTCATCTATGCAGAAATTTTTAGATTGCAGTATTTTAGCCTCCAGTATCATTATTATTAACGGAAATTTTTTAAGTACCACTACTAGTATCACTTACTGATATCAAATACTTACCCATAACCAGTATCGGCATATATTAGTAGTGGTACTATTTTTTCCAAATTCAGTACAACCATTATTCACCAGTAAATCACTAGTAAATATCAAAACTAATATATAAATAGTATTCGCTCAATTCTCGAAATTCAAGAGATTTTGATAAAAAAATCGTACTCAATATTTCATTATGAATTGTTTTTCATCCTTTAAATTTATTTTTGGTACGGTACTACATATAAATTTTTTGTTATTGATTTATCTTAGACAACAACCGCATATGTAATAATAAAAATTAAATTTAAATAGGGGATATTGGGATATAGAGCATTATAAAATGACTTATGCATGGGGTGAATTTTAAATTGAAATTTCTGATTGAAAATTATTAAAAAAATATTTGATTTCACCCTTTTAACGATCTATCGTTTAAAAAAATAATAATCCTACACATAAACACTTATTTGACAGATCCACATCTCCGACATGTATTCACTGTTCAGAACCCCTAACCATAAAACACATTCTAACAGAAAGCTCTTCAAATAACACAATTGCATCTCAATTGCATCTTCATTCACCCCACTACAAGCTCTGCGATTCCATACCAATACATACTTAACACTTATAAAAAACCTTCTGCTGCATCACAATATCTGGGATGTAATATAATTTTTCAATACCATTTTCATTGTTATACTACTATCATAACAATATATTACTAATGTTACTTGGTAGGAATAAGTCCTATCAACCTTTTTACCTTTTCTTATAATTTTGTTTATCTACTATTTGCTAAAATCACTTTTTATTCTAGCGAATGGTAAGTATATTTACACTTCTTTTATTTAAGATATTACACTTAAATATACTTTATTTTTTATAAATTTAAACTTTAGTTACCTACTATTTGCTAAAATTATTATTTTATTATTCTAGTGAATGGTAGGTGTTGGATACACCTCCTTTTTGCATTACTTCATTATTTAAGACTCTACACTTAAATACCTATACTTTATTTTTTTAAATTTAGAATTATCTTTGTTTGTATTTTGCTTAATTAATAATTTGTTAATTTGCTAAAATTTTGAATTTGAATTTTTGAATTGTTATTTTGTTGATCTGTGAATTTTTTCTTTTATACCATTTATTGTATTTCTTAGATATTATATATTTTATTTTGTAAGTTTACTTTTATATTTTAAAGGCCCACATCACATAAGGGAAAAGTGACTGTAGTTGGCCTGCGGATTTATAGTAAAATGGTTCATATATTTGTATTGTACTCAACCCAATTTACAGATTAAATAATAATGATTTAATAATATTTTTAAATAATAACTTCTGGATCTAAGCCGCATAACAATTTGAAATAAAAAATTATAGAAACTGTATTAAATTTTATAATTAAAACTAGAAATCTTTTTTAGAAAATAAAAATCAGAATTAGCAGTAAAAGTTTTTTTGTTTTAGGATAAATTGCGCATAATTTGAATTTATAAGTATTGATTCAAAATATATAAAGCTTAATACATTTTCACAGCTGTAATTTGAATCAATTTCAATTTCTCTTGAATCAAATTTTATAAATTTTTTAACTTGTATTTCTGGGTCATCAAATTAGTATCAGATCAGAAAGCATACTTCTCTTTGCGTAGTATTTACTAAGTCCGAAAAAAAAGTCTTTCTACTGGAACTGATGATGTGAGTGTTGTATTTATAGATACAAAAATAATTTTTTGATCATTGAGTATTAATTTAGTATCAATATCAATATTTTTACTGGTTACTGGTAAGTGTTTGATACTAGTAAGTGAAACTGGTACTGATACTTAAAAAATTATCAGTACTTGGGCAATACTGATTTATTTATTACTTTCAGATAATGGAATAAGTATAAATACTTGCTCAATCAGAGTAAGTATTTGGCCGGTAAAATCCTTGTCGAAATACAAAACTATATTGTTCAGGAATACTATTTTTGTTTTTAAAAACCAGATAGTTTTATATTCCAGCACTCTGATCAATTTAGTATAGAGATGATAACATGTGATGAAAAATAATTTGCTAAGTAACTAAATTTGTTTCAGGCTTTGTAGAAGTAAAACGTAATTAGACAAATTTAAAGTGAAAGCGTGATTTCACTTGAATATACTATTTGAATATACCGCAATAATTATACATATATGTATATACATTTCATTAAAATAATTAAATTTTTTTTTTTGGTTTGTCAAAATACAAATAAAAGTCAATGGCGCAATTTTGCATGTTTTATTTTTTACCTTTGCAATTTCACAATATTTTTGTTTTTGTTTGAGACATTCAAACAATTTACTTATACCGATTACTGATATATAATAATTGTGCAGTTACAAAAACCTATATTTCCTTTTAAAATGTTTTTTTATTTACTTATATATATGTATAATAACAGTTAGCATGCTATTTAAGTTGCACTGGCAAAAAAAATTCAATTACATTACTAGCGTACATTTTGTGACATACGCCAAGTACTTGTGTTTAGTGTATACATCCGTATAACCATTAAAATTTAAAAAATGTTTAATTGTATATGCAATAATAATTAAATGAACGCGATTTTAATAAATATTTAAATATTAATTTAGAAAAATTAAGGCAATAATTCCGAAAAACGAGCGGATGAAAAATTCAGTGCTTTCTTAAGTGCTCCTTTGAACTTTTTAGTTTCCATGTTTATTTAATAACACCTTATATACATTGCATTTTTTAAAATATATTACATACTCGTATAAATATGTAAAGATATATATATTTTGAAATATATAATAAAAATATAATTGTTCATAACTGAATATAATATAGGTATGGTTTTAAAAGTTCTGTACTCTGTAAGCTTAATTTATATTTAGAGCATTTCCGTCAATTACTTTTGAATGAACCTTCACCAATGTTTATTATATCGATAAAACCTTTTTTGTTCAAAATTTGGAGTAAATCAACCAGGGCTTTTCAGAACCATTGCCAAAATGAAAAATAAATACTTTCAAGGATAATAAAATGGCGTTTCATACTGGTATTTGTGTCTAAATTTGATATAGCTTTTTTGATGCGGTTTTTTTGTTATGGTTTGTTCAAAATATTTCTTGTACATAATAAAATTGTATTTAAATTTAAATAAATGCATATTTAAATTTATTCTATTTAATTAAATTATATACAAGAATTATACATGGTAGAGCCCATTCTCAATGGTCAATCCAATCGTGCATTGGTAGCTATCTAGTGAGGTTAAATTGAACAAAAAAAAATCATATTTGCATTCATCATATTGCAGTTGTGAAGACGACTTAAAGAATTTTTAAATTTCGAAATTACTTGATTTAGTTTTGTGTTTAGATATACGTCGTCGCATCCATATAAGATAAAATTAAAATAAGATATGGTATATATACAATAACATTTCCCACTTTGCTGATAGACTGCTTCTCCAATGATAGAAAGTAACTTAATCTAAAGATGACATTGTAGACAGACTTGTATGTGTGCTTCTATGCTATGTTTATATGGGCAAAATTTGAGTCTACAAATAACTCACAGATATTTTTATAACATGTTGATATAAGTTATAGAATCAATCAGAGTTTAAAACCAAGATCTGTATACTCTAACACTACAATAATATCACTACTTACGTTAGACAACACTTTCCTAATAATTATTTGTACAATTTGGTTTTAAAAATTTAATATTATATAGAATTTAAAAATTTTTCTACTTTTCTAAAGCCATACTTGCTATATTTATACAAATTAACTTTATTCATATTTTGTTTCATCTTTTTTTCTCTTTCTATATACATATATATATAATATATATAATTTATTTCATATTTTAAAATATTAATTTTATCGATGAATATTGAATTTTTGTTTTTATTATTTTCCTTTGCAATGATGGTACATGCATTAAAACATTAAAAATTAACGTTCCATTTCCCGGATGCATCATAATTCACTTGAAATTCTGTTTTACATTTACTAAAAATCTTCTAAAGGATTCGTTTTTTATTTATATTTTGTTTTGTAAAAAAAAGCAAACAAACAAATAGGAGAATCAAATATACAGGAAATTTTGTACAAAACAAAAAATTAATATACAAAGTAAAAGCTGAAGTAAAAAAACAAAAAAAAAACATAAAAAATGTGCAAAAAATTAACGATTCAGGAACTGAAAACTGCACGGCTCTTCGTAAAATAAACTAAGTGAATATACTTTACCTGAATAAAACTATTATAAAAAAAAATAAAAATAAAAATTGTAAATATTATAAAAGTATAGAAATATAAAAAAAAAAAATATACAAATTTACATACAATAAATGTGTATAACTGTATATGAATATTAAAAATAAAAATGGCTTATGATCATGAATACTACTTTCAAACGAAGACTCTTTATGCAATTTGTTTCAGTTTCTTTAACAAAAATGGAAGGAACAACAACATAAAATTTCCGATCCACTTGTTTTTTTTTGTTTGCTATTCTTTTAAGTTAAAGTAAAGAAATTGTTTAAATTTTTAAAAAGAAAATAAAATCAAAATAAATTATACAAAAAATCAAAAATATTCTTCAGAAATAATTCAAAGTCCTTCAATAAATTTTAATCAGCAAAATAAAAATTTATGAAAATTATCTTCGTTCATAAAATGAAAATATAAAAATATAAGACAAAATTTAGTAAATAATGTATTAGCAGAGTCCGTATTGCACTAAAAAAGCTCTTGGAGCATTATATTTGCAGCAATTAATTATTACCATTTGCCGCTACCCTATATTATAAGTTTGTATTATTTCCTATATGTATAAACATTAAAAAATGTTTGCATTAAAACCGACAAAAACCACCATAGGGTCACCATAGCGCGGTCAAAATAATCAATTGCCAACCATAAATTATTTAAATGAGTATATTCAGACCAATCTTATAATGTGAAAGAGATGCAAAAGATTATTATTAAAATGAAAACTATATATTTAATTTAGAAGAAATTAATAAATTAATCTCTCACTTGATAAGAATTTTACTTTATTATTTTTTAATAAGTCAAATGAATAAGATTCCAACCATTTATCAAAAAATATTATTCCTTATTAGAGAAACATTGATACAACACAGGGGCACTCTATCGAAACATGTATCTATACAACAAAAAAATCTGTGTAAGGTTTTAAAATATTAAAGGGGTTTTTCGGGGTGACTACTGGAACTTATCAGTATAGGTATAGTAATATTGCACGCACCAAAATGTTAGTATTACCGTTACGATCTCAAAACGCAAATTGAAACAACAGAATTTTACATTACGAAATTACGGTTATTATAACATATTTGTATTAACATATTCTTTTACGGTTATTATAACATATTTGTAGCTGCGTGTTGAGCTATATTTAGCTATATTGAAATAATAGTGTTCATTGTTAAGCCTTCATATTTATATAAATATATTATATATTATTATTAGAGATTAATATATTATTTATATATATATATATTTAATATATATATTAATGATTAATAATATGTAATATAATGTCTGAATATTCATGAATATGTCTAGGATATTTGTTGATATTTTCTGAGTTCTAACACAATATTATTTCAGATAAATTACATATTACTCGTTTCCCACAGCTCCAATATGGGTATGGTAACGCAAGAGGTGTACTATACATATTATTACAATGTAATGTTCAAATATGGTCGGTAGTTTGATATTTTGTTAAAGTAAGTCTTTGTTTGGTCAATTGTGGTCAAAACTGATGGGAAAAACCTTTAAAAGGCATAATTTCATTTTATTTTACTAAATTTATTTATTGGGTTTTTACAAATATCGATCTTTCGGCAATGTATAAGCTAAATTATATCCCTTTCGTGGCCTAATCGATTGGAGAACAGAAATGTGTTTCAATTATACGATGGGGTGGTCACGGGTTCGATTCTCGTGGGGAGTATAAAATATAACTAAAAAAAATATGAAAAATATTACACGCTGGGTGGCGCAGTAGGTAGAGCGCCTGCCTTTCAACCGAAGGGTTCCAGGTTCGATTCCCGATGAAGCAAAAAAATTATTTATCGATTTTTCGACCTGGTCCAGTACCCTTTGTCACAACTTAAATAAAATGGAGCTATTCTATTTAAGAAGGCTTAGTCCCTGACAATAGTAGTAGTTTTCCACATTTAATGAGTTGATAAACCAGGAATTTGATAAATAAATACTCGACATATTGTAGATATTGTAGTGTAAAATTGCAGTACCGTACTTAATTAAGCACGAAAAGGTGATTCCACCTAAGTTACTGTCAAGAACATAAAAAAAAAAAAAAAAAAAATAAAGGTTATAACCAATCATCAATTCATCTGAATTGTGTGAAAAGTAATAAAATTCAAATAAAATGTAGTATAATTAAATGTAATATAATTGACTTAACTAAATTCTCTAACCAAGCACATCATGTTCTTTGCTGGACTTTGTAGGGGACAAACTTTGTCTACTGTGTAAGCGTAGTACAATATTGCCATTTACTGATGATGATAAACAAACTTTGTGTCTGCTATTACATCAAATTCTGTTCATTAGAAGAATCAAATTGAATCAGCAGGCAGTACAACCACTGAAAACTAGTCAACCAATAAAAACCACCAGAATTTTAATATAATTGTAATATAATTTTATAGAGTTTTTGAGATCTAGGTCTCCGTTATTTTTTCTTTGCTTGCATAATCAATCTTATATTGTTCATTGATTAAATTCAAAGCCGAAAACTATAGTGAGTTTTTATGTCCGGAACAAAATGATTTCCAATACTATCCAGTTATGTTAATCAATTTTACAAGATTTTACTTACCATCCCCTAAGAATTAGCACAAACATTGAAATAGTTTCGAAACGTATTAAAAATTATGTAAAAAAAAATATGATTAATTCTTCATAATTCTCATTGTTTTTTTCTTTTTTCTAAAATAAAAGTCCATCTTCATGTCAAAAATATATTCCATATGTTCCGTATCATTTTTTTAAATCGCAAAAAAACAACACAACTAAAATTGCAGTATTAAAATTAAATTAAGTTATTTTCTCAATCTTCAGATATAAAAATAAAAATTAAAAAAATCCCATTTAGGAGGATTATAAAAATATTAAATAAAATTTAAAAATTGTATAATAAATTAAATTTAATTCAATGCAGGACACCTCAATGATTCAACTTATACATGTATAATACATAGTGTTAAGTAAACGCACTTAAAAACTATACAGCTAGATGCAATCATAAAGTTAAAATCTTTATAAACTAGTACATGAGGAGGCCTTACAATATTTTATGAAAAAAAAAAAAAAATTAATAAATAAAAGTTACAACAATATCATAGTCTCATTTTACATGGTCTACAGATATATTTCATTTCTATTAAATCTCAAATTCGAGGTTTTAAATCCTCTTAAAAAAAATAACATTTTTATAAAATTTCCCCTTTTCTTTGGTGTAATTTTAACTAAAATCCATCATACTCAGAATATAATTACATGATGATGATGATGATGATGTGTTCAAGATTGTTTACATATCCTAATAAAAAGATCATTTGACACCCTCAGATAATTATATATATACATTTATCATAAAATAAAAATCTAATACAAAAATACAACCCATCTGATTTTCTTTATATTCTCAAAATATTTAATTTTGTTATTAGCCCTAATAATGTACATTAAGTATATATGAGTATAATAATCGCTGTTGCTAAATATGTCATCAATTTTAATTTCTTGTAATACAACAATGTATCAAATTTATAAATCAACATCAGCAACAATGTTTGTACATATATAATGGACACATATATATATTATTAAAACAAAGTGTAATGGTGTAAATGTTGTTCTAAAATATAAAAAAAAATAACAACAAAAAATAAAGGGGTTATATTTTAATGTACCGTTTATTACACTACTGTTAAAATTATTTTAATATGCATTGCATTAAGGGAAAGTAACGGTATTAATGATATTAAACCATTGTAATTTATTTATAACACAAGTAAATATTTATTATAAAAAATAGACAAGTTGTGTATTATAGTAAGGCTGATTTAGCCTAAATTAGGATCGGAAGTTCAGTTTAGATGATAGTTACACCCGTCCTACACATTACATTTTTCATTCAGTTTTCTGAATTCAATTGAGAAAAAAACAAATTTAATTCTGATATTTATATATTATTTTAAAACAAGCTCTCATTGTACCAGTATAACGCGCAGATCATTCCGGAGTATCGATTTGGGATTTCCAAGTAAAAACGAGTTGCAAAAAAACAATTCTTCTCTTAAAAAACAACAAAGTAGCAGGAGTATATGAGGTATCCGCTAAATTTTTAAACGGTATCCCCGGCCCATATTTTGCTACATTTATTCAAGACTATATTGGAACAAGAAAAATATCCAAACGAATGGAATGAAAGAATTATAAATATAAAGAAAAGTAGTCTAAATAATTGCAGTAACTGGCGAAATATCACAATACTCTCATTTTTTTCAAAACAAATGGCAAAAATAATACTCGAAAGGATTAAAACTAGAATAAAATATACTATCAAAATACAACAAGCATCATGCTTTAGGACTGGCCGTTCGTGGTGTGGACCAGATTAATACATTACGAATAATTTTGTTAAAGAATTACATTTAAGATTTCACTATATCTCATTGTTGTAGATTTTGAGAAAAACTTTGATAGAATAAATCATAGCTATATTTTGGAATAACTAAGTAGAACAGAGCATTCCAGAAAAAATTATAATTAAAGAATCCTACAAAGATGCAATATGCCGTAATCTTACAAAGATACAAGATGCTGCTGCATATTGTCACATACAAATGGAGGCTAAAAACTGTATTACACTTTTAAATGTGAATGCTTAAAAGTCAATACGGCTAAAACAAAAATTATGCGTACAACTCGCACAGCACAATATTCGATCATTAAAGAGCGGATGAGATGAGTAAGTTTGCTTTGTATCATCAGATGAAGGTGCCCTGGATATGAAGGTGCCGTGGATATGAAGATGAACTGGATATTGAAGCCCGCAGCAGCAAAGTCCTCACCGCTTTCGGTATGCTCTCAAACATATGGCAGCCAAACAACATATCTCAGCGGACTAAAATAAAACTTTTCAATTCAAATGTAAAGTCAGTTTGCTTGTACGCATGGGAAGTTTCAGCCAACATCACTAGAAAACTTCAAGAGTACATCAATAGACTCTTCCAACGCATCCTAAACATTAGTTGGCCACAAACCATTTCCAACCTAACGTTGTGATAAAAAACTACTGCCTATTTGTGATGTACTTTCTGTAGGAATGTAAAGAATGGATACTGTCGTCTGATGCACTCGAATGACATATCTTTATTTTTTTATCTAAGTACTTCTCCAGGATAGTTTTTTTTACAGTTTGGTTATTCGATTTCAATAGATTTATTGAATTCCCTCTTTTCATTGAAGCCGATTAACATAGCACTGTTGTTAACAAAATAACTTCTTCCTAACTATCAAATAAAAATTTCCGCAATATAATCCTTGATGGCTTAATATATTTCCAACATACATGCTTGCTTAACATCAACGTGTATGCATATGTGTGTTTTATAAAATTGTTATATATAAATGATACAATGTTGTTTTTAATGTTGTATGGGTTGGACTGAAATTGTAGTGGCTGCAGTCTCAAATAAATTACTTTTTGATTCTAGTCCAAATAATATCTTCTTAGTTTCAGAATAGATCTTCTAAAAAATGAATTTACTCTATCCTAAAGCGATATTTTGAGTATATATCAATTGATAAAGATCTACTCTAAAGTGCATTACTACATATCTATCTAAAGTGCATTGCAACTTGCGGAATAGCATTAAATAAAGAAAATCTTATAGGGACCAATTGTAAGTATTCTACTTGTGTAACTTATATATACTTACTGTCAAGGCGCTGCAGATTTTGAAGATCCTGGATCTGGCACAGCATTGTCCTGCACTGTCCTGCAAAATGAAACCAATTTTAAGTTTTCTACGTGTATACATACTTTCTGCGTGTTAAAGATCTTGAAGGTCCTGGTCTTGCTTAATGCTTTTACGAGCTATTTCTCTTCAATTGGAAATGTGAAGTTTTTTAATATCATCCGATACCCAACGAAGATGTCTCTCTCAACGACATGTTCCACAGAATTTGGAATCGAATAGTTCAAAACTGGAACATGCGTAACTAATCCTTATAACTTAAAACATATTTCCAAAATATTTCCATAATTTCAACAGAAAATTCAAAACTATTTTTATTAAGAACTGAATATTGGTTTTTGCTAAGATGAGATAAACTGTTTAAATCTAAATGTGTGTAGTTGAAAATATTATTCATTAAAAATCTAATAGATAATATAATTTTAATATAACCATTCCAAAACTATCATTTTCAATAATTTTAATTTCTTTTTGTTTTTAAAAAACATTCAGGACTAACTAACATTATTTTGATAGCCATCTTCAATAACAAAATGTGCAGTAAAAAAATTTATTTTTTTCTTAATTGGTATGTGCATTTGTATTATATTATATATATATATATATATATATATATATATATATTTATATATAGTTTACCACTTATTATTTTACTGCAGCCACTACAATTTCAGTCCAACCCATACAACATTAAAAACAACATTGTATCATTTATATATAACAATTTTATAAAACACACATATGCATACACGTTGATGTTAAGCAAGCATGTATGTTGGAAATATATTAAGCCATCAAGGATTATATTGCGGCAATTTTTAACAAGAGGGTGGTTTTCGATTTGGTTTGATTTTGATTTACCCTGAAATTTTTTTTTTTAAATCTATTTTGCCACCGATAAAAAAATGTTCGTTCCTTAGTTGTTCGTGCATAATTTTGTATATAACGATTTTATTTTCTTTTAATCAAAAAAAAAAAGAACAAAAATTCATTCAATCAGTTTCGGTATTTTTCATTTTAGTTTTTTTTTTTTTGTTTTTCATGAGATTTTTATCTTTAAATACTTCAAATTTCATATTTATGTTTTATGGTCTATTACTGTAATGTTTAAAAAAAATTATTTTAAATTAAAAATAAGAAAGACATTTTATACGAATATTTTTTATGATATGGCCATCAGATTTAATATTCGGAACACTAAAGATTTTAGAGATTTTAGAAACATTTGTAAAGATTATGGAGATTTTTAATATTGGTTTTTTTTTGTGTTTGATTATTTTGTTGCAAAATTAGTTGTGCTACTTTGTAACTTTAAAATAATTGTACATATGTTTCAGTTCATTGATTTTTATAGATTGAAATTTTATATTATGTTGTTTTTGTTTTCTTTTTTATAGAGACTTTTTAGTTTTTTTTTTTTATTAAAAATCTTTTAGGATTATTTTGATTTTTTTATTTCTGTTTTTTATATTTCGATTTAATAGATGCACTTTAAGTATAGATAATTAAGATAATATAATATTTGTTTGCTTACACCAACTTAACTGTAATTTTGTAAAAATATCTCCTTCTCTCTTTAACACTTAAGTATAAAAGAACCACATACATTAAGCAGTTATTTATTTTTTCAGTGCACTTTGAAGGTCGTGAGCTTTGCACAATATTGACACTATTTTAATTGTTTTGCCATAAATTATTTAGTTATTTAAAAGTAATGTCAAGCCAAGCAAAACTTGAGGAGTTAGTATGCAAAATTTACAAAACTTCGGCTATATTAAACAGTTTTGACGGTTCATAAAATTGTGATAATATTCAATAGAAGTATATGGTCAAATGTTTATTTTTTTCGATCCTGAACGTTAATAAAAGCTTAAAATGTCAATATTTAATACGCTGATAATGTCTGTAAAACTTTATGCATTGGAAGAATTAAATCAAAAAGCAGGGACAGGTAACCACAAATTTTAATGAGAAGCTTTTTAAAAATATTACCGTAAAAAATTACCGATTAAGAAATAAAAATAATTAAAAAGAACTAACTTTTGTCCGCACCTTTAAATAAATCATTTATAAAAAATATATCCAAGTTCTAAACCCATATATAGGAAAACTATATATTTAATACAATAACCAAATAAGATCATCTGAATAATAGCAAAACATAAATTAGAAGTATTTTTTGAAATCGTAAAAACAATCAAAATTACACAAAGTACCTATTGCAAGTACCTCTTGCAATTATAGCTTTTATGATTTCACTTATACACTCTTGGTGAAATTTTATAAACATTTTTAAAAAATAAGAGACTTGTTAATTTCACAAAATTAATTAACTCCTACACGTGTTTCGACCTTTGGGTCATAATCACGGATCGTAAATGCATGGATGACCTATTGCAATATTCAATATTTTCTTGGTTTGTGTCTTTGAATTAGCCACCTCGAGATATGCCTGATTGCAAACCAAAGCAGTCCAATGACCAATACATGCACATGAATGTTTATTTTGTAAAGCAAAATATTGACAAGCAGAAAAAAGATATTGATATTGTTGCCACGGTGGTAAATCTTACTCCCACTCACCTTTAAAAATTCACTAGATTTTCTAAAACTTCTTATTATAGGAAAAACATATCAAGACCTATATTGACTATTTTTCCAATGGCACTGAAATTACAAAACTACCATCTGTTGTTTCCGTTGTATGCAAAAGAAAAGTTTAGCCAGAAATTACAGTTGTACATCGGTGACTCCACGGTGGTGGTAATGGTAACAACTAAGATATTAGAGAAACAAAAAAATACCTTTATTTTTTTTTTCTTTTAATAAATGTTAACGAAATTTGACATACATATATACATTAGAGGAAGACACTTTAATAATTATATTTGATAAATAAATGTTTAATTCATTGTTGGAATTGAAACAGCAGCTTTGGGCCCGTAAATGAAAACATTGGAAGAGTAGCAGATATTGGAACGTTAACACTCATTTGCTCTTCATTTATTATCATTAACATACTTCCTAGCCATTGCATAATTAGTTCTAAAAACAGCAGTCCCATTACCACAAGGATTGTTATTGATTAAAGTTATTGCTCAAACAAACAAGGACAGCTCCAAAAATTTCTTCCTTATAATATTGCATACTAGTTTTAATGTCTTTTAAAATGGTTGCACCAATAAAATTTCCATTTTCAAATTTTGAATTAGGCCCTCCTTAATCCCATATTCAATTATATCACACATTTTTTGTTTAGATTCTGAACTTATAACTGCCCAAAAGTCCGTTTTCGGAAGTTTTCTGGAATTGATTTTCAATTCTTTTGTACGTTTAACTAAATCCGGTATCCAGTTTCTAGCATCTACCACGAATAATACCGTTTAAAGATTCTCATATCGTTGACCTGCTGCACCGAAATTAATTTTCACAGATTTCGGGCATGTGCTTCAGTTATTGGAAATCATTAATCAATCTTTTTTAAAATAATTCGTTAACATGTTGTTCTTATAGTTATTAGTGTCAACTATTCTATATAGGATATAAATTTGTAGCGTCATTCAAATTTCTATTTTCATTTTCACCGCCAAATTTTCTTCAATTTTATGTTTACCTCTCTTTAACCTCTTGTAAGCTTAGTTGAAGTAGTAACAAATGGTCTCGCGACTATGTTCTTTGATTTTACCGATAACATTCACATGTGTTAATTGCTTTTCTTTAGTTATGTAAGATGATATTAATATAATAATAAGAAAAGGTTTAGAATTAGATTAAGTACAGTCTAGTATTAGAATTAATATAAGACTGTACATAATATATAATAATTAAGTACAGTCTAAGTATAGGAATTGTAAGAAGAGGTTTCAAAATAAAATTGGCCGTTGGTAATTAAATTGAAATAACTAAAAGACCTACAAATGGTGACCCGACGTGATCTGAAAATGCAAATTCCTCTATTGTGGTAGCATTTTTTTTTACTTGTTATGGCTATTTATAATGTAGGTGGTGGTTAGTAACAATAGAGGCATCTACATATTAATTTTTCTATCACAGTAAATTTTATAAAATCAACCAAAGTGTATATTTTTAAAATCGAAAATACTCCAATTAACAAAAATTCAAATAAATCCAAGCTAAGTGTAATAACTGTAACTGGTGGTAACCATATTATGACGGGAAGAGTAGAAATTAAATTTGTTGTTATTGTTATTTTTTTTATTTTATTCAAGAATAAAATTAAAGTCTACTTAACACGTTGTACAACGTGAGCAACGTTATTCCAATATACTATGTATGTATATAATATATATATATATATGTATATGATATAATATATATACAAATGAATTTGATATTGGGAGGAAGAGATTCTTGCTAAAGATAAGCAAATTGGACATGCAATAAAAGACTAATTTGAAAAAAACTTCAATAAATTTGCTTACCACAAGTAAGAGATAAGAACTACAAGGATTTTCTCATGTTTAAATACTAAAAGATATTAAAAATATTTTTTTTTTTTTTTTTTATTGCTCTTTTTAGTTCATGTTGTTATATTTTTTATTCTGAACATTCGTAGGTCGTTCTTTATGCTTTATTGAAAGCAAAAAAAAAAAAATTAACGAAAAAAATGTAAAAGATTCAATAATGCAGGGTACACACTCTTAACTTAAGAAAATTCTTGATACATTAAAAACTAAGAACTTGAATTTGATCAACCATTCAATAACTTGAATCATTTAAGATTCAATGAAATTGTTGAGACTTGTTTATTTACTTTTCAATTATGTTTTATTATTAATTTGTTTTTGAATTGTGAAAGCAAATAGTTTGCATTTCTCTATTCTTATAAAAGTTTTTAAACAGTTTTTATAATATTCAAAATATTTTAAGTCAAGATCACCTGCAACACAAATTTAATAGAACCCACACTAAAACACTGCATCAAGATTGTAGTGAAAGTGGGTGGAACATCTTTTATTAAACTTAATAGTTTTTAAATTTTAACTAGAACCCTACCTAATCTTTTCAATCTATATTCAACAAAGTTGCAACTAAAAAGATTATTCTTAGTTAAAAAGGTGCTAAGATAGGACAACGAACGTTGTGAAATATTTTTAATTAACAAAAGCTCACCCTCACAAAAATCTAAGATAAGTGTAATTGCTGTAGTTGGTAACGGGAAAATTAGAAATTTAACTTTTTGTTGGGAAATTTAACTAAGATGGGACAACGAACGTCTTGTCGACTGATTATTCTTATCCATTAGTTTGTATCTACGGTGTCCTCAACATAAACATTGAAGTTCAAAATTGTTACAGTGTTGTAGTGTTATAGTAGCCTTCATTTCCTTCTTAAATATTTTTTTTATACATAGGCAAAACACTAGGTTGGGACCTTTTGCACCGATTGGTATATTTGACTAGAGAGGAAAAATAAAATTAAAAAGAAGGGTGGACAAAGCAATTAAAATTATGAAGAAAGGTGTTAATGTTGGTCTTGAATATTGATGTATGTGATAAATATAGAATTTATCATGTTTGGGGAACACATAAGATGGAATTTGATTCCACATTCTGGATGTTAAGGTTATAAACAACTTTCCATAATTTATCATCTGATGCCATCTAGGAATTTCTACGCTGTAGAAACGAACACATATGTGCCCTTCGTGTTTTTTTTTTTCTTATATAATTCCAAGTCTATGGGATGAACACCCTAACTCCTTTCACAAAGAGATTTGGAATACACTATCACATACAATAGCTTTTTCTGTAGAATTTTTATAGTATAGACTAATTTTGAATGTGGGAAACTATATTTACTGTAGAATACTAGAGCGCCTTCATAATAGCATAATTCCATTTTGTTTTTAGTGATTATCAAAACTCTCAACTATTTATTATTTATTTTATCCCAATGATAAAGGGTATTGGACCTGGTCGAAAATTCCAGAAAGCATTTTTTGTCGTCGGGAATCGAACCTGGGACCTTTCGATTGAAAGGCAGGCGATCTACCTACAAACTGCCAACATCCTTAAAATTAATTGGAAATATATCTACTTTGGAATATGAAGTCTAATCTGACATATTTTGGGCACATTTTTGTTGATGGTAGTTGAAGATAAAAGCCACAGAAAAGAGCATGGGGCCAAACTCCAACACGTTAGATAGACTAACGAAGCTCTTGACAAGTAGAACTGCCATATTGTACTACATTATAAAAACTATCAAAAAACCAAAGAAAAAATATAAGAAGGGATGATCTGACGACATTGTTGTTACAGGTGAGCAAAAGAGAAGAGACCAAAAAAATTGAAATTGATGAGATTTATCCCATATGATGATAAAATAACAATTTTAATAGAAAAAATTTAAAAATTCACAACGTCATAAGTACTAGTAGGAAACATAAATTGAAAACATTACTATAGGATCTACTAAGGGTAAAAAAGAAAAAACAAAGAAAAGCTAAATCTATAAAATATTCTGCAACAAATGTGAAATCGCACAAGCGACACACAATGAGTTTAACAACGGTTAGATTTTAAAATAATTTAAAGGAAACAAAAATTGGTGAGAAGACAGGAAAAATATCCAATTTTAGATAGTAAGATAACAGTAGATGAACACATCACTATCGAAAAACATAACATTAACATAGATGACCTAGAAGTAATAAAGAAATGAATGACATCAGAATACTAGACCAGGTACCCTTCTGAATGGTGATCACGGAAATGAGTGCACGTGGCTATTTAAATTCATAAGAAAATAAAAATGTAAATTGTACCATTAGGTATCTCTTATCTGGTATAATCAATCTTTAGTTTCCTAATGGAACAATTACGCAAATTTTAAAGAAACTGAATTAGGATTTTCATAAACAAATCCCGTGAGCCTAAAACTTCTAGATATATCCATTATTATTCGAATAGATATATCTATAATAAATCTAGAATAGTATTGACAATTTTATTATAAAATTGATTAGGAATCATTTAAATAGAGCTCAAAAAACCTCAGAAAATTGTTTAACATGTATTTTACCATAATGAGAAGTACATCTAAGGCACATTAAAAACGGGTTTTATAGCACCCGAACATTTTTTTATCTAGATAGTAAAGGATATATCCAAAGCCAAAATTTCGTCCCTATATTATTTCATTAGAATAAATGGAATAAAAAAATAGAATTTACTCTAGCCAATATTAACAGAGACTCAATGAAATACGACATGTACATTTCTTTTAAATATACATTTCCACAACTAGAGTAGCTTAGTAACTAAACAACAGCTGTAATCATTTATTGTCAAAGCCTAGTCAATTTTTTTTGTATAAAACATGGTACTGTTTAGAATAAAGCATGGCACTACTGTGGAACAAGTTCATCGAGTTGTGAATCAAATAAATTCTGACTTAGAGCAAAAAAAAATATTGTTCTGACACATTTCTTGATATATGTCAAGCTTTTGATAAGTGGTAGCATTTAAGCTTATTATGTATAAGCTGAAAAAATATCTGCCTTGCGATTTCTACAAGCTGCTGAGAAGTTATACAGAAAATCGTACGTTTTATGTCAGACAGCAAGATTTTCACACAAAAATTTTCGACGTTCAATCTGGCGTGCCACAAAGAAGCGTTCATGGACACACACTCTTCATCATCTATACGATATCCCAACGACACCAGATGTGAAAATAGTAAGTTTTGCTGATGATACGGCAATTATGTCTTCAGACATCGATCCATTACGAGCTACAAGTCTTCTTAAACGGAACTTCAGTCAAATTCAAAAGCTGGCTCTACAGTTGGAAAATAAAAGTCAATCAAAACAAGTCAACTCATGTTACATGTCAACAACATTTACACTGAGGAAAGGTAACTACCCCCAGTAGTTACTTATTTTATTGTAAATTTTAAATTATTCAGATTGCAAATATTAAATGGAAGAACAAAACAAAAATTTTTCGTAGATTAAGTTAGATTTAGGCAGGTTAAGTTTTAGCATCAGAGCAATAATAGTGTTTATTAAAGACATCGACCTACAAGTCTGAGATAAACGGGAAAACTTAACCCATTAAAAAAAAAGGTTAAGTTTTATACTCAAACATAATAATTAATTTCGTTTTTTTAACAATTTTTACCAACAATTTGTAATAACACAATACATGAAATGGATAAATAACAATGTAATACCTTTTCAAACTAAACTTAAGATGAAAAATTAACAAACAAAAAGCAGACGAATATTTACGTTAATTGCATATAAGGAAATCAAAATCATTTTTTTTAAAATTAAAACATTATAAATTGTGAACAAAATAAAAAAAGTTAATATAAAAAGCATAACACTGAAGAAGACCGAAGCATATTATTGCCGAAATATCAGTATTTGTATAAAAAGACTGATAAACTATTTAGTAAAATAAAAAGCAATTCTGTTTTTTGTTTTTTATTTAAAATATTAAATTTCGTATGGAGAAGCCTCACGTAAAACCCCTAAGGTAAAATTAATTGAGTTAAAAAATATATTAATTAATAAATTTAAATTTTTATTTAATTTCGTGCAATTACAATTAACACTTATAATTTTTCATATTTCATTTTATATTTTAAATATATTTTTTTTTAATTACATGATTATTAATTACTTAGACTCTCAAAAGTTATTTGATTATTTGGCACGAACTTAGTAACAACAAAATTAAATTTGTAAAATAACAAAAAAATACATTCCTTCAATGTAATAACATGTACATACTGATACACATATGTATAAGGAAATTTATTCAGTTGTTATATTATGTGTATATATACTGTTCTTCTATTTTACAAAAAATAAATAAAATATATATATATATATATATATATATATCTAGTTATATTTTCTTGTAATTATTATAACATACGTTATTTGCATGTAAAATGTTGTTTTCTATAATTTCTTTTCCTACTATTTTTAGAAAATATTTTTATAATAAAAGAAAGAAATTAATTTTTTCGTTTTTATTTTATTTAAGTGAAACAAACATTTAACCAACTAAGAACTTTATAACTTCAGGCATGTTTTAATTTTTGTTTTTTTTTTTGTTTTGTTGTTGAATTGCATTATCCAAAGTGGTGTATTTAACACAGTTTGGTGTTGGCATTCATCATTCTGTACGATACCACTTCTTTTATATCGGTCTACATATTATTATAATATATAAGATATATATATATGTATGTATATGTAAATTACAAGCTTTTTACTTTTTTACATTGCATCATAACATTACCATAATATAATATACTCCACAATCCAATCCAAACCCAAAAATAAAAAGAAAAGAAAAAGGTAAAAAAAAAAATTGGAATATAAACAAGAACGTTATCGAGTTAAAATTTATTGTTATTATGATAAGAACCACCAGAACCACTATGGAATCATCACACCAAAGTGTGGCCGTATTTGTTAATATATGATGTTCGTGTGTGTACATATATATGTGTAAGTATTAATATGTACTTCATCGTAGTCATCCTTAATCAAAATTTATGCTAAACGGAACAAATATGTGACATAAATTATATCCAATATAATATAGGGTATCTTACGGTAGAGAAGATTTTTCTTTTTTTGTTTTTTTTTTTTATAAATTTTTAAATTTTTTTTTTTTTGTATAAAATTTGAAAAAATAAGGAACGTGTTATATGTATGTTATATTGTTAATGTTTTTTGTATATTATAGAATTGAATTCTTATTTTAACCAGATTATAAAAATTATCTTTAGCTTAAATTTCGAACCAAATGTATATGGGATGGATTTAAAAGTATTTTTACTAAGTAAATTATTCATTAAAAAAAATTAAGAAAATTATTATACATACAGAATATATAAGCTTTGACACAACTGCGCGAAAAACTTGGAGTTTAAACGTCATACAACAGAATTGTAATAAACAAACGCCTTAAAAACATTTAATAATAAGCATAATAATAAGTAAACGTCAATTTTGTTATTGACAGTTCGTTCAGAATATTAAAATGTGGTTTGTTCAACTATACAAAAATCGTGTAGTTCTACAATCCTCTCCAGAGATATAAAAGACTAATATTGCAAAAGTATAATATTGGGTTGTTTTAACAACAAAATGCGAAATTTTGTTAATTATCCGAATTATAATTGAAATATAAGAAATTATCCTAATTTAAAAAATTAAGATTTTTTTTTATCAAATAGGATTACGAACCAACGGTGAAATCACAATCACGGCGAGCGACGAGTAACCAAATTTCCACTTTATAGACTCAATCACGACGAGCTATTCGTTACCTACTGCTTTTTTGACATATGGATATTATTTATAAAAATCTTATTTAACCTCAATTATTTCCAATCTTTTGTTAAACCAAAAATAATTAGGAAAATTAATTTTTTTTTATTAAAAATTTTATGTATTTAATTTATACAAATATAAACATTTAAATATAAATTTTTAAAATAAAAAAATTGCCCATAAACTAAAAACTACTTAATTTCTTAATTATTGTAAAATATATAAGAAAAAAATTATATTTCTATTATTGTTATTATTCAAACTTTGAATTGACAACAACAAACGAATGACATCAAGTAAAACCATGTTATGTTGGAATCACTTAATTGGTCTGTATGTTAACTCACAAATTTATATAAATTTACGTAAATTTATCCAAATTTATCGTTAACTTTTTTATTTGAATGCTCTTTCAAAATTTTTGAAAAATTTAAGAGGAATTTGTGTTTAAAACGTGACGTCAGAGCTCTCTCTTAAATAAATTTTTGTAAATAAAATTTCTATTTGCAAAATTTTTTAAAATTTTACTGTCAATTTTTTGTTGTTGTTTTAAATGTCAATAAAATATTTTTCATATAAAAAGTGGTTTACCTAAAATAAATAAAAAGTTGTATACTTAACCTGAAAACCTAGTTATATAACTTTTTACCGACAAAAAGACCAAAACCACGAAAAATTATTTAATTTAATTTTTTCCAACAAAAACAATCAATAACTTTACAAAAAATTTCAGAATATTACTAAATTAACTCAAATTTAAAAAAATCTCATAACCTAAAAATCGATTATTTTTGACATGAAAAAATTTGGAAAAATTTATGCAAACTTTGCGTATGTCTACTTTTGTTTGCAAAAGAGAACATTTTAACTATTCTCGCAGAATTTTATGATCATGTGATTTTTCCTCTCATTTGCAAATTTTTGCAAATAAAAGTTAACATACTTAATGTCATTTTCAATCGTCGATGAGTAAAATAGAAATTGATTTATTTTTGAACGCGAAATTTCGGTTAAGTAGCATGCAGGCTATCATTTCATTTATCATTTTAGTCCGCGACTGTCATTAAAAATGATAGTGTAATAGTGTTAAATGATGGAATGACAGTTTAAATGATGAAATATCAAAAATTTTTGATTTGGACTGACAGTTTTGTAAAAAATTGAAAATGATAAATGAAATGATAGTCTGCGTGCTACTTTACTTGTCATTCGTCGCGATTTACATATAATCTCATGTATTTGAACGACAATATTTCGTCACTTGTCATGATTGTGTTTTCAGCGAAACACAGTATTGAATACTAGATGACATATCAAAAATATATAGCAGAATATATAAAGGTAAAATAGATTTAGATTTATTTGGAATTAAAAAGTTTCATTTGAAGTGAAAAAACTTTCTGTTCAAGAGAAAAAGGTATTGATATGATTTTGCTTTTAATGTTTTATTGTTGTTATACATATACATACATTAAATAATGCATAACTATTCATATTTTTGGCTCTTTAACGAACCTATAATATTTCCCTAACTTTTATTACTAACAACAAAAATATTGTACTAGTCCTACTGGGTACTGGATGATGACGTATATAAATACAAATATTTTAAACTTATAACTAGCTTAAAAAATATAGCATTAAGTATTCTACCATCTAATAAAAAAATTTGTATGAAACAAAATTATCAAAAATAAATTTTAATCCATCCTCAGCAATAGCAAAATTTTGTACTTAAATTAGAGAAGAAAAAAAATTTTCTTAATGTAAAAGATCAGGTTTTCATTAAAACAATTTTTATTTTGTTAACGAAATCAATAAAGATAAAGTTAACAATTTTTCTTAATTTGCTTTTAAATAAGTTGGTCATAATATTAATACAACTCTTTAAGAATTTATAGTTGAACGTGTGGGATTACGACGACGACCGACGATGTGTCACATATCGTTTCTATGTCCCTTACTCCCATTCATCTGATCTGAATATGTTTTTAATAAGTATGTTTATGTATGTATGTACATGTGTGAGTACTTTTTTTTTGTATAAAAATAAACAAGTATGCAAATATTATTCTTTAGCAAAACTTTAGATATACTTATTATTTTTTTTTTTTTTCAATTATAGCTTTTATCTAATTTATTGTCTTCTTTATCAGTTTCAAAAGTTTTTTGTCCTTTATTTTGATTTTTCGTTTTTGTGTTTTTTTTTTGTCTTTTAGAAGACTTTCAAAATTTATACTTTGTTGAATAGTGGTGAACCACAATTCAGAAGAAAAAAAAAAAATTGTTCAAAATATAAGACAATTACTTTTGATTGGATGACATTTTTAACAATAATTATATGCAAATCAAAAATTTAAATCATTCCAGGATAATAATAATAATAATTTGTATTTTTTTGACTAAATAAAATTTAAATTTTATAATAAAAAAAATGCAAGACAAAATTATGAATATGTGCAATAACATTTAGATAAAAAATAAATTAAATGTTTTTTTTGTTGTTGTTGATTGTATTTTAATTAAAAAAACGAAAAATAAATGAATAAATAAAATTAAAATATAGTTATTTTATGTATGTATATTTGTACAAAGCTTAAAACTTTTCTAACAATGTCAAAGATTTCATTTTATGTTAATTGCAAATTATTTGAATGACAGTGCGGCATTTATTCTATAAATTTTCTACTAAACCTATATCATTGGTACTTTTGAGAGTTTCACTTTCTATTATATAATAAAGGAAAACCCAAACAAAAATTTAGTTATGATTGTCGTCGTAACGTTGGGGCACTTTTTTTTTTTGTTAATTTCATTACAACCTATCTTAATAATTTTTTTATAAATAAAATACAAGATATCAAGTATAAATTTTGATTTGAATGAAGGCTTGTAGAAGAGAGAAAATCCAATGATTTCTTCGTCTAGAGACTTATTTTATTACGCTAGCTGTTTGGAAATTTGCTACTTAGTTCCAGCGGCGTGAATCTTTTTTGTCTACGTGTCTGCCGAGTAATTAAAAGCTGTGGAATCAGCGCATTTGAGTGAATTTGAAGTCTGGGGTGATATGATGTGACTTGGAAGTAACTGTTTCTTTTATAGATGGAATGTTTAGATCTTCTCGTATTATGTCGTTTCTTACAAGCCAGGGGAGGGAGGCGTTAATAATGGATCGCAGTACTTTTGACTGAAACCGTTCAATTATTTCAATGTTTAAGGCACTTGTAGTACCACTTAGATCTAGACCATATTGATTTGAATATTGATTCGTATATCATCAATTTCCTATAATTTGATAGCTTGGAATAACGCCATAAGCTAGTAAAGTGGGTTGAACTTTATTCTGAATTGTATGTTCTTTTTTTTCAATGTGAGTTCTCCCAGTAAGTCGGTGGTGTTAATACATACCAAAGTACTATACTGAACATCTTTACCAGAACATATACCTTTACGATATGTAAACGTAATGTGCAAAGATTTTGATGTGTTTACTTCTACTCTCCATTTCATAAGCTAATTTTCAATTTTAAAAAGGTTTTCTTGCAATATTTTAGATGCTATCATCGGATTTGTATAAGACGCCAAAAAAGTAGTATCATCAACAAAAGTAGCTGCAATAATTTTCTGTGATATTGGGAGAGCGGCTGTTTAAATGGCATAAAGCACTGGTCCTAAAACACTTCCCTGTGGTACACCTGATTGTATTTGTCTCATATCTGTAATATTCCTGTTGTACTTTACTACAAATTTTCGATTACTTAGGTATGATTTGAAAAATTGATGATAATTGTGAGGCAACAGCTTTTTCAATATAAATAATAGCCCTTCGTGCCAGACTTTACCGAAGACAATTCCGTCTACAGCGATTCCGTCGAGGAGCGCCAGAGACCGATGCCCATCTGTACAATATAGAAATGCCAATATGATTCAAGATTAGTTATGGAAATTCGTTTATAGTCAGAACTTCTTGAATGTGAAATCACCTCTACAAGCATTCCCAAGAAGAGATGTGTTTAATTTACAAAAATTCAAAGTGAACATCAATAATATAGTTCGGAACTCCCCACCGAAATTTTATCTTACTTTTTTCTCTTTTTCTCTTCTCTAACTATCCCTTTTCTTTTTCAAAAGCCAACGAACTAAAGTATAAAGATTTTGCTGACCTAAGTTTTGGGTAATGATATAAAATAAAAAACATTCTTGCTAAAATTTTATTATGTTCAAATCAAATTCACATTCAACGAAGCTGAAAAGAGTCCTTAGAAGAAGATGATACATATAAGATTTCTTAACATATATTATTCCATACAAAAAATAAATATTTTTTTTTGTTTTAAATATTTAAAGCATCAATGGATATTCACCTGAAAATTGTAGGCAATTTATAATCAATTCTACTCTTGTTAAATATCTGCAATTGGCAAAATCACAAATAAAATTTTCAATACTTTGGTTTTTGAATTAAAGTTTATATCCGTAAACAAATGGACTGAACGCGAGATTCCCCTAAGCACAATAAAATCCAGATTAAAATTTGAGTTGAGCAGGAAGTGTAGCATTTCTGCACCATATAGTACCTGATAATCGACAAATAAAAATTCTAATACCAACACACGCGCTCACGAAGACCAAAATTATTCCTTGGTTTCAACAGGAATCAAATATTCGTCGTATTATGGATATCAATTGACCAGTGCCTTTTGTTAACAAGCATATATCTACATAAAACAACTTGGGAAGAATATGTGATGTAGAAAAACCAATATATTGAAAATTTACTCTATGAAAATTTCCCTCGTAGAATATTTCATCATTTAGGAACAGCTATGGGAACTACCCAACATTAAAATTCAGAATGTCCTGGGTATAATCATTAAATCAGTCATAATCATTACATTATGACGGATAAGTGTGGATAATTATTTAAGTGTAACCTATTGGGGCCAAAACGAAACATGATATATATATTTATTTGAAAATTCGCAAATGAGCCCAATTGTTCGTACAGTAGTGTATAATATGATCTGGCATAATCAGTAAAAACTACAGTTCAAAACATACAATAATAAAATAAACATCAATGTAAACAGTGTGGGATAATGACAATAGAAAACATTAACAAGATTAACTTACAAAATCATTCAATTTTAACAACAACAAAGATAAAATGTATCAACAACCTAAACCTAATATGTATACATATTACATACTTACTATAAATGCTTAAGCATAGTCAAATTAATAATTCATTAATCATTATGTACTAAATTTTGGAATGATAATATACATTTATTTCTCTTTTGAATGTTTTTAAGCTACTAATTTCTTTCATCTAACTAGAGATTGTAATGTGTAACTTGTACACTCTATTAAATAGGGTATCTAGTCCATTGAACCTGATATTGAAAAATATTATTTTGATATTTCTTTTTGATCTTGTTGCATGTAAATGATTTTTTCTTACTAGAATGCTTGTATTTACGTTTACACAATCGGATCGTGTTAGGATCGGATGTAATGACATCGGATGTAATTTGGATATTGGTATATTTGGATATTGGTATATTTTGGATTTTTAATGTACAAAAGCATAAGCTTCAGCAGCAAGATGTTGTGAGTATTATGTATAAGGGTATAGGACATATCCTCTTGTCAAGCAAATCGATTTTTTATGGCTTCATTTCGAATTATATTTGCAGATCATTTTTATAGTTATTAATGTGTTGTATAAAACTGATTTTTAAATATAATTTAATTTAATGTGATGGTATCGAACAATTAAATTTAACAATTTTTTCAGTTTTCTACAATTGAATAACATAAAGTATATATTATTAAATATTTTTGCAAATAATGTAACTTCCCTTCAATAGTGGTACCTCTATATACATCATATTAATTTTGTATTTGCGTTTGATTCATATTATCAATATTACTTATTAGTAACCTGTATTCATGAGAAGTGACTAATTTAAACTATCATCTCAGTATTTTAGTGTGATATCATAGTATAATATAGTGATTCTACAACAATTTTAATACATATTTTAATTTCAATATTAAATGTCCTAATTATCCTTCTAAAAATTTACATTTATAGGTATATCAAACACCTACAACTGGTAACATTCAGTATAGTAAAATCCAATATATTCAAACAGCGTTCTAAATATGTTTAAATTTTTTTATGGAAACATTTAATCGCTATTTTATTTAATTATTACCGTTATGTGTTATTTCTTCTCTATTCCACTTAAAAACAAAAGAAAAAAAAACAAATTATTGACCTTGATATAACGGGAAAACAAAAAAAAAAAACAAAAAAAACGGAAAAGCGAAATTCTCAAAATTATTATTCGTTATTCGAACTAATTTCTTTGTCCAAAAACCAACTATTAAAATACTTAAATCTAAAAAATAAAACTTCCGCACGAACAAAGCTCTAAATACCATAAAACAAACAAGTGCCATTACAAAAGGATATTCGTTTCTATATCCATACACACATACACACATTTTAACCCAAATTCTTACTTACATATATATATATATATATATACATAAATTGTTCATTTAGATCCTATTGCTTCGTCATCATTAAATGCAAAATTAAAATTTGTAAAAGGCTATAGCTTTCATGTGGGTTTATGTCGCCGCCGCCAGTTTGTATAGTTTAATAGTGGTAATTTTACTGTTTTGTAATGCTGATGGTGGTGGTGACGGGAATCTTTCTATAATTCGTTTTAAAACAAAATTTGAAAAGGAAATTTTTATTTTTGCTTATGTTTACACGCAAAGTCAATTAGTATTTAACTATATAAGTATATATGTATATATATATATGTGTATTGTGTACTCATTTACATGAATGTGGTAGATTCATTCATCTAGATTTCGAAAAATATCACGTAAAAATATTCCAAAAAATTACTCTTAAGTAGGATATTTATTTGCTATTTGACAAGTTTTTGTTTTAATTTTTTTTTTCTATATAAAATGTAGTTCCATTTACAGAGTAGGTATTTTTAATTCCTAATTATTTTGTTGAAATAAAATACATATAAAAATAAATGTTTTTTTTCTTCGTTTGTTAAATACTTTCAAATTTGGTGACATAAAAATTAAGTTAGAAAATCAAGAAAACTGATAAAATCATACCATTATTATTATTTCAGATTTTCTAGAAGCAATTTCAAATATTTTGAAAACAATTCTTAATTAATTGTAAATAAATAATTTTTAAAATGATATAATATATAATGTACATATGTAAGTATATAAATAAATGAAATAAAATGGTATCACTAATAAAAAAAACATATAAATTGAATTCTGAGTATTTATTTTAAGGCATTTGTAAATTTAGACAGATAATATTTAGTATTTGCGTAATTTTAACTTAGCCAAAATTGAAATTTTAATAAGCCCATGATCATTCTATGTCGAATCTAGGTGATATATTATAATATCTAATATCTATATGTATATCCATTGCCAACCTCATTGTTCGAAAAATTTCATCAAATTACTATTCTGACAGAATACTGGTCTACTATCAAATAGTATCTTGATATAAATTGTATACATATATAATATTTGTAAACTCTATCTTTTGTTAATTACCAAAATGTAAGATCGGCTGAAAACGATTATGGTTGGTTCGTTAACCGGGGTGGAAATAAGAACCGTCATACCGACTGGCTTATATCCTACGCACTTAAGCCTTGTACACCAATTCAGCAATTTTACCTCTGCCTCTCATCAGACTTTATCGCTGAACGAACTAATTCCTTTATTGAACAAATAATTTCTGCTGGTTTTTTGCTTTCGAAGAAGTAACCTTCTAAGATGTTAACTCTCCTCGTTCTTTGCGTTGGGCATATTCAAAGTACGTGAAACAATGTTTCCACATCTTCTCCGCATCCTCTGCAAAGATTGTTTTCTATAAAGCCCATTATTGCAGCCTGTCTTCTGAGCATGAGGTGCCCTGTACAAACGCTTACATAAAGCCTTAAGTCGGCTTTATTCGTCGACAGACGACTTTCCGCATCCGGCAATGCCCAGAAGTTTTTCGTTTGGTGAAAACGATTATAATATGTAAATTTTGGCTCAAGGATTCAATAAATTTTATGCGACTGAACACTAAGCCACACTA
The DNA here is from genome assembly GCA_963942445.1 of Argyra leucocephala. Taxonomy (NCBI): domain Eukaryota; kingdom Metazoa; phylum Arthropoda; class Insecta; order Diptera; family Dolichopodidae; genus Argyra; species Argyra leucocephala. The sequence continues at coordinate 56,098,876 of OZ012678.1, read as the reverse complement.
CTCAAATATATATAGTTACAACACTATATCTACATACTTGTAATTTTCTACCTATATTTACTGGCAAATAAGTTTGTCATTCAACAATGAATTTACATGTTTTATCGTATACTCTTGTAGAGACTTACCTTTCTCATGTATATGTATATGATAAAATAAATAAATAAATAAAAATGTGAACCTATGCCTTTTATATAACACCTAACATAATTTTGAGGTTTCAACAAGTAAGATAAAATTTAGACAGAAAAAGTCTATTTTAGTCAATCTATACAGATAAAGTCTTGCTGGTTAATCTAAAAATGGGTATTGTCAATCCTTATTAAACAAACTTGACAATGAACTTAACAATGAACATATTTTAACAACTTCAATTTCTATTTCATTTCCGTATTATTATATTACATCCTTGAAACTTTTTTTTTTAAATCAAAATTGATTTGTCCAATTACCCTTATTGAATTTTAAATATAAAAATTCTTTATTAAAAATAACTTCTAAATTTTAAATTTAACTTCAAAAATAAATAAAAAAATTATTATATAATTAAAACTAATTAATAATTGAGTTAGAATTTACCAAACAATGAAATTATATTGCTTTTATAAATTAAAATTTTTTGTTTTGCCATACAATATGGTTTGTCCGTCTGACCCAATTAAAAATTAAATTTTAAAATTATAAGATCACACAGCTGTAAAGCTAGGATAAAAAAAATTATTTGCTACATTTACATTTATTTTTAGTTTAATTTTATTAGTATAAAAATTAAATAAAGAAAAAAAATAAAAAAAAAGTACTTTTAACAATTAACTTTTTCATCATATTCTTCACATTTAGTCATACCTTACAATTTCTATTACATTCTTTTTATTCAAAAATTCTTAATCATGACTTGATTTGATGAAAGCTTACCAATTTCAATCACAGGTTGCCGTTCCCAAACTCCAGTTACAATTTGTTGGCACCATGGTGCTTCTTGGTGTTAAAATTTAAAAAAAATAATCTTTTTTGTCGAAAGCTACCGCTTCCAAGTTCTCTTGATGTTGTGGAACTTATTCAAACGTTTTGAAATTTGAATATGGAATTTTAAATAATAAAATTTAAAATTGTGAAACCATAGTTTTACATTGGTCGGATTTATTTGTTTTGAATTATAATACCCTCCGAAGTGACTACCAGTGCTTTCTACTTATCGTAGGGGTATAGTTTCGTTTAGACTGTTTAGAGTATATATGTATAGTCTATATCATTACTCTATACTTGGCTTGTTCAGTAAACTATTCTGGAACGATCTAGTAAAACACTTTCTTGTGTTCAGTAGTTTCCGTTAATTGAACTTTTTGCTGCAAAATATTCTGGTCGGTATTCAGTAGACCGTCCAAAACATGTCGGTATTCAGTAGACCGTCCAAAACAACAGCTAGTTGTCACAACAACAATTTGTGACAACTAGCTTGTTGTTGTTTTAAATTTTGATAGTTAAACGAAGAAATTTGATAGTAAACAAAAATTAGATAAAAAAAAAGTAGAAAAATTTTTTAAAAAAAGTAAATTTTTCTCTTCTAAATAATTCTAAATTGCTTGCCATTTAATTGTCATTATCCAAAATAGTTCTGTCCGATTCTGTTCGAAATCTACTGAACAAATTTACTATACATTACTATTCTACCGTTATATTTATATCATGATATGACAGTTATATCATCTGAATCTGAATGTCATATAATGACGCAAAGGTCATTATTTCAAATCCCGTTGGTTGCTGTAAATAGTGTTTTTGTTTATTACTTAAAATTGGTTGGAAATTTATGTAATTTGGTTATCGATAAAGTAAAATGGAACTGAATATTATTAAAAAGGTACTATTCTAAACTAAAGGCGTATTCGTAGTTGCAGTAAAACATGCGTCGGTGGTCTTGCAGATTTTTTTCTCTGTCACTATGAACAAAAAAACTTGCGCAGGCGCGCAGAAAATTGTTTAGCAGTCATTCTTGTTCATAGGAGCAGCACATGCACAATTCGTTTATATAGTTATATTATATTATTTATAACTATATTATTATATATTTTTATATATATTTAATATAATTTACTAATATTTTTTAAATATATTTGTTTTTAAATATTTAGTATATTTTAATATATATAATATATATATATTAGTTATATATTAAAATATATTAAAATTATTATATATTTCTTTCAATATATGTTATTATTATAAATTTATTTAACATTTATTTTATTTTAATAATTAATTTTTATTTTTTACTTAAATATTTTTTCACGACCATCTTATTTATTAAATATTAAATGACACTTTAAAAATCATTCTAAAGCAGACGCACTAAAATAACTGCACAATCTGCCCGACGCTGACACGGCACCGATTACTATGAACACAAGCGCCTGCTTTTTATCTGCGCAAAATAAATTTTTGATGACATGCAACTACGAACAAAAAATCTTTTTTGTTGCGCCGGCGCGACCACTACGAACACGCCTTAAATGTAGGAATCCACAATTAAATTAGTTAATCCGTAAAAATTTTAAATGAAATAAGGATGTCTCACACAAACTGTAAAAAAAATATATTTTAATCAAACAAACTAATTTAGTACCTAAATAAAAAATGTTGAATTATGGAAGAATTATGTCTCACATAAAATTCTTACAATTTGTCATCAGTTGCACATAGCGTATTGTCATTGTCAATTTCTACAACCGAATTATTGATTTATTTTGTCCTGTGTTAAGTTACCTCATCAAAACTATTTGTGATTTACAAGCAATTCGTTTTACGATAAACAAAATTTTACTATTAATAAATTAAAATTTTATATAATTTCAAAGTTATATAATAATTATTATTACAATAATTATTATTATTATTATTAATATAAGATAAAAAGAAAATTACAAATATATTTTTTTTGTTGAATAAATTTATTTATTTATTTTGTATTGTTGTTTTTTTTTTGTGTTGTAAAACTAAAACTTGCTCAGGAAAACAAAGAAAAATAAATTCGTTTAACACGCAAAAACATTTTTCCCTATTTATTTTAAGTGTAGTCATTTTCTCCCTCTCATTTTACACTACATCAGTTCTACCACTCTATATATATACTATATACTTTATGTACATATATAAAATTTATTTATTTTTATAAATGTATACATTATAATATAAATATGATTATCATTTATAAATGTATAATATTTTGATTTCTAACACTATTTAATGGCAGTTATGACCGTTAGTTAAAAAACAAAACACGGTATCCGAAAATTTCCCGCTATTAAAAGAATCAAAAACAAAAATTAGTTTTTTTTCTGTTTTTTATTTCTTAAAGAGTACTTCGTTAAATTCGCATATTAAAATAAAACATCCTCGGTAACTATTTCGTTTTAGATATACTTTATTTCTATATTTTTTTTATTTTTGTTTTTCTCTTTTTGATAATTTTCATTTAATAAGCATAATAACATATCACCATCACTGTATCGTGAACATAATAATATAATCGGACCAAATCAACTAACTTTTATAGATTTCCTTTTTATAGAAATATACATATATACATGTAAATGTATATATATACATATTTTTTCAAACGTGATTTGGATGGGGAAAGGGGATAAAAATTTTGAGAATTATTTTAGGAAAATTTGCCATGACTGGAAACAATGTATATTATGAACAGTTAATTTAGATTAAAAACACGAAGGAAATCATAGAATAATAATAATAAAAATGACGTTAGTTAATTTATGAATATATTCATAAAATATTGTTTGTGTTTATTAGAAAAAAAAATGTTTTTTTATAATTTTTAATATTATATTTCAGGAATTGAAACTATGTTTGTAACATGCCTTAAAATATATTCGTTTTTAAAAATTCGAGTTACATACTAATTATTTTAATTGAAATTTCAAATTTACTTATTCATTTATATCTACTTGGTAGTCCCTCACAAATTTTGATTATGAAATATTTAAAAAAAAATTAAAATTAAAAAGATTAAAAAAGAAACAAAACAAAAGTTCTAAATATAACAATGATATCAAATACAAAATAACATTAATATTGTAATAAGATCGTATTAATAAATTTAAAAACAAAAATAACTATATTAAAAAGTAAAGATGTTCAAATAAAATTTATAAATGAAACGAATAAATAATAATAGTAATAGTAGTAAATTCAATTAATAACAAAAACTAAATAATTGTAGTATAAAATTACAGTTAATTAAAATTAGGAGAGTAATTATTGTGAAGTATTAAAAAATGTGATGATTTTTCTCCCAAAAATATACCTGCTGAAGAGCTTAAGTCAATTAGTGAGAAACTGATGTTAAATAAAACGTTGAAAATTTGATATAGGTTCAGAAAAACCATATATCGTTCTATGTGAAGATATACAAAGCTTTGAGTTTTGAAAGCGCTCTCTGGCGCATAGATATTATAAGGACGAAAACTAGATTGACAATTAGTAAGCAGCATTTTTCCTAACCCCAAGAGTAGATAATTTAGTAAGTTGAAATTCAGCCAGATAGCAAGTATAATATAAGGTTGCCAGTTAAACTTACGTAGACAAAACATAATCATTTTCATTTAAACAGACTCTATATCCTCTTAAAATATATTTAGCATAAAAAGACATCCAAATTGGACAAACATATTGGCATGTGGACGCACGAATGCAGAATATAAATGTTTTAATATATGTAGGGATCAGATAATTTCTGGGAGTTTCGATTTATGAAACCTAAGATGGAGCTTAATAAGCTTTAGAATAATATAATGGGTATTATATGTTAATTTGATATTAAAGATGATACCTAAGATCTAATTTGACTTACTAGGTGCTGAAAAAAATTCAAAATATCAAAATTCCAGTTTGAATAATTTGTAAATATGCGGACATACATATTTTGATAATACAGTCGAGTCCACTTAAGAGCACCTCGCTTAAAAACATAAACGCTTTTAAGTGCATATTATTTCGAACTCAATTTTTTTGCTTTATTTTTTCATATAACTCAATTCGTTTAAAAGCAAATCGTTTACCAGCATAATATCTTTAAATGCATAAATTTCTGTATAATATTTTATAAATTTACATACTTTTCGCATTGTTTAATAGCACACGACGCCAAATTTTGTTTATGTGTTGACACAACACAACATAATGCGGGCAGCTTTAGAAATAATAAAAATACGGACATTTTAATATTTTTGCAGTGTTGGATATCATATATTATACTATGTACAAATACATAGAGCTACAAAAATTCAAATATAAATGACATAATAGTTATGTGCCAAATATGTTTCTCATACTTTTATTTACAACATAGCAATAGCACCTATATATAATTAAAATTGATACAACTTGCTTAAGTGCACAAATTTGTCTGCTATCTTCAATGTACTCTTAAGCGAGTTCGACTGTATTAGTTTTAAACCTATTCAAATTTTGTCTATTACTCTTTCGATTTAATATTATTCTTTCGTATAAAAAGCTATAATAAACGGCACCAATGAATCTTAAAAAGAACTTCAAATAATTTTTGATCACAAATCGTAATAAGCACAAGACATTGAATTAAAATGCATTTAACTTGATTTCAGTATATATCTTCAAAGAAATTATATTACTACACCAGAAATAAAATTTCACTTTTATTGTGTAGAAACTGATAACTATAAAAAAATAATCTAATACAAATGAAACACTAAGGTTATGGTTCAATACTGGTGCGATAGTCATAGAATTATATTAAATCACTTGAATCGTGGTATTAAAAAAGCCCAACCTAATAATCGTTCTAGAATTTCCCTGAATTACCCACTTCCATTTATTTACGACAAAAACTTCATATAATCATATATCGTCTTCGTTATTGATGGACAAATTTCGGCCCGGCTTTATCAACATATAAACGTGGATGCAATTAAATTTATTAACAATAAACAATTTATTAGAAAGTTAATATAATAACCAAATCTACTGTTGTATATTGAACTAACTACTTTTCTTTTAATTATTTAGTTTTTATGTCATTGATTTATTTTATACATTAATTTAGATTTTAAAATTACTTACATACATAATTTAAAAACTTAGTTTATGAATTATAAAATAAAAACTATATAAAATAGATATAATATTCAGAGCTGTGAGTTACAAAATATGGAATGAAATTACTAAATACAGAAATAATACTCATATAGCTGTGAGTTATAAAATATGAAATAAAATTACTAGATGATTTAGGTATCTTATTGTATATACTACTTACATTTAATTACTAATTTTCATCGTTTCGTTTACCACAGGATTATTTACAGCGTCTATATTTAACTATGGTAAATATTTTAGTAAGTGTCAAATCTCTCACAACCGCTTTAAGAGAATTTCAAAATATTTTAGAGGTATACATACCGAAGATATACATATCACCAAAGGACAACCAACAGAAAACGAAGTATAACTCATCTAGTAATCTAATAACATGACCGAATTCACAAAAGGTTTAGACACAGAATTAACTATAATATTGGCTGAATAAGGCCCAAGTTATAAAAAATAATATTGAAGCCAATGTTATTATGGCAAACAAGAATATCGGTTACATTAAATATTATACTTTAGGTTTTCTATACCAAATTAAAGTCTTATATTTTCAATATCATGACCTATTTTATCTGGAAATTTTTCAAAAAATATTATATAATTTTTAAACAATGTATAACTCTCCCCTCTCCAAACAATTTACTTTCACTTATACCATATTTAACTCACACATCAATCATATAAAATTAATATTTTGGCTAGTTTGTGGTCAACAGTAGTACTTAAAAATTTTGAAGTGAAAATTACATAAGAATTTTTTTTTTTAACATTCATACGGTATACATAATATAATATACACTGTATGAGAACCCCTTTTTAAATTAATACCCACCCTTATTAGTCACCTTGCTTACACAACACTTCTCTATTTATTATTACCATTTTATTATTTTATTATTATCATTTTTTATTTTTCTTTTAATTTTACATCAACTACATCTTTACCATAGAATTAAAATTACAACATATTTCTAGAAAGAAAACAAAAAAAAAAAATCACCTGGTGAGGAAAATTAAAAAAAGAAAAAAAGAAAAACGATGAAACGCTACGATAACGCGCTAAATTTTTGTCGGTTAAGCAATTTGTTGGAAAAACGCAAATTGAGCATTTACTAAGATTTTAGGGGATTGTTAAATAATATTCAAATGGCATGCCATTTTTGAATATAGATTTAAATAGTTTCCTTGTATTATATAATAATATATATATATATAATAAAATAATATACACATATTAAATATATCAAGTACAGTTAAAGAATATTAAAAAGTTTACGAAAAGAAATTTAAAAATAAGCGTGCAAGGAAATCAAGAAAATTACTTAAAAAATGCTTTCCACTTTTGAAATAATTTGCGGCATTTTTATTTTTTTATTATTTTATTATTTTTTATTATTTTACTTTTTTATTATTATTAAAATTTATGTTTATTTCTTAGATTTTTAAAGTAGTTCAAATTGAATTTAGGCCCTCAACAATTATAATAATTATTATTTTCAGTATTGCCTTTTTGTTGACTAAAGCATTTACTGTCAAGTTTATTGACTAAATCGACTAGACTATTATTTTCGGTATTTTAAAAGTATTTTTTTTTTAATTAACACTCTACAGTTCAGTTATGTGTTTTCCTAAGAAAGCCCATATCGCAAAAACTATCCCATCATTTACATCCAGTCTGGTATATATAAGCATACATTTCAGCCAAAGCATATGTCAAAAGCAACTTAACAGTCATGCATTTTTTATTAAATAATTTATCGAATCGGAACGCAACTTCTAAAAAAATATAAACTTTGATTGTAAATAGAAAATAATTTAGATATAGGAATTCAAATTCGAATCAGAATTGAAGTTTCGATTCAAATCCGTGAATGAGTTCTAGATAAAAGTAAAGTGTAAATTTCGAGCAAGTAAATTGCTGCCTCACATAAACAAAATTTATTCTTAATTTCGATAGTCAAATTGCAATTTTGTGTTTTAAAATTAAGATTCATGTTAAAGTTCGAATTTAGTTTTTAAAAACAAAAAACAATAAATAATGATACCTATAGCATATTTACTATGAATCCAAATTTGTATTTTTTCTACAGAGTGGAAATGAAATTAAAATTTTTTTAAAATCAAATGAAATTTAAATTTCTGTTTCTTCTTCTTTAATTAGACTTTAGTGACTGTTTTTTTCAATATATCTAATCCTCAATTTTGTGATGACGACGTCGAGTAATTATACCATCTTTTTATTCAATTACACCGGATAATATTTTAAATATGTCCCATGCATTCCTCATTTCGTTGCTACGTTTCTTATTTTTTAAGATGTAAATATTTACATATTTGCCTCAGAGTTAACATTTCTGTTTTTTGAATGTTCTGTTCCGATTTAGATGTGTCAGTAGTTGTCTCAATAGCGTACATTAATATGGGCTGAATACAGTTTTTATATATTCGTGTTTTGTTTTCTATTATTCGATATAACTATATGCGATTTAACATCTCGGACATAACTTGTAAATGGCTATAGCTTTTCCTGTTTTGGTTCTTTAATCTATTTCCGCGAGATTAAAAATTGAATAAAAAAATTCTACAAAAATATTTTTTTATATTATAATTTTACTAGGGGCCCTGTTGAGTAATTATATTTCAAGTTGAAGTCAAATTTAAAGTTTTTAAAAAAACAGTAATTTACGAACTGACATAGATATAGCAGAAACCACTCGTGTTTAATAAAAAGTTTTATGGTTGGTAAGTTTTATTTAGGACACATAAATACGCGTCCCTCATATACTGCTTCGTTTCCGATGTATTCCCTATAGTAAGTGGCATTTAGTGGATAAAATTACTAAAATAAAAAATTTTGTCATTAAAAGAGGTATATATATACCAACATATACATAATTTTAATAAAAACTATATTCTTACTACAAATAACCGAAATTTATAAACAGTTACTTAAAAAGATAAAAATGAAGAATTCAAGTGATTTGTTTTTTTGTTGTTTTTATAATTTTTATTTTAGATGTATGTATTTGTTTTTTTGTTTTATTTGACATATGTAAAATGTACATTATATTCACTGCAAGTAATTATAATAACTTATTTGTTTGTTTCTGTTTTTTATTTTAATAAGAACTCACTCTACATAATGTATTTGCTGAATAATAAAATCATATGAGTAAAAAATTTTCAACTGTGTACGCATTATTGTTTTATTAACAACTTATTTATATATTAGAAGTTCATTAAAGAGAAGCGAAATAAAATGAAAAGGTGTCTACTGCGCAGGTCCCTAAATGCTTGTCAATTATAATTATAGATTATTTAGCTTGCTTAATAAAAATGGCTTTCTAAAAAAAATGTACGATATTAAATTAAACAGATTTATCATATTCTACAATAACGAGAGAAAATTACGATCTAATTGAACCGCAAAAACCATAATACTTAAAAACATATTGTCTATAAGTACGGTGACTATTCGTCCTTTTTTTTGATGCGATGTCCTCTCAGATTTTTTTTCAAGAAGAAGACAATAAATTGTCCTGTTTTTGTCCTTTTTTATATTATCATAAATTTTTTCACTAAACCCCAATTTTTAATCAATAAAACAAATAATTTTATCATAATATTCTAGCACTGCTAAAAATTGTAATAATTCAAAACAGGTAGTGCCTGGTAACACTGTAAAAAAACGATTTTGAATTTAAAATGTTTTGAATTTTTTCTACCAGTTCTTTTAATTTTTATCTTTCAATAAACGTTCTCTACGTTAAATTTTTTGCCGGGTTGGTTTAAATTAGACTAGAAGCAAAATGAATCTTCTGATACATTTTGATCTGCTCATCTAATATATAATGCTCTAGGCTCTAGGTGAAAAATATTTTTAATCAGAAGACTAATTATGGTGTTAATTAACGAAATCAATCAAGCTATTAAATACACTTAGGGAAACATACATACATACTTTTCAATTTTTATTAATAATATAATAATAATAATAATTCTTTATTTCATTAACAACTAAGGCTAACTTACATACTAAATTTACAAATTTATATACAAATTAATTCAGATTTCTTAGCCTAGTATTTTAATGAAATAGCTGGGTTCAATCATGTGATATTTGATTTCCTGACTGCAAAATATACATTGAAAGATACTTAAAGTTACAATATATAAAGTATTTTAGTTTAATTCATCTTATATACGAATTTATTAATCAATGACATGGTATTCAGAAATGAGTAGTCTTAATTATCATCGTACCACCATTAAAATAGATACATACTTACATATTACATATGTTTCTAAATTTTCTTAAATATTTCATTTTTTGATATATTTATAAATTTTCCTGAATGTATAATATTAAATATTTAAATATTTATATTTGCAATAAAATAATCTATATATCTATATATATATATACTTATACTTATATATATATATATATATTATAAAAAATTGTAAAAAGGAGATTGTTACTTTGTTAAGTATAATGGTCTTTGAATAATTATGCAATAAATTTTACTTATGCTAACATAATAAAATGTTTTGTATTATATAAAATAATAACACCATCACTAAAATAACTATTTTGTTTTTTTTTTATTATTTCTTTTTGGAAATATATTATTTTTTGTTATTTTTTATTATAATATTTTTATAGAATAATTTAGTTAGTTAAATGCTAACTAAAATTTATATTAGAAAAGTTGAATATAGAATAATTTAAATGGTAAAATATTAAAGACTAGGTCAAATAAATGCTGTTTTTTTTTCATAATGAAATTCTAAACAATTACTGTATACGACTACTTTTTGGCAAACAAATATGTATCTGAATTACATTTAACAAGAGTTAGTACAAACATTACATATAACGACTGGTATCATTATTTTCGCATTTCTTCCTCAAAATTGCAAATATTTATAATAGATAGAAATCGATCCAACAATTGTTGTATTGTAGTAAAAAAAATAATTTAATTTTTGTAAGATTGCTTTGAGTTGGTATGAATTAGAGTAGGAATAGTGTCATAAAAATAACTGTCAAAAACTACATGATCTCAAAAAATTTTGTTGTAGAAATATTAGAATAGTTATGATTATTTTGTTTTCTTTTTTTTTTTTAATTATGATTGAAACCATTAAAATAATGAAAAATATATTCCAAAATATTAACAACGATCTTTAATATAATTTAAAATGAACGTATTTATAAATTTCTATTTAAAAAAATTTGTATAAAGATTATTAATTTGCGTAAATATTCTGCACTTGTCATCTAATTGAAAATATGATTAGAAACAGTGATATTTAATCCCTTGACTAATCCGAACTACCTTCAAACACCTTTGCGGTGCATGAAAAAATTTAAATACTAAACTGCTGGATCAAAACAACAAAACATCAACAAAAAATCATAACAATAATCCAATGTTTTTTATATATTCAATAAGTCCATGTTAAAAAATATATAATTATGCTGAAAATTTAGTGAAGAACTAAACTAACTTAAGAACTTTGATATATATATTCAAATAAACTAAAAACTAAACTTTCAAGATCTATTTCTGTACTATATTTAATTAATATTGATTCGAAATCCTCTTAAAACTTATATAAAACTTATATAAAAATTACATTGCCTATATAATTATAAAAACCTTAACTGACCATTTTTATCGTACTAACTCGTTAAATTTGCTAAATAAATATTTCATTTTACTTTTAATTGGTATGTGCTGCAATTTTATTCCTGTTCGTAGCTGTGCTGTAGACTATTGCGTGATTGTTGAATCTGGTGTTCGAGGACATTGTATATGTATTTTATCAGCATTTTTTTGTAGCGTATATGTGAATGTCACTATTATAAGTAGGTTTAACAGTTGTACTTATATTATTAAAGAAGTGACCATTAAATACACTTGTGTTGCTAACTTACTATCTTTATTAGTATATTTATCGGCAAAATGTTATATTTTATGTAGATTTCTCGTGTTGGTGTTATACGACTAAGCCCAAACAAGGTAACAATTTCAATTGTTTGTCATACTCATTTTCCCAAATTCGTATATTAAACGTAATGGTTGAATGAAAGACAAGATTCGTTTGTTGACCATTCTGAACACCATGGCAATTTTCCTTTAAATTTTATATTTATATATTCAATAGCCAAGTCATCGGTGAACATGAATAGACCATGTAGTTTAAGATTCTATATAAATTACTTGTTTACATTTAGAAACAACGTTGTACCAAGTGAGTTATCTTATATCACCCCAAATAAATTATTTTTAGTTTCAGTTTAAACATTTCGACCAGACAGCTTAGGCTAGGTCTTAAACATATTTTTATATTTTAAATTAATTAGTATATAATATTAATCTTAATCTAAACTACTTTCTTTTATCTTTTTTATTTTTTTATTAAATCAAATATAAATATTCTCTATGCTTAAGATCATGTTACTATTAGATTTAATAACAGATTTAATAATAAAATGAACTTTATGTTATAAATAATTGAATAAGATTATAATTATAACAAAATTTGTATTTTACTTGTTTGAAATAATAAAGAAAAACAAAAAAAACATATTCACATTCAGAATATTGCATCCGGTCAGACAAATAGCTTTTAAACCAGTTATATTCAGAATAGTATATTTCTATTCACACTATCGAACGCTTTTCGTGGGTTGAAGAATGCTGAGCTACTTTTCTACTTTTATCTATATTTCGCTGTGCATTTCAGTTAGTGTATCGAACAGTGCTACTTGCATGCTAGTTTTCTTAATTCCGTACCGATGTTTTAATATCAAGTTTGATCAGATTTTTCAATCTAGTATGTATATATTACAACTATTATGTATATACTACATATATTACAATCCATGATAATTCCATATATAAATGAGCTTTTTTAACCCTTCATTTTCAACAATATAATTTTATTTTATTTTCGAAACCTAATTTTTAAAGTTAATAATCTGAAAAATTGATAAAAAAATATATTTATCAATACACTCACCCTACAAAAACATATTTTATTCAAATAAATTTCTAACTTTAATTGAATTAATATAACAATTATTAAATATTTAATACAATAATATTAAAAATTTGCCATACATGCAAATTCAATCATTTCAATTCCCATCATTATAAATTGAAATATTAATCAAATTTGAAATTGAAAAACTAATAAAACTCCACCCACTTATATCGTTAACACGATATAGGTGCACACATTGTAGAAGAGAGAACATTATTTAACAATTCAATTTTTTTTTTATTTAAATAACGTCGGCAACAAAAAAAAATCCTTATTATGTACACAATTTTTAAATATTTAAACCTCTATTGATTTAATATGAAAAAAAAATACCTATTCAGCTGACAACACTTATATTAAAGGCATGCTACATTAAACAATGATATTATGATAATTGAATTACGGATATAAAAATGAGAACCACTAAATATAGAGTTAGCAATTACTGCAAACAGTCAAGTGAAACATAAAAGTTAATATTTGCATTACTCACCACCACGTCCACCACCTTTATTTTATTTTTAAATATTTGTTAGACAATTTTCGTATGGTAGGAAAAATGTAAAAATAAAATTTTAAACACTGCCTGTTTGTACATTGTGGTGAATAGGCAGGAAGAAAATTGATTCCGTTAAATTTGAATAATATATTACAGTTGAGAATTAATAAACAGTAATAATATGTAATTGTATTTATTTTTTATATTAAAGTTGTTAGTTAATATAGAAGTAGATTTAAGAAAATTTTCTTAAACCTCTGAAAACAACACAATGAGCTCCGTAGCTTAACAGTACTAAAAATTTTAACGCACTTAAACAAACCATACTTTTCATTTAACAAAACTAACCATTAATTTATTTCTGATTGTTTCTAAATATTAATTTTTACCGATTTGGCTTTCTTGGTCAAGTAAATTATCGTTATTAGCGTTACACTAAATTCCTTTCAATAGCGAGGTAACATACTAATTCAAACAAACAAATTTTATTTTCCATAATTTGTAAAATTTTGAACTGTGCACATCAAACGCAATAAAAAAATAAATTTCTATCGTAGACTTTCTATCGATAGTCTTAACCCTTTACGTCATACGAAGCCAAATATAGCTTTTTAAAATAATTATCAAGTTTTGGTATATATATAATTAAACATAACAAAACTTAATCATCACTTCAAATAGCCATATATGGGTTCGTATGAATTAAAGGGTTAACAAGACAAAGTAGTTATAAAAATATAATATAATATAAAAATATAATTATTATAATAAAAATTTATTAATTCACTCTCAAATTTTTTTCTTAAATAAAAACGACAAAAAAAATTAAAATTGTCCGCTTATAAAAAATATGCGAGTATGGTTTTGTTTTATGATTTATTATTTCTTTCTACACACATTTAAAAGTGATACTAAAAATTTAAAATCGTATATTTCAGATCATTCTACATGTTACTCGTGTACGTCGGCTGATTAATATTTATTTTTAATGATAACTTACAGATATCATCAATTTATTTTCTATTGTTATTTCAGTAAATTTCTTTATATTTCGAATATACACAATCAAAAACATAACCAAATGTTTGTAATCTGTAAAGCCTACACTTCCTCGTGGGAACTTTTTAAAATCTATACAACTTCCATACGACCCAAAATGAAGTATAATTCTCCCATATGGGATTGCGCTTCTAGTGACGCATTAAAATATTTAAATAAAGTTCAAAAATAGGCTATTCGTTTTATCAAATAACCTAAATATCATCTTGCTCCTCTTAGTCATCGTTGTACAGTAGAGCTTTCTCTCCCCATCTTTATAGATATCTCGTAAGCACGGATAAATACTGAGTGTAAACTAAATCTGTATTACTAACACTTAAGCGTTTCCCTTGTGACACAACGAAGGCCCAGCATTGTACCCATCCCTACACCGGGTAGAAGTCCCTAAACGAAAGAAGACAATTAACGAAAATTCGTTTATAACCAGAACATCCCGAACGTGGAACCAAATTCAAGTTCCTTCTTATGTGTACTCCAAACATAACCAATTCGGTATTTATAATGTACATAAATACAAGACGAACTTTAACAGTAATTTCGTACGTAATTGTCTTCCTTCTCTTTTATCCACCTCCTTTATTACTTTTCCTTTTTCTCCCTTTCCTAACGTATAATCAGTCAACCGGTATAAAAAAAACTCCACCTAGTTTTTGGTTTGGCTATGTAAAAATAAATAAATTCTACTCTTTTTAATGTATTGTTTCCACCTTGAAGTGAAGTGATATTTGCAATTATCTGTATAAGGGCTAACATTATATTTTGAAATATATAAATAAATAAATACCTGCAGTCCATCTTTTTTTTCTCTTTGAATATAATAGGTATTCCTTTAGGATATTCTATTCTTAAAAATCTACATTTTAGTAATTTTATAAAGCTGCTGTCAGCTTTAAAGCTGACTATAAAATAACATCGAGATTTCAAATTATTTTTATTATCATCCTCACTATCCTGCTACCTAATCAGTTGGACATAGGAAAGAAAAAAAGTCTTTCCATCATCTCCTATCTGTGAGTGTTTGCTTCAACTGCTTTCCGCACATGCTGCTGAAAATAATATATTAGTGGACAACTAGTTTGGATTTAGGCACAAGCATAGTGAAACTCATGCTGTCACGAAATTAATTTCAGATGTTTGCTGGAGTTTAAATAAGAAAAATGCTACCGGAGCATGTCTCATTGACCTTGAGAAAGCATTTAATAGTATTTGGTTAGACGGACTCGTTTACAAACTATACAAATATAAATTCCCTAACAAACTTATTAATATAGTTCACGATATGGTATGGGACAATAAATTCTACATTTTGTCTAATGATACGAAAGCATGTGTTAAAATACATAACATCCAAAATGGTGTTCACCAAGGCAAGGTTAATTCACCTATCTTATTTTCATTATATATTAATGACTTGTTAGAACTTTTGAACGCATTCAAAGGCGAAAATTTTACATTACCCTTTGATGATGATACAATAATGTAAGCTAGTGATAGTACAATAGAAAATATTAACAAAACTGCTCAAAAAATGTTTAACGTTATAATTGATTATTGTAAAGTTTGGCTGTTAAAAATTAATTACAACAAATGTGAAACTATCCTCTTTCGAAATACCTACAAGAACCTTAATTATAATTTGAAAAAACATTGGACAACTTCAAAAGTCCTACAAATGAGATTTTACCAAACAACAAATCAGTTAAATACCTAGGAGTTCATTTAAATTATAACTTAAATTATTCCCAACAAATCAAGGAAACATTATCTAAAGGCACTAAGGCCTTTATGGCATGTAAAATATTATTTTATAATAGAATACTAAACACCAGAGTGAAAACCATTAGCTATCAAGCTCTTATTTGACCCATACTCACTTATGCAGCACAATTAAAAAGAATCGATAGTTTTATAATTAAGTTGATTCGCAAACATTTTGATAGAGCAATTAAAACTTCTGAAAATGGTTTAATATCTCATATGAGGAGTGTATAAAAAGAACATTAAAATCAGGGTTTATAGCATCCGAACATTTCATATATCTAGATAAAGAAGGCTTCATCCAAAACCAAAGCCATCCAATACTATTTCACAATAGTAGACGGGCTACGTGCACTAAAATAGATTATGAACCAAGATATATTGACATCGGTAGCTTAAAATTCGATACTCATATTCCTATTAAAGATATGTTTGATTACAGAGATTATTGGTGTTTAAAAAATTAAACAGAATTTAATAACTTTTTCATTTTATGGTTATAGTAAGTTAAGTTAGCTGTTAAGTTTTAATTTAAGTTTTTATCTCTCAAACTAAAAGAAAATGTATTGATTTTTTATAAATTTATTTTTACAATAGAAATTGAAACTTTAATGTTAAAATAATCAAGCTTCATAAAACCAAAAATGATATCAAAATTAACAAAAAAAAAAAAATATTATATGTTTTTTTATATGTTAGTAAGTATATAATAATAATAAATAAAAGCATAAAAAAAAGCTTCAACTGCTTTCCTTCTTACTATTTTTTTGAAATTCTCTAATTCAAGTTCAGATCATATAGTGTCTATAAATTCCACCAAAATTAATAAATTATGAACTTAATGGAAATATTTTACATAAAATTAAGAAATAATGTTTTATTTTGTTTTCTTTGACATTTAATTAGATAATAATCGGAAAAATGTGCACATGTGAATTGCAGGCATCAGAAAATACCAATGTGTATTTTTTCTGCGCATTTTTCTTAAAACAAATTACATTGAATAATAATATCCTTAAATAAATATCCTTAAATATTTATAATTAATTTATGTATTATGTATATACATATATAAAATTAAAAACTCATAAATGTTAATTAATTTTAATAGTATGCACAACATTAAATTTAATAAATAACTTGAATAATACAAAAAGTTATAATTTTTAATGAAATATTTTTCTTACAAGTTAATAAAGTAAATATTTTTATCAACTGAAATATCATTTAAAATTGTACATATGTATTAACATATTACGGTGTTATATTTTATTCATATGAAGAACTAAATAATAAAGAAAAATATCCTTAAATAATATTTTATTCACATATATATATATATATATATATATATATATACATAATACATATATATGTATACAAAATATTGTATCCGACAATGTACATAAAAAATAATGATGATCATTTGGCACACAAAATAAAAAAATTATAATTTTATATTGCACCACATATATAGTCAATTATATCAAGGACATGTTTTATATCGCAATTTTATTTTTTTATTTTCATTTTTTATTTTAACATTTACATTTTGCTAAGGTAATAAAAATGTTGTTTTTAGATAACAATGTTTGCAACATACATAAACATCCTTTAAAGAATAAAAAAAAAATATACATTTTAGGTACTCGTATGCATGCATGGACATTAAAAAAAATAAATAATTTTTTCTTAGTGCTGTTTTAAGTGTACATTCAATGTTGCAGGAGTTAATAAAATATGTACAGTAAATAAATGAGTGAAAGAGATAGAAAAACAATTCTTTAAAAAAAAAAATTGTCATACATATTCGTTTTAATGCCTTTATTCATGCACATTGCAAATCATCTTGAAATAAATTTATTAAATTGTTGTTATCTTACATCTATGAGATCACTTCTTGTGTGAAATAAAGTTTTTACAAAACCACTGAGTGGTTACAATTATGGATTAATTTAAAGAATTATTGAGCTTGAAAAGATAAAAATTCTATAATTTTAACAAATTACATTTTTACAAGATTTTTACAACACCACACCGCAACACCAAAAATTCTGCAATTTCAATAAATTAAATAATTCACAAGATTTATCGCAAATTTGTTAGCCAACAACACCAAAAAATATTAGACAAAAGTCATTTTAACAAGAGACTGTCAGAATATTAAAAATTGTTAACTAAAACTCAATTTTACAGCATTTTCAAATTCGACCCATATCTATAACTAAGTAATTATTCACAACTCTTGAGTAACCTAGTCTCGTCTGGTCATCTTATTACTTCACTCCATCAACAGAATAGAGTCAATTTAAAAAAGATTTTTTAAATTTTCTGTAATATAGAAGAGTTGTTGAAGATATTGCATGTATAACTAAGTATTCTCTGAAGAAATTGATTCCCAATTTTTAAAAGGCATAATTATTAAACAAATTAATATAATTTATAGAATATGCTGTGCTAGGGGAAACATTATTAAAATTAAATAAATATCAAAACTCTAGGTATTTTTCACGATTTTATTAAATATGTCAATCGATTTCGGTTATTACACCATCATCAGAAGACTGATAAAGTACGTAATTACACATGTGTTAACACTTATAGTAATTTTGTAATTTTACATAATACCTGTTATATTATCTATTTATTACAGTTGCAATTAAATTTTAAAATTGTTGGATTGTTTAATAAGCGAATTAAACCACATGCTGCCCCACAACATCAAACTAATTAATACTACAGTACGCGATTGCGCACAGGTATTTTACAATGTATAAAAAAACTGTATTTGTAATTGCTTGATTAGAGCTTGAAAATAAATAAATCTAAAAAGGGAAAAAATGAATTAAAATATACAGTTAGTCACAAGTACTGATGAAGGAAGCATGTTGCTTCCGAAATTTCGATATTTAAAATCAAATATTAAAAAATTATTAGTGAAAGGAAACCTGACAACAATTAAATTATTTAATTTAAATTATCACTAAAAATAAAAAAATCTAAAAAGTTGAAGACAGTATAAAATAAACAAAATAAATTTTCGTCTTGAAATAAAGGTCAAATCTTAAATCCTACATGAGCTTGGTTATAGTTCTTTCGAAAACATGAATAAACAAAATAACCTAACAAGTTATATTTCAAATAACTTTCCAATAATTCTATGTCAAAATTCAAAATCCTGCATAATCTTAGTCTCCAATACAAAACTGAAAAAAAAACATTAAGATAAAATCAATTAATCATTTCATAATACTATAAAACTAATTGTGCTGATTCTAATAAAGAAATTATAATCGCATGTCCTCGAATTTACTATACGATTCACGGAATTTTTTAGAAACAATATTTTACTTACAATTTATCTTTGTTCCTCGACTACAAGGTTTCACCGTTTATAAAAAATTAAAATCTCAACCCTTTTAAAAGCAATTATAACGGAAACTGTGTGATTTCATTCTAAAATGTTTTCGGTTACAGAATTTACATCGTTTTACATTTTATCTATTATTTAATTTATCCTATACAATTTATACTGTAATAAAGATTCACTTTAGAATAGATATATATTAAAATTATTCTGGCGTTATATAAGAATGATTATATTTATTTACACCCCAAAATGTATAGTATTAATTTTGTAATATTGTTGAAAATCATATAAGCAAGTTTAGCTTACTTCGAAATACAATTACATCATATGATTTCATAAGCAAGAACAACAATCTTGTGATTTCAATAGCACAGTTTTTGATACAGAATTAAAAAAATACTAGTATTCGCTCACTTCTAGAAATCTGAGGAAGTTTGATAAAAAAATCGTACCCAATTTAATTCTGAATTGTTTTCCATCATTTCCTTTTATTCTTGGCACTATATTTTTTTTTATTGATTTATCTTAGACAACAACCGCATACGTAATAAGTTCTTTACAAACAATTTTAAATTAATTCTGGCGAGGGATTAGTTGCGGTAATGTAATAATTAAAATAAAATAAAATATTGTTTTAAGAAATACTTAATTTCGCTACGTCTCCTTTGAAATATCTATCATTTAAAAGAATAATAATGAAAATCGGTTGTGAAATGGTTCATATATTTGTACCGTACTTCTTTCAATTTACAAATTAAATATAGTGATTCTTATATCCATCAGATGACCATGACTGGATTTTTGAATTTTTATTGAACTGAGGTGGAGTTTAAGGTTAATAAATTTATCAGTTATCGAACGAACGTAGTAGCTTTATGCAAATACGTGGCATACTAATAAACATATAATAAGGTTTTCCTTTGAATTTTTGATGTATATATATCAATCAATTTAGTTGTGGAAAACTACATCTATTTAAGAGACATCGAGAAGAGTAGAATAAAAGGTTGGACTCGTATCAAAGACCTTTGTTTTGGCAGTTAATATATTTTATAATATAATTGTATACTTATAACAACATACCATCACTATACTTTATAACACAATTGAAGGAATGTTATTGAATTATTGAATGATGAATTAAAAAATTTTGAATTTTTAAAATTTGAAAGAGAAAATTAGATAAATAAACTTTCAGTAGAAGATCAAATAAATCAATAAAACGAACTATTGAAAAGCTATTGCATAAGATTTAAAAGAATACATGCCCTGTTTAATTCACCTTAACAATAATCGATACTTTGATCACATAAAATTGCAATGTTAAATTGAAAATACCGTCTAAAAAATGCAATAAACCCGAAATTTGTATAAATTGTTTTATTTAGCCAACAATACATTACTTATGTATCCCTAACAGACTCTACATCCATTTTCATTTCAATTCACTCAGAACTTCATTAGATCAATTATCTATTATATATAAAAGTGAAATTTTTTATGTCTGTCTTTATGTTATTTATAGACTCGAAAGGAAGGTTATAGACCTACCCGCTTTTTAAAATTCCGACGGGTTCGAGCAGCTGCCATACAACTCCCAGCACCTACCACAAATATTTTTAGAACCAAAAGTGTTACAGAACTGAAAATTTGTACCCAGGTACTGCCTCAAAAAGAAATAAATACGTATATTACCGTTTTTCAAAATTTGGAATGGTTCGGGCAGCTGTCATACAACTCCCAACACCTATTACAAATATAATGAGCAAACATATCTTTTACGGTTTTTCAATAATCTGAGTGGTTCGGGTAGCAGCCATACAACTTCCATCACCTATCAGAAATATTTAAAAAATTAAAGTTTTTATGTAACTGAAAATTTGTATTTGTACTCCTTCAAAAATACAACAATGAAATCCGTTTTCTAAAATTGTTAGTAGTTTTAAAAGAAATAAGCAGATTTGATTTTTCAGGTTTTAAATTTCATTATTTAAAATTAGGTATTTCTATTACAGGGACTTTGGGTCAGCAACGAGGACCGGGTACAGTTAGTAAAATAATAAAACTAGTAATTAATGTAATATGGTACTCTACTCGTAATATGATAATCGAACGATTCGGTATAAGAATCATAATTCCTACATTTAGTTTGATATTTCTTTTATTCATTTGCCGTCCTCAGTCATCCCTAATTTTTACACACAAAATTTACTCGCTTTTTTATATCTTTTTTTCTAAATTATAATTTAAAAACAAAAGAAAAACACAAAAAAGAAACAATTTTGTTATCTCATTTCTCATAAAAAATTTATGTCCTTACATATTTCTTTATTCCAAAAATTTTATTATTCCGATTCGTGTAGGAAAAAGCAACATATCCAGCCATCTACACACTGTGATCTGGTTCTATTAAAATTAATTAAATATTTCCTTTTTTAGTGACATCCTTAAATACTGCAAATATTTTTATCCTGTATAATATTAATAATATTATTATTACTTTTTTCATTAGAGTTACCATATTCCTTGAAATTTATTTCAAAACTTAAAAAATTGTTTTAATTTTTATTTATTTTTATTTTTTTTTTTGTTATTTTTGTTTTGATGATTAATTAATTAAATAATTTGTGATCATTCATTCATAAAATTCCAACGAATAAAATGGGTAAGATCATTAATTTGCACCACAATTTTCTTATTGTTTTTTGTTTGTTTTTTTTTTTAAATACAAAAATAAAAAAATTAAAATTAAAATTGTAACACGTTTAAACCAAAACAAGAAGAAAAATAAAACAAATAAAAAGAAATTTCCTGACAAATATAAAAGAAAAAAAAAAAACGAGTCGTATAACAATTTTTTGTTAAACACAAACAGATTAAGTTCTTTGACGTGATTTTCTTTGGGTTCCAATCTGATGATCCAATATCATATAAAATGTTTTTTGTTTATTTTTGTTTTGTTTTTTTTTTCTTAGTTTTTAGACAAAATGACAAGTAAACATTTTAACAGAAAAAGAATTTTAATATAGATTTGATTATAAATTTATTGAGGGAAGTCAATAAGTTTCAATTTATTTATTATATATACAGAGTATTGAATATAATTTACTAGGACATTTATTGAAACCATCGATCTCATATTAAATATCAAATCACTTTCTATTTAGTTCTTTTCGTAGCTGGTTGATTAATCCATTCAACCAGAACTAAATAGAAAGTGATTTGATATCGTAATTAATTCACGAACTGGTAAGCTAAAATTGCACTAACGCAACACATAATGGTATAAATTGAATTTGACAGTGACATTATACCGAATTATTAATTTATTAGGTTAAAGTATGATTATAGATTGAAATCCCAACTCAACAAACTTTATCCTTCTTATTATCCTCTATCTCTTCTGTTACTTATGTTTATCTTCGCCAATAGTGTTCCAAACTCTTCTTTTATTTTAATTAGATATGTAGGTAATTCTTGTTTTCAATATATCTTATCTTCAACTTTGTGATAACGACGGTAAGCAATTATAACATCTTCTAGGAGGTTTTCCTGATAGATGTTTGATATTGTTTTGGCTGTTCATTACTACGTTCTCCTAACAACCTTCTTTCGTCTATTTCGACTCCAACGGATAATGTCTTGTATGTATCCATTCCTGATTTAGATTATCTCTTCTCGTTTCGACTTTTTTATCTCTTAACGTGTATTCATATGTTTGCGTCAGAGTTCGCATTCCTGTAGTTCGCATTTTTTGTTTTGATTTAGATGTGTCCGCAGTTGTCTCAATATGGTTAGTATAGATTCGGCCTATATTTGTGTTTTGTTTTTTTATTAGAATGTATTTGTTTCTCTATATAATATTTGAGAAATATCATGAAATATGTTCTCCTTTTTCTGCGTTGCTTCTTATTACTGTTTCCGTGTTACAAGAGTTGGTAATATTTATGCCCAGAAATTTCAAACTTGTTTAATAATTTTATGGGTAATGGATATTTTTGATCCAATGGGTTCTTTTGAAATAGTTATTGATTTTGGTTTTGTTGTGGATATCTCCATGTTGTAAAATTTTAAAGTTTCGCTAAATTGATTAATATACTCTTCCTTCTCTGTGAGTAGTATAAAAGTCTGTAAAATTTAGATAGATCCAAATTTAGACTCATACTTTACTAATGCTACTTTTTTATTTTGATCTTGAGCTTATTCTAATTCTGTTTACTGTCAAATATATTTTGTAATATTTGATAAAAATTCTCTTAGCATTCTAATTTTAATGTTTTCTTTTCAAATTTCGCCTTGATTTATTATTACGAGTATTTAATTTAGTTTGATGATACGTCTTTATCTTTCATACTCCCCATTTAATATATTGCACAAATATTCACAAAAAAATTCATGTCTCTACTATCATATCAGTCAGTAATTTGAAACTAACATTTTTTTACAATTGGCATGTAAATAAGACTAAAACCCTATCTAACTGTTTCAAACAGTGTTTCGATACACTAAAAACCAAAATAATTTTGATTAAAGAAATTTTTTAACTTGTATATATACAGTTTTAACACCGATTTAAAATCAAATTAATAAATATCAAAACGGTATCATAGCGGTAGTTTTTTGTCAATTACAAAATCAGTTATTTTGAAAGTTTAAAAAAAATTTTCAGCTCAGAGCAACATAATAGTTATTATATGAGTAAAACATTGTGGACAACTAGTATTCAATCACTATAAAAAAATATTACATAAACTATTTAACCCTTCTCCGTATTAATTCATAAACATAATGTAAGAAAAAAAAACAAAAAAAAAAACTAATCTAAAATTAAAAACGAATAAAAATGATTGTTTTAAATGGATTCCATCTTAAAGGTGAGGAAAAATTAACATAAATCGGAATGAATTAGGCTATAACATCACATTGCTCTCTGTTCGTCTCTAAAAAGTCGTCCATAAAAAGATTTCTTTTTATCCATGTAGAAAATTAATTTAAGATGTATTTTAAAATTGGTATTATATTTATAATACTTGGCAGTTGAGGTATTCTTCAACAAATATATTTTTTGAAAAATGAATTTCCACTTTATAAAGCAATTCATTTGGGGCCACGTGAAATGTTTTAATTTATAAAATTTTCCAATTCCTACTTTCAAATATACTGATTCTAAATGTAGTACATAAATTTGTGGTGTCACACTACCTATTTTTTAAAAGATTATTAAATATTAAAATTCAATTAATTAATCAGTTGAAAGCCTTTAATAACTTCTTGAAGAATTTACAATCGCTTTTATGTAGGTGTTTTCAACATAAAGACATTAACTTAACAAATCTGAATTATTTAGGATGATTTTTCTATGTACCAATTTCAACTTCAATTAATTCCTAATTTCTTTTACGAGTAAATACGATACTTTATAGATTTTGTTACTATAATCTCAATTGAACTTATATGATACTGAAATTAGAATTTTAAGTTTGTGTTATCTCTAATAAGTTCAAATTTTATAATGAAACTTATCCTTTTCTGCTATTTCAATTCGAATATGCTTTATACCACATTACTTTCTATATGTTGCAAATTTTACCTACAACTTTTTATACAAACTTATGACATGAAAATACTCTCCTACAGTAATTTAGACATCTTAAGGTTGTACGGATCAACCTTTTTTTTTTTTGTTTAACACAGAAACAAAAAGCTATATAAAACAATAAAAAATTAATTTTTAGATAATAAAAAACAAAAAAAAAAAAAAACAAAAACCAATATACACGGCATATAAGAACAAAACTAACCGACAGAAACAAAAAAAAAAATGTTTTGAATCTTTGGTAACCAATTATTGGAATTTTGGGTATTTCTTGAAGACTTATTTTATTCTTTTTTTTTTCTTTTTTTTATTCATTGTTTGGAACGTGGTATTGATTATAAATTTATTAATTTCATATTAGTAATATGGCAATATATTCGTTATGAATATTATTGGGTAACATTGTTGGTGATTGGGATCGAAAATATCAAAGCTCAAGCTAAATATACATTTCCGCGGGTATGAGAATAAAATAAGCAAAGACAAAGAGATATTTTTTTTCATAATTGCCTTTTGTCAAAAAAGCTGCGCAGTTAAAAAGCGGGCGTTAGTGTACATGGTTGTCAGTGCTGCATCAGCGTCGTGCGGATGAGATGTATACGCATTTTTTTCTGTAACTATGAACACACGAGTAACTTAGCTCAATATATTAAATTTTAGTTAAAAATTATTTGGTGTAATTGGATTGGACTGGATATTAAAAGAATAAGAAGAAAAAGGACGAAGAATATTAGCATTATAATTTGAGAAATGAGAATACATTTTTTTATTAATTTTTATATTATTGTATTCATTCTTACAGATCTTTAAAAATCTACGGTGGGCAAACGATGATTGTTTTTATTTTGTTTTTTTAATAGGAAGATATTGCAGAAGATATTGCAAAATAAGTGTGAAATTTTTTTGATTTGTGCATATTCATTTAGTTCCTGGAAGCCATGACAGTTCTGGGCCTGGCACAATTCGCTGCGATTATGAGTAAATTCTTTTCAATTGGAAATGAAGCTTTTTCATTCGTGAAGTTTTGTATTCGAAGATATTTTTGAACTTGAAATAATGTTCATTCATCTGCTCTATAAGTCGTAACCAGTGAAAACATCTTACATTGACTTTTTCGGCTAGCTCCGTCCATCATTTAACAACTGATATAGTTCTACATCAAATTTTTTCCATTGAATATCTTTATTAATTGTCAGACAGTTGTAAAACGATCAGAAATTCTAAATATTTCAGACTAAGATGGAGTACAGTACAGTTTTCACATCATATGGGTCCACTAGACTACCTTGACAAAATTCAAAATCGCACCTTGTGCCTAAATGGTGACTCCATCATCCAACTAAACCTTACTCCTCTTATCATACGTCGAAACGTTGTAGCTCTATCTCTCTCCCTCTCTCTTTTCAGCACAAAATAGTAGGTAACCTTCAAGTGTTCATAAGAGGTATAAATTGGCTCAGTAACGGAATCTGCTGAGAGGCGGAGGTGAAATTGCTGAGAGGGGGTACAACGGGCCGCGAGGCCTATGTGCGAAGGAAATAAGACAGTCTCTTATATCCACCCTAATAACCAACCAACCAACCTTCAAGTGCCTATTTCTACACTGTGGAAATATCCAGGTGATTCAAAACTGTTTTCGAAAAATCATTCATTATAAGAACTGGTAAAATGTGGAACATGGTTCCATCTCTTATGGACAAGTATGCCTATAGCAGCTGAAAATAACGTAATAACTAGTATAGTAAATAAACATAGTTTTAATAATAATAATTAGTGTAAGTTGTCGTAAGTAGCCGTAATTATAAGTAAATTAGCTTTGAGTTTTATCAAAACGAATAATTTTTTAGAGAGGTTTTTCAAAAGTATTTCAGTTATATATGTAGATTGATTAGTATAAGACCTGATCTCTGTAAAATTAAATGTACTTATAAATATGAATATTTAGTAAAAAAATTAACTGAGATTTAACAACATATTTTTTTTTTTAATAATAAAATAAGTTGAAGACGATGACAAGTCAGGACATGATTTGTAGCATCTACTTAATCGACCAGTAAGCAATATAATTTTAATTGAACATTAATTGAAACAATTACCTTATTATGATTTTTAACTTATACAATATAATATTATATTTTTATGTAAAAGATTTTTTGTATAACAATGTAATTTTTGACATCACTTAAATTTCAACCATATGGACAACAATTCGAAAAACAATAATAAAAAAAAGTCTATAAGGCTTTTAAAAATTAATTTTAGATAGCTTTTTTATAACCGACCATCATATTTTAGAAAGGTATAATGATTACTTCATTGCGTTTATTAATACTTATTTATAAAATAAAAATTTTGAAACTTGCAAATTCTAAACTTGACAGTCGTTAAATTTCCAACGTATAAAAATTTATTACAGACTATAATAACAGTAAAGTTTCAGTAAACATCACCAGGAAATTTCAAGCGTACAATTGATGCCTCTGGCGCATCCTCAACATTCATTGGCCCTAAACCATTTCCAACAAAATGATGTGGCAAAAACTGACCAAAGACAAATAGACGTGGAAATCCGATAAATGGCGTTGGATCGGTCATACTCTGAGGAAACCTGACAACAACATCGCGAAACAATGTTTCGATTGAAATCCTCAGAGTACACTTCGCAAGGCCGATAAAAACATGTAGAACAGTTTTAATTAAAGCAAATACCCAGCAAAGAATGTGGCCACAATAGAAGAGATTAGCCGCAGATAGGAGCCGATGGAAAGTTTTATTTCCGCTATTAAATTGCAGTACCGTACTTAATTAAGCACGAAAAGGTGATTCACCTAAGTTACTGTCAAGATCATAAAAAAAAAAAAAAAAAAATATACCCACTGATGCGGTTACAGGACAATGATGATGAAAACAGGATATTGGAAAGCAAGAGCCCTTATATTGTTGAGCATATGAATTCCTCGCAAATAGTTTTTGCAAAAACGGAAGAGATCAAGGAAAGGATAAAAATATCTTCCAACTTATCTACACTTACCCTGCTCTATGTTATTGAAAAAATTTACAAAGGATAAACTACATTTAGAATATAAGCTTGAACTGGAACATTTCCTAATATCGTGGCAGTGAGTAAAAAATATT
The DNA here is from genome assembly GCA_963942445.1 of Argyra leucocephala. Classification (NCBI taxonomy): domain Eukaryota; kingdom Metazoa; phylum Arthropoda; class Insecta; order Diptera; family Dolichopodidae; genus Argyra; species Argyra leucocephala. Next base: position 56,070,256 of record OZ012678.1, on the reverse strand, counting down.
GCTGCTGTCAAATGTCAATTCAGCATTTCCAATATACTCCTTGCTTGAAAGTTTAATTCTATAATGTTGCAATGGACAATGGATCGATCGAAATGAGCTGGCAAAAACTGCCTATCTGTCAAATTGATTAAACTGGGAAATAAATAGGATTTTTTCTGATTACTTTTAGGACATTGAAAATCAGATTTATATATATATGTTCAATAGACTTACTTTAAATATCCTATAGTGATTATGAATTTGTTTTAATTTGTTTTTCATTGTTTTATCAAAAAAAAATTCTTGGCTTGATCTTGTTCCATTCGGATAATCAAATAAAGTATCTGATTTTAATTTTGATAAGTTAATTTAATTTCATTTTATGTTAATAAAATATCAAAAGTTAAAGAGAAAAAAAAAACGATTATTTGTTTTTATTTTTTGTTCTTTTATTTTCTTTATCTCTGTTTAATTTGAAGTGATTGGAAACATTTAAATGGAAATTGGAATAAATTTTATATTTATTTCAATATGTTATACCATATATTGAATAACAAAAACAAAAACAAAAAAAAAATATTGTACAAAAATATGAAAAGTTGTTAAAAGTAACACCTTAAAAATTCTTTAAATAATTCAAACTGTTATCTCTTATTTAAAAAAGAAAAAAATAAATTTTAATATTTAGCATTTAATTAATTTACATTAAACTTATGAAAAGAAAATTTTAATAGAATTTAAGATAAAATATTTAAATTCTAAAAAAACCAAAAAAAAAAAAAAAAAAAAATACAAAATAATAGTAATAAAAAATATGGAAGTGTTATGATTCCCAATAATATTTTAATAGCTTTTAACGTTGTTCATAGATAAATGAATATAGATCGTATAATAATTAATTAAAATACAGAGATAGGGTATTTAAGAAAACAAAATGAATTTATTAAATATATATCAGAGATAGAAAACATTGATTATGAAATTAACATATTTTTTTTTTTTTGTATAATATGAAGTTTTAGTGAACTCATTAAAATTTTAAACAATAATAAAATCAAATTTATATACATGCATATATATATATTATTATAATAGACAATTTAAGAATTTCTATATTTAATATGCTCTAAATTATATATGTAGAGGTTCTTTGATTTAAAAATTAACTGATTAAGTTGTAATTATAAAGTTTAGATTTTTAAAAATTGGCTTTTATTCGATTCATTCGCATATTCCAAATTTCTATATTTCTAAATGTGTTTTTATTTATTTATTTATGTATATAAGTTACGTTTTCTTTTTGAGATGTGGGTCTATTATTTTTTATTTATTATCCCAACGGCATAGGGTATTGGAGCCGATCACAAAACCAATTAAGCATTTTGCTTTCTTGCGGTTAAAAAAGCAGGCGTTCTATACGTACTGCGCTACCTAGAGTATTATTGTATTAGATGTTAGTTGAAGTTCTTGGTAAGACTGCATTTTTATATTAGAGAATATAACATTTTTCATTTATGCAAATTATTACCAATATTCTTGAAGACTCATCTTATTTGGGTATCCAACATAACGAAGTTTTTAGCAAGTCTTTCAGAATTTTTTTTTTTTTTTTTTTAGTTTATTTATTTAACTTTACACTCTATCTTATTTTTATCTAATAATTGTATGTCACTATTAGACGATATTGAGTAATTTGTTTTGGTTTCTTTTATTTAAGAGGTTGTGAGTGAGCCCATTGGCTCATCTCCGAAGTTTTATATTTCTGGTCAGCCTAGTGGAGATTTCTGGTTAGACTATTCATAAATCTGCTGCTTAAATCTGTCGGATGATACTTTTTCAGCCTTCGCACATGTTGGTCTGTACACTGTAGTTGAGATGCGAGATCGTTGGGATCTATTTCCAATCTCGCAAAGTATTTTGAACTTCTTGTTGCTATGGCTTCTTTAACCAATTCGACTTTTAAGTCCTTTCTAATTTCGTCATTTCTCACGAACCATGGTGCATTTACTATTGGTCGGAGCACTTTGGATTGGAACCTTTCCAATATTTCAATGTTGAAATTACTTGTGGTTCCCCACTGTTCTTTACCATAGTACCAGATGGGTTTCAAGACGGCCTTGTATAGTAAGATCTTGCACTCCATTGATAACTGCGAATAACGTCCTATTAACCAGTATAGACTGTTAAACAATCTAAGTTGCTCATTTTTATTGACAATATGCTCTCTCCAATTTAAACGCCTATTCAGATGCATACCAAGATACTTTGTAGAGTTTGCATGTGTTAATGCCACATTATTTAGTGTTAACAGCCGGGCAATCTTCTCTTCTGGTGGTGGTAGTAACATGCACTGATTGGTTACATTGGCCTTGATTCTCCATATTTTTAGCCAATCTTCAATTTTTAATAAGTGTTCTTGCAATTGGTTTGAGGCAGTAGTTGGGTTCTGAGTATCAGTATTCTGAGTTCTGTCTTTATTTATTGTGTAGCGTAAGTAAAGAAAACATTCTTATTGATTTAATCACTCTAATAATTGCATTAAATTAGGGTAAAGTATCATCATCATTATTTGTTGATATAACTAAGGCTTTAGATCTTGTGGAACATCATATTTTATTAAATAAAATAGAGGTTTTATTTATAAATGGCTTAGGTTTTATTTGGCTGGTTGAAGACAGAAAATCAGAATTGTAAATATTTATAAGGTCTTACTTAATCTATCCTGTGGTGTTCCTCAGGGTTCTGTACTTAGACCTACCTTCTTCTTAATTTTTATTAACTCTCTTTTTTTACAACATTTTAGAGGGATGGTAACCGCATTTGCAGATGAACAATTTTGATATAGCTGTATGCATGAACTATGATCTGGATTTAATTAGGCACTGGTTTAAAAAGCATAAATTAAATAAGCTGCAAGACTAATAAGTAAAATGAATTTTGGTATCTATAATCCTTCTTGTGATAATTTTGATATTTATTACCATGCTCCCAATTGCGCCAAATTTCCAATAGACACTAATAACTGGTTTGGTGGTAATATTCAATGTAATAATAACTGCTTTTTAGTTGAATTTGTAAAATCGTTCAAATATCTTGGCTTATGGGTTGACTCCAGATTGGATTGGAATGATCACGCTTGTTATTTGAAGAATTATCTCCGTAATATTATTAGACAGCTTTATCATCTAAGTCTATACTGTTTGGAAAAAATTATCTGCTCAGTTTATTATCCGGTTTTTCATTCAAAAATTCAGTAAGGTATTACTTGTTGGGGAGGAGCATATCTTACTAAGATTAGTCAATTACTTGTTCCACAAAAACATGCTATTCGAATAATTTGCGGGAGAAGACGTACTTGTCCATCTTTTATACTTCACATAAGAAATTTATTTTACTATAAAACTTTAAAAATGTTTTTTATGAATGAATGATATTTAGATGTTAGATATACTAATAGGTATAACTTGAGCTTGAGAGTTAATTACCGTAATTTGGTTCTTTTTTTTTTGTTTTGTTTTTGTTTTTTTTTTTTTTCTACAGCTAACTTACATGCTAAATTCACAAAATAATATAACAAATTAATTCAAATTTCTTAGCCTAGTACCTGCTAGTACTTTAATGAAATATATATATATATATATATATATATACAAATAAAATGTAAACCATACAGTAGTGAATTCACACTAGTGATGTATAGTCATTTAAGTCATTCTTAATTTTACTTAAATTTACTTTTCCAATAAATTAATTGTGGGGTTCCAACAATACTAATTTAATAAGAATTTTTAATCTAATGAAATACAATAGAAATTATGTAAGTAATTTTTTTTTTAATAATAAAATTTGTTTATTGCTAGAACATAAGTGGATAAGTAGAGAAGAATAAAAGAATTTCTTAAATTAGAAGAGATTAAAGAAGAGCAGAAGAAAAAAATCTCTTCAAAAAAATTAGAAGAGATTAAAGAAGAGCAGAAGAAAAGAATTTCTAAGCAAGGTACTTCAGGTCAGATATATTATTACTGATAAACCATTTATAAAAATAGATTTCACAAAATTTAGATGAAAAGCTACTTCTAATAGTTCCAGTGCAGTTTGTAACTAGAATAAATAATCTAATTGACGTAGTTTACCTTAGTAGTTCAATCTCGTAATAATTTATATTTAAAAGCCATTTTTTACAAATTTATTTAAACAATTTGAATTTTTTATATTCATTGGAAGATTATTAAAGTATTTTGAAGCCATAGTAAAGTAAAACTTCTCATAGTGTGTCTTATTACAGAAAGGTATATTGACTATCATTCTATAATTTATTCTTAAGTTATACCAATTTGAATTGCGAAGTCTCAAATGATGTTTGTCCTTGTAAAATTTAATTAATGAGTAATGAGCAAAGAGGTGTCTGACAGGCAGTATATTTAGTTCTTGCAATAGAGGCCAACAACTGAAGGTTCTATTTTTAAAGTACATGACACGGAGAATACATTTTTGAGCTTTTAGTAATGGTTCAATTGTATTGAAATATGAGCCACCCCAACTAGTTATATAGCATACTTTATTTTAGAGTGAACCAGATCGTAATAAATATTTAATAAAAGCTTTTTTGAACAGTATCGTCTCAATATATAAAATTTTCTAGCACACAACAACATATATTTATATAAGTTATCTAGATGAGGTTTCCAATTTAAATTTTTATCAATAATTATTCCCAAGTACTTGTATCTTTCAACAGATTCAATTTTAAAACAACCTACTGAGCAGAAACTATTTAAACCTGAGCCAACATGACAATTGCAATGAGAAGCATAATTTAAAAGAACACAACCAGTAGAATGAAATTTAATTTCTAGATCATAAGAATGTTCCATGTTGTCGGAAAAGCCATTTTTGCGTTTCTATGATATTGTAGCACCTAGAGTTTTTAATAAACTTCCAGACCACGTCAGGTAAATTAGAATTTTATCGAAGTTTTTAAAATTATTGAAAGCTTGGCTTTTGGAAATTAATTTTGATAGAAGTGAGGAGTTGTTAAGAGTAGTTGTTTAGTTGAGTAAGATTTTTGAAGTTCTTGCGACTTATATATGGTGTCTATTTTCATGATTAGTTTAAGTAAAATTCTTTTCTACTTTTAACATATTTACATAATTTTGCACTGCATAAAGTTATTTTAAATTTTGTACTTTTTATGTTCTCTTTGTATTTTAATTTTAATTTCTCTTTTGCACTTTCCCCACTAATAATATTTGACTTTTTTAAGAAATAAGCATCATTCGATTCTTGCGTTATGCAACAGAATGGTGAATAACTATTTTTATTTTCTATATTAATTAATACTAAATGAATTTGTATGGTACAGATATAATTTTGAATTAATATAACTTTTAGCAATAAGATTAAATTTATTATTTGTATATACCTAGGCTATTGTATTTATTTGATATAGTAGGTATTACCTACTATATCAAATTAGATTATATCATTCATTAAAGAAAATACTGAAAATAAAAATATTGAATGAATAAAAAAAAAAACAAAAAAAAATATTTTGAAATTCCTCTGAATGTTAACGGCTACTTTACCTACAGTTAAAATATTAAATTTAAAATTTAAAATATTAAATAAACTGTCTGAAAAAATTGTGATAAGAAACTCATTATTTTTAGCATTTGGATTAGTTGTTTTTTTGTGATTTCCATGTTTTCCCATTTTGCATTTTTCCACGTTCCATGGATTAGTCTTAAAAAAATTATTTTTTCTCATTCAATAATAATTATACCATATTATATATATTTATATATTTATATTAATAAAACTAAAGTTCTACTATTAGTAACCTTTGTTTTTGGTTTTTAATATTTATTATTTATATTTCATTATGTACACATATAATATAACGTTTAGTTAAGTTAGAGAGAGGGGGAGCTTAGGTAATCACCTAAGCTTTATAAAGTGGTGTTTAGCAATCAATGGCGGAACACACAACCGGATGATGTTATCGGATGTAGTACTACGTGGATCACTGAAGTTCCACGTAGCACCACATGAGCCACCCATTTACCCACCCCCCATTCACTGCTTGCACCATTGATTATTATACAATTATACAACCATATCCAAAAATTGCATTCTTTCTTCAAATTTCATTCAATTTTATTTCTATTATTCAATATGTATCCATAATAGTATATTTTGTATCCGAATGTTCATTAAAATTTATTTACTAAAACATACATTCCTAGCCGACTTTGCCGTTTTATTTATCGTTTAGTTTTAACAACTTTCAGAATTTTTATTTTTCTATAAAAAAAAACAAAAAAAAAAAATAGAACATTTAAATTGTAACAAAAAAATTTATGTTCAATGTAAACACATTAACAAAACAAAAAGAAAAAACAACACAAAAACAATTCAAATTTTTAAAATGGTTTCTGAATGTAATAAACAAAAGTGTGGGCATCCGACAAAAGTAATTGCCCAGAAAACAAAAATTTGAATTCTTCCTTTTACAACAATTTTATAACATTCTTTTAAATATCATCATAAATACCGGAAACACTTCAGATATTTATCTGACTATAAACAGCTCTTTAAATTAATCTATTATTGCTCAATTATGTCAATGTTTTTGGGGTAAAAGAAGAGAATTTTCATCATCACCATCACCACAGTCACACCCAAAACAACAACAAAATAATAATTGTAAGTATTGAAACTGTTCTAAAATGGTTTTTGGTTTCTTTTTGTACTAAAAACAAAAAATTTATGTCACTGTAACAATAAAAATTTCCAAAAATCACAAATTATTCCTTCTTTGCGGCACAAATTTATCACCATCAATGAGAAGATTATAAAAATTTTGAATTAATAAAAATACCGCGCACGACCTTTACCATTTAACAACTTAAAAATTCATTCATCTTTTCGACATTATTGAAATATTTTTTTTTTTCATTGTGGATTTCGGATCAGATCATATTTTAGGGAATAGATTTATTCTTTGAACCTAAAAATTTTTAATATATAGCTAGGTACAACGTATATATTATGTATATATATAGAAATCCTCCTTTGAAATTATTTCCATAGCTTAAGTTTATTTTAATGATCATTTTCATATACTCCTATAATATATAATGAATGAATATAAACCTTTTAATTCACCATGTATCTTTAACTATTATCTTTTCTAACCAGGTACTAAATCAATGACAGTATATCACCTGGTGATGATGCTGATCATGATGATATAAATTAGATTGTTTTTTATATACTTTATATACAAAATTCTCTAAGTTATAGTTAGGGTCATCATAACAATCAATATCATCATTATTGTCATCGTTGTTCAATATATTAACGAATGTTATACTGAATATTCGAACATATATATAGAAGAGTATACCTGCATCTCATCTCCATTTTCATAAATCTTTTTTGAGTTCTTTTATATTAAGCGGAACAAAAACAACAATGAAAACATTTAATGAAGTGAGCGGTGAGCCTGCGTTAAAAGTCACTTAAAGTGACCAAAATAATTTGAAAATTGCGCTGTATAGGACAAACGTGTTGTTGTTGTTGTTGTTATTGGTGTATACCAATATTGTATATATAACATAAAATAAAAGTTAACCCGTATAATATTCTAAAGTGGACCAATTTTCTAAAAGCGCCACACCGAAAGATATTTGTTTTAGTGGTAACAATTAATTTTTCATACACACAGTTACACATATTATGTGGTATTGTATTGTATCGTATTGTATTGTATGGATTGTATGTTTTTAGATATGTAGATTATTATACTAAAAAATATCGATCTTAGGCATTGACGATTTGAGGAATAATATCGCTACGTATGTAATTTGTTGTTTGTCCTTTTTTATTGTTTTTTTTTTTGTTTTAAAAATAAAATTGAAGCATAAATTTTTATGTTTTCAAGTCGCTTTATCTAAAAGACCGATTTTTTCTTTAAAAAATAACAAAAATAAAAAAAACAAATTTTTAGTCCACATTTTACCGGTTTTTTGCTTTTCATAAATTTTAGGCTAAATATTTGAATCGTTTGTTTTTTTTATTTTTTTGTAAAAAAAAAATGATCTTTTATTCTTAACAGGATTTTGTTAATGAATTTTATTGAAAAAAAAAAAAATAAAAAAAAAATAAAAGATAGTATGAAAAAAAGTATGTATCTGGTCAATTTTAAGGTATGCTTATTAACTACATACATATTTGGTCACTTAGTGCAATTAAACTTATGAGTCTCTGAACAATGGAAGAAATATTCTCTATATAGATAATGTTTTATAGATCTCTGTTTTCCATAATAGTGGTAATTCATAAGTTTAACAACATATTTAGCATAAGTTTGTGTTGTTATAATACTTATAAGACACATAAAACTAACGGTCTGATCTTTCTCCACAAATCATTTGACATTGATATTTACAGAAACAAAAATTTACAAATTTGCCTCTCGAAAGTCACTGTGTAATACCAATTTACTCAAGATATGATTCTGAATCATACATATTTATTCCAATGGAACGTTGAACATTCTATATAGCGCTATCTTTATCTTTCTACTGATGAATTTCAATTTTGTTAAAATACATTTAGTAATTACCGTTAATTAATTATTTATTTTATTTATTTATTTATTTATAATTAACTAGAGTTACTAGATATTATTTAATTAAATTTAACTTTAATTCGTATAATCACAGCGTGAAAGTGAAAACAAAGTCAGGATTCAAAATGAACAAAATTTCAAATTTCAAATGAAAACCAAATCTAGCCAAAAAAATGTAGATCCAAATCGAGAATTCTATTTAATCTTGTTCATTTACACCAGAATATTTTACAGAAAATTTATAAATGAAATTTGGGAAAAAATTCATGATAAATACGAAGTTTTTCCGCAATTACAAAATAATTCGGCTTCGGATTATTTAATTGTTAAAAAAAAGTGAATATACATTTCTACAAAGTCTAATCGAGCATGTTTAATTTAAAGGTATGTTTTAGCTGGTAAATATTTTAAGTAGAAAAATATTTTGTTAGCTCCAATGAGGGAGATTAGATAAAATGACATTATTTTATATGAGAGCTCAATTCGTACCACAAGAATAATAAATATTATTTACTGAGGATATTATTATCCATGACCTTGAGATATTTTTTAACAATTGTTTTGACTTAAAGTGTATAAAAATTCAATATTTTTTCCAACAGATGATTTTGACAGTTTAAGTAGAATTTTTGCTTGCGTGGTAAATAAATTTCCCAAACAGAAATTTAGGAAATTCTTTGCAACGCTCTATTTTTTTCTTATGTAATAAAATTCAATGAGCTATCTCCCTTTTTAGAGCCAATGAAAATATTATAAATGTTTAACATCTAAAAGTCATCTAAAGACATCAAATTTTAAACTAACTATAACGTCAAACTGCTAATAATGTTAATGCACTAAAGTATCAAATCTAATGCATGATTTTATCAAGAACCTCAAATTGGAACAAAATAAAAATTGAATTAAAGGTTATAGATGGATTAAAATGATAAAATCTATTTCGATACTGCATCAACCCCAACTAGCCCTAATAAATACGTGTATAAGAACTTCTTTACAATAACTCCACATTAGATTACTTCCTTCGATATTCGATATATAAACGTTAAATCAAATCTATTATACCATTTGAAGTTATTTAACATTTTCACATAAAATCGAGGAAGGAAGGAATAATAAAGGAATATTTTTTTATTTTTTTAGAATATTTTTTCTTGTCTTTTTTTTGTCTTGACCTGACCAAAGAGGTGTCAAAACATTTTGTTCAACTAAATGGGTATAAATTAGGCTCTCTTAAAAAGGGTATTTAATTTTATTACACATTTTTAATTTTTTTGTTCCTTTTTTTTTTTTTTTAATTTTATTAATTCTTAAAAGGTGTTTTGACTCGTTGTACCATTTTTATCTTAAGCAGATATGATTTTTTTTTTTTTAATTTTTTAAACACTTTAGTTTTTAAGTTAGTTTTGTGGAATTTAAATTTCTTAAAAAAAAAAACAAAAAACAAAATGTATTTTCGAAATTATTCAGAATTAATCTGTATTGTAAAAAAATGTAATTAAATAATTTAATAAAAAACAATTAAAGATTTGACTATTTCATTTTTAAGTGGCATATAGACAATGCAAGTTAAATTCTAAAATTAAAAAATAACAAGAAAGAATAAACGTTCTCTATAGGTATTGTATGTATATATAGATCTACAATTTGATTACTTAAAAATAAGACTTGATGAAATCTCTTCTGAAGTATTGTTGCTATAATGAAAATATATTACAGACAAACAGTTATTAAATAATTTTTGAGGGTTTACTTAAGGCTCTAAAAAGCCATGTTCGTTCTATAAGAGTCGAAATATAAAAATCTTCTAGACCGGACATCACATATTGAATGGAAAATAGAACACATAACATATTATGTTATATCGTTTATATATATAAATTAAAAATAAACGATATATTGATTTATCTTAGACAACAACCGCATGTGTAATATTTTATTTTTAAAAAAATTAAAAATTTAAATATAATTCTGGCGAGGAAGAGAAGAAACCTTGTAATGTATTTGGTGAACTCTATATATAATTTGGTGAAATCAATAAATTTAGTATTTGTGTACTTATAAATTCTAATTGAAAAATATAAAATATTTCTCCTTTTAAATATTTACCATTTAAAAGACTGTTAATGAAAATCGGTTTATGAAATAGTTCAGATACTTGTATTGTAGCGTACTTTTTTCAATTTACATATTAAATATAATGATGATGATATGAGAACATTTTTGAAGAATTATTAAGTCTAGATTCAAGAGTTTGAATATCAATAACTTGATATTTTGTTACCAATAATATTAACCTGGCAATTTCAGTTTTAAAAGCAAAAACTGACCGCATTATTCTGAATTGATTATAAAATGAATTATTTAGAATAAAATGGCATCCAGATAAGAGAGTATAAAGGGGATATATTCTAATGGGAACTAATGAAATATGTAAATTCTTCAATGTGTATGGATCAGGATCAGAATTTTTTTTTGAATAAAATCAAGCATACGAAATGATTTAAATAAAATAAAGTCAAAATGCGAATTAAAAGTTAGCTTATTTGTACCGAATAACTTCCAAATCGTTAATTTCATTTACAATATCCATATTAGAATTATTATTTGTAGTCAAATTCAATAAATTTATTATGATTAATATTTAGGACGAATCCATCCAAATGACACCATTTATAAAAAAATATCCAGATCAACTTAAAGCTATGGCAATCATAATTTTTTTTATAAGCAGGCTGGTGGGAATCTTCAAAAGACACAATGAGCCCCGTAGCTTGACATTGTGTGTGGGATTCTTACCCACTAAACCACACCCTTCCTATAGTGCGATCTAGTCCTACAGGACTAATGAGAGTTTTCTTTAATGAGTATTTTTCAATTTAGACTACATTCAGCGATGTATATCTAACTTTTTCTTTGACGTATTCATCCATAATCTTGAAGACCCATCGCATCAGCGACGAAAAACCAACCAACTCTCCGAACGAATTTATAATAATGGAAGAATTGTGAAAAGCCTCGTTTCGTTGGCAGTCAACATAACGAAATTCTTCACAAATTCCGTAAAAACAAATCCATCTAAACGTGGGAACGGGTCAATCTCCGATCACCAGCGCGATGAGTCCTCAAGAATGCAAAAGGTTTTACACTTTTAAGTCGTCTGGCTATATTTATATTATCCAGTAGCACGGCTACCTCTACATTTACATGGTGCTGAAGCCTTTTTTTCGTGACTTCTTGCGAATTTCTTTATTTTCTAATCGACAGATTCTATTTGTAAATCTCTATGTACATATATGACCATACTGGTTTCAGTATTTGTTTATAGAGCAGAAGTTTGTTTTGTATTGTTAAGGTAGAATTCTTACCTATGAGCCAGTTCATTTTTCTATAGCGGATTTGTAATTCTTCTTTCTTGTTTTTGATATGAGCTTTCCAGCGAAGTTTCGCATCTAACGTCATACTAAGATATTTGGCAGTATTTGAATGGGGTATTTCTTGACCATTTATTTATACTAGTTTATGGTAAATTTTTTTATTTGTGAAATTCACATGTACTGACTTAGCTTCATTTAATTTTAGGCTCTATCTTTTTGTATAATCTTGGATTTTTATTCAAAAATAAATTATTCAAAAAAAAAAAAAACAGAAATAGTTTAGAAAATAATAGTTGTTCTCTTTTAAAATAATTTCATAACTTTATAACTTTATATTTCATATTTTTTTATTCATAAATGTCACTTTTGGATTAGTTTTAAGGGAGGACGGTTAAGTGTATTTCTACGTACATATTTTAATTTAGATGTAAGTTTTCACTTGACAAATCAATTTTTTCTGTTTTGAAATGTACACGTTGACATGACAGTCAAATAAATATGATATATGAGGTATATTTTTGTCAACTGTTTTCATATTCATAATTTTATGAAAAACAACAACATTTACACATAAATATGAAATATGAAGTTAATTGAACGAAAAAATAATTTATTAATTAAATATTTTATTGATTTCTGGAATAATTTGTTTCAATAATTTTATTAATTGTGCAGACTATATTTCAGATTTAATTTTTTTGTCATTTCAAACAACAAATGATTATGTTCTCACAATTTGCTCAGGCATTTCGAAATTTACCTTTTATAATGAACATTTTAAAAATATTGAATGTACAGCACAGAAAACGTCCTACAATAATGTTATAGGTATTAGGTGACAGCTGTTCTTATTCAACTGAAAATTCTGAAAGTAATGCACATACTCAGTTCTGTTTCTGCTTTGTGACAAGCGACGGTGTATTAACAAAACACATCAACTTGTAGAAATCTATGAAAATGATTCTCAATATATTTTTACCGAGGAAAATTCTCAGAATTTCATATAAGAAGAAAAAATTTGTAAATGTCAAAAATATTTTGTTTAATTTAATAATATACATTATGTATGTCTGCCTGTCATGTCAATAATGAAGATATAAAAAAAACAAAATCTTTACCACTTGTGTTGATCATAATAATTATTGTACTCAAGATAATCATAATGGAAATTGGTATTAGGTGTTTGATAATTTTGCAATAGCTATAAATGCTTATGTGATGATAGACCTCAACTTGTGGGACACGAATCGAAACAAAATAATGAAAGTTGTAGTTTTGCTTTTACAGTTTTTTCTATGTTTCCTATAGTCTCTTCATTTTTGTGGATTTGAATAAATATACATAGAAAATTTTAAATTCAATTTTTAAAATCAGAACTTGATATTTCCAATTAAATTTTCGTATATACATACATACATGTACATATTACACAATTTTAAAAAAAAATTTAAATTTAAATAATTTCAAATTTATTCATTCACAAATCTGAATTGTAATTATTATGCAATTAAAATTTAATTAAATTCATAAAAGCAATATTTACAGTTTCTAATATTTTCGAAATAAATATAATTTGATTTGAATTCAACAAATTAACCACATTTGAAAATATATGTACATAATGTCATACCACCATTATTCACAAAAATGTATCACTAAATATAACTATCATTTGACTGTTTTATTTTAGTTTTCTAACGGAAGCCTTAGCTTTCTGTTATTCCAAATGGGTAATTCTTCCATAGAGGATAAGTTTTTATGAAGCCAAATTAATACATATATGTAAAAGAATTTTTTTTTAAATTTGTATTAAATAAAAGTCTACCTTTCACTATAATATATTTTGCATATATTAATATTGCGGGAGCTATACATACCTCCATTAGAAGTGCTTGTAACTTTTTTTTTTTCTCTTAACTGTATTTATTGAATCTTTCTTAAAGAAAATGACAATAATTTCTAACAAATGTGACCTTAATGGTTTATTCAAATCTTAAAAATCTAAAAATGTTGGAAGATCTAGTCCATTGATTTGACCCTTCATATTTGCTCGTTCTTTCCAATCTTGTACCTAATATTACTGCTAGCAACTTTTTCTTTCACCTGCTGGTTATTGGAATGTTTTGAAGACCTCTCACCAAAGGGTTAGGGTGTTGGATTATTCTGGTTGCATATCTGTTTTTGCATTTTTCAAGTTCTTCATTAACTAAGGGTATATTAAAATCATTATGTAGATTGATATTTCTAATGTACCAGGGGCCGTGAGTTATGCTACGTAAAATTTTTGATTGCATCCTTTGAATTGTTTCGATGTTACTATTAGAAGCAGTTCTCCATAACTGACATCCATAGGACCAGATTGGTTTCAGAATGGCTTTGTATAGCAATATTTTATATTCCAGATCTAATGCGGAATTTTTCCCGGTCAGCCAATAAAGGCTGTTCGTCTTGAGTTTTAGTAGCTTATTTTTTTGCCTCGTTGACTTGCGGAATAGTTATCCCATTGATGCTAACTGGAGAACATAATCCTTTCTTTAGCGAGAAGGTTATATGAACACTTTTACTCTCATTGACCTTCATTTTCCACTTATAAAGCCATTCCTGTATCTACTGTAAATGTTCTTGTAAATTTGTAGATGCTGTATGTAGGTTTGTGTGACAGCTTTAGATTGCAGTGTCGTCTGCGAAGGTGGATGTTAATGTGTTCCTGTCTTCCGGTAGATCAAACTTTATACACTAGGTATAAAAGTGAACCCAGTACACTACCTTGCTGGACGCCAGCATTGATTTCATGTTCTTCTGATACATAGGATTTGAATCTAACTCGAAAGCGTTTATTGGTTATATAAGAATTTAGAAGTAGATGAGCCTCAGCTGGTAGCTTTTGTTTTATTTTGTAGATTAATCCAGCGTGCCAAACTTTGTCGAATGCCTGACTGACATGCAAAAACACGGCTGAGCAGAACTTTCTTTCTTCAAATTCTTGTTTTATTTGGGCAGCAATTCGGTGTACCTGTTCAATCGTGCTATGTTCAGCTTGAAACCCAAATTGATGCATAGGAATTACCTCATCGTTTTGCGGCATCATTTTATGAATTACAATTTTTTCAAAAATTTTTGACAGCATAAGCAATAGACTTTTTGGTCTATATGTGATTGTAACTAAACACATTTTTTTAAGCAACTTAAATTTTAACATTAAGTCAAATCTTATAACTTATTAACCAATTTAAGTCGTCTCAGATTTATATCTATAACATTTCTATTCACATCATCCATTAAAATTCTAATTAATAGAACCAACGACAAATTAGATGAAGCTATTTGTAAATAATAAATTAAGACTTGTTCTAAAACCAATGATGTAATTATCAAATCAATATACTCCGAGTTATTACAGAAAATGAAATGATTGAAAATATGTATGTATGTGTTTGATTCCATCTGCCGTGAGCATATAGTCTGTGAGCATATCCAATAGTAACTTAAAATAACCAGAAGTATCAAAAATTTTAATATACAGGATAATGTTTATTAAGACAGTGATACTTACTGTCACCAATCCTATTTTTGACTGTAGTCGATGATATACTATAAGTGTAGTGCCATTCACAAAAAAATTTAAGGCATATTTTTGTTAACTTCTATACGAACAATTATTGGAAAATCTTGATTATGCAAATGTCAAATTAAAAATACTGATTTGTCAGAAAATCTGCATGATTTGGTAATTGGATCTGAAATACACTACCTAAAAAACAATCTTGAATAAAACAATAAAAATCAATAGATATACAAATATCATTTGACATCAATAGAAGATAGAAATTGGGACTGTTAACCAATTATCTTAAACTCCAAATTTATTATGATGAGAATTTAAAAAATATTGAGCAGATTTTAAATGAAGTGGTTTTAAAAAAAAAATAACTAATGGATATTAAAAGTCAGCGCTTAACTCTGGTGGGAGAGGAGCTTCACCTCAGTTATTGTTTCTTAGTTTTAGAATTAAACAATTAATTTTTAAGTTTAATCCTATTTATTAAATATTGATTAGATTATTATTTTTATAATATTAAGCGTATGCTATTAATTTATACTGTGAGTTTTAAATTTTGATTTAAATTTACGAATTCCTACTATGATAAAAAAATGCAATTAATAAACAATTGTAAATGATACATGAATAAAACGTCACAAATTAAACCCAAAAATTTGTTCAGAGTTGGTTACTTTGATTATGGAATGCACCGAAACGATGTTATTAAGTGCAGAGAAAAAATTTAATGCAAACGAGTAGTGATAAAACGGAAACAAATATCGAAATATCTGACAATAAACGTACCTGTAAATTGATATCTAGCCGACACTGGAAAACAAATTGCCCCTATTTTGTTCTTCAAGTTAGTGTTTCTGTATATATTCTATGATCAGTTTATTAACATTTTTTCAAATTATTTATCGACATTATTACCCATATAATCTCCGCATATATCTCCATTAAATAAAGAATCCAAATCATATATGGACAATTATATGATTTGGATTCTTTATTTAAAGAGTCGATATGATTTAGATTTTTAATACTATTTTACAGTTATCTTTTTTTATTAAACGAAATCATTTCAATATGTACGAATATTGCTTTTTTTATAACTTTAGTATCTTAACCCACTTTAGGTCATTAACCAGTAACCAACTCCTTCCAATATGTACGATCAACACTATTTTATTTATATTTTTTATATTATAGCCAAAACTTAGGTTATGAGCCTTTTGATTACTTGATGCTTACCTATTTAGCACTCATACAAATGTATTAGAAATTCCATAGAAAAAAATAAAGTTTTTGATAATAACCCATATATAGTATGAGTCTATCCTAATATCTACGATCCTATCTACGATATATACCACAAATTGACAAATATTATTATATAAATAAAATATTTCAAAAATTACACATTCAAATATAATATTTTATTATTATTAAAAATAAAATTTCAAACATATATCTATATACGTACAATAGAAAAAAAATTATAATATTTTATATGCAGATGAAATCGCCAAATATATAAATACATATTATATACATATACATATACATATTATGTGTATTACATTAAAGAAAATAGAAAATTAAAATTTACATTTTTGAATTGAGTTTTCACTTTGAATTTAGATTTTCTTTCTATTTAATATATATAATATATCCATAATTTGAATCACTTTCAAGTAACAACGATATACATACAAACATATACATACATATGAACATAGATATTATAATATTATTTGAAAGGATCTTCAAGAAAATATAAATTTTCAATAAGGATTTACATAATAATTCTCATATGATATGATAATGATATTTATGATGATGATGATGATTTTGATATAGCTGTGATGAACACACTACAAACTTTCTAAAGATTGTACTATAGATAGACTATAGACATGATATTTTGCATATTAAAGGAAATACAATGTACGCGTTATTATCCTTATTATAATATTATCATCAGAATGCTCATTTCAATCAACACGAATACATACATACATAATATGTATTATAATTTAATATTATAAAATACTTCATAGCTATATCTATATTTATATAGTTTTATACATATAATTTGTATAATATAAAAATTATTATTCGATTATTATTATTATCATAATATTTTAGAAATAAAATTATGATTATATATAGACAGCCATACATACTTATATACATAGCGTGTAATTTTATATGCAAACTTTTATTTGATCTAACTAAAAAAAGTTGAATTAAAAGGTTATTGTCTGCTGTTTTTCAATTTGTCATACATTACTTGTTTGTTTCGAGCTATGATAATAAAGTTTTTAAGAGATGACAGTAAAGTTGTTCGGAACCTGTATGCTTCTTAAGAACAATATTTGAAAGCAAAAAAATTTTGTCTCATCAGAGCAACAAAGATAATTTTCAAGCTGAGTTAATATTTTTATCACAGTCCACGATGTATTCTTCTTATATATCTTACATAATTGGCCTTATTCTGAAAACGTTTTGATAAATAACGGAAAAAGTGAAAATATGAAAATTTTGTTTTTGGTATTGTGCGATATGAAATAGCAGTAATTATCGGTATTTTTTTCAACGTTTCCATTTTGAAGGTAGTATGAGAAGGTATAGTATGATTTTGGCTGTCATAAAAAATTAAAAATTTATCACTAAGAAAAATGTTATTAAAAATAGCGAATGAAGAAGAGTTCTATATGTACATTTAAATGAAAAATATGGCGAACAAAATACAAAAATAAACATTAGATGTGCTCTTTCCATCCGTTTCAAGTTCAAGGTCTTGATTAACATTAAAATACAATAACAATTAAATACCCAGTTATTTATTTATTTCAAGCTTAAATCAAGCAGTTACAATTTACTTACATCTTTAAAAATTAACATATGAGAAAGAAAAAAAAATTAAAAATAATACTAAATAAATACAATTACATTTTTTTATATAGTTATAAACTTAAAGTTGTATAATTTAACAATATACTACAAAAATGAGTAGGTGTGTAATTAGTTTAATTGGTGTAGTTGTTTTTTTAAAATAAACTTTGAGAGGGAGAATTCAATTAAGGCCTTATATTTATTTCCCAATATTAAGATTCTGTTAATGGGCTCAAATCTACCGTAGTTAGTTCTATGGTGTGCCACAGTAAAAAGTTTAACCGATCGAAGTCAAGAATTGGTGTTAATAACAATTTTATCAAAAATAGTTGGATAGATAATATTGCGTTTACCAATTTCAACAATAAAAGTTATATCAGCAATTTCCCTTTTCTGTAGGGTATCCAAATGAATTAGGTTTAACCGATGCTCATAAGGAGATAAACAAATGGGATTTTCCCAAGGAAGATTACGAATGGCAAATCTTAAAAATTTTCTCTGAATAGCTTCCTTGAATATGAACATCACAAAACGGAGACCATACTTAGAATTTGGAATATTCCAAATTACGTCGGATCAATGTTGTATAAATGGTCTTTAAAATATAAGGACCGGAAAATTCCCTTGACCAACGGTTTATGCATCCTAATAAGGAAGGAATTTTATTTATTTATAATGTATTATAATTTATCATCGAAAATCACACCTAAGTCTTTAATAGAATTAACTTTTAGTAATAGTTCACCATATTAAAATAATAAATATAAGCAAATAGATTAGAACAGCGATTATAACTCATTAATGCGTACTTTTTAATGTTGAGAAGTAAGTAAGTAATTATTTGTACACCAGCGAAAGAAATTATCAAGGTCATTTTGAAGTAACACCATCTCACTTACCGATTTAATTTTTTTATAAATTTTCATATCATCCGCGTAAATTTGTAATCTGCTATTTTTGATTACTGAGGCAGCATCAGAAGCACATTAAATTTTATTTTGAAATGTTAGAGTGAAATGTTTTTGATTATTCAATTAACATGTTTGCCAACTTAAAAAAATTATCGGAGGATTAACCTACATCGTTCTTTTGAATTTAACAAAATCTCGAAGCATATATGAAAAGAACGCAGTTATATATTGTTGTTTTTGTTAAATTCTGAAAAATTGATTTGAAAAAATAAACTAAACATTTTCAATAACGATAAAAATTTGATTTTTGCAGAAGTCAGTCAACCATTATCCGTTAATGTATATATGTAAATGATGATGTATTGATAAAAATTTTCTTTAAGCAAAACCACTTCTATGTAATTGCACATGGGATCTACTGGTATTGTTTACGAAATATAGTTCTAGTGTAGAATATTTTTGAATGTTTGGATATTATTTGCATCTTATTTTTTAAATAGCATAACAACTGTGCTCGATTTTCCCATGCCATAAAATCCATATAGTATTTGAATTTCCATGTTTTTCTTATATAAATAGTGATAAATACAAGATGGGAATAATATAAATAATAATTTTAACCAAACAAAAAAAAAAGGGAAATACAATAAGCTCTCTATAACCGTTAAATATAAAAATAAAAATAAAAAAAATATTATTACTTTCTTTTTACGCCTTCATGATTTGATTGGTCTCACGTCTCGTTCTTATATTGTTATATATATATTCTTACATTATGTATATAAAAAAAACACAATATCAAAAAAATTATCATTTTAATAGTAAAAATCTTTTTTTTTTTTTTTTATAAATAAAGGTAACGCCAATTCTAATAAAAAAAAAATAAAGAAAATAAATTTTAATATAAAAATGAAAAACTAAAAAACAAATAATTTTATGTGGAGAAAATAAAAAATTGGGAAAAGCGATCTACATAAAATTTTCCTTCATAATATTATTAAGAAAAACTTTAAATCCAAAACTGGTTGGTTACAAATTAAAAAAAAAATGATGACAAATTTGTATTTTCTATATAATAATTATGTTATTAGTACTGTAAAAAATATAGTGATCTGATCTGATCACAATGACATAGATAGGTAGGTAGAAGTGGTCACACCAGCAAAATTTTGAAAAAATAATTAGG
The DNA here is from genome assembly GCA_963942445.1 of Argyra leucocephala. Lineage (NCBI taxonomy): Eukaryota > Metazoa > Arthropoda > Insecta > Diptera > Dolichopodidae > Argyra > Argyra leucocephala. The sequence goes on along the minus strand of OZ012678.1, from coordinate 56,049,726 downwards.
TAACGGTATGATAATACGACCACCGAAAAGAAAATCTCAAAAAGAAAGTTTATTATTTTTTGGCATTCGAATTTATTTTTAGTGATATTTTAATTTTGTATAAAACACCAATTTGCTAACTTTTATTTTGCAAATATCGATATTTTGAAAGCACTTGCCCCTAATATCGATATTGGAAAACATAAAAAAAATATATATATTAGAGTGAAAAAAAATTTATGGTTAATTCGTTTCTCGAAAAAAATACACCATTTTTCAATGCAGAAAAAAATTCTACATTTTTTTCATGTTTCCTACACTGCTTTTTTATTTAATTTTGTTTTCATTAATAAAAATCTATTCATCCGATGAAGATGAAGAAGTATCCAAAAGCGGCGAATTAATTAAAATCATCCAAGAAATAAATTATTAATTGTCCACTTGTCTACTTGAATATAGAAATTTGATATTTTCTTTGTTTTTTCTTTATTTTTTTTTTTCATTATGTTTTCTGTTTGCGCAGGTCAAAAATGCAGAACCGTCGAAAATTTAAAGTTTGAAAATGTTATACTTTTAAATGCATATTTTTTCGAAAAACGAATTCAAAAAAAAATAAAAAAAATGCAGAATGCGGTCAGCGGAAGTAATATTTGTGCAAATACTAAATTAGGTAAATATTTTGTACATAATTTTTTTTATTTAATAAATATAGAAGAGTTATTGATAGAACAAATAAGATAATTTCCAGAAATATACAACAAACAACAAACAGTATAAATTATATATGAATAGCCAAAGAAAAAATTTCATATGGAAAAGTAATATTTTAAAATTATACTTTGAAGCCAAAAAATGTAAAAAAAAGCGCTATAAAATTGTCAATATTTGAATCAGATCACATTTAAAAAAAACATTTCATTTCTCACATTTAAAAAAAACATTCACGAATAAAAATATTTTTTTTGTTTAATGATTTTATTTTTACAATTAAAAATTTACCAGATTGCAATAATTTTAACAACGGAAGACGTATAATCACCCAGTGATAAGTAATCAATTCAGGTTAATCACACCTACACTAAGGTTCGCTAAAGGTATATGCATTAAAGATTCCATAGTTGGGATGGTTTGCCAATCTGCCAGCATAATTCATTGTTAATACTTAGAGTTCATCCCAATGTTCAGATCATTGTATGTTGCAATATTTTATGACGTCCCAAGGAGCTTTGGTAATGATTTTTAATATTTTTTATTGTAAAATTTGTATAATAGCACATTACTTTTAGACGGACCTTTCTATAATTGACAGCCATATATGACCTGATTGGTTTTATAATTGAATTGTATAAAAGTACTTTATAGTCAATATTGAGAGGATAGTTTTTGCCAATTAGAAAGTATATACTATTTACTTCCAGCTTCCATTGTTCTCGTTTCGTTCCTGTACAGCGCCGTAACTAGCTTTTACAGTGCCCTGTGCAATACTTTTTTTGGGGCCCCTATATTTTTTTGGGAAAAAGTAAGTTTTAGTGCAATTATGATATAAAAATATCTAAAATAACTTTTTTGGATATTCATTAATTAGTTTAGTTTTTATTAATTATGTCATCAAATCATATATGTTTAACTATATTGTATTCAATATATATTATGGCAAGATTGGATAACCTATATTGTCCGATAGCTGATCATATATAAGTTTTTATTAATTTTAATTTGCTAAAGCTTCTCTCACATGAAGCAATTGATACTAGAAGAGTAAGAAATAGTCGCAGAGCAATATTAATATTTGGATAAGACTTTATTAATCCAAAGTTACGTAGACCTTGTAAAGTTTCAAGTGGTGTTGCAGTTTTTAAATTATCTTCTAATATCGATGCTTCAAATTTAAAACTTTGAATTTCACATGCGAGCTCATACGTATTTAAATCTTTGCTGTACTTAATGGCAAAATCAGCAGCCGCTTTTTTTAAATCTACAACGCTGTCTTTTTCTAAAGATGAACCATATAAAAAGCTAAAATCTTTTTATTTTCTCCTTCGTTTACTACGAAATCCAACTTGTAAATCCATAGTTTTAGCTAAATCATTTACTTTTTCAAAATCTTGTTCGAAGCCTGTTTCTCGTAGTCCCTGTAAAGTACAACGTAGTTCATCAATTAATTTTGTTGCATGGTCTATCGATACATCTTTTCGTTGTAATGCTTTATTTGTTCGCTCAGGGCATTGTCGTAGAATTTTATTCCATACAAGAAGATTGCAGATAAATTTATAATCAATTAGTCAGAGTAAACTTGCATTTGATATAGTTTCTCGATTTGATACAGTTGAAACATTTGCAATCGATCCCAATGCTGTTTTTACATCGAATAAATGTAAACTTAACGATTTCATTACATTGGCCTTTTCTTCCTATTTTACTTATTTTGTTCTGATAACAATATAGGTATAGATATAAAATATACTATTTCTATTAGTCTCTAACTATTAAGTCTTCTAATTTTTACATACATACTTCCTTATATATTATGTCCACGCATAATTTTCATCCTCTTCATCTAACCTAATAAAATAATTCTCACATTCTTAATTTAAAATTTAAACTTAATTCCTTTATATATTATTTTAATATTAGGCAAAATTAATTCATTTCCTTATTTTCGACTTTAACAAAATTTATTTTTTAATAAATTATTATAAAAATCTTAGTTTCACACTTTGTTACTAATATTCTTCCTTCTTTGAATGTAAATATGCTAATTTCAACAAGTAAAATATAAAAATAATATCATTAGCTTTTTTTTAAATAAAAATGCACTGGAAGTGCACTAATGAGAAGTAAAATTTTGTCCTTTAATCTTGTAAAATGAATTTGTTTTTTTTTTTCTCAAAAGAGATTTTATCCTCCAATGAAATTTTCTTCAAATTATATTTTCTTATAATTCATTCAGTATTCATCAAAAGTAGCGCTTACAATGAAGTAAAAAATTATAAAATTAAATAAAAAATAAAAAAAAAACTAACAATTTTCTTTGGTCTTGGAATCAAATTTTCAAAATTATTATTTTTCTTTTTTTTTGTTTTTTTTTTTGTTTTTTTTTTTGCAATGAAATCTTGTCAATTGTAAAATTTTCTAAGTGTGAACGTGATTTTGATAATATTTAATGAGGATTTTAACTTGATTGCTTTGTTGAATTAATTTATTTTAATATAATTTTTTTTTAATAAATTATTTAATTTTAGCGAAAATGTCTGTCTTGCTGTCCTCTGATAATTTAAAAATAGAATTGAAACTAGAAGTTGTACTTTCCACTACTACTTCTAATTGGGCTAATGCGAGGAATATTTTTTATAGGATGTTTTGTTAAAATTCCAAAACTACGAAATTAACTCTTAATTAGAGCAGAGACTTGGCCTAGAACAATCACCTACAATAGTTTTTCTTTTTAATTTCTTCTTTTTATTCTTCAATTAGGCATTTAGTGTCTGCTTTTTCAATATATCTATCCTCAATTTTGGGATAACGACGTTCAGCATTCATACTATCATGGTAGACGTTTGATATTGATTTGCCGATTCATTACTACCTTTGACAGTCGACCTTTTTCCATTCTACTTATTAGATGGTGTTTCCAGTTTCTTCGTCTACTTTGACTCCAACGATCAATCTTTTAAATATCGCATCCTGATTTAGTTGCTACGTTTTAACGTGTGTCCAAATATTTACCTCACCTCAGAGTTCCCATTTTTTGTTTTGATTTAAATGTATCCGTGGTTATTTCAAAAGCATACATCAGTACGGGCCGAATACAGGTTTTGTATATTCGTGTTTTGTTTTCTATAAAAAGCATGATCTCGTAGATAACCTCAAATGGCTGCGGCTTTTCCTGTTTAGGTTCCTACTTCTGTTTCCGTCTTGCAAAAGCATAGATAATATTTACGCCCATAATTTTAAATATGGAGCTACTTCTTCTTCATAGTATCATAGTTCAATTTCATTTTTAGGAGATAATCAAATTGATGTATTCAAAATTTAAAAATTAAATTCGAACTTCGGGACCTTCTGATTAGTAGTCAAATGACATAACTACTATAATACTATGTCGGCTGACTATTTCAAATATCTCAATAATATTTCTTGGTAAGTCCAGCACAAATAGATGCAGAATGCTCCTCTCACTTTCTATTTGAATGGGATGCTAAAGCTCGCAGAAGATATAAATATTTCTAGATACACACATCGCCTGATTTAGCCAATGCCAAATTGAAATAGAATCCTTGAAAAAACCCGTATAAGACAAATACGGTAATGAATAGCTATTAGAGCCTATTTCTAAACATATCCCAATTAGTTCTCTTGTTTGTAAGTCTTGAGAGGCCTTCTCTATATACTTTACTCGAGTATGGTCAAATGAGAGATCATCATTGCTTTCAGATGTGTAGTTTCTTTTTATTGTCTATGCTCAGGTATTTTCACTGGGATCTATAGGCTAATATAGGTTGGTGCACCACCGGAAGAAATAAATTGACATTAATAGTTTCTTCCTGCTTGATATAGCTCTTTCTTTTTTGTTGTGATTAATCTTGAATCTCAGCGCGATATGTTATAAAATTGTTTCCAAGTATTTTAAAGAAATTTATGAAGCAAACTCTAGTATTGGGTGACTGTAAGTTTCTGGATGTGCAATATATGGCCAAATTTTTAAGTCTTTACTTTTGACCTTAATGTTGACAATTGTAACTTGCATTATTGCATTTTATATTATTTTTGATATTGAAGGTTGCCTTTTATTAGTATTACTGGTCCCTTCTTTGTACCCCTTTTGTTATCTCATCTGGATGCGGAGTATGGACCAAAATATAATTAGGAATTTGAGTATGAGATTTCTTTGTGAAGTGCGAATTTTCAGAAATCAGACAATCTATGTTTTGATGCTTAAGAACTAGTTTATGTTCCAGAATGTGTTAGAAAATTCCATTTGCGTTTGTAGCAGCGACTTAGAGTGTGGGTAATTTTTTATATGACTGCAGTGGTTTCTTGGTGCAATTTTTTTTTATCGTTGTAATAGCGTCAGTTAAAAATGAGTTCTTCTGAGTGATTTATTAGTCTCTGTATAGGATAAGGCTCTACGTGAGTTTTTCACTATTTTGGCATAGACACATCTCGTACAGCATTTATAACAGTATCGGTTTTTATTCGTGACAACGCAAATTTCTTTTCTGTAAATATTTCCCTTTTTGATATATATAAGTGGTTGAAATTTTACTTGTTTATTTTCTTCTGGCTGCTGTTCCTTTGCAATTGGGTATCACTTGATGTGCATCACAATAATTAATATATTTGGGTTTTTCCTCCATCTTCAAAATTGTTTTTTCTTAATGGCGCAATTTTTACGATATTATTATAATTTATAATAAGCAAAGATATATGTTTTCTATATTTTCTCCATTATGGAAGGTTAGCATAAACAAAATGGTAATCCTCTTCTCTAAGTAACAAACCATTGTTCTTTTCAATTTTACCTTTTAATAATTATATTTTTGTCTTCTAATATCTGCAAACCTTGATCTATCAGGTTTTGAACTATTTCATTTTCATAGCATGAATGGTATAGTCCCCTTACCATAACTTTTATTGGTCTGTTAGCTTTGTTCTCATAGGAGTACGCCACTGAACTTTTTTCAAGGTTAAATCGTTTGTTAGGCATCTGTATATGTCAGTATCAGTGACATTAATCTTGTACTATAGCATTCTTTTTTTGTGGTTTGCTTAATTAAATTGTTTAGTACGCCAAAGGTCCGAAAACTGGCGAAATAATGATCAAATAAGTGGTTGTTTAGTTTAATCTTTATTAATTTTTTTATTTGGAATATTATTTCCAAGTACTGCTTGCTTTGGTTTTGTTTGTTCGTTATATTCTCTGAAATCTCTTAAGAGTCAATATACTCACATGCAATGACACTGCAAACCTTCGATTAAGAACATTCCAGAATAAGAAGAAATCAAAACATTCTCAACAAGTACTGAACGGGAATACCTGAAATTGAATTGATATTTGATAGCTAATATTATACTTAAATTGAGACAATTTATTTCTACACCAACAAATTTTACGTAAATTTTTCCTAAAAAAAATCAAAATTCTTAACTTTTTTTTTTCTTTTATAAATTCATTCGAATTGAAATCTGTTTGGAGTTTTTTTTTTATCCTGAATTTTTATTTTGATAATTTTATTTTACATTTTTTTTTACATTTTAATAAAAAAAAGAAAACATAAATCTTTAACATTGATAACACCATCATCTTGAATGAAGCATCTTCATCATCATCAGTCAAATTATGTATAATGTACATATATACATATGTGTATGTAGACACATCTATAGATAGTTTTTATTTTTTTTTTTTATTTTAGAGAACGATGATTGGCTCTTAACTTTAATTCAAAAGAATTGAAATGATGATTCTACTTCTATAAAATAACAAAATCAAAATGTCAAAAGGAGTTCCATTTTATTTTGTATATGTATATATATTATATTCTATATAATAAAATAACTATACATATTTATCTCAAAGGAGTCAGAGTTAATAATTATTCATGGGCTGGGAATATGTGCAAAATAAAAAAAATTATATTTGTTTTATAAAAATTTTATGTCTGGTTTAATACATGGGTTATTTGTATATGTATATATATTTGTATACATGCGAATCTGTGAAGTCATGTATATAGATGGAATAATAAATAAATAAAGAAGAAAAAAAAATGAGATAAATATAATGTAATAAGAAAGTTTTATTTAAAAAAGTGTTATTAGTCGAGTGTAAATTGTAGTTACAAATATGATACAAAAATTGCACCGTCTCATTGACAACAGAAGTACATATCATAATTTTACTCTTCAATAAAAGAGCTTTTTTCTGATGGAAATATAAAAATTTCAAATCCTCAACCGAATGAAAGCTGTTCCAGATCTACAAAACTGAATCATAATAATTAGCACAAATATTTTTCCATTTATAGACAGACCTATTAGACCTATCAAAATCATACATTTCTACATATACCGAAACGGTTTTCAGAAGGAAAGGTCATCGGTTACCAATCTAATAGAACTCGTTTCAGAAACTCTCAATGCTATATTGTACCCCGACGTTCCATTTATAGATATTTGCAAGGCGTTTGACAAAATTCCTCATAACATAATACTAAATAAACAAAAGCAATAGGTTTTTCTGAGTGCAGTCTTAAATGGATGAGAAAATCAGATCTGCTTCCGTTCCTCACTCTTTCATACTTTTGTTACCACATCTGGTGTACTTTAGAAGAGCCTTTTGAACCTTGGTCCCACCTATCTTTATTATCGCAACTAATTGTGCCTCACAATTTATTGTAACAAGCTAAGTTGAGTTGTTTTGCTGATGTGATTCTAAAATTAACTTTCAAATCTTAATATTTTTGCTGTGCGGTGTTCCACTAACAACCTCTAATTAAATGCCTCTAAATGTTAGGTTGATAGCTTTAGGAAGCTTCAAAGTCCTATTGTCAACTGTATTGCTATATTGGGAATAAAGTTTTAACCAGTTCTGAATTAACTCGATCGGGATTTATAAGTGTATATTTTGGGTCATAAACTCATTTTCAAAGCGTATTTCAATTCAACTCTATTATTAACAAAGCCAAACTCTATGCTAGGTTTTATAATGCGCTGGGCAAAATAGTTTACTGACCCCTACATTACGAAACATTAATACATCACCACATATGTCGGTCTAACCTGCTAACCGCAATAATGGTCTTCATATCGAAATATTGGTATTTCAACCTATTGAAGCAGTTCAACGTAAATTTTTACGATTTAAAGAGAGCGATTTTTCATTGTCTGACTCTTTTCAACTTCCTCTTTACGAAGATAAGTTGCTTTTGATAGACCTAAAATCTCTTCAACAATATCGATCGGCATTTAGTTTTCTTGCCTTGTTTATTTTTGAATGATATAAAGTTTGCTTATTTTTCTATTGGTGTTGTAGAACTTTAATAAAAAACTTTAATTTAATATGATAACTAATTTTCCACTTTTATTTTTAATAATTTATATTTTGAAAGTGTGTTTCTTTTCGTTTTTTTTTTCTTATATTCTTGACAGTAACTCAGGTAGAATCATCACTTTTTCGTGCTTAATGAAGTACGGTATTGCAAGTTTATACTACAATATCTACAATGTTTTTATTTATCAAATTACTGGCTTATCAACTCATTAAATGTGGAAAAATACTGCTATTGTCAGGAAATAAACCTTCTTAAATAGAATAACTTTATTTTATTTAAATTGCTCTCAATTATTTTTTGTTAATTATTTTATCCCAATGACAAAGGGTACTGAACCAGGTCAAAAACTCATAAAGCATTTTTTTTACTTCATCGGGAATCGAACCTGGAACCTTTCGGTTGAAATGCAAGTTCTACCTACTGCGCCAGCCACCGTGTATTCAAATAGAAAAAAAATACATTTCTTTAAATATATTAATTCAGAGTTTAGCTTAATTCCGATAAAATTACGACATGATTTTCATCTCGTTATTGTGATATTTCTGCTTTAGAACTGTGGTAATTTGCTAAACCATATATTTTTGATGTTTTGAGATAAATTTAAATTTTCATAGCAAATCATCAAGTCTATACTTTGGCAAAATTTCCGAACTCTTTATACTTATTAGCAAAAATAACATGAACGTTCAAAACCGATTAGTTTTGATATTTTCTATTTTATAACAAATTTACGTTTGCAATACATGGTATTAGCAGACATCATATATGATTTGGCAAAATTTTAAAATAACGGAATTCATCAATTATCCGATAAGTTATATCGTATTTGTACTAACTATTTGTTCGTTCATGTTTAAAATAATATTATCATTTTCTTTATTTTTAATTATTATTATAAAAAGTTTTATTAAATTAAATAAATATTAATAAACATCTGTGAGCGAAAGGGCAAAACTCGGATGCTTGCCAGCTTGCCACAGAAGCTATAGAGCATATATTTTTTTAGGAAAGTACAAAATTAAATATATTTTTATATTTTATTTAGCTAATAATGCAAATAAGAAGGTAAAAAGATGATTTAGAATTTGAAAAAGATTTCACACCTTCGGAATCAGACTATACTTGCCAACCTCTGTATCGAATGTCCGAAACAGCAGAATAAAATAATATTACACCAAACAATCAATTTGCACCATTCTGACGAAATAGCTTCTTGTCTTTACAAAAAAATTATGTCTCTACCAGAAACAGTAAAACATATTTTTTATTTTTTACTTATTTTATTTACATGCTTAATTCAAGCTAGTTACATGTATTACATTTATGTGAATTTCAACAAATTTTAAAATTAACAATATAAATATCAAAAAATCAAAACTAAAAAACTAATTGCAAAAATTGTGGAATAATTCAAATGTAAATTAATGGTTACCAAAAATTATTAATGAATTAAAAAAAAAAAAAAAATTTAACAATCTGCATAATATAATTAATAAAAATATTCTTATATTTGAGAATTAGTAAGTATAGTTATTGGTTCAAGTTAGTACTTAAAGAAAAAAATTAGCAGCTATAAGAATATTGAAGATAGAGTGATGAGATCAGAATTAACTAAGAGGAATATAAAAAGAAATTTTTTTGGATTGCCTCAATCCTATGTATGTGATTTTCATAATATGGCATGTAAAAAGGGATCTTTGAATTCCTTAGACCAACGTTTTATAAAACCTAACATTGAATTAGCTTTATTGATGATATTAATATAATGTAATTTAAATGTGAGTTTATCATCAAAAATGACACCTAAATCTTTTAAAGAATTAACAACTTCTAGTGCTTGTCCGTTAAGGAAATAGTTATTTGAAAAGTGTGTGGCATGCCTATGATAAGTCACCACCGCACATTTTCTTACATTCAAAAGAAGATTATTATTCATGCACCAAATAAAGAAATTATCAAGGTCAGTTTGGAGTAAGAATGAATCATTTGGTGAAGAAATTTTGTTGAAAATTTTCATGTCATCAGCATATATCTGAACTTTACTATTTTTGATTACTGATGTAACATCATTCATGGATATTATAAATAATAGGGGACCTAAGTGGCTACCTTGAGGAACACCGGAATATGCTTCAAATGACGATGATATAGAAGATCTAAATTGTACACTATATGTTCTAGTAATGAGGTACGATTAAGCCCAATTTACAAATGATTTCGGAAATTCTAATTTTAATAATTTAAATATGATTACACTATGTGGCAAAAGATCAAAAGCTTTGCTAAAATCTGTGTAGATAACATCGGTTTGGAAGCCTTTTTCCATAACCATATAATTACATATTCAGATACTTGTCGTGCACAAAATCGAAATATGAATATGACAGCAATGCCAAGTTGAGCAATACATAAATCCACTCATATTGAATTGAATGTATAGATTAAAAATTTTTAGTTTCCGGCCACACTCATTTAGTACGTAACTCAGATCAGGCTCGAATTGAACGGTCCAAGAAAAACACAGAAATGAACAAAATTGTTTCTATAGGGAGTGCTTAACTTAGTAAGAACTGTTAGGGGAAAAATTCAGCTGCCTGTTTATGAGATGAAGATTGAGAATTTCAAAAAAATTAAACACATTTTTGAAAATGTTTTTCTATAAAACGTAAGAAAAACGCAGAAGGATACTCCATCAATTGGTTAAATATACAATGAATAAGAATTATAAAATCTTTGGGAAATATACAAATTAAATAATTTAGATGACGAGCTAGAGAGTTCATATATTAGATCTTATGAAGCAAAGTAGAGACATTAATTTAGAAAATTTTGGAAGTACCGAAATCAAGCAGTGATGCCAATTTAATAAATCTAGAAAAGAAAAATGATTTATTGTCTATTTTTTACATCTAATAAATAGAGACTGCCACAGCTTTTACAAAAATTTAAAAACCAAAGGATACATACAACTATTAATCACATGAAGATGATGAAAATAATAGTTGAAAAATATCACAATTAAAAAAACTATACCTATTATTTTATTTTTTATTTAAAATTACAAGCAATAAATAAAATGAGATCAACTTTTTGTTATAATTATATAACCAAATTCTTATTATTTAATTACTTATCGCGCGGATTTCACGACAATTTTAACTAATTTGGCAAGACATGTAATTATAAATTAGATATCTTCCCTATGTCTCGTAATTTATCATAACTTGATTTACCAATATTATTAAAACAAAATCAATATTATTTATAATATAATAATAATTTTCTTGAAGCATACCAAAAAACATTAAACTAAAAGGCAAATTTATGGATATCAACTTTTGGCAAATTACCACAGATACCACAGATACATTGTGAATATTAATAATATACACTTTTTAATAAATTTCATCTGTGACGTCATCTTGTTTGTAATGCAAAAGAAAAATTGACTTACTTGAAAATGTTGATTTATGTATTCGTTTTCAGATATGTAATTTCGTTTAAGACCGATATATGTACATACCCTCAATAAAGCAATTTATAAGTTAATTGAAAGAAAAGGCTTTTTATTTTGTTTCTTTACAAAATTCCCCCTTTTTTAATGGTAACTTTAAACTTCCATTATATACACAGTATATAATAGTATAAAATTTAAAATAATTACTTTTCATATTTATTAAATTTAAAAACGCAATCATCAATTTTTTTATATTATTTATATATTTAGTTTTTTTTTCTTAGTTTATTAACTCCCACTTCAATAATTCTTATTTCAACTGGTTTCTGATCATATTGTGTATTATTATTATTATTATTTTTAGAAGTCCATACCTACCTATGAATGTACATTTGAAATTACTGACTTCTAAAAAAAAAAAAAAAAAAAAAAAAACTAAAATATTTTTATGAAAAATAAAAATTAAACTATGTCATGTAAAAGCCTTTTAAACCCTTTGGCCGAAAAAAAAAACAAAAACGTTAAGTTTTCATAAATATATATATGAATGTATGTACAGGGTGAAGTACAAAATTATCATACAAAAATAAATTATTTTTTAAAATTTTATTCCATTTATTTATTAATTACATTTTCTGGCTCACATGTCTACATATCTAAAAACATATTAGATGCTTCGGTTTTTGGGATTCATTAACTATACATATTTTACATTCTGAGCGGTGTAGTATATATATATGGGTCAATGCGGGGTAGACGCTAACTGTCTATACCTACTCAAAGCGTTGCAATTATGTAAAATTTGACAACAAACCTACAACTGAGTGGTATTAAAATAATCCACAAGATCAGATGATCGTATAAATGTCAAATGTGAATGTAACCAGAAAGTAATGAGCATAAAATAACGTTGATTAATGATATTAAATCGTTACATAGGTTGCGATTGACTAATCACCATTCAACAACAAAAATAAATAATATGAAAATTTACAAATAGTTTCAGGCATCTAACTACAATACGCAGAAAATTGAGATGAATTGGGCATACACTCTGTAAGCTACACGTCGATAAACGATACCTAACGAAAATATTATTAAATTGGTACTTCCAAAGTAAAAAAAAAATAAAATGTGAGCGACCTAAAATCAGATGGCTTTGAGTGATTGTTAAGGAAATAACCTCAGCAGACATCAGTGCCTGGAACAACATTGTCCAAAATCGTGATAGAAAAATTTTTTTAAGACCTGTGAAACATCGAGGAAAATTGTTGAGTATATTTAATCACCTTCTACCGCTTTATCTATAATATTTTAATTCTATTTAAACCAAATCAATATTTTACAATACAATAAAACAGTTTATTGAATATACAGTAGGTTGCAGGTGAAACATTTCTTAAAAATAAAAATTAGAAGCTCTAGGTATGTTTCAATAAGATTAATTAATATCTTGACTGATTTAAGTTTAATTACACCATAATCAGAAGATTAGTCTTACAAAGCAATACTCACTAGAATAATTCATACTAAAAAGTGTTTTGAACACGATTTTTCACCCTTTGACTACTAATGGGATAATGCATCCAAAAAATTTCAGGATCTATAATATGTTTGATATATGTATTTTTGAATTGAATTTCATTTTTCAATCACTTACTGTTTTTTTTATGAAATTCAGTTAAATTCCCGTTAGAAATTTTTATTTACATATGTTTTTCATGAATTTTGTTAAGTGCAGAGGAGTTTTTTTTTTTAAATAAATAAAATGTTGGTATTAAAGCGATAAAAATAAACCAAATACTAACCAAAAATATTTTAAATATAATTATAAATATATTAATAAAATTAAAAAATTAAAAGTATAAGTAATAACATTTATGTTTTTGAGAATTTTTCTGCATTTGGGATTATATGTCCCAGCAGTACTAGAAAAATTATTACTATTGGGATAATAAACCCAACGCGTATTGTATTCTTATATTTTTAACGGGCAATTTTTTTTTCATTATGTTAGAACGCAACCATCTGCCAAAACTTCAGATCTATCCATTATATGGAAATTTGCAATATTGTTAATAAAAGTGATGAAGACTTTTATGATAGTGGTTTTGAATATCTTCCATCAGAATATTCATAAACGAAATTGTAGAAGTAGAAAAAGAAAATAATGCTGCAAATAACATTGTAGTAGAAAATGTATGTACAACAATAGCTAATTTGTGGCAGAAGAACGATAGCAGTTTTACTCCTAGACTTAGGATTCCAACAGAGATTTACACAGAACTAGCTGTATAAAACTAGATTTGTTTTTAAAAAGCGCTTAGAAATCCTACAAAAAAAAACTAAAAAACTAATAGAAAGTTTGCACTTACTAATTATATAATAATGATTATGCTAGGTAAGGTGTCACTCTAAAAGATTATTAACTATAACCCTTTGTTGGTCTAACAAAAAAAGCAGAGGAAACCAGTTCATCAACGATGCAATATCCAGAGACAGATACACTCTTTTTGCTAGTAATAGTAAATTATATTTTTAATGATCCTAAAAAGCCTGATTGAGCGAAACAAATCAGAAGAAGGAAATGAAGATGGATAGGCCACACACTCAGAAAAGCCATCAAACAACATCTCGCGAATTAGGTTAGAATGGAACCCACAAGGCACAAGAAGACCCGGTTGCCAAAAGAACATCTGGCGGAGGACCATAAAACAAGAACTTGAAAAGACAAACAAAACGTGGTGAAATTAGCAGCTAAAAATCGAGTACAATGGAAATGTCAAGTGGATGCTCTCAAGAAGAGTAAGAAAAAAAAAGCCTGATGATTCTTCGAAACTTTATTATATAAAAGATTTGCAAAACTGTCTCAACACTTCATTTAGAAAATGGAGAGAAGAGTCAAGAGAATCATATGTACCACTCAAGCCAATAAAGCGAGGTGTGAACATTTGGGAAAGATGCGATTCAAAGACTAGATAAGTTTATGATTTTAACATTTATTGTGGCAAGGAAACAAATCCAATAATTTTTTTATTGTATATTATATTGTCATATATTCCCAAAATTCACATTTCGTTCTGTAATTTACAACCCTGTTGGGACTTATTATTCCAGGAAACAGGAAACCAAATTTTTTTCTGAATAATTATCTAAAATAATACTTTTGCATCTATACTTTTCATAAGTTATGATGCTTTTAAACAAACACTATTTAGCATAGTCAAAGACTTTTAAATAAAAAACAATTAAAATTGAAAAATCGCAAATTATTCCGAATAACAAAAAACAAAATTAATTTTAAAAAAAAATCATACAAAGCTTATTTTTAATAGAAAAATGTTTGTCACACTCTGTATGTATCAAGTATTTATTTGCTTTATACTTTATAATATGCCTGTTAAAAGAAAATTTCTAGCAAATTATATTTCCGTGCATGAAAAAGGTAGGCTGTTACTTAGCATGGTTTTTGTTATTTTTTTTTTTTAAATTTTTTTTGTTAAAAAAAAATAAACACTTAAATTTCTGATATATTTTGTTCATTATTTTTTTTTAAATATATTATTAGTATACTAGCTATCATGAATTTATTTTATGGATTTATCTAAGAATATTGTATCCTTCCTATAAAATTTGAACTTCCTCATGAAAACTTAATATTTACCTTTAAAATCATATTCAATTTTCTTGTTGTCGTCATCATTTTATTTTTCCTATCTAAAAACAAATTTAGAGTAACAGTTCAAGAGTTTTCGAATAAGTATAAAAAAAATTATTACCTGAAATCATATAATATAAATCCCATCACCACCACCACTCAATAACATACATAGTAATTGTATCGTTTATATTTTCAGAAAATGAGCCAATTTATTTCATCATAACCGGAAGTACTCGTTTTTATAGTTTTGAGCGATTTTATATGAAAGTAATTATTCGAAAATATTTCTAGGGTAAAAACAAACAAACTACAAAATAACCTATAAAATAATATATATATATATATATATATATATATATATATATATATATATATATATATATAAGTAGAATATATAATAATATACATATACTTAGATATTAATAAATCAAAATAATAATACATAAAAGATAAATTCCTGATTTTAAATTTACGAACAAAAACAAAAGAAAACGGATGTTGATAATAACGGTTAAAACTAACAAATTTTAGCTTCAAATTACAAGATATCACTAATATATGAAATTATATACAATACAGTATGTTCATATTATGATTTGTATGCAAGTAAAATTTATTTCATTTAAATAACGGTTATTATATTATGAAATCAAATAAAAACGTATTTTTTATAAGGAATTCGATAGAAAATTTTACCACTAAATTATAATTTTATGTTATTGAAATTTATCTATCTAATTTCATTTTAATTCCACTTAAATACAGGGTGTCTAATTCTCAATTATCAATTATTGTGCACTGAATGATATCTAGGATCAAATTGAAAAAAAAGCGTATTTAGTAACATTAACATACATATAAAATAAAACCAAATTAGATATAATATTTTAGAACTAAAATGAACTCTTCAAATTAGTGCATACTTATGTGTACTATATATTTTTTAAACATCATATCGGCCATTTTTTTTAATAGCTGAACCAGTGTATAGAAATTGTTAAAAAGTACTACAAACATGATGAATCTATTTTGGCTACAATTATTGGATTTCGCGTATTACATGAAAATTATGTTCCGTAATGTAATTGATAAATTGGGGGCAAATAATGGTACGGCTTGTGATATTAGGTAAGTATGTTCAATATCTATTTAAAAAGTAAAAGTACATTATTTGATTGAAAATATCGATGCAATGTAGAAATGGGCACTTGATTGAAACCTTTCTAGTGTTACGCTGGAATTGTTTGAAGAAGGCATTATTGATTTTATTTCAATAGGACAAGTGTCATTTCCAACAAAATGTCTATTAAAGAGAGAGAGAGCTCCAACGTTTTGACGTGCGTGTTAAGAATAGTAATGGTTAACTGCGGACGGTGGAGTCGCCAATTAGATGCGATTTTGGATTTTGCCGAGGTCCTATTGAAGTTTGGGGGAGTCAGCCCATATTTGAAAATTGTACTCCATCTTAGGTCGAATATATGCTTTATATATTATATTATGAATGTGGTCTGTTGGAGAAAAGTATGCTTTACGTCATGTAAGAAAACTCAAATATAAGGCAGCATTTTTAGACAAAAATATGATCATTCCACTGCATTTTTGGTTTAGTTGCAATGCATAAAATATTTTGACTTTCAAATTTCTGTATTTTCTCCTTGAAATCGCAGGGTTGAGACTGGTTGCTCTCTTTCACAAGAGATCAAACAGCTTTAAGTTTTGGACGTGCTGAAGTCATCTCTGTTTCCATCTTAAATTACCCCAATCGGTTATTTTTACTAGATCAGGTTTAATGAGCTAGTCATTATTTTTCTCGTCAAGCTGATTGAGTTAGACGTCAGCAAACGTTTTGCTGTCATCAGAAAAACTATTAATTGAATCGAGGGTTGAAAAGAGTAAGTCGTTGATGATTTCATAGTTGTCGGGCATAAAACTGTCGACAACGACACGTATACTACGATTCGAGAGAAAGTCCTCAATTTATGTGCACAATAGGCTGCCCAAGCCAATAGCCTAACATTTGCTTAGAAGAGCAGAATGTCATACTGGATCGAAGGCTTTTGCGATATCGAGAGCTACAACCACAGATTTAATGAATGCTGGTGTTAATCTTAACGCAGAGAGAACTAGAGAAGTTAAAAGATCGCCTGTTGACCGTTGGCTTCTAAAGCCGTATTGGAAATCGTTTAAAATGTGCGAACTCTATAGGTATGTCAATAACCTTTTGTTTATTACGAGTTCTTTTGTTTATTACGAGACCTTTTGTTTATTACGTATTATTTTGAAAAAAATCGAAGTAATGGCAATTGGTCAGTATTTGAACTTAAGTCAAATTACCATTTATTGCGTAAAAATTAAATTTTGCAGATTGGGCTTTTGAGCAAATTGAAACAGATCCATTTTATCATGAACGATGAATCTCATTTTTGGTTAAATGACTTCGTAATTAAGCACAATTGTCACAATTTGGAGTGGAAAAAAATATGCTGTTCATGAAACATGTTTTCATTCAGAAAAATTAACAGTTATGATATGACCATGTACACATTTTTTTAGTATTGATTATTACTTTTTTTCTTCACTAAATTTTGAGTACACCATCAATTTTATGGTTAAAAAATAATTTAACTTATTGTAGTTACGAATACCAACAATTTCAAATATAGCTAAAAAATAAAAACGAAAATAAAAAAAATAAGTGTTTTTATTAGCTTTGTTTTAGTGAGCTTTATTCTTTCTGTTGTATTTTTCTTTGAATCATAATGCTTCCACTTTGCGTTTGCATCATCATTCATCTTCATGTTTTCTAATTGATTTTTATTGAAATGATCAAGTAGGAAGTTGGTAGGAATTTCATACTTTAAAAATAATTTCATAATTTTTTTTTTAAAAAAAAAATTCAAACTGGCTAATAACAACTTTAAAAGAATAAAATAAAATATAGAAATTTCTATTTAATATTATAGTTGGTTTTGAGTTAAATTTTTTGACTGATTGTTATAACTCACACACAGATGTTGTTAACACCGTTTTGAGAGTAAATATAAAATCAATCAGCATTAAAAAGCAGGAGTTGTATTACGACTCTTTAGAAAAGGCGATGCTTTTTTCTAGCTAAATTTTGACCACAAATAGTGATTAATGAAATTTCTGTAAACAGCATCAATTTTTCAAAAATCTTGAAAAGAAATAGAATTGGAAGGAAATCTTTTTTTTTTGTTTATTTTTATTCTAAATAACGTAAAATACTCAACTATTCAGTCATTTATCAAACCCTATTTTTCAGACGACAAGGCTTGAAAAAATAAATAAATAACAAACGAATTTTTTCTTTACTTATGTCAATATTTTTTGGTTTTAAAAATTTTTAAAATTTATTCTTTGTTTCGCAATATGTATTTTACTTTTTGAGATTTTTTTCAAGTATCGGGGGTTTCCTTAAAAAATATATACAGAAATGCATACATACATTACGTACATTACGTATAAATTATAACTATGGAATTCCATTTTTATAATATGTATCTATATGTATGTACATATAGGCATATACCTACCCTTTTCCATTTGATTAAACTTCTTGAATGATTTTTGAATGAACATAATTTATTTATTAGATGAATGCATTCAAATGGTTACTGATGGCTAATTTTATTTTTTAAATCAAATATTCTTTAGAATAAATGAATATCATTATGAATGAATATTTTAAAAATGACGCTTTTCAAGCAAAGCTTAAAAGTTAACCATAATTGAGTTGAAATATGTTCAAATTGCTTTTTAAACATTTCATGACTATCAAATCTAGTTATCGCATTCATTTCATATAAATGTCCTTGTGACTTGTAACGTTATGTATACGTTTTTTTTTTAAATGAAATTAATAAATATATGTTATATACGTTATTAAGAAAACTATTTATGTATATCATCCGATTTTTCATAAAGTATTGAATAATTTAAAATTATGTACATATTCCAAAAATTCTAATAGGATTTCGCTTTCTTAAAATCAAATAATTAATTTTGTGATTATAAATAAATAAATATGTAGAATTTACTACGAAATTTTACAATTAAATACATGTTATTATCATCATCACTTAATGGTGACAACAGTTCTATTCTGCTCTATTTTGTGCAACTGTCTTCCAACCGTTAATTTCGACAATAATTGCCCTCAATTTTGTCTTGCATTCTTGATCTTAGTCTAACTCTTGCTCTAGTATTGGACGGTACTGCGTCTAATTCTTAATATAGGTACATGTGTATACCTTATTTGATTAAATAATTGGTTTGAAATCATGGACAATTTTGGTTTTGATGTCCAAAATATTAAACTTCTGCATTGCCAAGCTAAAATATTACGGAAATATTAGCTAAAAAAAAAGTTAGGATAACATTTTTCAAGGAATTCTACAGACGAAATACCTACATTTGGCAATGAAAGGGATAATACCTTACTGATATGTTTTGGATCTCTTGAATTAGATTCTCTTTCATTTCAGTTATAAAGTTAAACTTTCTTCACTCTGACCTATCATAATATTTGATTATTATTTTCCAAAATTAGATTAGATGACTGAGTTAAAACCAGTTTTTGATATACTATTATCAGTTTAATAGTCTCATGAATTGCCAACATTGGTCGGAAAGTTAATTATTTTTATTTTGATAAATTAAAATATATCAAAGAAGTATACAATCTCAGATTGATTTATATAGTTTTCCAAATATTTATTTAAAAGCGATATTATTGTTCCTTATTAAATTATTAGCCCGAGTAAATTTTTCTTTCATCTACTCCTAGGCTTTCTTGATTTGGTTTGGTCATTTGCTTATAATAAATATACTTCACTTCTCGTTTTTTGATTTATTTTTTTCTCTTAATATATATTATAATAAAAATTAGTTGTATTTATCAATTGTAATGTGGTTGTTCTTCAAAATTTATTGATAGTAGAGTTCCAAGTTCATTCCATCGTGTATCTCATCTACAAAATAAAATAAAATTAGCACTATTTGATTTATTTCAAATTTATTTTTAGCATAATATACTTTCTTTTTACCGTTAAAGAATAAAAAAAAAATCCCTAATTCATTAGAATTTGAGGTTTAGTTTTGTTCTATAGTTTAGCAACAGTAAAACTACACAATACCAATATAAAATAATTAAACTCACAGTCAGATAATCTGATTGGATCCTTAAAAATTGTGTACCATTTCTTTAAAACAATTTTATCACTCTTAGTTCCAGTTTGGGCAGCTATTAATTTTTTAAGATCGCCAATAGTATCATCCGGATTGCATTTAACTCGAACCTAAAATTTTATATTTATTTATAACTTTAAAATAAAAAAATGAATTTAATTATTGCCTTTAAATACCTTTTTTCCTAATCGATCATTACATGTAATTTCAATCATTTTTATAGTAATTTAATGCAAATCTACAAATAAATTTCAAAACAGCGAAACACAATTTGACTTGATAGTATAGTTTACACTTCGAATTTCAATAAAAATGACATTTGATTTGATTTTGATATTTTTAGTATTCAATTATCAAAATGCCTGTAGCTCCAAACATTTTGAACAGTAGTGCTCAAACAGGGAATTAATTAAACTAGTTAAAAATTTATTTAAAAATTCAAAGAAACATACATATACTAAAATAAAATTAATTAATATATAAAGGTCTAAAATTCATATTGCACTTTTCATTTGTATTTAATTAATTTATTATTATCCTTATTTTTTTATTTACTATAATTAAAATTATAATAAAGGTAAGCACTAGCTGCTAGAGCTATCGGCTTTTATTTAGTTTATAGAAAACACCAAATTGTCAGAACAATAATATATATAAGAATTTGCTTCTTTATTTTCCAAATTGTAATTTGTCAATAGATAAAACAAATTTTAAATAAAATAAAATAACTACAAATTATTTTTAAAAAATATTTAATAAACTTTTTCCGTTTTTAAATACATAATTTTGTGTGTACTTTTTGTGTACCCTTCTATCGTTTAATCGATACTCAAAATAATATATCGATACTCAAAATAAAAATTAACAAACCGATATCAAGTTGACATTTAAAAAGTCAACAATCCACGTTAAAGTTTGTTTAGGTTTTCATTTCTCAATTGTTCTTTAATTTACCATTTTTTTTTTTGTTTTAATGAAAATCAAAACTCTTGTTCCATTAATTAAAAGATTATTTAGTATTCGTAAAATGGCCAACAGTAAATATGAATACGTGAAATCTTATGAAATTGAAGATAAAATTCTTCAAAATGTATGGATTGTTGTGCGTGTAGATGGAAAAGGTTTTCACAAGTTTTGTGATAAACATAATTTTAATAAACCAAACGATGAAAGAGGTAAATAAACAAAACTCATTATTTATTTATTCGAAAATTGATTTTCATTACAATTTCATTGTAGCATTAAATTTAATGAGCTATGCAGCTGTTAATGTGATGCAAGAATTTCGTGACATTATATTAGCATATGGTCAAAGTGACGAATATTCTTTTATTTTTCGTAAAGACACAAATATATATAATAGGCGGTCTGCAAAATTGCTTTCATATGTCACAAGTATCTTTACATCTTCATATATATTTCATTGGGAAAAATGGATACCTAATCAAAAACTATTATATCCACCTAGTTTTGATGGTAGAATTGTTTTATACCCTTCAGATCAAAATTTAAGAGATTATTTAAGTTGGAGACAAGCTGATGTTCATATTAATAATTTATATAATACTGCCTTTTGGAATTTAGTTTTAAAAAGTGGACTTTCAAATACTGAAGCAGAGGCAGAATTAAGAGGAACATTTTCATCGGATAAAAATGAATTATTATTTTCAAAATTTGGAATTAATTATAATAATGAAAATGCAATGTTTAGGAAAGGGACAATTTTATTAAGAAAATGTATAAAAATTAATGAAAATATGAAAAGACAAGTTATTGTACCTTATTATGATGACATGATAAGAGATACATTTTGGAATAGACATACAGAAATATTGGACAAATATATTCCAGGTGTCGAAGAAATAGATAATACAGAATGTGATGAAATGCCTCCTCTTATAAAAATGCAAGTAGAAAAAATTTTGAAAATCGAGCAAACAAAAAGTTTACATAAAAAATCAAATTTAATTTAGTAGTAATATTAATTTAATGTAAGCCAATAGTAAATATTTGAAATGTTAACTAAAATAAAGATAAATTTTTAATAGAGTTATAAATTATACATTTTCTAACACTTTCAAACTGATCTAATCACTTGAAGCTTTTGAATTGGACTAATTGAGTACGATTATATTATTGTCTAGGTCTTTGATTATTTCATTTCAACGATGTTCTCACTACTGCTTCCTCTACAAACGCACATAATTCTTTTTTGTATATACAACTTCGAATTACATTTGTAGAACATTTTGTAAAATTAAAACTGAATAAAAAAATCACCTTATCGAATAAAATATTCTCACAAACATTAAATAAACTCATTCATTTTCTATCACTATATACTGAAAGAGTTCGATAAAGTTAACAAAAAATGGAATAAACAAACGTTTTCAATTGATTTGCTTTTAGCAAACGAAGTGAAGTTAAAATTTCATTTTTTTTTTTAATAAATTAAAACAAAATTTACTTACAAAATTTAAGAGTAAATCTATATTTTCATAAATGGGCCCATTTTTTTTTTTTGTTTTTTTTTTCAATTCGTTTTTTAAACTATCAATATCAACTTTTTGTATAAATTAGTGTTTTTTTTGTGTTTACAATTTTTCAAGTACAAATAATACAGGACAATAAATCTTTAGTTCTCAAAATAACATTCCTTTTTTATAAAAAAAATAATGTATGTATAACAAAATAGGTTGTCATTTGTAAAAAATTTTTAAAAAATTAAATCCTTTTAGAGAAAGGTATGCTTAATATTATTTACATTTATAATAGAATAAATTTTGCTATATGTATTAATTGAAAACGAACAATATGAAAATTCTATCATTAGTATAGAATAGAATATGTATCCTAAAAATGAATTGACATTATCACTCACTTATCTGTTTTAAATTAATTATAAATGCTAAAATTTATGTGATTTCGTCGAAAATAGAAAGAAATACCAAAAATTTTGAATTTAAAGAAGTCTTCGAAAGTAAAAAGAAAATTTTAAATTAAGAAAAAAATATATATATATATAACAAAACTTAATTTTTTTTTTATACAATTTCTTAAATTCTACCACTCTTTTTTATGCTCGTCCATTGATACTCCACCAGGGCCTAAAGATACTATCATAAGTAAACCACCAATAACGGAAAGTGTCTAAAATAAAATTATATTTTTATAAATTTTAATTTGTAAATCACATTTTAGTATTTAATAATTTTACCTGGAAGAAATCATATTTAAGAAAATCTCTAAGTGGTTTATAAGATGGAATTGTCCACCATGCATTGTGATATAAATTCAATATTGATAACAACAATACTAATATTAAAGCTGATAATTTCGTTTTATACCCAATTACAACTAATACCATTAAAATTGACCCAAGAATATCTTGTATGACCTAAAATACAAAAAAAAAAATAAATTAATCAATATTTAGATTCTAAAAATGAAAATAATTCGAAAAAATTAACATACCTGTAAAAAGCTTAATTCAAAACGAATTAATGTAATGAACATGAATGCCAATAAAATACGTCCAGCAAGCTGCATAAAACTTTTAGGTTTATTATCACCCAATGATGGTACACCAGCAAATAAACTACGTGCTTCATTTCTTGATTCAGCCAAAACAAGTAAGAGTGCTCCGATTAATGCTAAATTTCTAAGCAAAAATTGTAAATCCCATAAAATTGAATAAGCAATAGTCTAAAATGAATTAAAAAAATAAATAAAATAAAATATTATTAATATTAATAAATTTATATTAATTATTTTACCTGTAATACAACTATAAAGAATAATACTCCTACAGCTATTGAGACTCGGTATCTTAATATAACCATTACACAACCGCCAATTTGGCCAATTAAATTGATTAAAACAAATAATGTAGCTAAAATTTTACCACAACCCCAACTCATATCCATATATTCTCGTTGTTCGCTCCATTGGAACCACATACGAAGACCATCTTCCAAAAATGTAGCTATTAAACATAAACGTGCTACAGTTGGTAAAATATGTTTTCCTTTTCGTACCACCTTAAATAAAAAAATAAAAAATATTTTTAAAAAAATTTTATTTAAATTTTTATTTGTATAACATTTCGACAATTATGTAATTAAAAAGGTATAATTTTGTGTGAAATTCGGACCGGAAATATTTATAATCAAATATTTAATTACCTATAATTTACTCCTGAGAACTCTTTCTGGGGTTTAAGAAATGCATAAAACTATCAAATTTATTCAAAGTCGAACAAAACTATTTCAAGACAATCATAATAGACTAAATTACCTCAAATATTAATAAGGTTTGGTTACTGATTAAATTTATCTGTGATAAGAATGAGGCCTATTTTATTCTCTCTTTATCTAGCGATTTCAACAATCTGGCAAGCTAGTTAATAATCTCGAAGAATAAAAGAATGTTATAAATTTAATTTTTACTTCTGAGAAGTTTTCCAACTTAAATCTTCCAAAATTTTCTCTCTCTCTCGCCTTGTTCTGATCCCATACAAAGACTATTCTCTATTATTCTGTATTTAATGATAGAATAATTTTTTTACATCATAAATTTATTGTTCCGTCACAATAAACTTAAGCGTGCACACACTCTTTTGAAAGCCTAGAATGTTATTTTTATGATAAATCAGTTTCTGACCGTTATTCCCAGATGCGTCAATATTAATAATAATCGAACCAGATTTCAAAATGTATTTTTTTCTATAAGTATAGCCCCATTCCTATAACTAAATTACTTTGGAAAATAATTTTAACAAATCAGATCATTAAATACGTATGTAAGTACATTTCTAAATAAGAACACGTTTTCATTTTTAAATAAACAATAATTCATACAATTTCAAATAATATTATTATATCACTTTTATTACTACTCTACTCTTAACTTTACTTCATTGTTTTACTTTTCTTTTATTTTTTTGTTTTATTTTGATAAGTAATTTTTAATTTTGCAATGTGAGATAAAATCAATGTGAGATAAGTACCTACATTTTCAACAAAAAATGTTATAAAAATTTTATTTATTTACAAAATATATAGTTTTTTTTTTTGCAAGCATGTATTGAAGTACGAATATAAACATTTATTGAATTATAATCTATTCAAAATCAAATATATGTACATACATAATATAAAATTTTTTATTTTCACTTCGTTTTCAATAATATTTCTAAAATATTTTGTATGAAATACAATAAATTAAATTTGCAAATATAATAAAATAATGTAGACTAAATAATTGTATATGTAGCCAGACGACTATATGGACATTATTATAATTAAGAAAATTTGACAAAAAAATGTATGTATATGTATCTCTTAAATTTTGTTTATTTCATTGAAAATAAATAGATTATAATTATATACAAATACCTATGATCTTAAAATTTATCGTAATGAAAAAATAAAAAAGCTCAAATAAAAAAAAAAAAAAAATAGTAATAAATTATTTTTATTTTCAAAATTTAAAATCAAATTAATAGTCATATTTTCTTTATGTAAGTACATATATATTAAACCTAAAAATAGAATTTTTGAAATAAAATAAAATTAATTCTTAACCACCCGTTAATATATTTGATTTGAACATCTGTTCCCATGTTTTATTTTTAATAAAAATTAAATTAAATATTTTAACAATCTAAAATCAATATAAAAATTTACTAAATTAAAATTATTTAAAGATCAATAACATTCTGAATAGGTGGGTATTTTTTATATTAATAATTTTATTTAATATAATATGTATGACTATAATAAGGATGTGATGGATTATATTCTAAAAATATAATCGATATAAAAAATAAAAAAAAAAAATTCTAAATACCTAGATAAACTTTACATATTTAATTTTGAAATAAATTAATGTTTTTATAAATTAAAATTTTAAAAATATTCAAAATGTACAAATAAACATTAATTTTACACACGCATTATAATATTATCTCATTTAAATATAAAAAAATATAAATTAATTTAGAGCTTTTAATAGTGTATTTAGTAAACAAAAAATATATATATATATATATATATATTAAAAACAAAAACTCTAAAACTTGCCAATTTATCCAATTCATTAATATAGTTAATATTTTGTTTTGGTTGTGGTGGGATTTCTATATAATTTTCTTCGTCTAACATCCATTTTCCCATTAAAAATTATTAAAATTGTTATTTTGTTCTTATAAGAAATTTTATTGCAAACTAATTTGGTTTCTTTTGTGTTTTATTATAATTTGGATAAACCAATTAATTTTAAAAGGATTCTTTACACTATTCTTATAATCTTGTATTCGAATTGAATGCCGGTAATAAACTAAAAACATTCAATTTACTTTTAAAAATAAATGAAACAATGTCAATGTTGGCAAATTAAAAAAAAAAAAATTGTATACTTATAAATATGTAGTTAAAAAGATCTCATAATTTTCATACGTTCACTAGTAATATTGTGTATATAGTGGATATATATATATATATTAAATTTAAACATATATTTTCAAAAAATTTGAAATTTTAAACTTTTAAAGCTTTATTTTTCATATTATTCAATACGACGGTGTTGTAGAGCTGACTAGATATTAAATTCGAAAAAAAATTCTTCTTAAAATGTTATCTCAAACAAGAGAAACAGAGACAAATGATATAAAGAGAATATAAATTTAAAAATGAATTTTTTTTTTTTTGATAAGAAAATTATTCGCCTAGCTTCAATTTATGTAGAAAAAAAATGCTAATCTTTTTATTAACAAGAAATAAAATTTTTAATTAACACTTTTGTACATTTGAATAATACAAGCACATAATGTGTAGCGAAAATTTGGTGTTTTTATATTTTCAAGTATACTTCAACTCTCTTGTGAAAAAGTAAATTACATAGAATTAAATTAGTTATAAAAATTAACATTCGATTTACTAATTACTTCGAAAGCTACTTTTAAACTATTATTTTCTTGGCGATTTAGCAAACAATTTACATATGATAACTTATCATAATATGCGTTCGACACAACCTTCATATACAATTGAATCATGTTTAAATATTTACAGTGCAGGTACTGGAATTATTTAAAATAAAATAAAATTAGAGATATAGAAGGTATATATATATATACGTTATATGACATATGACACTAGATCTAAGTAGATCCCAGTTCCAACACTCATAATAAAATATAAATATAATTAATAATATTCACCTACAAATTTGAAAACTACATAATCTAAAATATATAAATTAATTAATTTATAAAATTTCATAAATAAATGATTTTAAAGTGAACTATTTACATCTATTAAATTTAGTATATATTTGTTAAAAAAATAGTATATGGCCCGAAAAACCTAATAAGGTTCAACGACCCGAAATAAACTTTATTCAATTCAATTCTGATCAGACTTATTTGACACCGACATAAAGTATTCTTAAATGTTCCTGTGATAACCAGACACCAATCAGTGTTCAATTTCAATTTTTGATGCCTGTCCGCGCTATAGAAGTTCAATGAGTATATATACATGGTATCGTGGGTGGAATACTTTTGCTGAAGACTCTGAGCAGTCACTTGACCGTATTATTCAATTCATCAAAACAATCAACATCTTCAGTCAAATTTAAGTTGATGTTCTTCTTTCTTTTCACCGTATTTTTACTTTTATTTTTCTTGTTATCTAAATTTATATATTATTCAATTGATTCATTGTTTAGTAGACTTTTTGGAATTATATTTTCTAAAGTTAAGTTCATATAACTATGTGTATGTATTATATTTTCGATATAATATGTATCGATTTCGAAGATCATAATAATTTCAAATTTACCGGACCTGATTCCAAGAGTATTCATTTATTAATTTTTTATTACCGAGAGACAAGAGGTAATCACCGAAGAACATAGTGAGGGAATCGAAACCACCAAAGTCCACCTATTTCTTTTTTCTCTTATGACCAATCTACGTTGGACGGACTAATGATTTTTTTTCGTAAATTTTTCGTTCTTGTGTTTAGAAAATTATTATAGCAATAGTTTCTGTGTGGGAAGATTTTTTACACATATTAATTTTTCTTGGCATAATAAATTTCGTAAAGGAAACCATTATCGTAGAAGAGAGAGCTTACAGCTCGTAAAGCTTCGTTTTTTCGAGTTGACGAACAATGTTGTTGATATCAAGAACTACTGAAATTTCTTAATCCTAGTTCATATGATTATGCAGTCACTGCTCTTGTATTATTGCACGTTTCATACCCTCTCACCAACAAACAAATTTTGTGGATGTGAATTTTTCGTATTTATTTGCTGATGAGGGTATGAAATGTATACTAAAGCTGTCAGCATGCATATTCGTGAAAACGGGCCGGCCCATAATTCAGAACATCTTTAGAAAAATGAATGGAAATGAATTCAACAACAGTTTATAAAAAATTACTTCAAAAATCTTCAAAATATAGATACTTCAAGTTGAGCCCTCAAGATAACCAAAAATGAAACATCTGTAATATGCTATAGGTACCTATACCTACTTCTATAAGTTACAAATAGAAGATAATTTTTTTTATAAATATTTTATTGTATTGTACACTCTGTATTGTGGCCTGTGGGTGGTGTTGTGAACATCATCGATGAAAAATAATTTTTTTCTATATGAAAAAATAAAAATACATGTTTTTTCAAAAATTAATTATAAGCTTTTTTCTTCGAATTTTATTTTTTTTTTTTCGCAAAATTCGTAATCAATTTAAAGCTTTAAAATTTGTGATATTCAAGACAATTGCAAAAAAAAAAAAACAAACAATCGTTTATGATTTTTTTATTAAACATTTTTTTTTTTTAATTCCTTTAGAGTAGACTTTTTGAAAATGTTACCCTAGGTTAGGAAAGAATACCCAAGCATGATATTTATATTTTTTCTCACATAAATATTAAAAAATAAATTCTAAATATAGAACACAATAAACCCATCAAACGTAAATAAAGTATTTCAGGGGTTAAAAAAAAACACACACACACAGTTAAAACTCTAAAAGCAATGCACAACTTAGAGAATAAAGTGTACGCTTAAGTACATATGACTAAACAAAAAAAATCACGCAAGTGCGATCAATTGAAAAAGTCGAGTATTTCACTGTTTCTTCTTCCTCAATTGGATATTCAGTTTCTGTTCTTTCAATATTTCCTACTTTCAATTAACCACGTCGATACCATATTTTTGGAGGTCTGCCTGGTAAACGCTGGATGGCGCAGTAGTTGGAGCGTCTGCTTCTCAACCGAAAGGTTCCAGATTCGATTCCCGATGAAGCAAAATAAATAAAAATGCCTTATGGATTTTTCGACCTGGTCCAGTACCTTTTGCCATTGGGATATAATAAATGACAAAAATTAATTGAGAGTATAATCTGGGAACAAATTCAATAAAATGAAACTATTATTTAACAATAGTTTTTCACATTTAGTGAGTTGATAAAGCCAGTAATTTAATAAATGTAAGTGCTCCAAAAATATTGTAGATATTGTATTATAAACTTGCAGTACCGTACTTAATTAAGCACGAAAGGTGATTCTACTAGGTGATTTACTGTCACCTAGTTAGAACATAAAAAAAAAATGTTTGATATTGATTTGTCCACCCATTTATTACTACCTTCGTCAGTCAACCTTCTGCCTTGCTATTTACATAGTCTATCCAGTTTGGTTTGTCTATTTCGATTCCTACGAATCTCGTACGGGTTCCTGATTTTGTCGTTACATTTCGTATTTATTAATGTGTCCACATATAAAACCAATTAAATTTTTAAGATTTTAAATATTGGTTAATGAAAATACACCTTAACGGTAATATAAATATAGCGTCATTATGGGTTTATTTAAAAGGAAGCAAATTATTTTTGTCTCAGTACCTTTACATTCGTACATTAATGTTAAATTCGTACACGCAATGATTGATAGAGCGAAATATGAAACACAACTAAAAGATAAATTTTTGTAGTAACGCGTCAAATTTTTTGTTTTTTCAATTTTTCGTCATTACAAAAACAAATATAAAAAATTTGTTCAAGACTAAAATTACCCAAACATTATCCAAAGTATGGGAAATTACAACATTTTGGGTAATGATGACATGACATGGCAACTCTGCCTCACTTGAAACTATTTATATTTTAATTTAATATTTTTATTTGTATTACATTGTTTAAAAATAATTTAGTAAACAAAAAATAATAATAATTATATTCAAATTCGTTATTGTTATTACAGTTTTTTATGTAAACCCGTTAATTCGTTGTATATATGTGTATACTACATATTTAAAGAAACTGTTAATATAAAAAATGTTCTCTTAAAATGTCACAAATTTTTGTTTTTGAATTATTTAAATTAAAACTAGTTTTCACTTTTAAAAAAAATTATTTATCTTAAGAGAGATATTAATAACAGTAGTAAATTAACAACATACACCATCCATATGTCAGCTGCCTGCTGAATTGAATATTGTTAAGCTTTAAATACAACAAATAAATATTTGTAGATAAAAAAAAAGGTAAATACTCTTTTCAGTTCAAATAAAGTACGAAATATATATGTATAGATATCTATATAATATAAACGATAAAAAAA
This sequence comes from Argyra leucocephala, assembly GCA_963942445.1. NCBI lineage: Eukaryota > Metazoa > Arthropoda > Insecta > Diptera > Dolichopodidae > Argyra > Argyra leucocephala. The sequence continues at coordinate 56,018,732 of OZ012678.1, read as the reverse complement.
AAAATATTGATAAAATGATAACTAATTATTAAAAATTTACATTAATAATTACGTCAATTATAGAATAATATTGATAAGGAAATTAACAAATGAATGAAACATATGCCCTAAAAGCTTTTGAAATCATAGTTTCATAGTGAACTGATAACACCATTAATAAAACTAAGGTTGTGTGCCTAATGGGAAGACTAATTTTAATTATGACAGATATTAATATATAAATTAGAATTTAAATTAACTAATTTGAAATTTTCCTGGTTTGCGTCTTGGAATTAATCAATTTGAAATGTTTCTAATTGATAACATCTCAATTCTAATTGAAAAACATTCTAAATCAAAGATAAAAATTGTCAATTTTGTGCCTATAGGGAATTGGAATTAGAAGTATGTAGTCTTTCATTAGGCACATACTCTAAATAAGAAATTTAAAATTTTTTACTTCTTCTCACCTAATAAAAAATTATTATGAGAACGTAACGACATCCCAAACAAAAAAATAAAAAAAAACTCGTCGTAATTTAACCTAGCTAGGAAAAAACGGTACTTAATTCTAGTATAAAAGCAAGATTTTTGGTATTCCACCAAAAACCTGAATTTAAATTGCGGAATTTTGATTGTTGACCTTTTTTTGTCGCGATACCATACGTCATTCATAAAAATAAACAATTTTTAAATTAAAATATGGTTCACTAATTTTGAATTTGTAAATTAATTTACTATTGATATAAAATTAGATTATTTTTTTTTTTTCGTTTTCAAAGATAACAACATAGTAGATTAGTTTAAAATATAACGTTCACTATATTGTAATAGGTCTTTAGTCAACGTATACATAAAGCTTTTGCTAAAATTAATAATTGAAATGATTATAACCTTTTTTATCAGTTTTATTTAATTAATTTTTAATACAAACTAAAATAAAAAATTGTGTTAATAGAAATTACACTGGATATATTATTCTGGATATGATTTTAAAAAATTAAAGAGAAGGATCGGTTGTTTTGAATAAAAATATTATTTTTTTCCTAAAATTACAGTTTTTTGATTAATTAGTTTAAGAGGAGAGGGGCAACAAAGAAAGTTCATGTGCATGTGTACTAGAAAGAATATCCATCATACACGAATATCGTGCATATGAATTTTACTGCTCTTATCAGTGATTATTTTTTATTTCTTTTTTGTGTTTTCTTTTTTTTTGTTAAATATAAAAAGACAATTTAAACCTTTGAATATAGGATTATAATGCAACAAATATTTTTACGTATATGCGTACTTTAATACTAAGAAAATCACTAAATAAAATTGGTCGTAAAGTAAAATCATCAAACTGGGAGGAATAACCAAAAAAAGAATTTAATTGAGGTGTCAAGTGAAACGCCTATCCTATACTATCAATAAAATAATTACAAGTGAAAATATAATAAAATTTTAGACTAATTCGCTCAAACCATCTCTTAAAACAGACATAGATAGTGAACGGGTTAAAGAAATTTATTATTTGCCACACATTTTTCTTTCTAATGACTTAAAAATCTTCTCAATAAATTGCTGTATTATGAATGAATATATTTCACTTTGAGATCACAATAATTTATGATATTAAAATTTTTACTGAATCTTTTGCAAATTTAAATCTAGTTAATTTAATATAATTGAATAAGTTATTAAATATTTAAATTACTCGATGTTTTAATTGAATTGTATAATGTGTACACTTTAAAATGATCACGAACATACTCGTCTTTGTAGCAATATTATTTTCGTTGTTTTATTATTAATCTAAAGAATATATTTATATATGATTACTTTATATTATAACAAATAAAGCATAGATAATCTTTGTAATGTAGATTAACCCTTATTACAAACAACCCTTTAACACAAAATTTTAATCATATTGCAGAAGATTCGACAATCTAATTAATAGAAACCGAAAAAAAATGTTGCAAAAAATTATAATTTTTGAAATATTTTCTTAACATCGATTCCTATACGTAATTTTAGAAACTATAACTTTAGTGAATCAATTTATTTAATAAGCATTTTACAATTTTAAATTATTTGTGTGAAACTGTAAATGTTAATAATGTGAAACAAATAACTTAAAACTGTAAAATCGTTTGAATAAACGAAATTTCAAGGCAAAATAACAACAATTTAAGAAATCTTATTAAAAACAAAACTACAATGGATAACAAAAAAAAAATGTTTCTTTATTTAATTAAAATAATAAAAAACGTTTGTTTAAATATTTACAAACTTTGTTACATCGATTTCGAACTCAAATTAGAATACATACGTATCGTATTAAATAAATTATAATAAGACATTTATTCAAATTCAATTTTTCAGTTTATTCATATTCAAATATTAATACATTGTTTTAGGATATAATATAATTTTTGATATTTTTATTTATTGAATAAATAAATTACCTTGATAACAAACATTTAAAAATAATTTTAAAAAAACTTACATATACTTATACAATGCCCTTAAATTAAAATTATTAATAGAACAAAAAATACAGTAAAACCCATTTCAGAGAACATCGTTCAAAGCATAAACCTTTAAAGGGCATAAATTTCGAAAACAATTTTTTTAATATCGGTTAAGAGCAAATCGTTTAAACGAATAAAATCTTCGTTATCGCATTTTTTAACAAAATCGGACAAAAAGAGATTCAAAAATGAATCGCGTTTACGAACATTTTACGAATAAAAAAGATATTATAACCATACAGCCACGTTATGTTCTTTGATGATTTGTCATAGTTAAAGAGCTTATGTTCAGTCAAAATTTTAATTTTTTTTAGAAAAATACTTTGAATGAGGATTAACCTGAATCTCTTTGATCAAGTTTAATACCATGGTGTTAATTATGTATTTAAGTGATTGATCATGGTTTTAGTTTTATAATAAAAATTAGAATAAAGAATTTTAAAAAAAATTTTTTTATTGTTTTTATTTTCAAAATGTTTGTAAAAGCCATATTTTTGTTTTATGACTCGTAAGATGTCCGTTTTATGCTTCGTAAGGTGTCCGTAAAAGCTATTCTTTCTCAAATCAGTTTTACAAATCTACATTAAAATGTTTTAGGGTGTATAGTACGTTCAATTCAAATTATAAATAAAAAAAATAACATGGCAATGAAGACAGTGTCGGTGCTAATGAAATTATTTTTAATTTATTTTTAATAAAAGCGCGAAAATTAACATTGTAAATAGTACAAAATAGAAATTTGTTGGGGATTATGTACATATTTGGGGAGGCACCTCTTTAAAAGAAATTCATAAACATTTCTATCTCTAAGGTGATTTGGAAACGGATTTTTAAGGCAGCTTTTCAAAAAATGCACCTAGTATGAAACTTCTAATTTAAAAACAGATTTTATGTAAAATTGCTTTTACCCGTTTAAATGTACAACACACCTCGGTTAAATTTCAAAATTAGTCTTTAATTGACGAATTGTTTTTAATCGGATTTAACTGTTAAGAAAAAAAATTCTCTAATATTGACATTCTTCAAAAAAATATATTGAACTTATTTTTTGTTTTTTTAAGAACTTAATATATTTTTCATGCATATTGTTTTTAACGCACTTGTAGATTTTAAAGGTCATGATCAAAATTTGGAATTTATTTTTATAAGACTAATCGAAAAACTGATTAAAAAGCATTGTTGACATATACATATATTGTACTATTTTTAAGACCAATTTATAATGAAATGATATATTATGCAAATTTAAATGCTGATATTAAATATTTTTATATATTTTTCAAGGTAAAATAAAAACAAATTCAAAAAAGTGTTACAAAAGTTGGTATGAATAAAAAAAATGGAAATAAAAAATTTTATGCAAAAGTTCATTAACGTAATTTGTTTTTTGCCTTTAACTTTGAACTATTTTAAAAACCGAATAGACAGGTAGGAATCAAAAATTTTCTGTTAAAGATAACATTTGATTAAAGGAAATTATAACAAAACTATTAACATTTGATTATTTTAATCCATTTTTAGATTGTCTTCGAGTGAATTAATTTAGATAAAAATATAGTGATTTTGTTATAAATTGAATAATAATGAGTGTACCTAATTATAGTAGTAAAAGATTAATTATTCTTAAATCCTTTCTATCATACAAAATTTCAAAATTTGGTTGAAATTTTCAATCCAAATAACAGCATAACAAACATACTATGTATGTATATACACTGGTTATACTGGTATACTATTTTATAAACATGAACTTTAACAATTTTAAATCTAAATTTATTAACAGAAATGACCTAGAAACGATCTCTCATCATGATTGATTGTAGTTCTTTTATTATTTAAATGTAGTTAATCTCAAAATATATTTTATTTAAATAATAATCATGTACATAATGTACATTATACATACATATACTTATGTTAAAACTAATTATGTGGATACAAATTTTTAAATAATCAAAATTTATCAACTTTTTTTAAAGAATATTTTTTAAATACATGCAAAAATAAAATTTTATTCAAATTTTAACACTCAATCCGTAGGAAGCTTTTAACAATGTTTTATAAAAATGTTACACGTATACCTAGTTATCTCATTTTTATATACAAAAATGGAATATGGATTAACTATATAGACTACTATATTTACTGAATATATTATGTATGTATAGAAACGTGCTTTAATCTTCATGCTTATTATTTAAACTTCACTATAATTTAAATTGGAAATTAGTAGATTCAAATTTATTTAAAAAATACTATGTATTACTAAAAAAAAAAAAAAAGAAAAAAAGTATTGTCAAAAAAAACTTGTTTTTAATTATCAAATATTTAAGAAAAAGGTGAAAGTATTCAACAAAAAAAAATAAATGATCATTTAAAAATAAAGACAGACTTTCTAACTACACCATAGTAAATGTTCATCCTTATACTAAAATTAATTAGAACTTTCCTTTAATTTAACATGATTAATTTTTATTTTTATTCCAACATACTTTATTAGTTTAAATTTAATTTAAAAACAAAACTTTATTCAAAAATTGCACATCAATGTAGATGAAGGTGACGTTGCCATTTCATGTCATTATGGACAAAAAATTGTTTACGCCACCTTTTTAAATTATTATTTTATCACTCACCTGATCTGCTATATCCTCTGTTTTAGAAATATATTCATTTGGAATACTCATTTTAAGTTATTTAATTTAAAATTCCTAAGTTAATTATTTTTAAACTACAAACAGATTATAAGATTCAACGAAAATCAAACAAATATTTTTTTATAGTAATTATAGCCACCTACTGCCTTCTAGCATGTCTTTTATGTAGTGCTGTACTGCTGTAGTGTTTGTATCTAATTTGTATTCAATATGGTATCAGTCAGTTCAGTATAGAAAAAAAATTTCTTTCAACTCAACTGTTTGACATATTTTCAATGACATAAATTCTACCAATTCGTAAATTTGGAGTACATATGGAATATAAATATTTTGAGTTAAACGATACATATTATTTAATTATTGAATTATTCAATATGTATCATGCTAAGAAAAATAAAATTACAATTATCAAATTGAATTTGCATTATTATTCAATTGCAAAATATATATTATTATGCAGATTATATAATTTAATTATTAGTTTATTTTTATTTATAATTTAAATTGAATTCCGTAATTATTTATTGGTTAAATTTTTTTTGAAATTATGTGAAGTTAATTGGTTCAGATTTAAGATGTCAAAATAAATTTGTAGATTCAATTCAATTTCAATATCGATTCAAATTCAATTAAATTTGAACTTGACCATATGAAAATTTACTTCCAAAATCACAATTGATGACATTTGTTTTATTAAACACAAATGCAATTACAATTTACAAATACGAATACAGTATTTGAGTTTTCTTTTTTTGTTACTGCTGTTTGTTACTGAGGACCGGTATTAAATAAATTAAACAAAATTAGATTTATTAAATTAATAAATTTAAATTAAATTAATATGGATGATCAAGTTTGTCCACGATGTAAAACAACTAAATACAGAAATCCGTCATTAAAGTTGATGGTGAATATTTGTGGTCACACTCTATGCGAAAGGTAAAATTGGAAAATAAAATTTATTTGACTCGATATATAAATTTAATTTTTTAGTTGTGTGGATCTTTTATTTTTAAAGGGTTCAGGATCTTGTCCAGAATGTCGAATTCCTTTAAGAAGAAATAATTTTCGCGTTCAATTATTTGACGATCCAGCTATTGAAAAAGATCTGAACATTCGTAAACGTATTTTACGTGATTACAATAAAAAAGTCGAAGATTTCAATTCTACAGAAGAATATAATAATTATCTTGAAGAAATTGAAGAAATTGTTTATAATTTATGTAATGACATCGATATTGTTAATACAAATAAACGTATAGAACAATATAAAAAAGAAAATCGTGAAATTATTTTGCGAAATAAATCAAAATTATCAAGAGCTGATTATGAATTAGAAGAATTACTTGAAATTGAAAAACAAACAGAAGATAGCAGACGACAAGAATTAAAAGATATTGAAAAAGAATTAAAAAGAAAAAAACAAAGAGAAAAAGAAGCACTCATTGATGAGTTAATGTTTAGTTATGAAGATGCCTCAAAAATTGTTAGTAACTTTGCTGAACAAGCTGAAAAAATACGTGAAGAAGAGAAAAAAGTTCCAGAAATAAAGCCAGTTACACAATTCTCAACTGGAATTCAATTTACAAGAACAGATCCGCAAGGATTTTTACCAGTTCCTAAAGAAGATGAAGGACCATTATATGTTCATAAGCAAATCAAATTTATTAATTTTGGTCCTAATTCACCAACCCAAAGTGAAATTGAAAGAAATGGTTTCATTCAACATATTAGAAGTGAAACAGCAGCTGAGCGTGCTGGAGGTTATAAGTCAATAATATCATGTCATCGGGTATTACAAGAAGCAATGCAAGGGCTATTTTTTGGAAGTTAACAATCAAACAAATTCTAAAAATAAATAGTTTTTTTTTTTTGTATAACTTGATTTTAAATATATAAAAACTTTTATTATACTTGGTTAAAAATATTATGAATTTGAATTATAGTTTTTTAAAAAAATTTTAAAAACAATTCTTGGATTTTTTTAAATTATTTTACGGCTATGTTGGTATGCTATGTGAACTCTTACAATTTTAATATCGTTTCCACCATTTTAATTATATAATCGTTACATTTATCTCGTTTATTCGATATGCCAGGGTCTCTAGGAAAAAATTGTTCAAATTAAGTCATCATTAATGATTATACTGTAATGATTCTACCACAGTGTGTACGGCATTTTAAAAATTTGAAATTGCTTTCAAGAATAACCATATCTTTAAGATTTATTAATTATCAACAGGATTTTTGGAATTATATTTTGACTTAAATATGTTTATAAAAGAAGGTACATGCATAGAAAATAACCACAAAGTTTTGCAAACCTAAAAACAATCATTGTTTTTAAAATAAATATCCGTCTTGATTGAATACTTTTTTTTTCATTTGATTCTAGAAGAAAGTTATTATTTAATTTAAATAATTAAACACCATTTATAATTTAAATTTTCAAATATATTTTTTTGTCTGGTTCTCTATTTTACATTTTTTTTTATTTTAAATTGGGGAAATATTTTGGATTTTTTTTTAAATAAGTAAATTTTTTTTTATGTTATGACTTACGAAAAATTGTTTAAACAATTTTGTTATATACCAGTCTAGCTTTTCCATATATTATATAAAGTATATATATATGTATATATTTTACTTATCATAATTATGTATTATTTTCTTGGAGTATGCAAAAATAAAGATTTTTCAATCTCTTTAAATTTGAAATTTTAAATAAAAATTGGTATCAAATATAGTCTTAAGCTAGTTATTAAAAAGGTATTTTATAATAAAGTTGTTTCTTCTATATTATATTATTTTAATAAATAATTGTTGAAATTTGCCAGAATACATTTACATAAAATAGCAAAATTTAAAAATGATCAAAAATAAGAAAACAAATAATTATAAGCAAGTAAAATAGTATTAATAATTTTTATTATTAATATGCAAAATTGAAAAACTTTTTTTTTTTAGCACCTTTAGGTTTTTATATACTACATTTATTTAAAAAGCTTGAATTTTTTATATCAAAATAAATTGAAAATATTAAACAGATGAATTTAGAAGCGCCGCGCCTTATTGCATTACAATAATTTTTTTTTTTTTTTTACATTTGAAGAAGTTACATTTATATTTTAGTTTTAGAATTTGTATTTTAACATTTATGTAATTTAACCTTTCATTATAAAATTTGTTATTTAACTTTCGTGATGTGCTATATTAATATGATTTTATATGCTACATATATATATATAAATATATATTATACATAGTTTTTTTTGTATTGAACAAAAAAAAACCAAATTAACCAATCAATCAATGTGTTCAATTTAAACTGTAAGTCATAAACAAATTTCAATAATAATTAATTTATATAGTAGTTTATATTACTTTTGATAATTAAGAATTTAATTCTTTTTTTTTTCATCTATAATTTTATTTAGATTATATTCATATAATTTGTGTGTTTTCTTATGAGTTTTTCAGATTTAATTTTTCTTTTTTTTTCTTTTTGTTTTCAAATCTAATTATAAATAATAAATAATAAAAAATAAAATCTCTATATAGGGTTTTAATTTTAAACTATTATTTTTTTTTAACTGTAATATAAAAAAAATTTTATGCATTAAAATTAATGTAAATTATTTATTTATAAACATATAGTTATCTTTATAAAATTATTTTTTTTTTAATAAAAAATACTTTTATTTTAAGTTTTTATTTTTTTTTTTTTTTAAATACATTAAAGTAAAAAAAAAAAAAAATAAAATAAAATTTTTATGTTATTGGATTTGTTTGTTTTTAATTTTTCTTTTTTTGTTTATACACAGCTTATTAAAATAATAATTTTGCTCATGCAAAATTTATTTTTTAATTAAAAAAAATTAATTAGTGGTTTTCTTTTCTTTATTAAATTGTTATTAACAATTATTAATAAAATTTAATAATAACTAAATTATATTTTAAATTAAAAAAAAAATATATGTATATATGTACTTATAAAATAATATTAAATATTTACCACATTTTAATTTTAATATATATTAGTGTTTTTGTATATTTATTTTATATATATTTATTTTTTTTTTAAATTGATATTTTAAATTTGTTTTTCTATTTCATTTTAAATATATATGATGTATATATTTAAAATTAAAGAACTGTCTTTTGCAACACTAAAAATATTATATTTATATGCATATAAGTAAAACAAAAAAATAAGTATTTCATTAAATAAAAACACAAATTTTTTTAAAATTTATTATAGGAATATGTCGAAGTTTAATATTATGTAAATTTAAATAAATTCTTTAATAGCATATTTGAATAAATTTTAATCAAATAATTTAAGAAATATCTTTATTTTAAATAAGCTTAAATTTGCTTCCACTATTTCTCCTTTCTTATTTATTAAATTTATTTCTTATTCAAAGAATTTATTTAAATATAAGTAATTTTTATACTATTATTTTTGCTATTTTAAACTGGCCAATGGTAAATGGATTGTGTATTCATAATATTTGTTTTGAAATTGAAAATTGAAAAAATATAGAAGAAAAACTATAAATTGTATTTTTAACATATACATATATGCAGGAACAGTTAGTTATATTAAATTGAATATTTTAAAATAAATTTTATAATTTCTGACTAAAATTTGGACGGAAACTTAATCCGAAAATATTTATTATAAGGTAAATAAATATGAAAAAAATTATTGTTACTCATACTCAATTAATAATACACTTTAACTATTTTTTTTTTTTTCATTATATTATAACAACTTTTTTTTCATTTATTAATTAAATTTAAGAATACACAACTAAAGGCTAGATATATATATGCATTTATATTAATTATTATATGTATACATTTAATTTATTTTATCATAATAGTTTTATTTACTTATTAAAATATTATTTTATATTATAGTGTCGCTAAAACAACATGGCTAATTAAATTTCATTGTTCTTTTTTTTTATTTAAATCAATCTTTACATGTATAGAATTTTTAATTTTTCTTAAAATTTTATTTTTTAACATGTCTTTTTTTTTGTTTTTAAATTGAAATATTTCAAATCAATTTTATGTTAGTTAAACATTTGTTTTACTTTAAAGCTACGGCAAAAATGTACTTTTTAATTGAATTTTAACTTGCTAATTTTTTTCTTTGATTTAAATAATAATATTCAAAATATTTAACTATAGAACAATAATTTATTTATTGATAAACTGAACTCACTTTTTATAGAAAATTTAGTTTTTATATATATAAATAATTTTAAAATTCTATAGTTTTAGTTGAAGATATTTTTATTTAAATAATAGAAATCAGTCAAATCATAATTTCAGCAAAACTTTTTATATAAATAGTAAAAATTTAATAATTTTAATTGAACAATATCACGACCATTTTTAATGTTTAACAAAAAAGATTAGATAAAAGAAGTACATTAAAGCCGCAATTAAAATAAATAAAATTATTAAACTTTACCTATTTCGGTTATGTTATTTATTTTCTTCAAGGAAATGTTTTAATAATTTTTAATAAAAACTAATTTTTAAAAAATAAAATTCAAAATATTTACTAAAATTCCACTTTTTTTATTTTTATTTTATATAAATTTTTATTATCTGCACGTAACTTTCTTAAATGTTTCATTTTGTAATTTTCTTTTATGAAAAAAATTATTAACTTACAAAATATTAATTTGTTTTTAATTTACATTTTTTTTTTTAACATTCACTTTGCGAAAAATCAATATCTTTCTTTACACTTAATCGATCTAATTCAGCGGCAGCATCTTTTTTTACAGATAATCGATCTAATTCAGCGGCAGCATCCACTGTTAAGCTTAATTTATCTGGCGTAGATGTTTCTGTGCCATTTGCAGTTGGTCTTGGAGATCCCAGTGATGGCGGAGTTACCGGTGAACCAGATTTTTTCTGTAGTAATGAATTAAAGAAATTAACTAATACACCTTCACCGCGAGGTGTTGATGGATTTAATTTTGAGTCAATCTAAAATAAATGTATACATATAAAAATTTAAGCGAATCAAATGCTTTGTTAATCACTTACCTTCTTAGGTGAACTCTGACTTCCTGGTATTGGTGTTCTTGGAGAACCTTTAGTTCCACCTACTTGTGATCTTAATGGAGATTCGCCTCTTTGTGCCTGTTCTTGTAATAAAATTTGCTGTTGTCGTAATAAGAATGCTTGCTCATCTTCAGTATGAACCTCAGCTTCTCGACTTGAAACCGTCTACAAAAAAAAAAAAAACAAAAAAATTATGAATATTCAATGAAAAAAAATTTAATTCTTTTTTATACCTTTCTTGAAGGGGGAGATGCAATCACATCAGTATAATAATCTTCAGGTTTACATGAATGCATATTTTCATGTAAAATACTAATTTTTTTTAAATTATCCCAGCCAGCCGGACTATTTAAAGTATTAATTATAAATAAAAAAGGAAACGACTATTACTTTATGTTATAAAGCTTACATTAATACAGCATCTTTCTCAACGACTAGTGCAGGTGTTCGGAATGGTAAACCATAAATTCGATGGGTTAAATATTTATACAGGAGATCACAGTTCTTGTCTTCTTTAACACTAGTATAAAATAAGGATGCGCCATGTTCTAAACAAAATCTTCTAATCCATTGTTGTATATAATCAAAATGTTCATCCCTATAATCATATTCTTTTTCTAAAGTTGTCATATAATCGGTCTATTTGGGAAAGATGTCAATTGTTAAAAATATTTAATAAAAAAAAAAAACATATTTACTTTTGTGACAACAACAACAATATCAAGGCCTAAATTTGTCAGTAATGCACCTTCGGGTAACGGTAATAAATCATCATCATCAACAGAATTATTTCTAACGGTTCTTTTAATTGGTGAACTAGGATCTAAATCATCGCCAACTTCACAATAACTTTGCCATGAAGTTATTAGACGTTGCTTTGCTTCTTCTTTTTCTTCCCTTTCTAATTTTAAACTATCTATATGCTTTTGGAGTACTTTTATCCAATGCTGCAATTGATCTAACCATCCCCATGGACTGGTCATAGATACTGTTAAAATAATTAAAGTGTGTGCATAATTTGTTTCATTAAGTGCGAATTTCAATAAATTGCTATGTCCTGGATCACCATCAAGAACCCAAACTCCAAGTCGTGTCATATCTAAAAAAAAAAAAAAAAAAAAAAAAAATTAAATTATGAAACAAAATTTTTTTTTAATAATTACCATCTCTGTATTCATCTTTAACATCTATATAAGCATATTCTAAGCCAGAACCTTTTTTTGGATCTTCCACACCTTGAAGCTTTGCAATTAAAGTTGTTTTACCAGTAGCATTATCTCCTAATACTAATAAGGATTTATTTGAAGGTAATTTTGTGCTGCCTTGTTTTTGAACTTCGTTTAAAATAGCAGACCTTAAAAATATTCATTAAAGAAGTTTTTTTTACGAGTTTAAAATTATAACAAAACTAATTTAGCTTAGATTTTTAATAACTTAAAATCAAAGATAATACTTTGTCAACAGATATTAAGACTTTTTAGGAAATATATAAACAGTTGATAGGAAATGCAATTTGAATGTGAGTTGCATATATAATGCAATATTTATAACACTATAAATATGAAAAAATGAAATGAGAATGGCTCTCAATATGCAATTTGAGTTTTTGACACCTACACAAAATATCTCATGTAATTTTTAAAACAAGCAAATTGACCATGAATGTAACATTAAAAATAGAATATTATATATACTGATTTAGCAATAGATTTAAACATTTTTTATTTTCCTAACATAAGTTTATTATAGAGGTGATCTTGTAAATAACATAAATTTTTAAAAATTATTTATTTTGGTCGCATAAATTATATTTCAAATAAAAAAAATGATTCATAAAAAAATTAAAATTCAGGAATTAACACCAACTTGACAAACATAAGTAGATAGAAATATTTCCTTTTTAGGAGTATGTTCCAAAGGTAGTTGTATAAAAATGTATAGGTATGTAGATATCAATTTTATTTTAGTTGAATAATTTCTAAGGAAATTGTTATATCATGTTACTACAATGTATTTAATTATATTTACTTATTTTATTATGATTAAATTATCTTAAAAAACCATCCATTTTTGACAGATCTATAAAAAAAAAAATATGCAACTCCCAACCTTTAAAAATATTAGTCATCACTCACCAAAGAAAAAAAATTTCTTGGGAACGAAAGTTTTTAATGCTTTTGTGGCAATTTTTTGTTCTATTTACAATTTAATTTGCTTAAATATTTAACCATTTACCATAAATTTTCTTTCGAATCTACTGCATCTTTCTTTTTATTAGATGATGTCACTCCGTTTGATATGATTTCAGTTTCTATCGCCATCTTTCGAAACTTTTCTCACGTTTTATTCGTGTAGAAATTTTTCTTTTTTTTTTTTTTACTTCAACACAATAGAAATTGTTGATGTCACAATTTTCTTTTCGATAAAATATTTAAACCACAATTTTCTCCTTTTATTTTCAAAAGAAGTTAAAAATTGTAAGGAAAATTGGAAAATTCCAAATAAATTAAATATTATTTTCTTAAACTAACAACTTTTGCCCGATTATATTCTTCCCAATCCCAATACTTTTTCTTTTTCAATTTTATATTCGCCCTATGGAAAAAACTTTGAGCAGTGTTAAAATTATGGGTGCGTTTTCAAACTGACATTTCATAAAAAAGTCAATTGTCAAAATAATGAAATCTTTGCTTCAAATAAATTTTAAATTTTGACAATATGGATTATTTTGGATATAATAATAATGAATAATAATAAATAAATTTGAAAAGCCATTTTAACAATTCCGAAATGTAAAAATTATTAATAAGTATTATTGACTTCTTTCATAAGTTAACGAAGATACGAAATGTGATATTATTTAAAAAACGATTACTAAAGAATTACAACTACTTTGTTTGAGTTTTACAAAGGGATTAAAAAATCGTGTGTGTGATCTGTTCTTCTGACGGTAGTGTTCCCAGCGAAAAGAAAATGTTCTATTTTGGCTCTTAGGCACGTTTTATGTAAAATTAGAATTTTTATTAATAGTTTTAGAATTTTGAAAATTGCGAAACAATTGCTTTTTTTTGAAAAATGAATTATCTCATAAAGTCACAAATTTCCTAATGATGTACGCCCCCAAATTAAAATTTTAACAATAAAATAAATATTTACAGTGTAAATTTAAATAAATACAAGATATTAATTTAATACTGTACTTTAAAATTTTACTTTTTATTGCCAATATACTATAATATGTTATTTAGTTATATATTATAAATGTTTTAACTTAGCTATTTTTTACTTCAATAAAATCAAATAAGTTCTCTATTTTTTTTTTTTTTTTTTTTAAACAAAATATCTTTAGAAATGATATTCAAACTTTGCGAAAATTGAGTCATTAGAAATTTTATTTTATTTTACATGGATTTAAATGAGTTTGAAAACAAAAATACCCTCCAATTAAATTTATCATTTATTGAGATTTGAAATTAAATAATAATTTTTTAACACTAATATATTATAAAAGATCACAATATAACAAGCTTAAATGGGCTTATTTATAGAAAAATTTTCCGGAATGTAAATCTGAAAAATTTCATATTTCTAATTAATATATAAATTTTTATATTGTGATAATGATAACATTTTTTATTAAATAAGTACATTAATAAAATTATTTAATTAATAACGAAATATAAATTTATTTTCATGTAATTGTGTACAAAAATATATGTTAAAACAACAAACAATAAGAAATTAAATGTTTATTTTTCTTAATAATTCAATGTGTATTATACATGGAACGAAAACCCTGATAACGAATATATATTTTTTTTTAAATAAATTAATATTTTTAACTTTTTTAATTGGTGATCATTATTTTTATTATTTTGCTATCATTTAATCTACTCTGGGTCTAAAAATTTTTTTAACTATTTTGAAATGAAATATGAATATTTATAATTTACTTTTTTTATAATGTTGAAATTTCATTGGTTCAATTTTTTGTTCTTTTTTAACGTACAAATATTTAGGCGTATATAAGTTTTGTTTCTACACTTTTCTGCTAAATTTTAGTTTAACTTTGAGCACTTTCAAATTATTAATTTTAAAATTTACGATATTTTACATGTACGATTCACACTATTAATAATTTATTTTAAAGAATGATTGTTAAACGGAATATTAATTTGTAAGAAATAAAAACAATAAAATAATAAAGTAATATTTTATAATTCAAAGAATATCAAAAATACATTTTTTTAATTCATAAATTCTTAATTTAAATTTTGAAAATTATGTTTTAACTTAAAATTTTTCTGTCGGTATTATATACAAAATACAATATGTATATACACAACGAAATTTAGTTTTATTTTATATTTTAAGTAACTTCAAATGTATCACTAATTTTTGTAAATACTTTTATCCAATAAAGTTTTGTTAATATTTTCATCTAAAGAAAACATTTAGAATAGTACTCAATTTTATTATGAACTATTAATATATTTCATAAACAGTTAATTCAATTCTACAATTTCAATATTATGATTACTATATACTTTTGTTTTATTAATTTTATATACATTGCGTTATATATAATATATATATATATATATATATATATATATATATATTTGCAGAATAATACAATATTTTTATATTATGATTAATATTTTTTATACATAAAAAATTTTTTTTTTATCTGTTCACTTCAATATAACATTAGATATTTTCGTTTTTGTTTGTTTGTATAAATTCATTGTTTCAACAATATTTTTACCATTTGCATTTCTATTATATTTTTTTTTCTTAATATATAATAAAATATTAATTTTTTTCAAATAGTTTGTAAATTTTTAGCAATAAATTCAAATACCGAACAACTTCTTTTATTGATTTCAATTTAACCAGAATTTAAAATTAATTTTAATATAAGAAAATAATATATAAAAAAATATTTAAATGTACTTTATAGATTTATATATATATGCAATAGTTATAGTTTAATATTTATTTTATAGACTGTGTAACTGTTATAAGTTTTATTAAAAAAATCATATTAAAAGAGTTATTTTTTGAATTTTTTTTTCATATCGATTATCTATTTGTAATAATTATTCTTAATCAAAAAATTTTTCGCTCATATAAAATAGTTAATTCTTAATTTTTATCTATTTCTCTTATTTTAGTAGTTACATAGCAATTTTAATTTTTTCCGATTATCGGTAATAGAAAAAATAAATTATATTTCGTAACTATTAAAAATAAGAGAAAAAGATAAAAATTGAGAACTATTTTACGTGAGCGAAAATTTTTTTGATTAAGAACAATCATTATTTTAATTTTTTTTTGTATAAATTGAAAATGTATGGATCTTTTGTGAGATTGATAAAGGATCTCTTACCGATCACATACATATACTTTATTCGATATTACAATAACTCCTTATGAATGATTTTTTTTCATTAAAAAATTGATCGATAATAATAGTTATTTGCAGTCACTGATTTGTATTTTTTTTTATATTATTTTAAAATTGTACCCAATTTGAATTTGTTGTAGAATTTTGAGATTGTTGTCCTTGAGAACTACAAACAAGAAATAAATAAAATAAAGAGATATTTTTTGGGTTAAAATCAATTAAATATTACTTTGCAGAAGTATAATCCCCCCATTCAGTCCCTCCTGGTTGTCTATGAGCTGGTGATGAAGTTGGACTTCTAACGGCACCTGCTGGAGGCGGCGCTATTTTAATTCCACCAGGTGGAGGGGGTAAGCCTGCACCTAATGCTCCTTTAGGTTTAACACGAGAAGTTCCTTCACTTCCATCTTTTTTCTAAAATTAAAAAAAAACTTGTTTCCCTTTTTTCTTTTTTTTTTTTTTAAACTTCTTACCGTAATTTTCATATTAATTTTAATAGTTTCACCTTCTTTAAATCCTAAATCAAGCTCTTGCTTTGGCTCAGTTTTTTCTTTTTCAATTTGTTCTTGATTCTTAACCCATTTAAAATGATCTTGTAGTGCTACATTTAAATCAAAAGAATCTGATCGATCACCAAAACCTAAACCAAGAAATGCTGAGCGACCTGAAAATATATTAAATAACATTATCATAATATAATATTATAATTCTAATATGATAAAATTAAATTAAATATTAAAAACCTACCACTATCGTCTTGTACTCGAATTACAAAATACCTAGAACTGTCTGAAACTGCTTCAACTGCTACACCTGGATATGTTTCAATTGGACAATTAGCATATAATACACCACTATTTTTATCTTCTAATTTAAGAACACAAGATGTTCCTTTAGCTACCAATCTCATACGACCTGTCCAAGTAGGTTCACCAAGATTCCAATCAGCAGCTCTTAAATAATTGCACAATTTTGAGGAGAAAAATAATTTATATAATAAAATATATAAAAATAGAATTCCCATATGTATTTCAAAACAAAAAAGAAATACGTGGAGATTTAAATAAGAATTATCAGTGTAGAACGTCAATAACATAAAAAAAAAATTTAAATTATTTTTACCTGTATCCTCTATTACTAGCTTTTGGAGGTATTTTGTAAATAAAAACTTCTGGTTTTACTAGTAAAACACTTTCATATTCCATGATTTTCAAGTTTTTTCTTGAAATTAATTTACTAAAATTTTAAGATAACAAACTATATACCCTTTGTGATTTCTTTTTTCTTTTCTGCTGAGAAAAAACCTTGATTGACGCACACAAAACTAATTTTTTTTATTTGACATTTGTAAAAGGAAAAAGGAGATGAGAAGTGATAAAATGATTGAAATAAAAATGACATATAAATTAGATAATCAATTCTTCATTACTATAATGCTGACATCTTTTGGATAATTGAAATTAATAATAAAAGAATTTTGTAAAATATCCAAATACGTCGCACTTCAAAGATGAAAACAATTTTTGTTTTTAATATTTATTTCAATTCTACACCACAATACAATTTAATTTGACAATAAGCAATACAAAATTTTAAATTACATATAGCTTAAAATACGAACGTTATCAGTAGCACCTAAGTGTTCTAACTTTTAACACTCAAAGAAAACAACTTTAAAAATTTTTTTAGTAGAATTTAATTTCTAATATATCAATTATTGTTTACATTTATTGTTTTTACAATTATTGTAAAATTATAATTTAGATTGTTTGAGTTTTTGAATATAGATAAAAGAAAAAATTCTAGATTTTTTTAACTCTCTATCAATTTATAAAAACAAAAATATGTAATATGTTTGAAATATATAAATTTTTCACAAAATTTTTGAAACGCACCCAAATCTCAAAAAACATGATCTGTCAAATCGGAAAAAAAATTTAAATGTCAAACGACATTTTTAAAGTACGTACGTACATTAACAAATTTTGTTGTTGGTAGATTTCATTTCAACAATTCAATAATCTAGTAATTTCTCAAGAAAACTTCCAAGTAAAATTGACATAGTTTAATTTCTCAAATAATAATTTAGAAATTTAATTACAGTTAAAACTTATATTTTGATAAATTAAAATTTAGTGAAATCATAATTTCAGAAAGTAAAAAATCAATAACACTGATTTGATTATTTCAGTTAGTTAACTAATCTAATAAATTGTAAATTGTAATTTAGTATTGGAGTGTGTGAGTCATCTTGGGAAAACTAAAGCGAACTAAAAAAAAAAAATAAAATAAAATTAAACAAATTCTATTTTATTTACTTGTGTTACGTTTCATTTGACGTATTATAAATTTTGACTACAGCAAAAAAATTAACTTATATTTTTAAAAAATAATTTTTCACTATTTATAAATTA
Organism: Argyra leucocephala; assembly: GCA_963942445.1. Lineage (NCBI taxonomy): Eukaryota > Metazoa > Arthropoda > Insecta > Diptera > Dolichopodidae > Argyra > Argyra leucocephala. The sequence goes on along the minus strand of OZ012678.1, from coordinate 55,999,657 downwards.
CATACTATTTATTTTGCGGCTTTATAATTCGAGGATTAATTTAAAATTTAACAAAACGCAATAAAAAAAAATGTACGATCCTAACCAAGGACAAGGAGGTTATCCACAAGGAGGTTATCCTCAAGGAGGAGGATACCCACAAGGAGGTAATATTTTAATTTAAAATTGATCATTATAAGTAACTAATTTTTTTTGTGAGATGGTGAAATTATTTTGGTGCATTTTGCAAATGTATATTACCTAGTGCATGCATAGTAGGTTTTTTTTCTCAAGTACGTTTCTATAGTGTGCAACAATAGAAAAATTAATATTTAAAAAAGTTTATGTTTTCATATGTTGAGTTTTTGTACTTTATTTTAATATAATATTAATATTTTTATTTATTATATTAAATTTAATTAATTTAACCTTTTTTTTCAATTACATATATCTTACCTACATTCATAATTATAAATTTATAGTTACATGATGAACATTAAAATGTATTTTTAATTAGTACATCAACACTTTTGCGAAATTTGATATAATGTACCTAGTTAAAACATTTTCTTTTGAACGCATAATATATATAGATTGGATTGGTATTTTCTTTGTATTTAAAACAATTTTTTAATGTTATTTACTTAACTATTTTTTTTAAAAATTTAATAAGATTCAGTTCAGTTGAATGCATATATGAGTCAGTTGAGGGAAATACCCGCATTTGCATTTAACATTAAATTTTCTTCATTAAATTACATACATACTTATATACTATAATATTAAATTGATAATACTTAAAGATGTAGTTTTAATTATTCCAATTATTATGGGTTGCTATTATAAAAGTTTATTTTACTAAATTATCATTCAATGATTTAATAATTTTTCTATTTTGATTAAGGTGCGTTGGTACATGATACATAAGTGGATGATTTTTAATTGTTCAATTGTTAAATTCAATCATTATTGAAATATATGAACTAGTTAGTGCAATTTTTTTATTTTCGTAAATTAACAATTACCTTTGCAATCCCTTTCGCTGTACTTTTTTTTTCATCTTTTGTTTTACATCTTCAGTTGTGTTGTGAACTTTGGTATTGGACAATTGATACTGTTAAATACTTAGCTTTAATAATAAAATCTTGATTAAGTATATTTTTCTTGTAGTTACTTAAATTATTATTTTGTAATTTCTATAAAAAAAAAAATAAGAATTTCAATTGAAAAAGTTGGAAGTATTTAAAAAGTTTTTTTTTAAATAGACTGTAAAATTGAGCCAAATATATTTACTACTACTACTCCTAATTTTTGCAGGTAATTCTTTAAAATGCGATCTTGTACCACAATTTTTTCTATGTTGTACTTAATCTTTGCAAGCTCTGAATAGATAATTCTTCTACAGGAATTGAACTTGCTTCTTAGTTGCTTCACACGCTGGGTGGCGCAGTAGGTAGAGCGCCCTTTCAACCGAAAGGTTCCAGGTGAAGCAACAAAAAAAATGCTCTATTGGTTTTTCGACCTGGGATATAAATAAATGACAAAAAATAATTGAGAGTATATTATAATCTGGTAACAAATTAAATAAAATGAAACTATTCTATTCAAGAAGGCTTAGTTCCTGACAATAGCAGTATTTTCCAACATTTAATGAGTAGAACTATAGTAATTTGTTAAATAAATATTCGAAATATTGTAGATATTGTAGTGTAAAAATTGCAGTATTCCATACTTAATCAAGCACGAAAATGTGATTATACCTAAGTTACTGTTAAGAACGTAAAAAAAAAAAAGTATCCTGTAAAATTTGTTAATGTACGTATGTACTTTAAAAATGTCGTTTGAGATTTAATCAAACGCTTGTCTGTTGATTTAAAAAAATAAATCGACAAAATTATGAATTTAAATCAGTTTGATGATTTTAGATTATGATTTGATTTTATACAATGATTTAATCCAGCTTTATTTATTTTTAAAAAATATTTAAACTGAAAAGTTACTTACTTAAATGGAAAGCAGAAAATTGATACGAATTCATATAATACATTTTTCTTTATATTCCATTTATTTATATACCACATCACATCACACTATCATGCTTTTATTTGCGTTTGTTTTGTTGAGATTATTCAGCTTTCAGAGATTAGAATACATATATAATTTTTTAGTAATAAAATATCGAAAATCTGTTAAAATATCGCCTTAAAATTATTATGTATGTTGTACAAGTGTATACAATTTGAAGAATTAATTATCATTATTTACTTAGATTCATATTATTATTATATACTTATATTATGAAACTTTGGTATTTTACTTTTATTGGAAATAAATGACTGCGTTTGAAATACAGATGTTCCGAAATATATATGAATAATGAACTTAATTTCAGTACATATTTGTATTTGTCCAAAAAATTACAAATCTGCTTTTGAAATTCTATATTGTATTCTATCTTTTTCTAACAGCTTTGTGACTTGCAATATTTAGAATTTTCATCATAGAATGAGATCACATTTAAATTTCCATTGATATTTTTACAAGCAGAATGGTTCACAACTTCTTCATTATACAAATGGAATTTAAAATAATTTTGTTGTAATCATCAACGAGATGAGTTTTTTTTTTGTATTACCGTTCTACTGAATTACTGATTCATTACTCAAATAAAAACTTGAAATTGTACAACTTAACTATATATAATAATTGAGTATGTTTGTTATATTTTAACTATATTATAATATCATATTATCACTAAATCTGTATTGTTAGTTGATAACATAAAAAAATTAAACGTTACCATAAAAACCATACAGTAATTACTTGTATTGTAATATTTTTACTATAACTAGTTATACCTATACATATTATTATTTCAAAATTTATTTCTGCATAATCTTCAGTTAGTAGATAAGATATAAATATTATCTTCTTTAAAGTTATAATTTTGTTTTTTTTTATACCTATATAAAAGTTTCAACAATAGTTAAATAAACATTTGAAACAGGTTTTATTTAAATAAAGTCGTATTATTAATATTATTAAATTTTTATTAAATGTATCCATATACAGATAATCCGCAGAATTCAGGTAAGAATGATGTATAAAGTTAAAGTAGCTTAAATATCAAATAACAATACATTATAAATATTTTATTAAGTAAATTATAAAAATCGTTGTTATTTTTCTATTGAATACATACATATCTAATAGGTATAATTTAATTTAATTTAGATAGATAGTGTTGACGTATAGAGTGGCATAATTCTTTATCTCTAGCACTTAGGCCTCACGACCCGTTGTACCCCGTCTCAACGATTTCAATATTCTGGTATTAACCAGACTCCGTCGTTGAGCCAGCTAACGGTTACAAAATTTAATTAACAAAATTTAGCTTTCCTCAACCATCTTATTTAATAGTTATCAGAAATTAAAAAATAATTTTTTAATGGATATTAAATTTAGAAACAAGTTTAAAAATTTATAGGTAGGTATTTAAAAAAAATGATTAATTTTTATTAAAATCCTTTATATTTTTCGGAGTATTTGTGTATACGTATTCAATTATTAAAAAAACTGGATTAAATAATTGTCTTAAGCTTTTTCTAGAAATTTTAAGTGTTATTGAAATTAAATTATTTTATATTTCAATTTGAATTAATGCTTTATTTTAAATTTACAATAATAATAATAATGTATCGTTAGGAAACAGAAATTTTAAAAATTTCTAGGAATTAATTTTGAATTTATATAAAAAAAAAATTGCAAAACCATTGCATATTTAAATTAGTTTATTGATAAGGTAGTAATTGTTGTAGTAGTTATTAATTCTGCTGAAGTCTAGCTGATATTTTTTAATCAAAATGTATTGCTGTGTTATATTTTAACAATAATAATTATATGATAACAATGATTCACTATCAAATACACATACTAAATAATAATTTTCCTGAGTATTTTTAATTTTTTACCAATTTCTATAGATAACATTTTTTACGTATGACTAGCTATTTTATAAATAGATAAAACATCCTTGATTTAATCAATAAATTTTAATTTTAAATATTTTATTTAATTAAAATTATTAAAAAAAATTTCTAATATACGCATATTTATGTATTGTCCCTTTTGCCATCATTTGACCTATGCTATTTTGTTGTTTTGTAATTTTTTATCAGACCTACATAAGTGGATGATTTTTCTAGTCACGCTATTTTACTACAACAAAATTGTTTTGTTTATTTTTTTTAAAATGCCTAAAAATAATACAATAAGTTACTGACTTTATTGTTTTGTTGAAATAAAAGGTTAAAATATTACATAAAATATAACTAATAAATAATATTAAAAAAGTTATTATAACTTTTTAAGAATATGAAATTAATTTAAACTAATATCTTTATTTATACTCACATACCTACATATAACAACTATGTATTAATCATTAATTTATTATTTATATCTATGGCATTAAAATTTTATTTTGTATATAATTTCTGATATAGTATAGAAACAGAGAATACTAAATAGGGAAATAATCCAAAGGAATTTAGTTTCATTACGTTTACAAAAGCAATAACTAAATTATTATAGATTGAATTCATGATTTTGTATGTTTATTTAAATCTCAGTTTTATCAAATTAGAAACCAAAAATTTGTTTGTTTATGCAACGAAACCTTTTGTTTGCCTCATTCTTAAATTTTTCAATCTTTTGTAATATGGTATTTTTTTATGATTTCTTATAAAACTTATTTTTGTTTTATTTTGTTTTTCTTGTTTAATATTTCAATTATTTTAGAAGTGAACTTTGAATAAGTTTTACATTTAATTTTTCAAATTCTAATAGTCAACAAAATCTCAATAATATCTAGGAAAAATTCTTTTTTATTTTAGAACAAATTTTTGTGCAATAAATATTAGTTTTATTTGCTTACAAATATTGACTAATTTTAAATTTAAGTGTCTATTTAATTTTATAATGTTAAAGCATCCAAATTCTAAGAAAAAATATCATACTAAACGAGTACGAATAGGTATAGAAATAACAAGTTTTTGGAAAACCTTACTTTGTTTAAAATTGAAATATAATTAAAATTTGTTTAATTATTGAAAATAATTGAATATTTTCTTTTGAATTTTAATAAATGTGCTAGATAGTGTTTTGTATCTACTCGACCACAAGCAAATACATTAAGCAAAATTAATAAAATCTAAAAAAAAAAAAAATATTAAATTATTTCCAATAATTTATTTATTTATCTATTAAACAGCGGACTGCATATAAATCTGCAGGGCCAACTATAGACCCTTTTCACTTACGGGATGTGGGCCTCAAATAATTAGAAATATAAAGTTTTTTTAAAATAAAGTTATTTAAAATAAAACTTATTAATAACATAAATTTGCTTTGATAAAATATGGTAATGATACCTACATAATTCATATTAGTAAATATTTTCAACTATATTTTCAAAATATGCATTATACCTACATATATACATTGAACTCTGTAAAAATAATAAAATTTTTAAAAATAACCAGAAAAATTATAAAAAAACTTATTAAATGTTTTTAAAGTCCATACTTACTATGTTAAGTGTACAATCTCATTTATATTGTTACATTAATCTAATAAATAATAAATTTCAAGTTTCTTAAAGGAAAATTAGTTATGCAATTAATAAACAAATCGATTAAGAAATCAAATTAACAAAAAAAAAAACAATAATAATAATTTTTTCAAAAATTGTAAAACTCTTCTAATTTATCAAATACTAACCTTTCTATATTTTAGCTTCAATGGATGTTTTAGATCCAACAAAATTACCACCACCAGGTTAGCATTTAACAAACAAAAAAACAAACAGAGACACATATTGATGAAATATGCACTTTCAGCACTTGCATAAACCAATTTCATTGTAATTCAAAATCTAAATAACTCTTTAAATGGGTTATTTTACTTATTTTATATAACTATTTCATATAATATAAAAAAAACAATGAATTTTTCAATTAGTACACTATTAAGAGCACCTACAAATAAATATTGAATATTAATTTTGTTGAATAATAAAAAATATAGATGTTCGATTCTAGTTATCAAATAATTTAAATTTTTGCTAATTATTATTGAAAAATCGTAGGTTATTACTTATAAAACATTTAAAATAAAATAAATAAATTCAATTTTAAATGTTCATATTATACATTTTTATATTATGATATAAATAGATCAAATTTTAGTTGCACTAACTGCTTAAAAAAAAAATCATAAATTTATTTACAATAAGCACTGGAAAAATTCAATTTGAAGTACGATTAAAAAAAATAAAAAATGTATTTTAAATTTTTTTTGAGAAAAATAACTTATATATTTTTATAAATAATATAGGTACTATACAAAATATTTATTTTTATTTTTAGGTTATCCACCTCCAGGAGGTTATCCTCCACCAGGAGGTTACCCACAACCAGGCGGTTATCCACAACCAGGAGGTTATCCACCACCAGGTGGTTACCCACAGCCAGGTGGAGGATATGGAGCACCACAACCAGGTTTTGTACCACCATCTGGTGGTGGAGGATATGGTGGTGGAGGTTATGGTTACGATCCTGAAGCTGGAGCATCAAACGAAGAAATTAAAGGATTCGGATTTACAGATGAAACTATTCGTCGAGGATTTATAAGAAAAGTTTACAGTATTTTAATGATACAATTAATTCTAACTTTTGGTATTGTTGCGTTATTTGTATATCATACACCAACCAAAGTATGGGCCAGAAATAATTCATATATGGTGTGGGTTGCATTAGGTGTATTATTTGTTACAATGATTGCAATGGCATGCTGTGAATCTGTACGTCGTACTGCACCGACAAATATGATATTTTTGGGTTTATTTACTTTAGCAGAATCTGTTCTTCTGGGTTTTGTTTCATCCACCTATGAACCGGATGCTGTAGTTTTAGCAGTTGGAATAACGGCGGCTGTATGTCTGGCACTAACATTATTTGCATTACAAACGAAGTGGGATTTTACGGTTTGTGGTGGTGCCCTATTAGTTATACTGGTTGTATTTTTCCTATTCGGTATAATCAAAATATTTTTACCAGCATCCAAAACGTTACAGCTGGTTTATGCATCAATTGGTGCTCTCATATTCTCATTCTATTTGATTTATGACACTCAATTGATGATGGGCGGTCAGCATAAGTATTCAATCAGCCCTGAGGAATATATTTTCGCTGCATTAAATCTTTACTTGGATATTATTAATATTTTCATTTACATTTTACAAATTATTGGTGCTTCTAGAGATTAGGAGTTGAAGTAAAATGGTCCAAAGTTTTTATAAAGATAATTTAATTGGCATATAAATATTTATTATGGTTACTGTATTGACATAATGTAAAACAACAATAACAAAATAAAATATAGAAACAATATACTATATATCTATAAATTAAAATCAAAGTTAGAAAAAAAAAAAAACGATATATGTATAAATACACTTTTTTTTCTTGCAGTTAGGAAGTTGTGATAAACTATTTAATGAAACATAAATAATGATAATAACGTATAATAAAATAGAATTTATAAATATATTATTAAACTGTTGTTTAATAAAATTGTATAATTTCACAATATATTTATTATACTCTATTTATGTATATATATATATAATATATATTTATATTTATATACATATATATGTATATATATATACATTATTATAAATATTCGCCTGTCTTAAAAAAAATGTTTTTTTAAATTTAATGTCATAGCATAAAAATTTGTACGAATATTTAAAATGAAAAATTCAATAATATTAATGAGTGTCTTACAATATACTAATAATTATTAAAAATTAAAATAAAAACAAAAAAAAAAAATACAAACAGTCAACAAAAAAAAAATGTTTGTTCCCAATTTATCAATCAATAATTTTAATATCAATATTATACTGGAAAAAAAATGTTCGCAAACAAAAAATAAATCAAAACAACGTTTCATCAAATTATATACAATATTTAAATATAACATAAGTTTTCTTGTTAAATTATAAAAATATTTTTAATTCATGTAATTTTAAATGTTAATGCTTATTACAATAAATATGTTCTAAATATTTACATATATACAAATATATACATATAAATATATGAAATTCACTAGTTCGAAAATCATGTTTTTCAACAAGGATTACAAATGTCTTATGTACCTTAAATAAATAATTTAATTAATTTTCAATTTAATTCTCATTTTGTTTTATTTATTTAGATTTAGTATATTATTATGTTATAATCTCTTTATTCTAACCTAATCCCTTTTAACTTGAATTACTTAATTTGAAATAAATATGAAATAATTTAAAGGTACTTAATATCAATAAAAATAATTGTGTTAATATTGATAATTTGATGAAGATAATGGTTAATTTGAGTAATATGAAAAGAATTGAATACCAAAATATACTATTTGTACTGTAAATAAGAATTAAATTTAAAATGAAAATGTGACGTTAAGACAAAGAATGTTAATAAAAATTATTTACATAATTAAATTTTATAAAGAAAAATTAAAATTTAATTCGAAGTTATATTTCACCACTTTCGCCAAAAAAACAATTAAAAATCTTTCTAAACTCGAATATATTTGTAGAACGTAAAATATATTGCAACTTACTAACTGAAATTTTCTATTTCATAAAATTAAGAAGAATAAAAAAGAAATAAAATATAAAAAATGTATTTTGAGCAAAAAGATAATTCTTATGAATAAAATCAATGAAAAATTTTTAAACATTAGTGTGAATATTTTATTTTTAATATTTTAAATAATTAAAACGTTCTGTCGTTTGACTTTCATTTATAACAAAGCAATTTTAATACATACATACATACATAAAATTAAATATTTTAACTATAATATTCAATATGTACAAGTCAATGCGTATTTTATATTTTAATTTTTGATAAAATTTAAATAAAATTATTAAATTTCAATATTTATATTTTTTTACATTTCTTCAATTATTTTTAAACTATTTTAAGAAACTATAAAATTTTCAAAATTATGCTTCCAAATTATTATTGAAATACAATCAATTAAAAATTATTGAATTTAATTATTGAAAATAAACAAAAATATTAAATAATAATAAAGAAGAACTGAAGAACCGGTAACAATCCTCGCTGGCTAAAATTGAAAGAAAAAAATATATTTTTTTTTTATGAAAACCAAAAATTTACAATTTAAATAAAACACTTGTTTTAAAAAAAAGTACCTTAAATCTCTGAATTAGTATTATGATTATTGATTGAGAATTGTTTTTCTCTATTGTTGGAAAACTAGTTTTATCTTTTTTCAACTAGATTGTTTTGTTAAATCATATTAATCACTACACTTGCATAACTACTTTGAGAACAAAAACAGTGTAAAAAAAAAATTCTTTCTTATTTAAGACTTAAATAATATAAAACTATATACAAATATTTAAAATTAAGAAAGTCATTATAATTAAAACAAAATTAATTTTACTTTTTATTGGTTGAAATGAAAAATTATTTCTTTTTATAATAAAAAAAAAAAAAAAAGTTTATAAAAATGATATGTTTTTGCTAATTTGAAACGGAAGCTTTTCATGTTTAATTTATTGTTTTTAACTTTTATCTTTGTTAGTAAATAATTAAGATAAATGTTTACATTAATAAAAATATAATAAAAATAAACGAAAAATCAAAAATAATTTGTAGTTTTTTTTCCAATGTGCAAGTAAATGACAATCTTTTCTAGTTTTTCGGATTTAACATTTGTTTTGTTTTTTTCTATTGCCAAACATTAGGTCATAAAACCTTTATACATAAATTCATAGTTTGGATAATAGGAGGATCGAAGGAAAGAAAATATCCCTGCGGTCAGTAGAGATATTTTTAACGAAGCTTTTTACATTCTTAGTGATTAGTGATTGAAGATTATTTGATTTTGGGAGCACACTTGAAATATGATTTTACAATTGGGAAAACTTAACTATTCATGAATTTTCATGGACCGTTTTGAACAACTGACGTATTTCCGCTGTGTAGGATTGAACACTTGAAGTTTATCTTGTTCCTCGACGGAACTGTTTGAGAGAAAGCATAAACGCATTAAGCTCTTCACATAGTATATAGCAATAGCAAGTCTTTCATTTTATTACTTTGGATTTACAATAAAACCCTAATTAATTTCTTTATATTTACTCAAACCTTGTCTAGTAACATATTAAAAAACACATAAAACACAAACACACATATTAGCTTGTTTTGACTTTTTGATAATTGTACACATGGGACCATCTAATGTGCAGTATATAAATGCTTATGAATTTCTATATTTGCACCTTTTTGTTGTTTGAGTTGAAATGAATTAAAATTTCGAGAATATTCAAAGACATCTTATTTACCACGGGAGAATACACGGACCTAAACCTGAGAAATTTTCGAGGATGAAGTTTGCAGTTTATTTTGCTTTTTGTTTGTAATTGAGTATTGGCAATTTTTGTAAAAGTAATTTCAGAGTCACACTCACATTGATATTGAAATGGAATAGAGGGCACGGTTCACTATAACTTGATTTTTACCATTGAAAACGAGCCAACGCATAATTTAATTATTTTCGAATGAATTCTAAAACAAACAATTTGCAAATTTAAATTTTTTTATGTGATATATTAGTCTAAAAAATTTTCAGTTTTACGATTTCCTAACATCAAAGAATCAAAATAAATGAATTATTACTAACATAAGACAATTCCAAAGATTTACAAAACATATGTTAGACCATGTTAGACGGAAGAATAGTGAACAAATTTATAAAATTTTTATTTTAACTTTATTTTCTATTTAATTTTTTATTTAATAAAGAAAAAATTATTCAATGGTAAATAATTGTGTTAAATAGAAAAACATTTTCTAACTAAAATTTTCTTTTTAAAACTTCGTAACTAGAATTTATTTTTATATTCTATGTTGATAGTTTTAGGTTTTATACATCTATCATTATTCAATTGTAAATAAAATAAAACAAAAATTAATGTGGAATCCAAATTACCTGTTTAAACATTTATTTCCAAAAAAAATTTATATGACAGTTTTACAATATAAGGAAATATTACATTATTTATTCTTCTAGCGCAATTTATATTTTATTATTTTTTATTTTAATAATTTTTTGTAAAAGTTATTTTAACTTTTTTCCTTTTATAGATTACAAAAAATTGATCACAAAACGAATCATTTACTTAAGGCTTAGCTAATTTATAAAACTTTTTTAATTTAAAAAAAAAAAAAAAAATGTTTTAAAACAAAATCCACTCCAAACCTTTCTTACCACAACATATAAATAGTATTGGTGCTGACTTACGATTAATAGGAATTAAAAAAAAAATATTTTTTCCTTTACATAATTATAATCTATTTTGCATCAAGCTATTTTAAAATACTTTCTATGAAAACAAGTATATAGAGATATAAGATATAATTTAATATTATTTTTGTTGTTTTTAAATTAAATTAATTAATATTACAATTTATTTAGTGCACTTAAAAAATTCTTTATATATTTAACAATTGAAAATCATTTTCATTAATTTAAATAATTAAATTATAACACAGAAAAAAATCTATGTATATTGCAAGAAATTGCAATAAAAATGTTTTAAATAAACAAAATATTATTTTAATTATTTCAGTATATGTATAAGTTCGCATCAACTGTAAAATAAATTCTTAAATAAATATTAAACACACAAAAACAAAAAAAAAGATAAATTGTTTAGACTTACGATTCAATTTTATACTGAAAATAAAAATACAAGAAACAAAATCATACTGATAATGAAGTCAATAAAAATAAAAAAAGTCTCATTGAAATATTATTTTTTATTTAGCGTAAGTATAATCGTTAAGACATACTTAAGGAAATAATTTTATTTTTATTTAAAATATATTACAAAAAAAAATTGAAATTGCAGACTTTTCTTTTTTACAAATAACAAGTAAGTTATTTTAAAATTTTGATTTCATAATTTGAAACATTTTTTTAAACTGTTTTCTACAAAGAAATGAATATACATTACAATACAGGTTAAAAATTTCAAATTTTTATTTCATTTTAATAAATTAATACAATTGTTAATTTTGTAAATTAAAAATTACAAATTTATGTTTAATAATTTAAATAAGAAGGAATGCCAGTTATTTAGTTTTATAACAAACCCATCGGTCACACTTGTTTCTTATAAATTTTTAAATGCTTTTTATTTATAATGCAAAATTTTAGGAAAATTAAATGTATGTTAAATGTCTTTTGTTTGATATGCGTTATATAATAATAACTACATTCTATTTTATTAATTTTATTTATTTAGCGTTTTTATTATTTATTATGCTTTGCAAAAGCATAATTATCCTTTATTGTATAATTAATAAATTTTTATTTTTTACTTTTAAGTATCGACCAAAAGTTCTTAATTAATAATACTTGACGTATTAAATTGTAAAAATCTTTTCCTTCTAAAGTTATTATTATTAAGATGAATTCTTGTGATAATGACATATTTTTTTCTTTAATATGAAAGCACATATTATTAAATGTAATTGTGAAGAATTAAAATAAATTTATTTTTATAATGTGCAAATTGATTTATGATGTGATAGAGAACATGTGTGACAAAAGTATTAATTGAATTAATGTTTTTTTTTACACTTATAATTTTTAATGTTCCTTCCATTCAATATGAACATATTAAAAACCAATTAAATATAACTTAAAACTAAAAAAAAATTAAAAATATTAAATTTTCTACAATTGTAATGCTAATAAAATTATTTTCCATAATATGACAAAATAATCAGGTAAAGCCAATTTAAATTTAATTTAAGCGTATATGGAAAATAAATTCTTAAAAATAATTTTCAAAATAATTAAATTAGTAAGAAAAAAAATAACAATTACAAAATTAATTTACAAAGTTATTGGTAAATCATATTAATTTATTGGTTTTACCAAATTTGTTTTTTTGTATAAAACTGCATATGTAAACATTAAAATTTAACAACTTTTTGTTATCAAACAAAATAAAATTTTTAATTTAAATCAATAAAAAAAAATTCATTTGTATTCAAATTATGTTTTATTATTGTTAATTCCTAAAAATTGAAAATTTAAATATGTTTTTTTTTTTGTAGTAAAGTAAAATCAAGCAAAAGAATTATTATAAATTTAATTTCAAAACACTTAAAATTAAGCACTTTTTTTAAAAATATGATTGCATTCAATTCAAATTAATTTAGAAAAGGTTTTAAAATTTATACATTAAAGAAATTTTATAAGGATTTTTAATATAAAAAAATAGAAAAGTATAACTACATGCATGCTCCATTCTTTAGATTTTATAATAATTTGGATTTCAAAATACTGATTTCAAAAATGTTTGATTTTTAATTATATTATTAATAGATTTTTTTGGTACGTAGTATGAATGTAACTATAATCTAAATTTTATTTTAATATTTTTTATACGCATGTAAATCGAGTTGAAAAAGGGATGTATTATTTAATATTTTTGTTTTTTGTTTGTAACTTGTTTTGTAAAATACTTTTACTTAAAGATAATACAACAACATTAATGTAATATTTCTATTTCTCATCCGTATTTTATTTGCTTTACTCGACTTTATTAGATTTTTCTTTAATTTTTTGAAGTTTAGCTGCTACTAGAGCAGAGACTTGTGCCATTGCTTTACCAATACAACCTTGTTGTTGTAATCCAGGGTAAAATGCAATTGCAAGAATAGCAAGATAGGCCAATAAAAGATTATCTATTACTGATCCGATATATGCTCCAAGTAATAATGCAGCTGATACGGCAATTACAAACTAAAAAGTAATAAAAATAAATATAAATAATTTAAAAATTTCAATTATCACTTTAGAAATATAAAAAATAATTACATTTAATTTATTTAAATAATTTTATGTATATATTATAATTAAAGGATTTTATGTACAATATATTTTATATATATGAATTATGATACATAATTTTATATTTTAAAAACTATTCTATTTAATAAAAATTAATATAGGTTATTATGTATTAAAATTATTCAATCGAAAATAAGAAACCTTATTAGATTGGATTATGTGAAAATTTGAATTTTATAATTTAGGGGTGGGGTTATTTTAATGTATCTCTTACCCAATTATAACATAATTTGAGTTTTTCTTAAAATTTTTGAAAAAAATTTAGCACTTTCATTTTTTGAAATAAAGTAAGGTTATTTTAGGTTACAGTTAGAAAAAAGGTTTCTTTTGTCAAAATGAATGATTAATTAAAAAATAAATTAAAATAAATTACTTACAAGAGTAGATTTTTCTTGTTTAGCATTGAATACAACTTCTGATAAAGAAGTGATTTTATCTTTTATAACACATAATTCACTGCAAACTTCTTCAAACTTGCTTTCTTGAGTACCAGTCCAACTTTCTGGTTTGAAAATGAATTTGGATATCATTGGATAAAAATAATCCTAAAAAAAATATAATTTCGCATATAATTATGAAATTTAATAAAAATATGATAATTTTTCGCTTACAAATAATACAGATTTAAGTGCTAATGAGCATATCAAAGTCAAAACAGACAAATCCAACCACCATAAAATTAGAAAAGTAATTGAGACTCCACCAAATATAATTCCTGGATAAAATGGTTTTTCCCATTTTAAAACTGAGTTAACAAGTAAAATTAATTCTCTCCAATTTTCCATATCATGTTTTAGTTTGTTAAAAGCTCTTTTCTGAAAATTTTCAATTTTCATTTTTTTTTTTTATAAAAAAGGCACCAATTACTTATTTAAAATAAATCGATTTTACCTGGTCAACTGATGTCATTTTTTCACAATTTTTTTTTCTTTCTAATATATTAATTACAACACTGTTGGTTTATATTTATATGAAATTAAATACTGATTTTAATTTTTATATTTTCACTTTTGAGATCTATTTGAGATCTAAATTTAAAAAAAATTTTCTTTTAATTTAAACTTTTTTTTTATTAATTTTTTTTTCCTTTTGACAAAAATAGCTCGGGTTTTGTTTACGATTTTTTGCGACTTCAAAACGTACAAACGTTTTTTAAAACCTACATTTACATTTGGTAATTGATTAGATTAGATATGACAAATGATTACTTTACTGAAATGTCTGATATGCGCAGTTAAGTCAAAATAAAATGGATAACAAGTAATCAATTTTAGGGCTTTAGTTATAATTAGTATTGTAAGTACTCAGGTTTTTTTTTGGAAAACAAAAATGTTGCTAATATTATTATTTAGTATGTACTTCAATCGAAGGTAGTTTTATTTTTATATTTGACTGAGCAAAAATAAAATAATTTAAAAAAATTATACACAAAATATTTCTGTAATTGAATAGTTGTAGTAATAATTATTAAAATTGGAGCATTGCCTTGTATATTGTGATACAGTATACAAAGCAAAGACTGGAGTAATATAATTAACAGTATATTTCATTTGTTGAAGGCAGATAATTTATATTTACATGATTCGAATTTTTAATTTTGTAAGTAATCATCTTAATTTCAAATTCAAAGAAATAATTCCATAAAAAATTATAAAAATTATTAAACGGTAAAAATAAGTACTTGATATATTTTCACCGCTTTAATATAAAATAATCGAAATTTTCGAGAATCTATTAGTGAAAAAGAGTATCAAATATAACAACTTTTGTTGTGTTGGTTTTGAATTAAAAATCAAATTCAAAATTTTTAATAATATAATATACAAACATTTAAAAAAAAAATTCAAATTTATTTACAATTATTAAACGTCTTAATATACTATATACTAATATTACATATATTAACAAAAATAAAAAATGGAATATTTTACAAATTAAACTATAATATCAGGGAATTTCATATCTATTTCTTTAAAATTGTTATTAATCCACTCTTCAGCTCTCTTTTTTAATTCTGGAGTAAATTCTGATTGCCAGCCATCACTTGTACCATTTCGTACGAAACCAGCTTCACCATCATTTAAAACTTTTACTTCTCTTAATTCTTTTCCATTGACAGCTTCATTATTTTTGAAATTTTTAATATTTAAATAATTTTCTAACTGTTCAACTTGTTCATCATTTAAAGGCTTTTCTAAAAATTTGGCAACTTTTCTAATTGTATCTGGAAAATTTTTCACCATATCTTCATAAAACATAAATAAAACATTTGAATGATGTCGATGCTTCCAACCTTCTTTAATATGACTCCAATATGGCATCCAAGGGTCTATAACCAAAATATTTATTAATTAATTAATGAAAAAAAAACTTCAATATATAAATTTACTTAATCCTTTTTCAAAACAATCCCAATATTTTTCAAAATCACCAACATATCCTTGAGTTCGATATAATCGATTTAAGTGATAAAATGATACAGCTACATCTTTGGGATTTCTGGCAATATATATAATTTTACATTGTTGGTCCATTACACTTGGTGGTAACAAAGAAAATGGAAAATGAGTTTTTATGAAACGACGTGCAGTCATTTTTGCAAATAATTCATAGCCTGGTTCTGAAATTGCTTCAATAAATTGTTGTTTTTTGATATTATCAGCATTATCTTCTAAGAGTTCCTTTTTAACTTCATCGTGCATAAAATTTGAAAATCTAAAATGTATTTTTAAATTAAATGAACCGTGGTGTATCATTTATAAAAATTACATACTCAAAAAATGGAAAACGTTTAGTTAAATACTCTGATTTAGCCGTTTTAAAATCTAAATTATTTGCAATTAACCATACAAGTTCTTGGGTCCATGTTGTACCAGATCTTGGAAATGTAGCAATCCATATATCATCAGGACGAGCTTGAAAATTATAAAAATATTCTGCTGAATCTTTATATTTCCATGGAAAGAAATATTTTTCTGGACCAACTTGTACAAACCCAGTTCGTTCACCTTAAAATACGCAAAATAAATTGAAATGTCGATAAAAGATATTTTGTATTGTATATGTTGTACCTGTAAATAAAAATTCTCAAATAGAAATATTATTATTTTGTGTAAGATCTTTGTGTATTAATTATTAAGTGTTTTATAAGTAAACAAAAAATAAAAAAGTAAATAAAAAACAATAACGGTCTACTTGCTGTCTAATCTTTAAACTTTTTAAAATTAATAAAATTTATGTTGTACATACATATAATATTATGTATTCGTACATAAATATATTATTGAACTGATTTAATGCTACATATTTGAATCGAATTTATTTATAAAATTTTCAATAATCATTAATGAACAAAATATAGTATCCCATGTCATCGGTATCCCAATATTCCCAAAGAAAATCCATCAATAAGAAGTTGTAGTGTTTAGTTGCATCATATTCCTATCTTTCAATGGTCTTGGCTTAGTGGTGTTAATTATGTATATATAAGTGGCTGAATATGATTTTGGTTTTGTGATAAAATCATAAATTTTTTGCGTTAAAATAATTTCGAGGCTAGTTACTAACTAAACTCCTCTCATAAGATATTCTGAGAATTCTACGCTATTTCAAAACCACCAGTACGGCATTGCAATTTGAAAATAAAACGGAAAATTAAAAAAATTTTTAACTGTTCATACACTCATATTAAAGCTTGCATATAAAAGACTTAAATTGAGATTTTGAAAATCTCTAGATTAATAGAATTCCCGATTTCTTTTACTAATTATTACTAGATAATCAAAAATAGTTGAATAAATAATGGAGACTGGTAATGTTTTCCAAACTGCATTTATATAAGTTTTATTTTCGGCTTTGATAACACCAATTTTTGATAATGCATCCATCATGCATCAATAATGTACATGATGATCAAATTGAATTAAATTTCATTTAGAAAATTAAAAATAATTGGCATATTATTTCAGAAATTACCTATTTCTACATCTTCTATACATAGCCATATTTGTCTGTGGGGTAATTTCATGTAATATGATGATAAAACGTAAAATGTGCAAAAATGTAAACTACAAGGTGGAATATTTTTTTTTGTTTTTTTTTTAATTATTTTGCTATAACATTAGGCTTGCCATATTTTCAATATATTTTGGCGATATAGAGTCGATTTCATAATTATTAGACAAAATACATTTCATATTATAAAGAAAATAATAAATAAAGTTTTAGTAAAGTTTCTAGTAAAGCTTAGTAGTTCTTTTATCATATCGAACGAAGATTTTTATTTTTTACCACAATTTCTTTACTTGAATTCATAGAAAACAAAAATAACTATAAAGCAAAACAATGAATATAAATAAACCAAATATGTCATAATTATTTATGTACACAAAAAATAAACCAAAAAAAGTAAAAAAATTTGAAAAAAAAGACAAATTATTTTGCAAATTAAGCTAATAATTAGACCTTGAAGTGTTTCATCACTTCTTCTTCACCAGTTCTTTAAATTATAAATTCTGATTCAATATATACATAGGCTGTAAAAATTAATAAATTGAATTAATAGTGTGGTAAGACTAATTCTAATAATAAATTTAATAATGAAATCATATATAAATTGGAATTTGAATCAGAATTGATTAAAAGGCAATTTCGCTGGTTTGTGCCTTGAAATAACAAACTCAAAAATTTTCTAATTGATGACAGCTCAATTCTAATTAAAAACATACAAATCAAAGATAAAATTAATTTGTATAGGGTTGGTGTACTAGTGCACATCCCCTTTTGTTATATTTTTCAAATAATAAGAAAATTTCTCAACAGTTTTAAAAATAAAATAAATTGGAAAATTCCCTATAATGTCTCGAGTACGTTTTGAAAATTTGGTGGTTATAAATTTATTTATTCTACACTTAAAAGTCTGTGAAAGTGGAGTTCAATTGATCCTTAAATTTGATTGAATGAAATAATTGTTTTTTTTTTGCTAAATCTAATATAAATTAACACAATCTTTTAAAATAATAAGATAATGTGAAAATATTAATTATGGTTTTAGTCTTAGGCCACATATTGTTGGTAGAGAGTACTTATGGCCGAAGTCTAAAACTTAGTGTTTTAGTATTGAGCCAGTAATATTTTTAGAAATATTTCATCTAAACAATAATGTAACAATTAGGATTTATAATCAATTAGAAACACACAGATGTATAATAAACAAAAACAACGAAAGTCCCGACAGGTCAATTCAGAGGCCATTAAATTGGCTTTTGAGGTGATCAATCGAGAAATGAGTATAAGAAAAGCAGCCACAGAGTTTGGTATTCCACGTCAAACAATACAAAGTCGTATGAAAACAGGTAACATTGATGGTCCGACTGTTCTTGGTCCAAGTCCTTTTGTTAGTTTACACGAGGAAAACTCTATAGCCAAGTGGTGCGAAGATCTTATGAAGTGTGGGTTTCCATTAAAGATGGGTGATTTGTCGAATACAGTACAAAATATCATAAAAGAAGACAAAAGAAAAATACCTTTCAAAGATGACCGCCCTGGAAGAACCTGGTTTTATTAAAAAGAAATTTTAAAAAGGTAATTTTTAAAAATAAATCCGACATTATCTCTGAGGATACCGGGAAGATATTTCGAAAGGCAGGGCTATTCTAACTGAAGAGTCAATAAGAAAATGGTTTACTGATCTTAAAAATTTTATTAATGAAAGCGGTAACTCGGATATTTTGATTCTAGAATTCTTAATGGCGATGAAACAAGTTTTACAATGTGTCCAAAAACAAGTAGCTATAGTTTTAGAAATTGTAAATGTGTTTGAAATAATAAATTTACCGAATCAATTTATATTTGAAAAAAAAAATATTATGATTTGTAGTGAAAGTTTTAGCAACTAGGGAATACAAAAACGTGTATCAAGTAGAATTAGGGAATTCAAAAGAAACGATCACGGTATTATTTGTGTTTTCAGCGGATGGAAAAATACCACCAATGATCGTTTTCCCGTATTTAAGACCAACCATGGAGCCATTAATAAGAATTGGTTGCTCGGGAAACCGAATTCAGGTTGGTTCAATAGTAAAAATT
Source organism: Argyra leucocephala (assembly GCA_963942445.1). Classification (NCBI taxonomy): domain Eukaryota; kingdom Metazoa; phylum Arthropoda; class Insecta; order Diptera; family Dolichopodidae; genus Argyra; species Argyra leucocephala. The sequence goes on along the minus strand of OZ012678.1, from coordinate 55,979,557 downwards.
ACGTTCCTTTAAGTATTTAAGTTTAATTACTTTTTTCTAAATTAAGTTCAGTACTGTGATAATTTTTTCAATTAGTGAAGATGAATTTTGTTTTAATTTTAATGTAAAGAATAAATAAAACAAAACATTTTTATTTTCACATCTTTTTGTATTTAACTATTGACTTTTCAATTTGATATGCCGAACACTGAATACACAAATAATAAAGACTGCCACAAGTTGACTTTTCTTAGTATTTTATTGTGTAAAAAAAAAAATTAATTTAGTTAAGATTTGCTTAAGTACTATATGATTGAAAAATAAATTTCCAACTCTAAAATTAAAATTAAAAAAAAAATTAAGGTCAATATATTTTAGAATGTAGATGAAGAAAGAAAGACAGAAAATTTTCTATTTGGCTGTAAGTACACTAGTGCACTCACCCTACTTATATATTCTTTAAAGTATTTTATATATTTTTAATTGATAATTTAAAATTTAAAAATTTGTATTTTTTTATTGCCAATTTAGATTCTCAAAGAATTGTCTATTTGGTGTCAAAGGAATTAGAATAAGAAAACTGTAAACTACAAGGTGGAATATTTTTTTTTTTGTTTTTTTTTAATTATTCAAGTATTTCGAGGCAAGTATACATACATAAGCACAAGTATAGTTAACTAATTAATATTGAAATTAAGGAAACGCCTAACTAAAATTTATTTGGGTTTCGAATGTTTTAATTTTGATTTATATTTTTATTTTTGTAATTTTGAGATTTTACCATTATATTACATACATTTTTTGAAAATGTAATTTAATGCTTTTGTTATAACAATTTTAACAATAAAGTCAAAAAGTAGTTTTGATTAGCGTTGGCAACCCTATTATTTAATAATTACAAAATTATTATTTTGTTATTTCAAGCAATTTTTTAAGCTCTTCATTCAATATTATGGTATAAGCTTTTAATATTGAAAAAATAAAATTGAAATTCTTCAAAACTGCTATTTGATGGTATAATTGGTATAATGGTTGAATTCAATGCCAAATAGTCATTCATTACATATTTGTATGACCATATATATTTGAATTATTTCAAACGTCCTCTAATTCACTTTTTTTCTTGTTTTGGTTTGGGTTGTGTCCAATCAAGTTTCTTAGATATTCTGAGTAATATTTGGCGCGATATAAATATTATTTCAATTAAATTCGATTTATTGCATATAATAAATAAATAAATAAATAAATAGATAATGAATTTGATTTAAATTAGAAAATTATTTTAATTTATTTTACAATTGATTTTAAACTTTTAATGTATTTTTGAATTGTTCTATTTTTTTTGTTTTTTTTTTTTGTGATCATTTATTTAAATATTCTAGTTTTGTATTTTTCATATTAATTTTAATATATGTATGTATTATTATTTTTATTATTATTTTTATTATTATTTCTATTATTAAATATTTTATTATAAATATGTACTTATTATTATTATCTTTTTGTTTTGATTAGTTGATCGTAGGTTATCGTAAATGATTAAAAAATGTATTCTTGAATGAAAGATGCTTTTTTCCAAATTATTGTTTAAATTCCATTTTATCAGTAAATTAACTTTTGGTACTTTACAAAAATTATGTTTTATGCTGTTTCTGTTCTTTGATTGCAAATAATATTTTTATTTTATTATTTACTACATGTCGATATTTTGGTAGGAAAATATACTGAACTGTAGATAAAGTACAAAAGATGTTGATGTTACCTTAGTACTTTTACTTTGATAAAGCATATCCTACCAAAATAACTACTTAAGTGCCTAAAAACAGTTTTGAATGCAGTGAGTTGTTTTGTTAGTTGATGTATTCCAGATGTAGCTAAATATACCGCCATTTATATTAATCCATGTTAAATATTTTTTTATTGATTAAGAATAGTTGAATATGTAAATGACTTTACTTAAGGATTGCAATAAAATATGATAGTTTTGCAATTAAATCAACTTTGTAAAGTAATCATTGCACTATAGTTTACTATGCAGTTCATTAACACAAATAATTTCAATGAAATTCATAATCAATTTATATTGACTGATTAATATTATTATTACAAAAATTATGTTTATTTTTAAAATTCAATTTAATTAAAACATATACCATAAAGCTATATATATCACTTATTTTATTATTTTTTCAATTTACAAATAATATATTTTTATTTTGAAATCTTCAATTTAAACAATTAGACTTTTAAAAACATACCATGGAAATATTTCAAAAGATCTGCATTAGTTTCAGGATCTAATGGGGTTATTTCATATGGGAAACTAATTTCACCTTTATTATTATTAAATGACATTCTAATAAATTTTTTTTGATACAATTATTAATTAAAATTATTTTTTTTTTATTTATATTTACAAGAAAAAATTTATATACAATAAATAATTTATTTAATTTACACAAACAACTTTCTTATATGAGTTTAAAAATATAACTGAAATTTAAAATTAAAAGAGAGTTTCAAAGTTTTTTTTAAAAAATTTTTTTTTTTGTTTTGATGAAAAAATAAATCTTGTATTGTAACATATAAATCATAGTTGTACCTGGTTGTACATACATAATTATATTTCATTATTGTGTATGTAAATCTGTATACATATTATACCTATATTTATTGACAATCAACTGCGTTTTATGCGTTTTTTTGTTTTGTTATTTAAAAGCTTTTATTTTGTATAAAGATCAAAATTACAAAACTCTTGAATTCATTACAAATGAATATGTAATAATATGAAAGTAAAAACACTAAAGTAACTTTAAATACTATATTAGGGAGGAATTTGTGACTGATAACTATAGGAATGATAAATAAAAAGAAAAAATAAATTAAATGAAAAAAATGAAACTTTCAAATCGATTATTATTTATAGATATAAAATATTGCATATAAATTTTTGTAAATTTTTATATAAAACAATATTAATATTATCAAAAAACAGTATATAAATATTTGTTTTCGCAATTGTAAAGGACGTTGCATTTATGTATCATAGACGAGCAGAATTTAAATCACATTGTTAATTTTATTATTGAAAAACTATATAAACAATATGAGTACATGGTAATAGTTGGAGTGAATAAATGAATAAATTCACCATACTTTTAATGTAGGTACCGTGAATAGATTTCGTCTTTTATAACTTGTAATGTGAAGAAACGATCTGAAATTTCTCTCCTAGATTCCAAAGAGATTAAGTTAAGTAGATTTAGGCAACCTTTATATGGAGGTAGAATAAGAGGGTTAGTCAATGGCAGACTACGTAAAGGATACCTTAAGAATTTTTTCTGAATTGACTGAATTCTATCAATATAAATACTATAGTGTTGACCACACTTGACTAGCATTATTCAGCATTGGAACGAGCTAGTGAAATATACAATGATATACAATGTAATCTGGTGATTGTCGAATTCTCTAGCCGATCTCTTGAAAAAATCCAAAATAAAATTCGCTATATTAATAATTGAGGTTTGAGGTGCTTATTGAAAGGCAGTTTCTCATCAAACATCACCGCCCCAGGTCCTTAAAGTGGGGTGCTATTTTTTAATAACACTGTCGCTGAAAGTGTAGGTAGCAGCAACTGTTAAATTGCTAACTTTGCACAATTTCATGAAGGCATTCAAGTCATTTTGAAGCTAGTCACTGTGTCATTTGTTGTGACAACTTCTTTAAATATTTTTATGTCATCCGCATAAATAATAACGTTGATGTTTTTGTTTAACGAGAAGCTATATCATTGATGGAAATTATATCAAATATATAATATATTATAAATACATCCGTATCATTTCGGATCCGGATTATTATTCTCCTCACATCAACCTAATGCAGAGAGTCCAACGATCTATCTTAAAGTTTGCTTTGTACAAACTGAATCGATTTCATTCAGTAATTTCATATAATGTTAGATGTTAGCTTTTGGGCATTGAAACATTAGTAAATAGAGTTAATATTGCTTGTATTATGTTCGTATTTGACGTATTGTCAAGTTGTATTACTTTTCTAAAACTATTGGAGTGCTTTTATTTTATATGTCCCGCAAAGATACAATAAATATAATTAGAGCTCCATATTATCATACCAATTATGCTTGAAATGAGCCAATTACGAAATGTATCATTATAATGAAATGTAAAATTTAAATTTTGGTTGATTTTTATAAGTCGCAGATGTATTATTTATAATATCTTGAATTACTGATGACACTCAAATTAAATTGAGGTGAGCTATATGAATTGAAATATGATTCCATAGTTCGACTATGTACATACAAATTTTTCGATTATTTAAACTACGGAATTTCAAGCATCATTATTGTATCTTGTATATATGTATATATGTAGTGTATTTGGTTTTTTTTTCTATTAAATCTCAATGTCATGAGCATTTCTAAAAACAAATATCAACTGATAGTGGAAATTTCACAGGACTTATTTTTTACTTATCTGGACTTGAAATATTTTTCTATGAAAAATAATGTTTTATGACCATATGGGTATCAAAAGATTTAAGGAAATTTGAAACGAAGAATTATGATCTTAAAAAAGCTAATTTATATGATAATTTGAGTCTAAAATGGATTACTACGACTACAGTGACCTGGAACTTCTTTGAACTGATTGACATAATTATGTTGACTTAAAGAAAATGAGAAATATTTTAATGTGTGAAATTATTGAATAAATAATTAAAGTATAGATTTTAACTGATATGTAAATATGTGTATGGTGTGCCAATGGTAAAATATTTGTATACCATGCGATCATAATATGAACTGATGAACTGTGAGGTTTTAAAGCAAAAGAAAATATTTAATCGATGATGAGCTTGTTAATTTGACTATATATTAAAAATACCTAATATTTAATAATGTGTTTGCATTTATTGATAACTACCTATACACACATACATATTCTACAATATCTTTAGAATAAATGCATGTTTACAATAATTGACAATTAAAATTACATTATATTCCAAAAAAGCGCGATGTGTAGTTCATAATACTATTCGTTGTTATTATGTTTTGTTTAATATTTATTTACGTGTTATGAATTTTCGGAAGGAGAAAGTTTTACTGTGTTCAATCAAGTTAAACATTCATGCATAATAAATAAAAGTATCACTATTTGTATATGTAATATAATATAAGTATATTTAATGAACGAAAGATTTTATGTAATAACATTTTAAATAGACATTGGCCGTAACCGTAAACTATAAACCTGAAATAAATTCATAGATTTATAAAAAAAATAAAATTTAACTTTATTTTGTTTTCATAATAAATACAAGATATTCTTATAAGTAGGAAGAAAAATAAGTTTTTGACATAAATAATGTGAATGAAGTAGAATTTATTTTAGTAATTAATGTGCTAATTGATTATTGATTAATATACACTTAAAAATCATGATATGGGTGTAGTTTAAAACTGGTACTTTACAGTAAATTAACTCAATAAATAGAAATTTAATATTTTTAAGTAGTTTATACACATTTTTTTTTTTAAGTTTAGCCAAACATTTGGTTTTCAATGATATTTTTACACAGCTTGGATTAGTTGAAGATTGGGAAAATTAAAATTTCTCTATATGATCAATTTTATTAATATTTATCATCCTTAGCTCTTGTAGATTATATGAGGGTACATTTTTGCATTGTGGAAACACGTTCGTTGAAATTGGAGGGGTCCACAATCCACATTCGAGGAAATTTTACTACAAAAGAATTTCCATTGCCAATTGTGAGTCACTTAGAAGTTTCCACAGTGTAGGAGTGGACAATTTCTACCTCACTTATTACTCGGTGGAAATGAGAACATTAAATTTTTATTTCATAGTGTTTATAAAATGTGGAAATTGGTATAATATGAAAATTTTCAAGTGTACAAGAACGTCATACTAAGGTTGGCAGATAAAACGTACTTTGTCCAACAAATTTGTCTAGCTCTTGAACTTTGTCTAGGAAATTTAATGATGTTTATAGATGTATCGAGCAATATATGTAGATTATATTTTATCTCAGGTGGTATGTAAGATTTATAAATATTTTTAGCATATCATATAGAGCAAAATTATGTTTGCAGCGACTGGTCAAAGATGTGGCCATTCCTTATAATTTTCTTGTTTAGGTATGTGTCCAGTATATTCGAATATTCAAATGGGCGGTTCACTGAATACGATCCCCGAACAATAGAGTGCGATTAAATGGAGTAGTTTTGCGCGAGACTAAACCACTTTGACTTTTAGAGGTGTTGAATTCAACTCTATTTCTTTTTTCCCAGTTGAAAATAATGTCTAAGTCATGGCTGCTGATCATCATGTTATGTTTAGTATCAGGAGTTGAGAGTATAGAGTATGCTGCATGTAATTTGGGAAGAAAATTGAAGGACATTAATAAAGTGCTATGGTCTGAAAAGCTATATGGATATGATTGAAAGTTATCATTGATAATAATATTAGAGAGAGAATGGGGTAGGGGGAAAAAACTAATGGAACAAATCACAGATTGATTAAAGAAAAAATTTGAATTCCACAAAAATATATAATAAACAACTTAAAGAAAAATAAAAGTAAAGTTTCAAAAATATTAAAATGTCGGTGAAAGCTAAAAAGGAAACGAGCGGCAATATTTACCTAATATATATGAAAGGGTTTTTACAGTCAATGATCCATTGAACTAAAATTCTATAATAACATATTTTAAACAATTCCAGTGCAACATTAGGGAGCCTCTAAGTGATCATTTCTATACTGTGATATCCCCAGGCTGTCCAAAACTGGTTTTTGAAACTGATTAATTATAAGCTTAATAATTAATAACTTAACTTAATTAATAACTGAATAATTATAATTTTGAAACAGTTAAAATGTGGAAAGGGCTTTCATCCAATATGAGTCCCTTTCCGATAGAAATGCTTCATTTTACAATTTGCTTAATTTCGCTTCACTTACCTATCACCTTTCCTCTATCACCTTACCTCTATTTTCCCTCCTATCCCTCGTTCTTACCTAAATCTACAATAATTTTGTACAACGGAATTCTTTCCTAGTGTTTAGCGTTTAGGCAGTGTGCAAAAATAAACAAATATTATACTTTGTTGCAAATATTTTTTTATATGTTTTGTAAGGAAATTGAAAATAGAAATGTTGTTTTTTTTTTTTGAAAATGTTGTACACCACAAGAATGTAATTAACAAGCAGATTGTTAGATCTTAATTTGGAATAAACAACTTTTTCATTCCAAATTATGAGATCGATCGATGATTTACAACCAGCTAATACAATTACATTTTACACATAGTTATTTTTTTTGTTGCAAAAATTCGATACAAGTGTCTATGATCTCAAAATTGATGTAATGAAAGATTTTTTATTAAATGATATAAGAAATAATTGCAATACATACCATTATTATTGAGTTTAGTAAAATACTTGAATAATGGACATTTTCCGAGTTTATAAAATAAAGTTTTAATGGATAATGATTGCTTCCAGAATAATTGATTATAGGTTTCTTGCGAAAAATGGAAAACATTTGTTTTCCGTTATTGCGTCAGATTTATTTAATTTAAAAATGTTTCACCTCTAAAGGCTGTAGGATATACAATAAATTTATTATTATTTAGTTAAATAAAATATAATATATTTATTATTAAATAGATAGCCAGTATATAGAATGATTATATAGAATGAATTGGTTAATAGTTTTTACATAACATCAGATAATTTGTAAAGTAGTTGAAACATATTACAGTAGGACAAGGGCAATTGTAAATATAGGGCAGTGAGAAAGATAATCTAAATATATTCATTTGATGGTAATTGGAAAGCGGTTAGAGGTAATTGACTGGAATGACGGCAAAAACAAAATTTTTAAATCTATTTATATCTATTTTAAATCTATATCTAGCAAAGTATTTTTTTTTTATTTATTTTAACAGTTAATCCTACAGATAAATCTGCACTCCGGAATATGGGCCTTTATATATAGTTTAATTATTTGGTATTTGTATATTGTATTTTTTATTATTTTTTATTGGTCTTTAATTATTAAATTATTATGTGATATTTGAACCGATGTGATTGTATTGAAAATTACATTTTTAGTAATTTTCACTATTTGAAAAAATTTTCGGCTCTCACGGGGTAGGGTAACCTGTGCTCCTCGGTCGTTTCATTACTATAATCGAATGTTTTACCACTAGGCTATCGAAGCCAATCATTTAAAGTAATGAAACCATATATTCTAGTTTTCAGAAAAAATTATGCTTCAGCGTCTTTTAAGATTTACTTTAAGCACTTTACGTTAACTCCTTATGAGCGTAGACTGAAACTACTTCAAATGTCCCAATTGAAATTAAGGTGTAAAGTTGCTGATAAAAATATATTACGGAAAGAGTAAAAGGAAATATATCATCACATGCAATTTCAAATAAAATTGTAATTATAGATAACCCTCGTTTTTGAACAACCAATCATTTCACTCTATCTTTTTACAGAACTAACTATAAAATGTTTGAACCAATTCATAGGATGTTGATTATATGGGAAGAAAAAATATAAACACCATATAGGTTTTTAAAATCTCTAAACAGTTATTGAAGTAGCGGCTTTATCAAAATCACGAACTATATTCTATACAGGTAGATGATGTATTACTGATTTATATATTAGTTTTATTTAGTATTAGTCCATTCACATACATTAATATAATTCTAAGTGTTTTTTGTAACATGTTTGTAAATTGTTTGTGTTAAACTTTTAAAAATAACGTATTTAATGCACAAAGCACAAGAATTTAAAAAAAAAAACTAATAAAAAACTTGCTTTATTTATGTAGACCCCGTTATATACAAATAATATTTATTATTTAATAAGAAGTATAAAATAAAATTAATTAATAAGGAATTTGATTGTAGAACATCAAGAATGACATAAAAATGTTCAGTTTATATATCAAGGATATCAAGAATTTGTATTTGATTTCTCATTCTCGTAAAAATGTATATGTGCATTGTGCATAATTATAATCTTGTGTAAAAAAAAAATTCTAATTGATAAAATGTATCATGACGTATATATGTATTCATTTTGATAAGATTATAATATTTTTTACATTCAATAATAAATATTTTAGTATGTATAAATGTATAATACATATACATATAATTTTGTTATTTCTGAATATTGCATTGCAATTTGATTATTGCAACTTATTGCACTTTTTATTATGAAAGATCAGGAAATGATCAATTTTAAGGAAAGGAATATAAATAAGCACAATCAATTTGAGCAAAATTTTTTTTTGTAAAGTCAAACAATGTATAAAAGCTGCAACTGAATATGTTTAATTATCATATATGTATGTATATGAATTAAAAACAATGCATTAGAAAACTAAAAAATTTTTGATTTTATAAAAACTAATCTCACGTTGATTTCATTTCATAATTTTCATAAGGTCTATTACGTCTAAGACGATAAAAAGACTTAAAGCAAGTGTAGCTTTTGGACGATATGTCGATATTGTCAAGAACACTAAATTCAGATAATTCTGGTAAAGCAACATTAGTAAGTAGGTCATTTGGATACTAACTGGTCGGTAACTTATGTAGTAGTAAAATAAGAAAATTCAGATATACAGAGAAAATACTGCGAAAATCAACAAAAATTGCGTGTGCAAGTCTAGAGTCATCAAGAATCTGCCTGTACAATTCTAGATTCATCAAGAGTAACAAGAAGTTGTGGCAACACCTGACAATTTACAAAAAAATGAAGCGAAAAGAGTAGAATCAAAAAAAAGTTATTTAAAATAAGAAATTCAGCAACCAATCTTTTTATAATTCATAATTTCTTAAAAATTTTAAGTCATCAATAATAATTTTTTTTAAATTGATTAAAATAAAACTTGTAGTACTTAGTGTAATCTTTTTTTGTCCTGAATAAATTTTCTTTAAATGTTTTTTAAAAAACAAATCTTTAAACTTTTTATCATATTTATTTATTGTTATCTATATATTATGCATTGATGTATTGCACATTCTATCTATGCACATAACTATCAAATTTTTAAAATTAACCGTCGTCAAAGCATTTTTTAATACATCATCTTCCATATTGAGAGTATTCGAGAATCGTAAATAGATTTAAATTTACCGTTTAGTGCTGCCATTGTTAAATATTATTTTAATGTATAAATTTGAAAACGTCAAAAATCTACATAATTTTTTTTTTCTGGGAAAAGTAAAAAATTCGTAATTTTAATTATTATTTACTTCTGCTACTTTAAGGAATTTTCTATTTATTTTTAAAAATTTTAAAATTTTCTTTTTCGACGCATTGAAAATATTTTTAGTAAAATGAATTCTGTAAGTAGAAAATAACAAACAAAAAACAAATTAGAAAGTGTTCACAAAGAAATCGTGGGAAATTTCCTGTTTGTTTTTTTTTTCTGTCAATAGTGAAAATTCATACTTATTTTAAAATTTTTCTTTTAGCAAATGTCTAATGTTGAAAATTTATCACCACAAACTATAAAAAATGTTATTAAAGAAATGCATGAGTTAATGAATAATGAGCCTCTGGAAGGTATAAAAATTCATATGAATGATAGTGATGTGACCGATATTCAAGCTATTATTGAAGGACCTGGTAAGTATTTATTGATTTAATAATACATTTGTTTTTTTTTTTTATTAAAATGTGATTGTATTTGATAGTACATTTTTACAGCTATTTATGTATAAAAGTAAAAATAGCAAGCTTTACTATATTTTGAAAATATTTAAATTAAAATTTTTAGCTGGAACACCATACAATGGAGGCGCATTTCGTATTAAACTTGCCCTGGGTAAAGATTTTCCACAAACACCACCAAAAGCATTTTTTTTAACAAAAATATTTCACCCTAATGTATCATCCAATGGTGAAATTTGTGTTAATACACTGAAAAAAGATTGGAAACCTGATTTGGGTATTCGGCACATTTTATTAACAATTAAATGTTTATTGATTGTACCAAATGCTGAATCAGCTTTAAATGAAGAAGCTGGAAAAATGTTACTTGAACGTTATGATGATTATTCATCAAGAGCAAAAATGATGACTGAAATTCATGCTCAGGTAATTAAAATTAAATTTTTCTTATACTCAAGATTTAATAAGTGATAATTTATTAATTTTAGCCTGCTAAAAGTAATGATTCAAATGACGATGGACCTTTATCTAAAAAACATGCAGTCGATAAAAAATTACAAGATAAGAAAAAAGAAAAATTAATAAAAGAAAAGAAAAGAATTCTGAAAAGATTATGAGAAACTTAAAAAATATTAATAATTAAAAAAATTAATATAAATAAGAGAAAATATTCTTAAATTTTTTTTTCCAGGTATATATTAAGATATTAAATTAAAATGTAATAGTAATATAAAAAAAATTTCTAAATTAAGAAACAAAAAAAAAAAAAAATAATTCTTTTAAACAAAATTTTTATTAAAAAAAAAAAAATATTTTCATACATACATACATATAAAATATAAATATTTCTTTTCAGAATTTCGTTATGAATTTTTTATTTGATTGTTTTAAAGTGTGTCGTGTATTTTGCAAAAATCAAAACAAAAATGATTGTAAAACGCATTAATAATAAATAATTGTTTCAATTACTTAAATAGCAAAAATTTTTGCCTTTCAAATCCATGAATGACTTCTTAAATAAACTAAATTAAATAATTATAAATTAAAAAAATTGATAATATTTCAAAATTGAAGATAAATGATTTGTATTCCAAATTAGTTGTAATGTGTTTTGTATTTTTTTATTTTATTATTTTTTTTTTATTTATCTTTTATTTTGAATGATATCATTTTTATACATTGTAGATCATAATGAAATTATATTTATTTGCATTTTATTTTTGTTTGTTTTTTATTGAAAATATGTATTGAATTTAGTTAACATCTCATTATTTAAAAAAAGATTAAATTAAAAAAAAATATATTTTAAAAGACAAAATTAAAAGGAATCTAATAGTATTGATATATAACTGTTATTTATTAAATGATTAGAGTAAATTACCTACAATAAATTGTCATAAAAAATCTTTTCAATTAAATTAAATTACTTAACAAATATATGTATTGTAAACTAAATATAAAAATATTTGCTCTTGTTGCTATAAATAATAAATATACTAATTAGATTTCTGCAATAAAAAATGTGTATCATAAAGTTGTTCTGGGTGTTATATTATAATTTCTGTTTTGTTATTTTTATAAAGTAAAATATGAGAAGTATATTTTTTTTAACGTTATTTAAAAAAAAAAAATCACAATTTATTAAATATGACAAAAAATAAAACGAAATGAATAAAGTATATAAAAATAAATTACTAAAAATGTACAAATCTAATTTTAATTTTAGAAAGAATTAAAATTTAAGAAAGAAAGAAAATTGATGCAATATATAAAACGGAATAAACATTAAACTCTTCAATTTCAGATAATTAAAAACAAACCTATTTTTAGTTAATCATAAAAATATTTCGTTTAAATTTTTAGGATAAAATTAAAAATTAATCCTCACAAAATTTTATTTTAGTTTTTCAAATAAGGCAAAGAAAAAGTTCAGTTTTGACATAATTTTTGTTGGATTTTATAAGTTTTTTTTTCTTAAATTAAAAGAAAGAATGTAAAAAAATTATTTTTAATCTATTATTAGCAAATAATAATAATAGTATTGAAATTTAATTTAAAAGTAATTCAAATAGTATTTGATTAATATCATTTAAATTTTTTATTATATTTTCTCAAAATTTAATGAATAAATTTGCGATACCAAAAAAAAATTAATTCAAAAGGCACAATACATTGGAATTTCTTAAAAATACTTAAAACCCACTATTAGAAAAAAACAAAACAATTTAGTTCTTATATTAGATTGGTTTTAAAAGATGGTTATTAAAAAAAAAAAATTAATATTTATGTGATAAGTAAAAAACAAAAGCAAACAAAATAATAATTAAAATAACTATTTTAGCTTTTCCCACAGAAGAAAACCAAATTTCATTTCACGATGTTTTTGATCACAAAACAATAAAAAGAAAATTCATTTAATTTAAATTGCCACATGAATAATTTTATTAAATAACTTTAAAATATATTTTAGATTTTAGTATTAAATAGTTAAAAAGAAAATTTGAGAAGAACGATAAAACTAAAAAAAAAAATTAAAGAAATTTTTAAATCAAATTATAATATTATTTTTAAGAAAAGTCCCATAGAAAAAAATCGAAAATATCGTTTCATATTTGAATAAAATAATACAAAGAAATATGTTAGTGGTTTTATTTTAATATTGCAAAATTTTCATTTAGTGTGGATTACAATTTTAGAACATGTTAGAAAACAAAATTATTAAAAATATTCGCAAGCAGATAAACAACAAATCATCTAATAATTCAAGTTTAATTTTTTATACAGTTTGTCTTACACTTTATTATAAAATGTTGGTAAAAAATAGAAGGGTTTAGTTAAGAACCAATATAATTTAAATAAAATTATTTACTATAATAATTATTTGATCAACTCTAAGTAACTTTAGAATTAGCATTTTATTTGCTGATTTAAGTTTATCAGGTGGCGTTCTTCCATACTTCTATTTGATTATTTCAAAATAATTCAAATCGTATGAATTCAAAAAAAAAAACAACGCTAAATCAAATTATTGTTTAATAGATATTATAGAAACAAGTATTTTGTTCTATTTAACTCAAGTCTCGTTCTGATCGAAAAATTTCCAAATTAACAAAAATTCAACTAAAGACTTATATAGAATATATTTCACTATTATAATATTAAAGTTTCATTTTATTATACTTCTTAGATCATTCAGGATAAAACAAAATAATTTATTTTTAGGATAATAGTAAAAGGAATTGCCGCAAAGACGTATTTCGAAGCCTATGTACTCTGAATCATCTTAACTGAATGGCATTCAAGATGATGTGTATTTATCGATTGCCACAAAAGCCGCGGATCTACAAATTCATGTGGTTTCTTACAATATGCACTGGTCGTATCTACATCACTACATCTGAAGAAGATATCTAAACTATAAACTATAGGCTCGGTAAACTATTTCAATAGTTTGTATTTACTTTAAAATTGATACAGTTCGTAAAATTATATCAGCAGATGCTATCGCCGCTTATCTTAAAAATTCGTATGCCACAAACTTTTTTTAAATGTATACATACAATATGACAAATGAGAAAAATTTTTATTATGTTGCAAATTTCAATTTTCAGAAAGTATGTTGCTTCCATTTCTGGATTTGAATAAAATTTAGTTTAGTTTTGGTCTTAATCATATTCTTAATCGTAATCTTAATCGTAATAGATTTGAATACGCTCTTTTTATGGCATACTTATATGGTTTGAAAATCTCAAACAAATTCTTTTAACAAAGAAAATAAAAATGTTGTAAACTCAACTTAAAAAATCTTCACCCAATCAAAATATCATAAATATTTAAACTTAACGAAATGTTTAAAAAAAAATTATAATGAACTGTAGCTACACTACAGAAAATAAAACTAAATCGATTTTTAATCATCGATTATTGACTGATTTTTTTATGTAGTTGTAGATTTGTAGTTCATCATGTATCGTATTTGAAGGACTGAGGTCATTGAGGTTAATATGCTGCAGTAATGCACTGTGGTATACATTTTCCAAGATTTTATTTTTAAATTTAAAAATTATAATATTTTATGATTTGATTATTAATTTAAATTTTATATTATTTTTTAAATATTTTAAATAAAATTATTATAATTAAATGTTTAAAGTGAATCTTTTTTAAATGAATATTGTTTAAGATTGGTTGAATTTTTTTTAAATTTTTGTTCCCGTTACTTTTTAAAAATAAATGTTTGTAGAATGTTAGAGTTGTGTATGAATTTTTAACAGATGAGAAAAAAAAATTTCTTTTTGATTCAAATAATGTAAATTTAAATTGTTTCCCATAATTAATTTTTGAATAAAAACTATTAATAGTTTAACTATTAATATGGCGGTAGTATAAATTATTTGAATATTGAGTTAAGCAGTAGTTATTTTCTTATTTATGTTTATTATCATATGTAGTATGTATGTATATGCATATGTTTAATGATTGGAACCAGATTGGAACATTTGAAGAAAGTTTAAAAGTAAATACAATTTGCAGACATTATTTTATCTATTGAGTATTGATATTCATTATATAGTCTTAAGTATTTCTTAAAATAATTAATGTAACAAAAATTTTTACATGGCTTGTTACTTTAACGGTATTTTTAACTTTATTTTTTTATTATTTGTAAAATTATACATTCAACATTCAAGTATTCATTTAATGTACCTATATTGGTGTGTAGTAATAATTTAATTAGTGGGTATTTAATTAGATATAATATGTACGTGTATATATGTATATTTTAATTGTATTTCATCAAATTTGACACACAAAAAACTGTTGATAATTATTTATTTAACTACATTTGGGTTTTTTGTTACATACATTTTTTTGTTAATTTTAATTCATTTCAATGTTTTTAATATTCCCTTTATATACACTGACAATAACCAAAATAGAAAAATGAACTTAAGTAGCCTAATCGTTTGATATTTTTTTGTAAGATTAAAAAAAAAACAACAAATTTAATTTTAAAAATAAACATTATCCTATTTAAAACTTAATTTATCCTAAACTACAAAAGTAACACTACTTTCTTCGTTATTCTCGCGTTCTTCTTTATAAAAAAACTATACTCATCTACAATATTTAATGGAGCTTCCTCCAACCTCCAGAAATCTTCCATCAATATATCATTTGTCTCTGTTCGGAATGAACATGCACATCTAATATCGATATTAATAATATCAATATTCTAATATATTCTCTATATTATAATAATATCAAATTGTATTTTAAATTTGCCTCTTTCTTTATTTCTATTTAATAATTAATTTGGCTTGACAATGTTTTTTTGACTGCTCTGATGAACAACACGGCCGTGCTGGCTCGTGATATTATGCTTTTGTATCAATACTATGCTTAAATTGCAATAATATTTATTAATACCATGCTGGGGTGACACACATGTAGCGATATCATGATATCAACAATATCACAATATCAATATTACATGTTTATAACAAGTTTAATTTTTTGCAATTTTTTTTTTGCTATTTGTGAAAAGAAACAATTTTGGAATTTTTTCGACAATAATTTGGTTTTATCTGAATTTGAAATAAAAATTTCTGAATTTAAAAAATAAAATACCTGAATTTATTTCGTAAAAATCCGAATTAAAATTATCTGAATTTGTTTAGCAAAATTCTATATTTAAAAAAAAAAAACCTGAATTTATTTAGAAAATATCCTGAATATATTAAGTAAAAACCTCAATTTGACTCGCAAATGCTATATACACAATATAAAAGAAATATTAACCCTATTATCCTTATATTCTAGCATTGCATACTATTGACTCTTCTATCATGTTCCTTCAATTTCAATGACACTTTCTTCCCCTATCAATGACACTTTCTCTCTTCCTTTTCTGTTAAAACTATAATTTTGACTATTTTTCGCGCATGATCATTTACCTAGGTGACCAACAGACCAATTAGGTCCTGAGTCTTACTCATCAGTATTCTCCATTTTTTGTCAGCCAAGGGCGGCTTTAGACTTTTATAATTCTAAAAACAAACTTACTATAATTCAAGCCCTGCGTAGTTCAAATGTGAAATTAATAACCTAAGAAAAAAGAGAATCAAGTAAATAAAATCTAATGTTCGTTCGGTTACAATAAGTTTAAGGTCTTCGTCGATCAATCCAAACTGCTAGTTAAACAAAATTATAATTATTTATTTACATAATTTTTCTTTTACACACAAACATTAGGTTTCAAACTATGTATACCTTTATACACGAATCGGAAACACAGCTTGTACTAATTGAGGATTGGAAAAAGAAAAATGTCGCTTTGATCGTAGTGACATTTTGAATAGATTTATTACTAGATATGTAGATTGTACTTAGGTATATTTTTGCGTTGGGGAAACACGTTTGTTGAAATATGATTCCACATTCGATAAAATTTGACTACATATGAATTTCTATAGTCAGTTTCAAGTCACCTAACAAGTTGCACTTTGTAGGAGTTGGCACTTTAAGCTTATCTCTTCTTCCTCAGCGGAAATGTTTAACGGGTGGCATTAGGGTTTTTGTTTCGTTTGAAAAAGTGTGTAAACCTTCGAGATATCTACAAAATAGAGAAAGTTTAAGTAGGCCCGACATTTGGAATAAAATAATTCTTTCTTTTTTATATTTTTTACTAAAACTGTGCCGTATGCGTTTACCCTCCGTCGGCAAAAACATGGTTCCAATAAACGAGAAATGAGGGTTTGGGAACGGCAGCCCCGATTTAAGAAACAAGAAGACCTTGAAATTTTTCTTCTTTTTTTTTATCATCAGTAATATAGCCCTTAAATGTGATGAACACAATAGGTCCAGGGTCCAAGGTATTGGTGCCGAAACTTTATATCACGTGTTTAAATTGTATTTTTCTGGAAAAAGGTTATAAATAACTATTATGAATAATTTTAAAAAAAGTTTCGGATAGGTCCGCGGTTCATAAATCGGGACCAAAGACCTTGAACAAAAAAATTGTCCAAAAATCAAAATGTCAAGAATGTTCATTACGTATCAAGATAAGTATTTTTTAGGTTTTTTTTTGTTCAAGGTCTTTGGTACCGCTATATGAAATTTTTATTCTGGATATTTATCATATCATATTTATATATTTATCATATCAGTATCCATCCAGTCAAGTGAAAAACAGGCAAATGACACGCATATGTATTTTTTTTAAATATGAGATTTTGTTCATATGTTATTTTGTATTGTGTAATTTTGTCCTATGTAATTTTGTCTTATGTAATTTTGTCATGTAACGGATTTATAGATATATAGCATGTCCTGGGGAGAAAAGGACTATTTGTGACTCAAAAACACAAACATCTCGTGTATTTTGGACAATGTCAAAGAAATTACTATTTCATATCATTTTCTTGTGTACCTAGGTGTTCTTCAACTCTATTTACTTTTTCCCCAGCCGAAAATAATGGTTTACTCATGGTTGAGCGTGCTGACTATCATGTTACGTTTAGTATGAGTAGCTGGTATTGTAGCATTTTTTTTTTTCTTTATTAACAAAAAATAATGTTTACATTATATACATTTGTATAACAAAATTTTATCCATTGAATTATTCATTATTGGAAAAAATATTAATATATAGAAAGATTCAGACCTTAGCCTAAGCTGTATGGTCGTATAGTTAGTTACATTTTAAGAGTTATCAACAAAAAATAAAAAAAAATAAAAAAATTAAGTTTTAATTTTAAATAATAAAAAGTAGATTTTCCTAAATATTCAATAATACTAAATTTATTAATAATAAATTTAATAACAACCAGCATTTCAAAATTCCTTCCTTATTACATTATTTAGTCTATTTTAATTTTTAAAGTTTTAAAGTTTGTGTTCCCTATTAGTTTTTAGTTTTTTTCTTTCCTTTCACACTTTATTTATAATATTTATTCTTTATTTTTTATTTTTATTTTTATACCGCAAGTAAGTTTTCGATTTTCCTTATAAATAAACTGTATGCATTTATATTTTTTAGGTCGTTCGGTAGAGTGTTAAAAATGCTGACACTGTTGTATACGCAGTTTGCTTTTTGTATATCTGATCTCAACAATGAAAGATAAAAATTTGAGCGATTCCTAGTGTTATGGCTATGTATGTCTATATTCCGATTGAGTAAAAATGTGGGTTTAATCATATTGTTTATAATTTTGTATGCAAGATAGTACATTTCCCGTTTACATATGTTATTCAAACTTATGTATCGTTCACTATATAATAATTCCGTAGGATATCTTGGTGAAAAGAAATTAATAATTTTATTAGCTTTTTTATGTATGACATCCAACTGTTTTAGGTATGTTTGTGGAGCGTTACTCCAAATTGGATTTAGGTATATAATATTAGAGGATATGTATGAAGAGTATATTGTATAAAGGGTATTGGTATTAATATATTTCCGTAGCCTTCTTAAACTGAAAATGTAAGGAGTGATTTTTTTAATTACATAATCATTCTATTTTCAATAATTAATCCTAGGTAATTGAAAGTTTTTACTATTTCTATGGTTTCATTTCTGTGTGTTATATTTACGAAATTATAGTGTTTATTACTGAAAAGTAATATTTTTGTTTTCCTAACATTTAATGTTAATCTCATCCTATTTTTTTGTAACCATTCATCAATTAAATTTAAGTAATTTACGATCGAGTTTTTGAGATCTTCCTCGGTATTGCAGGAGTACTTAATAACAGTTGTTATTAATAATAAAGTTGGATGATTCCATTAAGATTAGCAAGGTGATGTCATCGATATAAATTTTAAAAATATCAGGCCCCAAGATGGATCCCTGTGGTACCCCTTGTGTTATAGTTTCTAAACTACTATACACGTTGTTGCAATGAACCTGTTGTTTTCTATTGGTAAGGTAAGATTTAAAAAATTTTAGTTGATTTTTATTGAACTTTAATAGCGGTAATTTAAACAGAAGTACATCATGATCAATAGAGTTAAATGCCTTTTGTAAGTCGATAAATAAACATCCAGTATATTGTTGTTTATCAATGCTTTTAGAGATAAAATCAGTAAGGGCTAGACAGGCAACCGTCGTTTTTGATCTTTCTTCAAAACCATGTTGTTCTTTATTTAAGACACCATTGTTTTTAATAAAATCTATAAGTCTGTTTTTCACAACTTTTTCAAAGATTTTTGAAAAAAAGTTTAGTACAGAAATAGGTCTATAATTAGACAAATCTGTTGTATCACCTCCTTTATGTATTGGAATAACCTTAGCCACTTTAAGTGATGTTGGAAAAAACTGAATTTTCCATAGAAGTATTTATTAATTTTACCAGGGTTGGTATCAATTGACTATTGAATTTTTGTATTAATTTTGCTGAAATACTATCATATCCTGTAGCAGCTCCTGGTTTCGAAGTAAATCAAAGGATGCTACTAGAATGCTATCATCTGCAAAACTAAGAATAGGATTGAAAGTTGATTTATAAAAATAGAACCCAGGCCTAAAGCTTGGCAGTTGGATAAGAGAGCGCTATGCCGGAACCGATTAAAAGGCTTTTGAAAAATTTAGAACTACAGCAGTAGATTCACCAGAGTTGTTTATATACAAATGTTGAGCTTCTTGCTAAAACCAAGTCATTAAACTGCTATTGGAGCGTTGTGATCTAAAACCATATTGTTTGTCTCTAATGATACTTACAAAATACATCTAATCACATAAAAACCCCACAGCTCCAAAGCTTTTGAAAATTTAATTATTGTTTTGCTTATACTAATTTTTTTTTGCATAAAGTCTTGTAGAGTCTTAGTATTTTCTAAACAAAAAAAAAGTATAAAAGGAAGAAGCGTAAAAAATTGAAAGTCGAACTATTTTAACCCTAACCTACACAATCACTAATTGTACATCTGAACAACAATAAGGTTGTTTCAAATTAATTTGAAAAATATACTTTTTATAAATTAAGCAATTAAAAAAAAGAAACATAGGTCAGATCAGAATCAGTATTAGTCAGATTAACATTCAAATAAATATCCCTCATTGAAAAAGTTTAATTTTTCTACTTTATTCAAATCGGTTTTTAGTAATCCCATGACATAGTATTTTATATGCATATATATATATATATATATATATATATATACATACATATATGCCATTAACTTCATATATTATACTTTTCTCCTAATGTGCCCAATTTCGGATTTTTACTTGACGTTACTTAGTTGTGTAGCTTGCATTTTTTAAAAATATTTTGGGGTTTTTTCTAAAGTTGCTGTATTGGTCCATTTGCTTTTTTTTGTTCAAACTAGATTGACCTGTTTTCCGTTTTTCGACTTTCATTTTTTAATACTTATATATCACTTTTTTTTTATATCTTTTGTATATCAAATTTTTGTATTCGTGCCTTTAATTTCAATTTTTAAAGTTTTTAAAAGTGGAAAGTCTAAATTATGTAAATTGTCCTAAAAATCATTAACCCCATCAAGTGTTTTTTTTTTTACAGATTTGCATCTAAAAAAAAATTTATTGTTTTTGTTATTGTTATGTATTTAAAATATTGAAAGCTTTTAAATCTGCAAAAACCAATTTTTTTGTTTTTATGCTTTCGGCATTCTCAAAGTTTTGAAATTGCATTTTTAATATGTTTTTTATTTTTTTTTTATTTTACGAATGGTAAGCTCTTATTCAAGCTTTATTTATTACAAACATAATTTAATATCCTTCAGCTCAGCTGATTTTAAATGTACCGTTATACTTTTTTTTATATATATTATATTTTCATATTTTGTTTTACATTGTTTTCATTGATGATGATGACGATGAAGGTGACGATAATATTTATGTACATAAATATATATATTATATACATTTTATTTTTTGGTCAAATGGACCAATGCAATGTAAAAATAAATTTCAGTTTCCATTAAGTATTCATAAAGAATAGACACATTTTTTGATGTTTTTATATTCTTCATTATTATCCTTTTTATGTAGGGAAAGTTGTTTTGTATTTACTTTATAATATTATTATATACAGTTCAGTTTCTATTTAAGATTTTATTTTATATCGGAAATAGTCATATATAAATGTACCGCCAATAAATTTGTGCCAAAATATATGTATATATATTATATTTAAAAAGAAAAAAAATTATTTTGTTGTTGTTATTGTGGTTATAACCAAAATTGAAATGATATTTTATGTGGTTTTATGAATCTGTGGATAATTAGGTTATTTCCCACAATTTTAAAGTAAGTGTTTTGAAAGTTATTTGTAAATGGCTTGGAAGATGCAAATTTAGTGCAAGCATCATTTGATTGTTAATTTAAAATAAATTTTTGAAATTTAATTATATATAGATAGAATAGAATTCTATATTATATAGATAGAATGATAATGATAATAGATAATAGTTAAAAAGTTAAGCATTATAAATTAAAAAAAAAAAAAAACAATTTTTATAATTTTTTTCTTCAATAAAGGATAATTAAAAACAAATAAAAAAGGAATTTATAACTTTGTAATAACAGAAAAATATACTTAATAATAAAGGTAAGTTGTATATTTAGATATTTTTTTATTATAATTTAAATTGAATTAACAAGTGGTGTTCTAACAAGTTGTTCACTACACTATAACTAGAATAGTGTTTACGCTACCTCAACAACTACTTATAACTATACATCTGAGACATAATCAAGTTGTTTTAAATTTATTTGTAAAATATACTTTATATGAATTAAATCTCATCGTTTTTTTTATTCCCTTGTTAAAAATTGGGAACGAAATACTAATAACTAACTCAGAAAAAGTGTGGCTTTAGCTGAAAATTTTCTAAAACAATATAAAAAATCATAAGGATATTGCAACGGAAACTACAGTAAACTATTTTATAACCGAGGTAGATAAGTAAAGATAAATAAAGTAATACATATTTATAAGAAATCTGGTGATAAAAAAGACATGAACAACTTTAGGCCAGTTTTGGATAAATAATTGAAACTAATGTTTGAAACCAATTTTCCCAATATCTTAAAGATAGCAAATTAATTTGCAACCTACAATATGGTTTCACTAATCTAATACAATGGCTGCATTATTTGATGTAGCAAGTCATATCTAGAGCAAAATCGTATTTTTAAATAGGGCATTAATTAAATAAGGTATATCTTGTTTTTTGACTTAAGTAGAGTATTTGACTCTGTAGATAGGAAAATTCGGCTAGGAATTCTGTTTGAATGTGGGGTTTCTTCAATTGAGTACGATTGGTTCAAAAACTATCTTAGTGGTAGAAAATAATATTCAGAATGATGCGAATCGATTAGAAGTACAACAAGCAATATTGAATATGGTGTTAAACAAGGTAGTTCTTTGGGACCGGTACTATTTAGATTTTACATAAAAAGTTTTTCTAAGATTAGACTAAGCAGAAAAGCTTTTTTGTATGCAAATGACTTAATTTTGGTTCAAAGTGAAGATAATTTAGTAAAACTTGAACATATAATCTAACCTGGAACCTTTCGATTAAAAGATAAGCGCTCTACCTACTGCGCTATCCAGCGTGTAAAATTAAAGATAATCTGCAAGTATTACAAAGGATGCATACGTATACATAACATACAAAAAAACCGCATTAAAGCAAACACAACAATTATCAAGAATAGTGATGTACATCAACACAAGAACGGCAACTCATATGCGCTTCTCTGCTCGTGTAAATCCTAATGGCTTCGTACCTGTCATGAATATTGCCATCAGTTCGCAAAATATGTTGCCAGATGACATACAAAATCTGAATATAATTAAATTTAAAAGCATCACAAAAAGAAATATGATTGATAAATATAGGGCTGAATTTCATATCTAAATCTTTTTAAATCTCTTTTTATTTTTTTTTAAATTTCTGTTATGTTTATTCATTTTTTTGTTACGTTTTTCTAATTTAAAAATACTCAATATAATGAACTTAATATTTTATTTTTTACCTTTTTTAACTAGTTTTTAAAAGTATTACTTTTTTTCTATATTGAATAAATGTTTGCTCTGATATATATAATATATATTTTTTTATATTTCTTAAGTTAGTGGTAATCTACACGATACGAGCTTTTTAGCTCTTTTTAAGATAAAGTGAAATAAATAAAATAAATAAATAATATTGAGGAATTTCCAAAAGACGAATTTACATTGAAAGAAATACAAAATATTTGCCCTAAGTTGAATTTCAGCAAAGCCCCTGTTGCAAACTGTACATCAATAACACCGACCTAAAAATGCACCCAAAAATGGCTCTGAGCCCGCTTTTAACTACTTTCAACTTATGTCTTAAATTATGTTATTTTCCAAAAATCTGGAAAGATGCTACTATTATATGCATTCCAAAAATCAACAAACCTATAAATGAGATAAGTAGTTACCGCTCAATTAACCTACTAAGTTGGATTGGAAATGTCTTTGAAAAGGGACTCGAACTTAGGGTGCAAAACTTTGTCAAAAACAATCAAGTTTTACCTAATGAACAATTCGGTTTTCGACCTGAACACTCTATCACACACCTGATCACCAACTAGTACGAATAACGAAATATATCAGAGAAAAATTTGAAGAAAAGAAGTCTGTTGGTATTTTAATTTGTGATATAGAAAAAAGCATTCGACTTTGTGTGGCACAACGGTTTGATCTACAAACTACATTGTATGCAGTTTCTTCTATACTTAGTCAAAATAATTTTACAAAATAGAATTTTCTGTGTCAAAATCAACAACAACAACTCTCTTCAAAACTCTAGTTGCCAGCAGACGTAACCCAAGGATTGATTTTAAGTCCTATCCTGTACAATCTTTTTAAATCAGACATTATCATCCCAGATTTATGTCACATTGGTTTGTTTGCCAATGATAACAGCACATGTTTAGTACTGATGCAAGTCCTGCAGTTGGTATGCAAAATTTGGAAAGCAGGTTCAATACTTTTCACCAATACTATTACAAATTATTTTTTTCTCTTATTTTCTTTATTATTTACAATCTGCATTTTCATTTCTATACAATGAGAAAATATTTATTATGAAAATATGCCTTGAAGTAGCCTATCCAGTGATAAGCTAAACTTATTTACAAAATCTAATCTCTAGTTTATTTTACAGTTAATTTAAGTAGTTAATTTTTAATTTTATATTAAGTCGCTTGGCATTCTTCTTTTTAGTCTTCTTGTGTTTCGTGTAACAAATAGCAGTCGATCTAGGTTGTTTGGATGATATTTCACTTTCCTTTTGTAGTTATTTATAATTTTTTTTATTTCGGCTTGCACTAAAGAAAGTCTTTTGTAATTAAGTTATTTGTAGCGTACGATTTTCCGCAAAAATATGTTCTGGAATCTGGAGTAGAAAATTAATTTACAAATGCAAAATTAAAATCAACCCTTCTAAAACTATTTCTTCTCAAGTAAAAGAAAATCATGTAACTTGCCAAGCAGAAGGACAACTTTAATCTAAATGGTATTATTATTAAATGGAGTGACAGGATTAAATATCTAAGAATTATACTAGATCCTAAACTTACTTTCGGATTTCTCATTGAAAAAAAATTACAAATTACAAAACAAGGTTCTAAAAATGATCTTAAATCTTCCATGGTATCACAGCATGGAGGATATACATTTGAAATCAAAAAGTCTGCTGACAGCTGATAAAATTACAAATAAGCAAACAAAATTTAGCAATGAGTGCGAATACTCAAATAATTGCTTAATTCGGAAGCTGGTTAATTATTGACCATTGGCAGGCTGTGTTCTTGTCTAGTTTTACTTTTTTACCGTTCGCTTTCTAAGTTATAATTTCTCAAGTTTTTTTGTTTTAGTTCTAAGTTTTTTTTTAAAAATAAAAATAA
This sequence comes from Argyra leucocephala, assembly GCA_963942445.1. Lineage (NCBI taxonomy): Eukaryota > Metazoa > Arthropoda > Insecta > Diptera > Dolichopodidae > Argyra > Argyra leucocephala. Next base: position 55,953,907 of record OZ012678.1, on the reverse strand, counting down.
TAAAAAAGGTTTTTTTCTTTAATTTTCCTTTTGTCCAAGTTAATGTTCTTTGTGCTTACTTACCTAAGCGGGAAATGTAATAATATGTAAAAAAAAAAATACAAATTGTAGTTGATAAGATTATTATTAATCTAAGCTCTAAATTAATATAAGTCGTTAATGTCAGTATATGAAAGCTATATTTTGGAATGAATAAAAATTAAATTAAATTAAATCTAACAAGTTGTTCACATTACAACTAGACTAGTGTTTTCACTACCTCCACAATCACTAATTGTACATCTGAACAATAATCAAGTTGTTTTAAATTTATTAGAAAAATATACTTTTTATAAATTGAATCCCATCGTTGTTTTTTTTATAAAATATACCAATTTATTTAGAGTAATAAATCAGTCATGAGACAACCTTCAGAGTTATTTTGAAAACAGATTTCAAAAAGTACACCTTTAAGGCTCTAATATGTAGGTATTCTAAAATTATACAAATACATATTTTATTTTTATTTTCATAATTATTTATAGAAACTTCATTGTCCATTCTCATTTCAAGCCCTCTATTTATATACGGTACTTAAATAGAAAAACCTAAAAGTAAAAAAAAAAAAAAATTGAAACACGCCAAAATTGATACTATGGTTAATTAATAAGGTATGACAGCTGTGATTTTCAAGGTTTCCATTTTCTTGTGTATCATTATTCTATTTTGAAATTATTTTGTAATTCTTAAAGTTTCTACAAATTGTCTTACTTGAAAAATAATGTAATTAATGTACATATTTAGGATACAAGATAAGTAAATTTATTCCAGAGAAATAAGTTTTAATTTTCAGCCAAAAAAATAAATGAGCCGGGCTTGAATACCTATTGGATGAAAGTCCGACTTGTATACGGAATTAGCATGCAAGCAAGATCAAGTATGCAAGTATTTTTTTTTTGATTTCTGGTGCACGATAAGTTCGAATATTTATTTGTTAAAAAACTAGTTTTACAAAAAAATTAGATATTTTATGAACAAATTGTCAATGAAATATTTTTTTTTTTATGCTGTTGACAGTAACTTAGGTAAGATCACATATTGTATACTCTACAATATTTCTAGTATTTAATTATCAAATTACTGGCCTATCAACCCATTAAATGTGGAAAACTACTGCTATTGTCTAGCCTTCTTAAATAGAATAGCTCTATTTTATTTAATTTGCCACCAGATTATCACTCTCTGAAATTTCAAGTATAATTTAATCATTTTGCGTGTATGTATTCTTTCGGTTGACTTTCGGTTTGACTTCGGATTAGTCTTCGGAATACTCTTAACTAGGAATTTAAAATATATATGAGAAGCTGAAAAATTTTCGGTCAAATATCAGTGAACTTATCATGACTAAATAAAAAGTACATATTTATATTTGAAAAATGTTAATTACTGTCAGATTAATGCATATATCTTGTTCACACTACGCTCTATAACATGTTATCATCAACGATTAACTAATTATACAAGGTGTCATAACCAGAAATTTTGTATGTTTTGAACAAACACATCAGACGTCTCTTACTAGACAAAATCTTGCTATATTTGATTGTGCTAGTAAAACACCGCCACCTTATGAAAAATCTGTTTAGAAAAATAAAAATGTTAAAATAAATCAGATATAAAAATATTTAGTTAGTAGAAAAGTAAGAATCATAAGTTAATACATATGCCAATAACTTAACATTAATTAATAGTTTAAACAGTTAGGCCGGACGTCAAAACAAAAAAAAACAACAGTTGTTAGTTAGTCTCACCTTACATTATTATAACGTAATCGTTTTTTAACAGTTAAAACACTTATAGTTATGTCGATCAAAAGAATTAGAATTTACTTCACAGAACATTCTAGTGATTGGCTCAAATGTACCATATTCAGTAGTGTGGAAGGGAATGTGCAACAACTTAACGATTCAGAGATTATTCTAATTGATTCTTGCAAGTAAATAGTTTGTTAAAGTTTAGTTGTAAAAAGTTTGGAATTTCAGGGTTAACGTCTTGCTCGAAAGTATCTGGCGAATAAAAAAGATATCTGAAATTACCCGATGATTAGACAGTGACTGATATCATCGAATCAATGAATGTAACCCAATCATTGTAGAATAAGTTTTCTTCGAATTTACTTATGAAACTTCATAAAATTCTTAATTTTTATATTACGGCTCCAAATCTATCCTTGGTTTTTTTACGATTCGTACTATCGCTGGAATTATCCGGTACAATTCACCCTGAGAAACATGAGAAATCATATTTTTTAGAGAAGCTTTACATGTGGTTCCATTTGGTACCATTGCATAGATAGGGTTAAGATGGTGGGAATAAGGTTCATAAAAAGTAAAAACGTAAAAATGTTTGCTGAACCAATTCAATTAGATTAATGTAAGTCAAGATCACCATACTTGACTCGCATATGCAAAGGTAGACCTTACACATGTAACAGACATGTTTCGTGAAGTAATTAAACTTAAAGTAAAATTTGCTTTGCTCACTATTTATCATAATATAATTTTAAGCTTAGTTTAGGGTCAAGTGTTAACCCGAGGTCTATTATAGTAGTATTTACTTTCGAAAGCGCACAGCTATTTAGTTGGTAGTTGAACCATACTGTCCCAACAGAATTTCTCTTAGAAATAGCTGATGTGATCTGGCATTTAAAAGTGTTCAAGCCAATTTTTTGAACACCATAAAGCGAAATTGTTTATATCAATTTGATACAATTTCATTAATTTAATCAATCCGTTATATGTTTATAATAATATTAAGCGATCCGGCGAGGAAGATGTAGGAGTAAAAAACTTGAGTCATCGCCTTACTTGTGTCAGTAAAGATGTTGTAAATTTGAAAACCATTTTTCATTGAGGTAATTGTCTTGGAGACAAAGTCAACCATGTTATAATTGTTGACCTACCTCTTTGTAAACCGTATTACTCAATTCAAATTCAAAATTTACAATAATCATATAAAGAAGTCATATATTATACGCTGGATGGAATGTAAGAAGTTTGTCATGCATTCCTTAAGAAGAATCGGATGAATTCCGTTTGGACCGGAAGAAAAATTGTCTTTTAATAAAGAATTATGTTTAAATAATATTTCTGCAGTTATAAAAAGATTTTTGAGAGATATATTCAGAGAGATTTCATTCAAATTTCTTAACTATAGCTTACGTCAAGAGTCTTGAAAAAATAGAAAAAAAATGAAGTATTCGGATCATTTGAATGTCTTTCCAAATAATTTAGAGTTGCAGAATATCCATCAGATTTACGTTTAGTATTGATAACTTCAAAAAAATTTTGTTCGGCTTATAGAAAATTAATGACTCGATTAGTGATTTTGATAAGATAAGATTTATAATTTCTGTCAAGTAGGGCCTTAAGCTTTTCAAACAATTGCGAATACATGACGTAATCAGACTGTATTTGAGGAAATTAATCCATGTATGCAACATTCTTACGATTTTGTAAAGAACGAATATTGTTGTTTGGCATACCAAGGAGGTGAGAAACTTGGATTTTTATAGGCTCATAAGGAACTGCCATAGAGTCTTAGGTATAAATTTCTAGTTATTATCGTTCTGAAAATATGTATGTAATTTATGTAACTCAATTAAAGTAATGAGAACCTAATATAATTATAATTATAAAAACACTATAATATTTATGCGAAGGATTAGGACAAAACAATCAATCTTGTATATACTTCACCATGCAATAAAAAAGATTTAGACAGAGAAGAATTCATAATAAATGCGTATGTTGACGACATTGCATTTGTAGCCACATCTTTGACAAATTAAAAGAAATATTTTTTACTCTATCAAAAAAGAAGCTACAACCTACAACTGTATAGGTATATTAAACTAGACTAAGCACAAAATATAACAATAAATGATTACAATTTTGAAGGAGTAAACAGTTTTATATGTCTAACTATATTCTAACCCACAATTATGTCGTATTTTCTGGCAATTCTTTGTTAAGAAAATTCTTCTACTTGCTTGAAAATTTATTCAATTCGAGCTTTTTTTTTAATTTAATATGGTGACTATAGTGCTGCATAACCTATATTAACTTTCTTCACCGTGAATGAAGTCATATTTTTGGCCCCGCACTAGCTAAACTATGCAACTGAGAAATTTGTGGAGAAAACAAGAAAAAACGTTATTCAGTAAAATCTCAGAAACACCCTGTACAAAGATAATAATCAAAACATTGATAGTATTAATTTTAAGTAGTTTTAAGTAAAATTACATACATACATACATCCATCATTTCTTAAACATATTTTTTGAGTTCAAACTTCACACGATAATGTTTTTGCAGCTGTGACTTTAAAATTTTATTATAAAAATTCAAAAAAAAAATAAAAAAAATGTTGACAATCTATTATGTACATTGAAAGTTTAAGAATTTGTTAGTTTTGAATTCTCATCTACCAATTTTGGTGATAAAAATTATAAACATATAGATACATATAGATACAAACAAACTTTTTTGATACAAGTTACTAAACTTTATTAAAGTAATTAAACTTTCTTTTTTCATTCCACGATTAACAATTTTTTTTTAATTCTGACAAGAACTTAAAAAATAATTATAAAACAAGGACATTCTTGTGAGTGAGTGTTCTCAGGATGGGTGGTTGGTAACATGATATAATGTTTAATAAATAATAAATATATATATAGTAGATATATACATACATAGTTTTTTTTTTTTCCAAATTCCAAAATTTTTTTTGTACGTATGTATATGCTTTTTTTTACCCTTTTCTTACCGTTATTCACATGCATATGAGTTGAGTTGTACATTATGAGTATATTTTAGTCTGTCGAAGTAATTTAATAGGGTATTCAGTCACGTAAATGTGATGTTGCTTTTGTTTTAAAATTTTCTTATTTTGTGTAATTTGTTTTTGGTTTTAAAGAAAGTTTTTTTTCTTTAAAGTTTATTTTTTTTTTTTTGGTTTCAAATTATAAAAAGAATTTAAGAAAAAACAATAATAAAAATTTAAGATGTGATGTAGTCATAAGATATAAAACTTAAATATACGTTTATTGTTGTTAACTCATAGTTTTCTTTTTAAAAGTTTTTCCTCTAATTTTTTGGTTGAATATTTTAATTTAATTTATTACAATTTCAATAGGAAACGTTTGATAAATTTACTCAAAGTTTGAATTTAAGTTTGTAAATTTTTCAAAAATTTTTAGTTTGTGTATTAAAGTTTTTTCGAAATTGAAAAAATTAAATGTGGTTCGAATTTCAAGTTTAATCGTCACGAATTAATTTAGATAATCTCAAAAAAACGATTTATTTTTCCTTGTCAACCAATGACCAAAAGTGGTTTTAAGACTTTTAAGTGAAAAAAAACTTGAGGTTTAAATTGGTTTTATTTGGTTTCCTTTTTGCCTAGTGCGCGGATTTAAGCATATTTTTAATAAATTCATTCAAATTTGTATCAGTGTCCTATAGTTAGCTATGGTACATGTATACACATATGTGTCCTTCATTTGTATTAACAGAATTATTTTTTAAGTTTTTACGTTCATTAAAAATTTTTAAGTTATTCTTTGAAATATGCTATCAATTGTTATGTGCTTCTCGACTTTGAGGATGAGTTGGTGATGGTGATATTGTTGATACTAATTATAAATTAGATGAGCAAAATGCTTTTGATAACTCACAATATGATATTCAGTGATAATGATATTGATTTAGCAGAGATTGATGAAAATCGGTCTAAATATTTGAGCAAAGATATACAACGTATATAGGTAGATATAACATCTTATGCTATTCAGCGAATCTATGAAATAAAGGATTATTTTGATTTATTATTAACTTCGGCCATGAAGAAACATATTATTAATTGTACTAATATGGAAGTAAATCGAGTAAATCGCGATTTAGAGGAAATATGCGTCTTTTATTGCTGATAGGTATGTAAACAAAATTTCACATGTACAAAGAATTATACACACACTATTTTATTATTTGAAATTGCTTTTCCGGTGAAAGCATTAAAAGTTTCTGGCATGTGGTTCACGGATGTCCATTGTTGCGCCGTATAATGCCACTAAAGCATTTTCTTGAAATTTCTCGCATGCTTGCGTTTGATGACAGGATAGCAACTGATTCTGAAACAATTTTTTGTGTAAACTTCCAAATTTGTCATTAGTTTAAATTTTAATTCATTTCACTCGGAAAATTATACGTATACGACAAGTAATTATCCCTAGGACGATTTATTTCATACCGTATTCCAAAATCTGCTTGCACTAGAGGTTTGTAAGACTCTATAGTCTGTTTTTTTTTTTACTATTGATTATTATTCTTTTATTATGCTTCATATATGGTGGAGTTGTTTTACTAAACTAAATTGGATGATGTAATATTGCACAATCAATGTAGCAAGCTTTCACCTATTACACTACTGATGTGTTTGCCCTAAGCAGTATAAACTAGTTCATAAAGATGTTGTAATAGAAGTTATAAGTTTCCATATTTTGTTAAATTTGTTATATATCACCTTTTATTATACAGGGTGGTCCGGTTCAGAGCAAAAATATTTTAAGGAGAGATTCCTTGGAGTATTTTACGAAATAAATTGTTCTAGATTATCTATTTTCTATGATGTCTTTTAAATTTAACCTTCACAAAGGGTTAAAGAAAATTGGATTAGAAAAATTATATCAGTGTTTAGATACACTACAGCTCCGAAGGAATCAAAACTAGAGCAAAATCGTCTTCATAACTTTTTTATTTTTAAATTAATACGCCTAGTTAACGGTATATGTATTAGATGACTACCAGACTTACCGTTTTTGAATAATAGCTGTATAAATTTAAAATTTTGATTTTAACAACACTGTACATTTTGTAAGAAACGTTGATTATCTCGGAAAACTCGGAAAAGTATTTTTTTATTGTGTTGATACTTTGCATCATCCCCTACAACTTTTTGATACATAAACATAACATTCATATCAGACTTGCCGTCTTTTAGGTAAAGTCATATAAATTAAATAATTTGGCTGGCTCTTTTGATTAGCTTTCACATCAAATCTTAATTGTTACTACTATTATTATTATTTCGCATTTTCCTTTTTCATTTTGTCAACAACATGTTTCATTTCTTCAATTGTTATTTCGGTATATTTTCATAGCCTACATTTATTATTATTTGATTATTATTTTGTAAAAGAAGATTTCTTTAACTTGGCATTTTACCAGGTATAATTCTTTGTTAATAGTAAAAGTTTTGTACTATTTGTAAAATATCGTGTGATTTTCATTTTATTTCCAACTTGTCCCTTAATACTCTTATACTAATATATACTCGTAGAGTGTGTATAATATTTATATAGTGGTGTTAAAATTATTAAAAAATAAGAAAGTAGATAACTAACTATAATTTCACAAAAATTGATGGGTGGAATTTTTTGTACTTCAGAATTTCGTTCGACCAACAATACATTGAATGAAATATGCGATGGTGGGGAACACCAGGACAATAGTTAGAATGCAACAAGAGGCAAACATTGAATGTAAATGTATTCTAATTGTGATGCAATTAATAGAAAAAATTTATTTTGAATAACTTTTAAAGCTTTTAGTTATGTTCCATGAAGTAAAAAATTTTGAATTCTGAAAATTCAAATTCATAAAGAGAAAATATTTTAATTTGAGATGAAAGGTATTCTCTATAAAATATTTTATTTAATATCCTTCAAAAATCCCTCTTTAGCATTTATATATATTTTTTTTTGTAAATTGGGGGATAGAAAATTGCATAGAAATTCCTTCTATAATGAAAAAAAACATCCTGAGGCAACACGTAATTTTAGTTTTAAAATGAGAATTTCAGAGTACATATACTTTAATATCGCTGTAACAAAGAGACTGATTGTTTTATATTACTTTTTCATTATATTTTATAGAATTTTATAGAATTTTAAAATGTAGTAATTAAAATGTAAATTTAAAATGTTAATTTGATAAATTAAATTAATTTTAATTTAGTAATTAGTATTTTAAGGATTATATTGTTTTATATTCTGACTATAGTAATTTAATTTGCCAAATTTATTATTATCAATATTAGGTACAGAACAAAGATTTATTTGTTATTAATTATTAATTTTGTATTATGTGTAGTTGACCGGGATTGTTTTACTTTATTTTAACATTAGAGTATAATCACAATGGATCTTACTGGTCTAAGTCTGTCGCTGTTTGCCACTACTACCTACCTAACATCACAATATATTCTCTGAAAACTTAAGAAAAAAAAATTAATTTTTAATAAAAACAAAATAATTAAAATAATATAATTTATTTTTACTTCTTCAATATTTTCATGGTTCTCTACATCTGGCAAATACTCTCCATTTTCTTATGTTTAGTAATTATGATTCATAAGCTGTTTGTTACAGCATCATGTAATTTTAAATTTGGTCAAATAATTTGGTTATTATTATGCAGTTTTATCTGCTATATCTGAATATCTCTCAGAATATTTCGGGGACACGCACCACTCCAAATGCCTCACAAATCGAAGTCTGTTGAGTCTAATATACTTTGGTCGATGTAGTTGTTTTTTTCTTCTTCAGACATCAAATTCACCATATATCTTCATATTATTAAGTTAAATATCTAGGAGTACAATTACATCGTAACTTAAACTATATCGAGCAAATCAAATATGTAACAAAGCTTTCATGGCTTAAAAAAAGTTTTTTACAACAAAATCATTAGTAAAAGAGTTAAAATTATATGTTACCAAATACTAATAAGACCAACGATTGTATATGGTGCACCAATATGGTACAACATCAGTGCAAGCTTAATGAAAACTCTCCGAAAATTTGAATGAAAGTGCATATATATCAAAAGCCCAATTACGAATACAAGCATTACTACTCTCAAGGAATCAAACATAATTAGAATCGATAATTTTATTATAAAATGAATTCGAAGACATTATGACAAAGCACAAAACACACGGAAAATGGTTAAATATCGCTTTATTCTACAACAATGACGAGTACATCAAAAAGACCTTACTCACTCGCTTCATGTAGCTCCTGAGCATTTTATCTATTTATATAAAAACGGTTATATTCAAAACCGTAATCATGTCTCTCTATTGTATCATTATATCTAGCTACATGTAAAGCTATTGTTTATAATCCGCCAGGGCATTATAAACGCAGAAAACTTAAAATCTGAAATGTCCTCAACATATAAGGACAAATTAATTAAATTAAATTATTAGTGGTTAGAAAACTCTAATTATAATTAACACAAAGTATAAGTTTTAATTAGGTTAAGCAGTTTTAGTTAGATTAAGATAGATTAAGTTAGGCTATGTTTTTAATAAATGATTATTTGTTTTTATTTCCTACTTTTTCAAGAATATAATTCGAGGACAAAAAATTTTGTAAAGTTTGTACATAGTATAAAAAATTCTTAAAATTGTGCGTAAAATTAATATAAAAACAAAAAAATTGTTTAGTTGTTAATAAAATTAGAAATAAATAGCTGTTTTTGTAAATTTTTGTTGACTAGACTAGTTTAAGTATGTAAAAATAGTGGAGAAAAATAAAATAAAATCTATATAAAAAAATCTTCAAATTATTATTTTCAATTTATTCAGGTTTTTTATATGATTACCTTACTCAGTCTCTATAGATTGGAATTAATCTTGAAAGAATTTTGTAACAATTAAACTTTGTTCTCTTGGGTATTTTGATTTATACTGCCATCTTACTGTATATAACTGACATCCCTACAACTCCATAGATCTACTGGGTAATATTTGCAGATTATACTTGTTTTCATAAACGCAGAAAAAAATTTACGCAGATTTTTGTGTTCAGAAACGGCAAAAAAAGTTTTTAACTTAAGGGCTTTTTATTTCACATTATTTTAATATTTATTAAAATATTTAAGCATTTATTAAAGATATTAACTATTGTTTTTAATAAATAACAATAAATTCAATTTTAATATGTACTTACAAAATATCTTGCGAGTCCCTTTTAGTTTATTTTATTTGTATTGCAGAAATTGTAGCAACTTTTTTCTACCTGTAAAATCGTACCGACGCTGACGCAATAGTGATGATTACGAATAGAAGCGCATGCTTTTTAACTTTAGCAGATTTATCGCATAACTTTGTTTATGAACACAAAATCTGCTATTCTGCGCATGTCCTGCATTTATGAAAACAAGATATATGGCTCTAATAGCCACAAGTATATTGCAGAATTAAACAATAAAGCAATTCCAAAATAGGCTGGACAAGATAACTAGACAGACACATGATTGGAAAATAGAGAAGTTCTAAAAGTAAAAGTGAAATATTTTGGATTATATCTAGATTCCCGGTTTAACTGAAAGCATCACGTTAATCAAAAAGTATTACAAATCAACCAAAAAACAAAAAATATGTATTGGTTAATAGGAAGACAGTCGAAAATACGACAGTCGTTACGAATTATGCAATCAAACACGAGAACAGATTAATTCATCATAGTAATGTCAGGACAATCGATCTCTTAAACATATCAGATTACATAAGAAGGCTGAAGAGACTAAAACCCTACGATATAGTGGGATAAAATAAAAATATTGGGGAGCAAAAATATTGATTCCTGCAAAACCACATCGGTCTTGCTTTGTAAACACATTTTTCACACATTCTATGTTGCGATTGTCTATTCTTGATATTTTGATTGATATTCTGGTCTGGTTTCGTTTCGTTTTTGTTTCATTGTTGAACCATACTTGATGTCTTCGACGTCCTTTTCTAATTTTATAATGAATAGCTTGTAAAACTTTCATTGTTGTTCAGATTTCGTGTGATTGTTACAGTTTACTAAACAGAGCTGTAAAAAACTATTTAGATGTGATATTCTACCAAATAGTATATTATTCATATCTACAATTCAAATGTATTCATATGTAATTTAAAACTATAATTTATTAAAACTGTCGATATAGTTATTGTCACTAAGTTACTTTTGATCAATTCGGACTTATTCTGTATTCTCTCATTCAAATCGTATTAGCTTTATTCTCATTATATTCCTGTGAAGTAAGTATAATCTAAATTTGTTTCAACAATTTATCTTCTTTTATTCACTAAAACTCATTTTTTTTTTTTTGGAATTATAAAAGCTTTGTTATGATACCGTTATGCTATGAAAGTATTTATACATCAATGATTTTAAAAAGTCCTTCTTTTTTGTCATTAGATCCATCATAATCAAATGTTTATGTAGTTTAGATGTCTAAAAAATTTTAAGGATGAAAGTTAATTTAACAAAGATAAAATAAAAAATAAAAACTGTAAAGAAATGAAATGGAATTATAAAGAAAGATAGAAAGAAGGATGATAAAAGATAATTTACAATGAAAGTCTAAGAAATATGGAAGAACTTTTCAACTTTTTTCTTAAATAAGTTTTTTTTTTTTATTTGTTCATAAATATTTATTTATAGTTTTATATATTATTTCATTGTATTAATATGAAAATAACTAGCTATAGTTACGTCATATAAAAAGGAATTTTTCGAAATGTTTTCGGGATAGGGATTTTAAAGTTTTTTTTTTATAGTTTTGTTGTAATTCCAAGACTATGGGATGAATACCCTAAGTACTTTTACGCAGATACTTGACTTAACACAAAATTTAGCAATAGTTTTTTCTTGTGAATTTTTGATAGGATAAAAATTTTTTAAATATTTTCTATATCTGTTTTAGAATATAATTGCGTCATCATAATAGTGTAGTTCCATTTTAGTTTTAGATGATAACTAAGAGGTGTGTGTCTAATTAGATTACTACAACTAACAATTGTAACAGATATACCTATATAAATTAGAATTTGAATGGGAATTGAATATTTTGAAATATATCTAGTTTCCGTTTTGGAATTAACCAACTTGAAATGTTTAGGCGTGTTCATAGTGGTTGCCGCTTGTACAACAAAAAATATATTTGGTGAATCTGAGGGAGATGTTGTATCGACGTAGGACCTAATGACCATATCCCAAAAATAGTTGATATTCCCAGCTCTCCAAAAATATATGTCTTTAATGGCGCATTTTATCCTTTAAGGACGAAAAGGACATTTTAAAGTATCCTTGTTGTTTTGATGTTTTTGTATAAAATTCGTTAGATCTATTGATCCATTACACATATATATATTCTAGAAAGATAGCGGTCTGGAGCATGCTTTCACATTTATTTGATGATGAGTGGTGCTGCCGTAATGGAGATGTTGTAGTTCAAAGTAGAAAATTTTGGAAAAAAAAAATCTTTATTTTCTTTCTTGAAAAACCAAATACCTAAAAATTTTACTATAAAACTATCCCAATATTTATATACGGTTGGAAAGGTATCATTAGGTCCTACGCCGATACAACTTCTCCCTTAGAAGAGATCTTCTCCCCAGATATTTTGTTTATAGTTGCATGTTGTCAAAAAATCTGGGAAGTTTAAAAGCAGGCGCTAGTGTTCATAGTTGTTGGGGTTGCATCAGCGTCGGGCAGACTAAGCTTGTATTTTAATGCGCGCATTAATTAACGTTATTATAGTATGCTTGTATCGACATAGAAAACAATTTTATGTATGAAGTAAATAAAATTTATATTTCAGAAAAATGAATATAGATAGGTGGTGGGATGCTGTAATAAAATTTATTTTGGTCTTCAAATCTAATTTCATCAAACTTTCAAACTTAATAAAAACTGACAAAAAAAATTTTGTATATGTATACTGCGCCTCTATGAACAAAAATACTGTTTCAATTCCAATCAAAAATTATATAAATCATTAATAAGAAATGTCAATTTGAATTGTCAATTTGATGTGTAGGAAATTATTAGACTTAGCATTAGTCTTTCATTAAGCCCACACACTGCGTCGTGTTCCAAATTAATTCCAAAGAATAACTAAAAAAACCCTTTCTATAATATCCGGAGCACTTGTCATAAGCGGGAATTCAAATTCGATATAACCACTGTATCATATTTTCGTCATGCTTTACTATAATGAATTTTACACTCTTTTCATTAAAAAAAAGCGTTTTTGTTTTATTTTTTATTTATTTAACTTTACAATCTATCTTATTTTTATCTAATAATAGTATGTCACTATTAGACGATATTGAGTAATTTGTTTTGGCTTCTTTTATTTAACAGGTGGTGAGTGAGCCCATTGGCACATTTTCGAAGTTTTATATTTCTGGTCAAGCTAGTGGGAATTTCTAGTTTGACTATTCATAAATCTGCTGCTTAGATCTGTCGGATGAAACCTTTTGAGCCTTCGCACATGTTGGTCTGTACACTGTAGTTGTGATGCGAGATCGTTGATATGCATTTCCAATATCGCAAAGTATTTTGAGCTTCTTGTTGCTATGGCTTCTTTAACCGATTCGACTTTTAAGTCCTTTCTATTTCTCACGAACCATGGTGCATTTACTATTAATCGGAGCACTTTGGAGTATTTCAACTTTGGAATTCTATACCACAGTAGATGGGTTTCAAGACGGCCTTGTATAGTAGGCCTTGTATTAACCAGTATAGGCTGTTGAACTTCAATCTAAGTTGCTTGGTTTTGTTGACAATATTATCTCTCCAATTTAAACGCCTATCCAGATGCATAGTAAGATACTTTGCAGAGTTTGCATGTGTTAATGCCATATTATTTAGTGTTACAGCCTTCTGGTGGTGAAAGTAACATGCACTGATTTGTTTACATTAAAAAAATGTATCTCTATACAATTGTAATTGATTTGCCTGTTTTAATTGAAAACTCACAATTCTTAATCTTGGCAGTTTCCTCATCTGATTAATAGTTAAAATTATGATTAATGTTAAAACAGATAAGTTTTAAGAAGTTCTAAGGAATCTGAATAAAATGTCAATTTTGTTTCTTAGACTGAATAAAATTGACATTGAAAATAGACAAAATTAGACAAAATTAGACAAAATAAAATTGACTTAAACTCAATCATTGTGAGTTTAATTAATTTACTTTTAATTTCAATTTCCAATATTAGTCATAGGTTTCGGCATTGTATCAGTTTTCAATTAAAATTTCATATTTTTAATTATTTCAACAATTTATTTTATTACTTTGCTTTTCTTTAATTCGTTTTCGTATTTTTTTTTATTTATTTTATTTATTTATAAAAAGTCAAAGTTATTAAAAAAAAAAGTATATATATAAATTGCATTATTTTAGCTAAATGAAAAAACATGTATTTTTCCATTGAGTGAATAAAATATATATATATTATCTATATATATTTTTTCAATTATTTTTCATTTGCCTTTTTCAACTAAAACTAAATTTTTCCGAAATTTATACAATAATATTTTCATCAGAACCATACGAAATTTTTTCTATACAATTTGTCATATATTTTAACATACGATTAGAGGCAAATATCCGTTGCAAGTATTCGATACAAGAACCCGATATAAATATCCGATACATGCATCAGTTGGAGGTATCTGATGCCACTATCTGATCTGATGATGTATTCATTTGATGCAAGCATATACGATGCAAACATTCAATATCCACCAAATACAAGTAATTCGAATTAGGAGAGCTTAAATTTAACATATTTATTTTCTCTTATTTTGGGGCAGTTAATATTGCTATATGAGAATTTCTCATAGCCTTCGAAAAAGCAAGTTTTTTTTTTGTTTTTTATTATTATTTGGCTGAATGCCTTTAACAATCACAATAAAGTAAAATTAAAAATAAATTAAATTTGGCATTAATATCTTTTTTGACGCCAATTTTCTGAAATACGTTATATATACACTCATACTAAATATTAATTAAGGCGCCACTACCTTAAATAAAAAAAATTTCATTTTCTAAAATCATTTTATAAATTTTTATTTAGAATTCTTTAAATCCAGATATCAAGAAAATTGATTCATAATTTAAGCTAACAATACAAATTTTAACTCTTATGAATTCTCTTCGTTATTTAATTTTTTTTTTATTAAAAAAAAAAAAATGTGGATGGAAAAATAATAAAGAAAAATAAAATCTAAAAATAAAACCGTTATTCAGAGTGTTTTTCATTGTGGTGAAAAAGGTATAAAGTAAGAGGGGAAGGAAGAAGATTATAATTTGAAAATAAAACAATAAAAGGAAAATTATTAAACAACAAAAAATAAAAAGAAAAAAATAAAGAATTCTTAATACAAGGAATAGAATAAAAAAAGAAAATGCGGATTGAGTGCTTTTAATGATGAAACTCATTTTACATCTTTTCAATACTTATCGTGAAAATTTACGGTTAAAGAAATAATTTAAGTATTTTGTCTTTCAAGTTATATTTATTTTTTACACAATAACAGTTAAATAAAATCCAATTCATATAAATCCATCCATCAAATCCATATTAATGATAGCAAATCAAAATCTATACTTTTTACAAACAAACAATCCTCACAATATTATTTAGGTCACAATATCACTGTTGGGAAATTTTTTTTTTTTAAGGTTGATATAACTTGAAATTGTATAAAATTTTGTATTTATTTGCAAGATGAATTTATTGCATTAAAATAATTTCGATGATGACATTATCGTGTAAATAGCACTAAACGGTGAATTTTTCTGAATCTAATGGAGATTGGTCTCACCATATATGGAATTTTGTTTGGAGCCTAATCCTGAACACACATTTTCAATAAAACAACGGGTCGGTTTCCTACTGCTAGCTCAGTCGGCGAAAGAAAGACATTTATGGTCTTGTGGTTTTAAGTCATGTACCAAGTGGATCTTATGTGTGTATAGTCTAATATCTATGTGCAACATTTTCCATATAGAGGACAGGTAGTGCAACAATTCCTGTAGCCGACGGCGGATCGATAAATTTTGGATTTTTTCCTTCAACACTTTCATTTATAGCGGTGATATTTTCTTCAGTACGCAACATTTCTTCGAGATGTTGATGTTATTGCAAAATTTAGAGAGTATATGCTGTATGAAATATATCTAATGAAGTGAATGCAGTATGACAAATAGGTTGACAGTTAACCTTTTCGTGAATTCTATATAAGCAAAGAAAAACACCTATAACTTTAATGTAGTTGAAGAATATGTGTCTGCATTGGAAAAAGAAGTAATGAGATGAAAAAATATATTTTCAAGCTGCTTTGTTTTGCCGAAATATGTAGAGATATTAAAATATTCATTGATGACTCCATGTGATTGCATGACATATGAAGAATAAAATATAGAGAATCCTTTAAAGGGTTAAAATTTCAATCACTTCCTCAGTATAACAGATTTCTACTCTCTTTTTCAAATATTTTTAGCCTATATGTCTATATTAGTTCTTAGTGGTATGTATTTATATTTTAGTAGCATTTTGAATTACCTTTTGAATTACCACGATATATTGTAGCTTGAAGTCGTTCAAATCCTATTGCGTTTTATCATGCCAACCACACTTTACGTTCCTGATCGTTTTTTTAGCTCTGTATATGTAGATATGATAAGATTAAATTTATTAACAAAAATTGTATTTCCATTTTTAGTGTTCTTCATTTTGCTCTCATTTGAAAGAAATGAAAAAATATTGAGTTTTTAAAATAGTAGTGTCACTAGAGAATTTGAATATGCTAAACTTCAAAATAAATTTATGAATGGTCGACTTTTAGAGCTACATTTTTAATACATTTTAAATTTGAAAACAGTAAAATTGTTTGAGAAAATTTTAAGAAATTTATAATTTTCACAGAATAGATAAAGTGAATAAAATATAAACGATAAATAAAACAATAAATTTTATTATAAATTATTTTTACAGTGAAAAAGTTTTTAGTGTTCTTTCACAATTTCTATTAAATTTTGCTCAAAAGAAATTTTCACAGTACAACAAACTTTTTTTCAAACAACAAAATTTTTTGTTTTGTTTGAAAAACTCAAATCACATAGTGATGTTTAACATAATAACTTGGCATGCAAGTTATTTGATAAAGTACACATATAAATTGTCAAAAATAGTTTTTACTAGTTGTACCCGGTCCGCGTTGCTGGTCCAAAGTCCCTATATGGAAAAATTAAATTAGCCGAAATTTTTACCAAATCTCTTAATGAAATCATACCCAGATTTCATAGAATTTCGGCTAATTTGTTTTTTCCGTAACAATCATCACTTGCTTTGAAAACCGTATATCAAGCTGCGATTCTAAAGTTTATTTTTGTATTTTTGGTATGCTTACATTTTTTCTTTATTAATTGATATTAGTTATTTCTTATTATATATACTTTTAAAACAATTATAAGAATTTAAATAATAATTGGAAAAAATATTATTTGGGTGGCAGATGTTAAATTAGGGTATTACATTCATTTATATTTTGCTACATTAATATTAAAATTTAGGTATAAATATGTAACTCACATACCGATTGTGTTTAAGATAACGTAATCGGTATGTGAGTTACATATTTGATAAACGTAGATACGTCTACCTGTTCGAACTTTGCAAACGGATTCTACAAAGCAATATTTGAATAATAAAAATAAACAACTTCCGTTTCATCAAATGTAGGTGTATATAATAATTTCTTGAAAAAACAAAAAAAAATTTTAAACGAATTTAAATATAAATACGGTAAGAGATATGTTTGCTCATTATATTTGTAATAGGTATTGGCAGTTGTATGGCAGATGCCCGAACCACTCAACATTTTGAAAAATGGTAATAGACGTATTTTTTTATTTTTGAGGCAGTACCTGAGTACAAATTTTCAGCTCTGTAACACTTTTGATTCTTAAAATATTTGTGATAGGTGCTGGGAGCTGTATAGCACCTGCTCGAACCCGTCGGAATTTTAAAAAGTGGGTAGGCCTATAACCTTCCCCTCTATTCCAGTAATTTACTCTGAAAATTTCATCCAAATCGATTTAGTAGTTTTCGAGTCTATAAATAACATAAAGACAGACATAAAAAATTTCATTTGTATATATATATAGCTAGATTACTAGATTTTATAAAAAACAGATATCTTAAAGAGACTACCGCCACGAGCTTTAACAGTTCTAACTAAAATAATGAATGCAGCACTCACACAAAAATTTGTCCTAAGCATATGGATAATTGATGAGGCTATCATGATCCATAACACAAAAAAATCCACAAACAACGCAAATTCTTACAGACCTATTTTATTGTTACCAGTAATCTCTAAGTTGTTAGAAACAATACTTCTTAATGCAGCCTCTGATTGAAAACGGAAACATTATACCAAATCATCATTTTGGACTTAGAATACAACATTTAACTGTCGAACAAGTCCATAGAATAACTGATGTCATCGAAAAACATTGGAAGAAAAATGTACCTGCTCTTCAATGTTTCTTGATGTTACGCAAGCCTTCGACAAAGTATGAATGACTTATTTGCAAGCTACGTCGCCTGCTCCTCGAAACGTATGTCGAACTCAATACATATTTCATCATATTTATCAAATCGAGTTTTTAAAATTAAGTAAAGAAAGAATATTACTTTGCTTTATTCAATATACACGCAGGAGTATACTATATATTTACTATACAATAGTGATATTGCAGATACACGGCTATATTAGCAGTTGGTAGAAATATAAATGAAGATAAAAATAAATTGCAACAAGCCATAAACAAAATCTCCATTTGGTGAAAAAAGTGGAGAATTAAATTTAATGAAGCAAACTCTTTATCTTGCGTTAACCCTACCAATAAAATTAGAATCGCCCATTCCATTAAGATTAAACACTGTTGTTGTACCACATCGAAAATTCTGCAAAATATCTTTGTTTGACGCTTGACGCAAAACTAAAACTATATCTAAAATACAAACAGTTGTATTGGCTAATTGTGCCAACATCTATGTTTTCAACATATAACAAAGTTTTGATATATAAGCAAATATTGAAACGAGTGAGTCTGGGCATACGGTATTCAAATATGAGGTTGTATTAAATAATTACATATCCAAATTATCCAATTGTTGTAAAACAAAGTATTGCGAAACATTGTTAATGCACCATGGTTTGTTCGCAATGCTGATATTTATATGGATCTCAGGATCGCTTTCATAAAAGACGAAAAAATTGCGTGCGTGAATCATAACACAAAAATCATGTTGGAAGGAATGTTGCGTAGCTGACAGTATGTTAACAAAAAATATATGAATGTTTTTGAACTTTTTGAAGTAACTTGCCAGTCAAGTTAGTCAAAATTTATAAATATTGATGAAATAATTTCAAAATTTACAAATTTTGATAGGCGGCAGCAGTAAAATTAAAAACTAAAAAAAATTTGCTGTTTGTGATGTCTTATTGTATGTAGTTTCACTTAATTACATCGACGCAGACATTTTTGTTTGCCACTTTACTGCTGTTTTATTGTGTTTTTAACTTAAAATATAATTTTTAAACATTTATTTATTTTGCGATGAGAAATTTTTCAATTAGGATTTGAAAAATCTTCAATTTAATATCTAGAATCCTTTTAAATTTTCCACTAACTGAATATCCTTTTATACCAGTATAACAAGTCTTCCATATTATTTTTACATTGTTCAAAATTTCTCAGGTAGATATAGAGTGGTAAAAGCGGAATAATATAAAAAAATCATTTTTAAATTTTCATCTATTTTTTATACATAAATTTACATTCTAGATTCATAGATATATTATATAGAATATAATATATCTATGTTCCCGATTCGAATACAAATACAAATTAAAATATAAAAATCAGGGAATAAACAAAAAATGGATTAATTTTGTGGTATATGTTTTGTAATTTAGTTCATTCGTATATTCGCCCTAGAAAATAAATAGTTTAGCAAGAATAATAGTATATTTAGAATTACATACAAACATATAAATATATATATAGTATATGAAGAAAGATGTTTTGACGTGTTGATAGGTGTAAAAATATTTGCTAATATTGAAAATTGAAAACAAAGAAAAATTGAATAATAAGGGAAATTAAATTTTCATAAAGTTTACACTCTCTTCTTTATCACAATGAATATTCTTGTAATTTGGCTCTGAAATATTTTTTACTCGTTAAGTTTTAGAAAAAAAAATTTCAATTAAAAATAAAAAAGACGCCAGAAAAATGATGGGTATTGTTTTTAAAGGAATTTTAATAAATATGTAAATTGAGTTCTTGTTTTATACTTCTAATATAGTATTTTTTGTCAAAATTTCATTTTCTGATTTTCTGATATTATTCTGTGAAGAAGCATTTTTTTATTTTTTTTTAAGATTTAATTTATTCGTCATGAATCGTGAGTATTTTTATTTCAAAATTAAAAATTCGTGTGGAGTTTATATAACTCAATATTAATATTGATTTAGTTATAGTAATCCAGCTTCAACACTGTTGTTGTTGTCCAATGACTTATTCGTACTTTAAAAGGAAAATTTAAGAATTTTCATTATTGGTATGACTTTTTATCATCTTATTTTATTGCATTTATTCCTCTTACGATTTTAATTAAAATTTTATTTTACTTATAATTTTTTTAAGCTTTACAAGGAAATTGTATAAACAAACATAAATTGTTTTAGGTAATTAATTAAATAAATTGAAATAAAAATGAACAAAATACGAATAAAAATTGAGACCGATGGAGCCAGTTTACTTATTAACTTCTTACCTTGAACATTTTGGCAAAATTTGTTTTTTATGCTGTTTTGGAATACCCTGAGTACATCAAATGGATATTTAGGACTTGAACCTATTTATGAAGCAAATGTAAGCAAGGTCCGTGCCTTGCTCTGAGTCTGTTAACATTCGTTTACCTGCTGTGTATTGAAGATTTCAGGATATTGTTTAAAATGGGTTATATCTAAACCCTCAAAAACAAAATCTTAACATGAAGTCTTCAAAAAAATTCCCCAACATAAAATCAGGAAATTTTACACATAATTTGGGGATTTCATATTTTAATTTGATGAAAAAGTTTAATTTAATGTTTTTTTTAAAAAATATATAGAAAAAATCAATCTTATTTTTAAATTCGACGGCTGTCTTCTTCAAACCCTCGCTACTCATTTATTGCAACCTTGTTTTTGTCAACGGTAGGTAAACGCAGACGACAAGGTTTTAGTAAAAAATATGTAACCAAGGACGACAAGGTTTTAGTAAAAAATATGTAAAAAAAAATAAATCAATTTTATTTTTAGAGTCGCGGGTTTCCACCCTCAAGCCTTGGCTCTTCATTTATTCCAACCCTGTTTTTGCCGACGACAGGTAAACGCAGATGATAAGGTTTTAGTTAAAAAAAATTATTTTGATAAATCACAGTCCAAACCTACATCTGATGACAAGACAAAATCAAATTAAAATATAATACAATTTTTTTGGTCGGGGCTGTCGTCCCCAAACCAAACAACAGAAAATTGTAGACGACAAGACAAAAAAAATTAAATATAATACAATTTTCCAAACATTCACATTAAATCGAGGATTTACACTTATAACTTATACTTTTGCAAATATTAATTAAAACATTTTTTTGGAAATTTTTTTAGGGGGATTTTATGGATAAGGATTTCATGTTTAGGGATTTTGGTTTTGAAGCTTTTTAGAAGTTTGAGGATTTGGATTTTGATTTTTAGAAGTTTGAGGATTTTTGATTTGCAGTGTCTGCCGTTTAACACGTGTTATAAATTTTAATCCATTTTCCAATCCAGAAGAAATTGGCTTCAGAGTTTTCCTTGACAATCATTTAAAATTAATAAATTTTTCTTAAATGGATGTACACAAATTTTAGTAGATGAATTAAGTAAATTATGTTATTTTAAAAAAAGTTGTACTATTATATTTTAATATTGAATTGATTGGATAAAGGTAATAAACTAGATTAAGGTAACAAAGTAAAGTTTCAGACTGAATGAGCAAATTAGTTATTTGATCACCTCAACAAAGAAAATATCAAAAGTGCTTGACCTTGGTGAAATTGATTCAAAAACTTGATGTACAATGACGAATAAGAACGCTGACTTATAAATGATCATGAAGAAGTAATAGAAGAGGATTTACTAGCTGATGAAAGACTTATCATAGACAAATTTTGGAATAACTTTTCTTAATTGCTGTTAAATTCCAAATGAAATAAAGTTTAGGAAATACGTTAAGAAAATTTGGATACAATGCCTATAATTGTTAAGATTAAAAGCAATTATTATAAATTATAACTCATAGAAACCGATTTAAAAATTTAAGTTTAATATGACATTATTTTGTGAAAAGCGAAAGCCTATAATCTGGCTTAAGCCTATTTATTTAAAAATTGCTTAGAAAATTTTGTAACATAATTTTTTTTACAGAATATTGCATTCTCATGAAAGTAAGTTCAACATTTTGCAATCTGAAAGCTAATTCTCAAAAAAGATTGTTATTGTGTGGTGGTATAGTAATGAATGTTCTGTCTACTCATTTAGTCTTAATATTTTTTATTTGCTTTAATTATTTATAAGTATTTTCAGCAGTAATATTAATTTACAATGTATTTAAGTTTAAGATACGATTTTGTTCATTTTCAAGAATTTTTTGTAGATCGTACGACTTTGGCTAAGATCAAAATGGAATAATTTTTTGTTATCTGATTATTCTGAATTAATGAAGAAAAAAAATCCTTATACACCAAAATCAAAAAAAAAATTATAACGAACAAAGTTTAAAAAAATATAATAAAGCCAACTTTCTGAAAAAGTATACATTGTTTTTTTTAATCCAAAGACATATTTCCGCTTGGCTAACAATAGAAACAATAAAACAATCAAGACATTTTTTATGGTACTAAAAATAAAACTTTTATAAAGTGATGTTTGTTATAAGGCTTTTTGTCAACTGGTTTTAAGCCATATATCATTTTGCGAAATGCGCTTATGTTAATTATTTTTATTAGGTCTGTCATAGATCCTTTTACTTTTCCTATAACTAATACCGACTTTCTCTTGCAATTTAATGAATATATTGAAATAATTTCTATAAAAAATCAATTTGATGTATTTTACTATAAATAATACGTATGTATTTTCCCCCCTCAAATTTCTTTACATTGGCATTCTTGTATTTTTTTTAAATTTCCCTAGTTGATATTTAAATCAATTTTTCCATATAAATTTGTTTACATTGAAAGTTAATATTTCCAATTTTAATTTAATAATCATTACAATTATTGTAAAATTAAAATATCGTTAAATTTTTTGCTTTGCTAAATAATGACCGCTGTGTCGTCAAATTGCAATTTTGTATGCTGCTTTTAATTTATAAGATAATAATAGTACACAATATCGCAGATAAATAGATAATGTAAGTTATATTTAATTCAGTTCAGATATGCAAATTGAATTTTACAATTAATTTTGAATTTTGTTCCTGATTATTCAATAAAATTTAAATAACATTTTTTTTTAACTGCTTAAAACCTAGTTAATGACAATGAAATTGATGATTAAAAATAAATGTTATTCAAATTATTATTGTATATCTATATATAGTTGAATTGGCAGGTTAACCATAGTCGATTATTTTTTTAATTGAAGATTTTTATTGATTACAATTCACCTGAATCAATTGTTTTGGGTAATGCATATAATTTTTTATGATATTGAAAATATTTATGTAAAATTGAATACGTGCCATTGGATCAGCAGAGCAGCAAATTATTGAAAAGTTTTATGTTATCAAAATCAGAGTAATGTGGTTGATGGGTTTTTTATAGTTAAAAATAAATGACCCGAAAATTGAGCATAAAAATAAAAGTGAAAATTTTAATTTTATATTTAAACACCATCATCAAATAATAATAAAGTAATTTATTTCATATTTAGTTTGAAAATTTTGTTAACTAATGAAATAGAAAAATTACATTCTAATGACTAAAATCAAGTGGAATTATACAACAAGAATAAAAAATGCACATAAGCTTAAATTATATGAATTAATTTGATGAACCCATTAATTTTGGTTATGATAGTTTAAATTATTTTTTGATGAAACTGTCTTTACTTATAGTTGCAATAGGTTTCCATAAATTATTGAATTTTGGTAATTTTTAAGATGAAGAAACAAATTTATTTGTATATTTAGATTTTTAGGATTTCACAGGCCTTACACATAAACAATATCATCGATAGTGATCTATTGTGGATTATGTCTTGTACTGTATAATTTAATTCTACTTTTTTCCAGCTTTTAAGTGATCTGGTAGATAGTAGAGACAGATTGTATAGGTTCTTGATCTATAGCGCACTATGGGGAAAAACTTTCTCACCTATTATTTGCTGAGGTCTTATTTTTTAATTTTAACATTTTTTTAATCAAAGGTGAGGAGGTGTTTTACTAACCCTACTGGATGATGATATAGTGCATAGTCATAACATATTTTTGTAACAGCATTATTATAAAATCTTGAGGTATTCGGTTTTTCAAGAAAGAAAATGAATATTTTTTTTTTTTTTTTAAATTTTTCTAATTCAAACTACGATATTTTTTTTATAACGAGAGCACCAATCATCATCAAATAAATGTTAAAATATTCTCCAGACCGTTATCTTTCGTATTATTCTAGAATATATAATTGAATATATATATATATATATATTTATATATATATATATATATAATAGATCAATAGATATCACAGTTTACAAAAACATAAAAACAAGAAGGATACTTTCAAATGTCCTTTTCGTCCTCAAAGGATAAGATGCGCCACTAAAGATATATGTTTTTGGACAGCTATCAATTCCACCTATCCTTGGGATGTGGTCATTAAGTCCTACCCCGATACAACATCTCCCTCAGAAGAGCCATTTATTTTCTATAGTAAGTGGTAATCTATAATGATGGATGCATATGAGCTAATGAGTTCGTACAATTGAAATTGCATCAAATTGTGAACTAAACTATTGTGTTTGTGTTGTCCTGATTTCTAATTTAATGTTATATTTTTATTTTTTTAATACATAGAATAGGCACTTGATAAAAAAAATGTTTTCACATCATTTTGATGAAATATTGATCATTTTTTCTGATGAATTCAAAATGTTCATTTTTTCGATTTATTGTATGTTATAAAATATTGGTAAAGTTGCAAAAATGTAAAAAAAAAAAAAAAATAACGTATGTCAAAATGTCAATTTTGATAATATCATTTTTATTTGAAACTTTAAAATTGAGAATTCTCATTTGAATTAATATTTATTACAATTCAAAAAAAATATTTTTCTACTTGAATAGGAAATTCATTTTCTATTTAAATTGTTTTTTTTTCTCTTTTTTTTTAAGTTTTGGCCCATAATATTATTTAAGTTATCTTATGCATTTTCAATTCTTTAAAATTTGCATATTTATGATTTAAAACTTTGTAAAATTATTCAAAATGTAAATGCAGAGTTGAGTTTGTTTTTTTTTTGATAAATTTCCTTCAATCTACTCATGCATACATTTTTTCAATTCAATAAAATATTGAATTTAAATATTTTTTTTTTATCGAATAACTGACTTTTGTGTAAAGGCTTGCAGGAATATTGTTTTCCTCTATGGAAAAATTTATTAATAAGAATGTCAGAGGGATATAATTTTTTCCTGGTTCGGACGGAAGAGATTGAAAGATTGTTTTATTTTTGTCTAAATATTAAAAATTACGGTCATTGTTAGAAAAGCAAAATACTCATTTTAATTTGGTTCGAATTTTTTTCTGAAGGATGATCAATGAGAACAATGCCAAATGTCAACTTAAGTTAGAAAATGTTTAATCATTTAAATATTTTGGTATTGTTCTTAACAAATGTTCTTGACTCAATTTTCTGATCATTTGTGATATTTAAAAATTTGTTTCAAAACAAAGTAAAAAGACAAACATACCAGTTAGATTGTTGAGTTAACATTTTCAGAATGACTTTGTTCTTTTTAAATGGAAACTATACAGTATAGTATAATTTTGTTTAATAGTATAACCGTATTTATTATAATATTTAGTTTATTTTTTTAATGTTTCAATCTCATTTACATTATAGAAATTAAATTATTTTAAATTTTTGAACAATCGTTAATAAAGTTATCAAGAATATTGGGTTAACATAATATAAAATATATTGTTGCGGCAACATTCATTGAACATTAGCACAACACTACTAAATCGTGTTAATTTTTTCAATTCTTCCATCCAGTTTAATATAATTACAAATATTTATTGTGGTTAAAAAGTTAAATTTTAAAATTATTTTTTTTAAATTGATTAAACAAAAATATTTTAATTTTAAACTGACTGTGGTAGTTAATATGATACATGATAATATGGTCAGTCCTATAATACCAAAAATCAACGTAATAACAACAATATGTAGGTATTTTAACAGTAGACAGGCTTTATAAGAATTGTTTACTAAATTAAATATTGAATATTAAAAATTGAAAAAAAAAAATAATTCTGTAGAATTTTATTTTGTTTGATCCCATCTACCATATTATATACACATACACATATTATAGTTTTAGAACTGCTTCCAAGAGAACTACATAAATATGCACAATGCACAAATCATTAGAAATTGTTATATATTTTGTCTTTTAGGAACTAATTCCTTCCAAAAATATGGCTTTTAAAAATAAATTTTAATAAATGCGAAACAATCCTATTCCGACACACATACAGTTTTCTGAACCACAACATAAAAAGTAACTGGAAAAGCTTAACAATAAAAATAGCAAATAACACAAAAATAAAAAATAAAAAAACTGTGAAGTATTTGCGAGTGCTTCTTATTCAAAACCTGAAATTTGCAGATCAAGTTAAAAACGCCATCTTAAAAAGTATCAAAGCATTTATGGCCTCCAAAAAACTATTTTACAATAAAACACATAATACACATAAGAATTAAAGTGATAGCCTATCAAACACTAATAAGATCTACTCTAAGTAGCCTAATGGAACAGTTACGCAAATTTGAAAGAAAATGCATCAGGGTTTGCATAAACAAATCCCGTACGCCTAAAACTGGATATATCCATTATTATTCAAATAGATATATTTATAATGAATCTAAAATAAATAGGATCGACAATTTTATTATAAAATGGATTAGGAATCATTTCAATAGAGCTTAAAAAACCTCAGAAAATGGTTTAGGATCACACATGTTTTACCATAACGAGGAATACATAGAAAGCACTTTAAAAACTGGTTTTATAGCACCCGAACATTTTATTTATCTAAATAGCAAAAGCTATATTTAAAGCCAAAATTTCGTCCTTATATTATTTCATTATAATTGACGGGCTACGAATTAAAAATAGAATTTACTACAGGCAATATTAACAACGACTACAGGTCCTTTTCCCTTTTGAAATGGGGTCATTTATATAGTAATTATTTGGTATATATTTTTTATATTATATATTTTATATTATATTATTTGGTTTTATTCTTTTTCATCTTCTTATTAAAACTTTTTTTGTTAAGTAAAAACTCTTTATAGTCTAATCGGATGCCAGAAAAATGAAATTTTTCCATGCGGCAAGTATTGGTTCACCTTTTGGAATATAAAATTGGTCTCTACTGCTAGACGATAAGTCGCGTAAGCGATAAAGTGGAGTAGCCATCTACTTTGCGGAAATAACGATGCTTGAAAATTGATGTAAAGTTTTGGAACCACAATATCTGATCAGTGTCGAAGCAATATACTCTCAAATGGAGTGTAAAAGTATAAAAAAAATATATTTTTCAAAAAGTGTAATTTAAAATCTGAACAATTTCGACAATTACAATCTAATAATAACAAATTTTACTTTTAAATCTCCATGCTAAATCCTTGTTTCAAAAAATCCAAAGTTGTGTCTATACTTGCCTATAATGGCCCTTAGTATTTTATTCTGAAACCGCTTAAGAAAAGATGTAACAAATTAATTGGTATTTGTATTCTTGATTGATACTTTGATGTGTTGTGAATATTGTGTTTTGGGCTCTGGGTGAGTTTAATTAACGAAAGGAACACACAAATACAAAATTTAAAGAAATATCATTAATTAGATTGGATACCAAGTACTCAAAAATATTTCGAAGTAGAAAAAAAAATATTTAATGAATAAAAACCACAAAATTACATTAAAAATTCGTGAATGGGATTCGATAACCTGTACTTTTCAAATTAATAATCGAATGTCATAACTATTGTACCACAAATCAAAAAAATTTTGAACTTAAGTAACTTCTTTAAGTAATTTCTTTAAAAACTTCTAATGATTTCATTTGAAAATCGTTACTGTATTTAATACGATTAATAGTTGTATTTTTTTCATTAGAATTTGAAAGAAATTCTTTGAAGTAGACGCTTTGTACTGAATTATGTAAATTTTTTATTTTTTAATTTTTTTTACAATGAAAAATATAGAAAAATCTATAAGTTACTTTTATTGTAGTTTTTTTTAATATTTTTATATTAAAAAAATAAATAAAATTATTTGTTTTGATGAAAAAAATTTTGATTTGAACGTAAATAAATATTTTTCGATAATAACATCACTCTTTGATATTTGAGAGTTATTGAGAGGAAAATTTTTCGAATTTATTTATTTATATTTGTATTGTACATGTGTACATATTTATAATAATAACAATATTTTCTATTTTAGTTACAAATTATTTTGAAAGTTTTAAATTACAAAAACGACTATGTAAATTTAAGTAATTAAGGATCATAGCATTTTCAAGTAAATAAATAAATTTGTATATTTGATTTTGTATTGTTTTTTTTTTGTATATTATAATTTATATTTCTTAGTTTTATGACCAATAGGCGAATCGTTTAGGTTAATAACAGTTTTTTAATTAAAAATATCGGTTACAAATTTTAAAATACCTGGATGTATTTTGTAATAATTTTTTTTTTGTATAATTCGTGATGGACACCCTAATGCGCTAACTATAATGATATAGAACTACATCATGTAAATGTCAAATTGACAAACGAAGCTGACATAGATATTTGTTAAAGCATATGTCGATCATAATTGCATAGTAATATCCCGAGCAGCCAAATGTCACAAAAAGGTGACAATATATGTTGACAAATATTTGGTGAATTGTCGACAAAATTTTGTGACAATTTTTGTTGAAAAAAAGTCGGTAGGGTTGACCCCATTTGTCACAGTGTAGATTGTGTTAACAATTTTGTCAACATTTTGTTGATAATTTGTTATCATTTTGTGGGTTATTTTGTTGACAATTTGAGAATAATTTGGTATCATTTTGTGGGTTATTTTGTCGACAATCTGTGAATAATTTGTCATCATTTTGTGGACAATTTTCACAACAATTTTTTTTTTTTTTTTATAGACAGGACAGTTTTTTCAGTTATTTAGAGGAGGATTTTTAATAATAAAAACAATTTGTTTTTTATATATTACAAATTTTATTCTATCTATAATTTATTCTATAAAAATAATTAAAAAACAAGTTCTATTTCAATTGTTTTTTAATTACAAAATTCATTCATATTTTTAAATAAACTTTGTTGTGTTTTTCAAAATACAAATGTCAAAACAATATCGATTCTCAAAAGTGTTGAATAGAATAACTATTACATATAAAAATAAATAAAAAACTTACAAACCTTGTCAACCAATTGTCACATATTGTTGACCAAACATTGTCATGACAAATATTTGCCAACATTTTGTCGAAAAAATGTGAGTGGGTTTACAACCACAATTTTGTCAACAAATTGCCATAATATGTTGACAAAAACTTTTGATGACAATTTTTGGTTACTGGGGATTAGAAAATATTTCTTAGAATAACAACAACAAAAATAAATTACATATGTCGAATTCGGTATGGATGGAATTTAACATAAGGAGGAATTTTCACGTATAGGATTTATTCCAAGTCAATTGACAATTAAATTCACGATCAAATCCATTTAGCGTTTACACGTAAAAGAAAATTCATAAAATATTTTTGAAGTAAATGTCAAAACTTTATGACAAAAGTACAGTGTGCGTTAAGTTTTTAAAAAATCAAACTTGAAGAATAAATATAGTTAAAATGGTAATAAAAAAAACAAAAACAGCTGTAGCCAAGGCTTTTGCACGTTTAATTGAAGAAGATATAAATGAATAAAATGCCCAAAAGAAGAGTATGGGTCAAACGGGTAATGAATGATAAAGGGAAATCTTTCGAAAATTTTACTAGAATAAAATATGAGACTTTTGAAACTCTACATAGTATGGTAATTTAGTTTAGATTCAATTAAGATTTCGATTGAATTGAATTACAAATAACTTGACCGCTGGGACTGAAAAATGAAATAAATCCATGGATTAATTGCTACATGCAAAGCCCATCTAAGTCTATGTTTAAAGAAAATTTAACGAATATTCAGATTCAACTTAATTGCCGCATATGTCGATTGTGGGTGTTTACATATGTTTTCCATATACGGAATATCACATTAATGTGTCATCACATATGTAGTTGTATGTCATTTTAGTTAGCGCATAACTGTTTTTACACAGAGATTTTTTTATTCAGAGGCATATACAATTACATATTATCATAGCTTATCCTTCAGAATTTTTATGATATATGTATTTATCTACTAATTTAAATTTGGGAAACTGTATCTATTGTAGAGTAACTTCGCCTTCATTATATAGTCATTATTATTTTACATACAGAGACTACTGAACCAGATCGAAAAACTCATAAACCATTATGTAATAATGAATTACAGTTTCCGGTGGAAATTATTTTTAACGGTGGACTCTATATTGATGCGATATTTTTAGATCTATTGTACTTCCCTGTTTGATTGTTCAAAATTGTAGACAGATGTTTTTAGTGAACGCTATTACTGCGGTAATATCAAATTTCGAATCATTCTATGTGTATACCTGTTAGTTTTCATATCTTTTGCGAGCTATGGCATTGCATTCGAATAGAAGTTGAGAGAAGGATTCATTTTCTAGAAACAACTGAGAGAAGATAAGCAGGATCTGCACCTAACTGTGTTGCACTTAGCAGTCTTGAACAGATGTTTGTTGAATTCGGATATAAAAAAATACAGAGTCGGATACAAAACAATGAAAATGTTCTGCAAGTAGTAGACGCAATACGTGTATCTGTATATGATAAGATAGAAATTTGATGAGGTATTGTATAGTCGATAATGTTGATTATTTATGGAGTTGAGAGCATGGTTTTCCATAGTCCACATAATATTAACTTCACTCGGGAATTTATTCCTTTTCAGTAAGAAATAAGTCCATAAAATTCAGGTGGCACCATTTATTTTGATGGACTTATTTCCCACTGACCAAAAAAAAAAGTGGAATCAATACCCACCAAAAACTGAAACAAGGAAAAATTACATATAGATATACCCTTAGGGACTTGTGACACTTTTGAATGGTGAAAATCCCTATGTAACCAATTTTAAAATCGCTCCGAATTCAGAATTATATAATATTTATACGAATACAGAATTTCCCTATATTTACAATGTATTGTAATAATACATTGTAAACATAGGAGTTATGTCCTCTGTAGAGCTGGCAGACGGGTGCTCCGTTCACGGTTTCCATACACATTAGGCCATAGCCCACGTTTGTATCAGCTTGTGTGTACTCAGATTGTATTGTACACAACTGTATTCGCTACTGAAAATACTTGCAAAGTCTTGAAATATGAACTTGGACCTATTTTAATTTAAATATTTTAATATATCTGATTTCTTTATGAATTTGTTCATATTTTATTTAACATCAATTAATGAATAAAAAATATTCGACTATTTTCATAAAAAAAATATGTTTTTGAAAAATTTCATTAAATTTTTTTACTGATGTAAGAACTTTGATACTCTATATTTAGTTTATTGTGCCGAAATTAACAAATGTTTGGTTTTCCTTTTTTTCGGACTCTTCTTGGAAGCATAGGATTTTTTCTAGAATATATTCAAGCAATTCTAAGGTGGATCACAAGAGCCTCTTATTTTATAAAGTATACTAACATCCACAGAAAATTGAAAATTCTTATGATCAACGAAACAATTATTATCATATACAGTCGAAACTATCTAAGAAGATTGGAAGATCATCCAAACATAAGTATTTCCAAAAAGACTAACAATAAACAGGGGTCATATAAGATTGAAAACAATATACATATAATGTTAATTGTTCTCTCTTTTTTTGTCTATGTTATAAATAAATTTAATTGTTAAAACAACTTAAAAACTAATGTGTTTGATAAATAGGAAAATCAATGCGATGGCATAGATATTCCAATACATTCATGTTAAGATTTGATTAATTATTATGAGTTCTTGAAATTAGAAAGATTCAATAAAAACTATAGGGAACTAAATACAGATGATAAGTCTATATTGTTGCTATTGCCTATTGTATGCTACTTAATGTCATTCTAGACACTAATGGTTTAGCACAAATCTATTTTTGCGCTTCTACCCATTAGGTTATAGATAGATTTGGAGCTTCATGATTGTTTTAATAATTAGTTAACTTCTTATACTGGATTGCGTATTTTGCTTGAACTAAAGATAAACCTAGAAACGACAGATAAAATTTAGAAACTGAACAGTTCATATTGCAAAAGAAGAATACTGAGAATGGTCTCACAATAAATGACGATGGTGAGTACCAAATAAGATCCAACGAGGAGCTTGAAGCACTAATTGATGGGCACAACATTATAAAATTTATTAAGACACAAAGGCTAAGCAAGACGTGTGGTGATGATCAATGAATGGATGCCAAAAAGAATATTAGACGCAGTACCGCGTACAATACTAAAGCAAGAGAATATACCAAGATCAAGATGGCTGGAAGAAATCGAGGACAACTATCGATTGGAGTTAACTGATGGAAGATAATTGCACAAAATACAGCAGAATGGAGGAAAATTGTAAATGAGATTAAGCTTGTTTTCATAAATGTAAAAGTCTACTGAGCGTTAACTTTACAAAATAAATTTTTAGTATGCATAAACATTTTTGAAGTAGTTTTCTTAGTTGTTTTGAGTATTTTAATTTTTGTTTTGTTATTTCGAACAAAATTGTTATTTTAAAAATGTAAATACTCCATATTTTTTTATAAGTCTATTACAGAAACTTTAAACAAAAGAATTATTGTTTATAGGAGTAGTGATTCAGAAGTTAGTCTGACTATAAACAAATGGTCAACACCACTTTTAAAATTGTTAATTTGAACGATGGTGAATACAAGAAAAAAAAAAACGTTTGAAATAAAAGACATATTAAATGAACAGAAACTTTGCAGAATTGTCAAGTAAATGTAGAATATAGGTAGAGTATGTTTTCATTATTGAAAAGTACGTCAACTGGCTGCAAACTTTTTATCATTGTTATATGCAGCCCAAGTGAAAGCAAAGTGAAATTCACAATTGTGTCATTTATAAAGGGTGAATAAAAGCTACCTTATGCTACGTAAAGCTAAATTGTGAGTTATTAATTGTGAGAATGAATTTTAAGTTTTTCCTATAGTAAAAATATTTTATAAAGTCTTTGTTTCTGAAAGTTTTAAATTTCAATCGTTTTGATTTGAAGTTTGTTTAAGTTGAAGAAAACAATGATAAAAGTTTTTTTAATTTTGTTAAATATTTTTGTTAAATTTTATAAAATATATTATTGTGAAAAAATTAACTTTTCTCATATAATGACTTTAGGATTAATTTTTATTATAAATTTTTTTTTTTGTTTTTTATAACTTTACTAGTCTTTAGGAATGTAAATTTAAATTTATTTGTTACGCAAAATAACGTCAACATCATATTGGTGATCGTTTTTTTTGTTGTTGTTAGAAAAAAAATGTACTATGAAATCATTTTAATATAAGGCATTTTTTTTAACAAATTTTTTATAACAGCGATAATATTCTTATTTTTGTTCCATACATATACAAAAAACTTTTCAAGGATATCCACACAATATCTGACTATTACGTCCTTTTATGGCAATTTTTGTTTGTTTGTTCGTTTTTCATATATAGGTTTTTCTTTAAACAAAAACATTTTTTTTTTTTTTATTTCCAAAAACAAAGTTAGAAAGTGTTGGTTATGACATTTAATAGAATGACAAAAAAAAAAAAAAATAAGAGAATATAAAACAATAAAATACAATTTGAAAAAAAGTTGTGATAGTCCTGTGAGCAAAAATAAAAGTTTTAATATAGACAATATTTTTTTTTTGTTTCACTAAATAAAATTTCAAAAGGAAGATAAAAAAAAGAAGAAAATAAATAAATTTCCAATTGCATTAGAATTTAAAGTAGAAAAGTTAAAAAAAAAAAAACAAAAAGAAAAATAGTTTATTGTTTTTGGGTTTTTAAATGAAAGTTTTTACTAGAAATAAATTTGATGAGATAAATTATTTGAAAAGAATTTGTCAATTTCAGATGAGAGAATAAAAATTATTGTAATAGAATTTAATTTTTCTCAATCAGTAAAATATTAAGTTTGTGTTAAATAAAATTTAATTAAATTTTTATTTGGAAAATGAAAAATGAAATTTAATTAGATTTTGTATTGTATTACATTTCGATTGTGAATTTTATTAAACGTCACTGATAAATTGGTATTGTGGAGCTTAAAATATTATCTGATACTTTTTATATTCTGTATCAGTTAAAATTTTTTAAGTGATAAAAATAAATTTTCAGAAAAATTTACCTATAGGCATACTTTTAAAATCGTCAAAAAATATTAATTTAGTATTAAAAAAAACTTTCGGTATAATTTGAAAATAAAAAAAAAGTGAATTAATTTTTAATTAGTTATTTTTTTTTATTTTTTTTATTTTAATATGAATTAATTTTATTTTTGATATAGTAAATAAAAGACTGTAAGTTTGATTTAACCACAATATTTAATTAAATTCTTTTAAATTTGATTTACATTAATTAACAGTGATTTGATTTACATACATTTATTTTGACAGTGGATGCTACAGATAAATTTGCAGGCCAACTTAAAATGGTCCTCTTCCGTTTCGAAATGTGGGCTTTTTTTATTAAAATTTTATTTTATTTCATATTTGATTTATATTTTATTTCTCGAAACCTTTTGTTTACTTAAAAAAAAAATTTTCAAACTTATTTTATTTCACTTATATTTTTGTCTTTTATATACTATTATTTTACTTTAAACTTTTTTTTTATTTTATTTAATATAAATTTACACTATTTTTTATTTTATTTCACAAAACTAAACAAAAAAATTAATTTAAGCTTTCATTCAATGAATCAGCTAATTTTTGAAATGTCAAGCTATCCGAATTCACAAAAACAAATTCTCGAAAATTTATCAGTATCAGTTCACGATTCACTTTCTGATAAATTTTTTCAATTATCAGATTTCAGACTACTGCCAATCACGATAGACCTGATTATTATTTTTTGGCTTGAAATTTTTTGACTTATTAACTTTTTTTTTTAGATATTACCTTAACTATTTTTGATAATCAGATTTATTTTTAGTAATAATATATTGAAGTCAATCGTGGTTGTCAGTTATCAGTAAACTGAAATTCATCGATCAGAATTTCTGAAACTTGTCATAAAAATGTACTGATAAATAATACTGATAACTGACAACTACGATTGGAGTGATTATATTTAGCAATTAAAAGTCACTGATAAATTAATATTTATTTTGAACGTATATAGATATTTCGAAAACAACTTATTTTCTTCATCATTCATGTGTTTAAAAACCAAAAAAAAAAACACATTGTTGATTCTTTAAATAATAAAAGAGAAAATTAAAATTAAAATTCATTTACAATAACTATTGAACTATTGTATTTTCATTGAAAATTCATTTAAATATAAAATGTGAATACATTTCTGTTAAAATAATTATTGATTAAAAAATATTTCATACAATAAGAGAACTAAATTTATTTTAATTTAGTATGAAATTTATTCATAATTAAATTTTGAGAAATTTAATTAAGTTATATCAAAATTAATTTTAAATACGTAATGAGATAAAAAAATAATAGCAAAAAATAATAATTTAAAATTAAAAGAAGCAATACAACAAAAAAAAAAATATTATTGGAATAATATACAATTTATGCGAGACGAGATAAGAACATGTTCAATAATTATGATGGTATACATATATGAAGACTAAAAAAGGAAGAAAAAATACAAACAGAAAAAAGAAAGAAGTAAAACATTATGAGTGTAACAATTTTATTAATTTTTATATCTACATAGTCCCACTTATTTTTATTGATTAGCAAACTATGCCTTCAAGTAACTTTCAACGACTAATGAAGATATTTTTATGTTAAAACATTCATGTTCCATTATCATCATCATCATCCCTACAGCTCTGGATGAGCCAAGCCGAGGTTGTTTTCGGCTTTCGTGCATTCGACTTACGTGGTCAGCCCATCTTAGTCTTTGGGCCTTTGCAAAACGTACAATGTTCTCATTATCGATCATACTATTGAGCTCGTTGTTGCTTCTGATTACATATCATATCCCATTATATTACTATTTATTTACGGTCTTTGACGTACTTTAGTCAAATGAAATTGATATTAATCATGCAGGTCTGAAACAACAATATTAAATAACAATTCGAAGATTTAATTAAAAAATGCATATCTTTAGAACCATAATTTTATATTCAAACTAATAAAAAGTCCAGATCCGCTCTGGATGTGCTTTTTATATGCAACAAATATTGAAATGACCTTCTAAAGCGAGATTTCATAACTCGCTTAATTATCAAATATTCTTATTTGTGTTGTGAATTAGTTGGTGTAAGTTAAAATGATTTAAAGTTTTTTATTTATTGTAATCGCTTTTAATTCAGTTATAACTTTAGTTTAGAGTACTTATATACATTCCACTTCACCTTTAATTTTTCATTTAATTTTTTGACTTTAACTTATGATGCCATCTCATTTTTTCTATTTGAGATGAAGAAAAACGTCCAAAAAATGGAATGAAAAATTTAACTTCAAAAATATGACCTGAACATTTTTATGCCATTTTTTTTTATGTTCTGTCATTTTATGTTTATTTTCTACATTTTTTTTTTTTTTTGTGTTTCTGAAGTTGTAAAGATTTACTAATTAAATTGAAATATATGAAGATAAAAAGTAAAGTTATCTACTATATGAGGACTAAATAAATAAAAGAAGCTCTGCAAATCTTATGAAATGTCACATTTCGCTATATGCCAAAATCGTTGAAAGAAAAATTGAATGAAAAAATATTTAAATGTGGTAGAATAAATATTTTGACGTCATAAAGCATCAAAAAATGGAATGAAAAATTGAATGCAAAATCGAACGTGTTATAGTGGCACATTTACAAAAAACTTGTTTTTTATTGATTTCAACTTTAAATCTTACAAATCGTCTTGTGTTAATCAATCCTGAAATACGGCAGTGAACTTGAACACCCTCAACCAAAAATTACCAGTCTTAATAAATGTCTAAGGGCAATATGCCGAACACAATAAGCTACAAGGACTTCTGGATGCTTACCGTTATAATTAACCTTTATCGAAATCAGAAGAATGAAATGGAAACGATCTTAGAATAGAACCTACAAGTTACAAGAAGACCCGGTTGTCCAAAGAACAGCTGACGGAGCACCATAAAACAAGAGCTAAAAAAACGAACATAAAAAGGAAACAAGCGGAAACAACACCTACCAATCGAGTACGTTGGAAGTGTTAATTGGAAGCCTTATGCTCTCAAGAGGAGTAAAGCAAAAAAATTATAATTTTCTGTTATATTTATTTAAAAATAACTTTTTTTTATTTTCTTATTTTGGAGCTAAACTTGTACCTTCATACATTGTTTTGACAGCCGAACAAGTTTAACAATCCAGTACAATAAAGAGAAGTTCAGTTCAGATCTTCTAAGTTCTTAATAGAAGTTCAACAACCTGAATGAAGCTGTTATCAGTACTACTTTTACAAGGGATAGCGGTAACAGTTGTATTTTCAGCTGACCCATTTGGAGCTTGTTTTGACCTCTCTTGTTATTTGCACGAATGAATATATACTATACACTTTAATTTTTAAAAAATAAACAAGCCTTTAAAAATCAAACTCTGTCCTTAAATCATTTTTTTTTTTAATTGGTTGCATATTTCCACCACAATTAGTAAATACAAGGAGACGTATAAATAATAATAAATGACATTAATTATAATTTCTATAATAACAAATAATTATTTTATCAAAATAAATAAAATAAGAATTTTCATTGCTAATTTTCTAATATTTAAATAGCTATCATTTAAAATTACTAAATATGAATAAAATAATGACATTCGTTTAAAGTTCATATGTCAAAATTTCTATCACAGAATAATGTCAAAATAAAATTTCAACAAGAATTGCTTACCATCAAATGCCCTAAGTGAAATTCTTTTCTGAATTTGTAATGTAAACAACCATTTTATTGTGATGCTCGCTTTTTTTGTTTTATCTGCGGTAGTATGTATTAAAATCGTAACCATACATACCACAAATTTTATCACATTCTACTATCAGACATGGAATTTTTAAATTACAAAAAAATAAAAAAAAAAATAAAAGAAAAACATTAGAATTTTTTTCTTTTCTACATGGGAAAATAATATTCATTTTGAAATTATTTTCTGGTCCAGTTTTATTTATACAAATAATATTAAAAGAAAATAAAACAAAAACAAAATAAAATCAAATAAAATATCCAAATAATAAATGAATTTTCAAAATAAGATTTTTATAAATATATTGATAAGTTTTGAATATATGCATGGTGTGCTCGACTTAATGGTAATTTTTTTGCTATGGGTTGATTCAGAGGATTAAAACGAACAAAAAAAAAACCAAAAAATCAAAGGAGAAGAGTTTATTTTTAATTAAAAGAGCAACTTGAGAAAAATTTAATTTAAAATCTATTCATTTTTAATTCGTAATAAATGTAATTTACTGATTAAATTCCCATCGACAGATGTTTCATTCCATTCTATGCTGAAAATTTTTAAAAGAAGTTATTAAGATACTTACTTATTTCTTCCTGAGTCTGACTCATAAACGTCCTTCATTTTTGTCGGTCAATGACGGTTTCTAATTAGTTACCGGTTAATGACGGTTTCTTTTCAGTTGGAGATACAAAATTTTTTCATGTCTGTCGATAGTTTGTCTCCCCAACGAATGTTTGGTCTGCCCCGACATCTGGTAGCTTCGGTTCTGTATTCGAAGATTTTCTTTGTTGGATTATTTTCATCTCTAGGTGCCCAAGCCACTGTATAGTCTCTTGACTACCACCAATTCTTTATATAGCTCATAGAGTTCGGGATTATACATATCTTATGTTCCAGACCCCATCGTCGTGTTCAGGACTACATATTACAAGATATTAAGATACATTCAATATATTTTTTTCTTTCATACAATATACTGGGCTTCCGCATGACACTAATGAAAAATCGAATAAATAAGAAAACTTTTTTGAAATAAGGGGTTTTTCTCATATGTTCGAATATTTGGAGCAACTTATTTGCTATTAAAGTCATCACATTTAAAAAAAAATATCTTAAAATACAATAAAGTTCAGAACCTTCCGAACATGAGATGTAAAATTTACTTTATAAAAACGAGATTATTTATAATACAATTTCTCTTATTTGACATTGGATTTCACACAAAATTTTATAGAATTGGTATTAGTGTGTTTTGGACATTCGAACATGAGTGGAAAAGTACCTTTAAAATTATATGCAATTTCCATTGTCATTTTAATTGAAAGCTAACCTCTGGTAGCTAATCTTAACCAACTTAGTTAACATTACAATTATTGTATAGTATTAGCTAAGTTAAGTCCTTTAAGGATAATCTGTCAACTGTAATTTTCATAAGCAAACAAATATTTAATTCTTTAACGTTTTTTTTCCTATTTTTTTATATCATTAAAATATTTAAAAAATAATTTGAGTTTTTTTAACTCAATCCATGATGTAAAAACATTTTTTTCTTACTTTGAATTTCTAACGAAGTAATGGTGCAGAAAATACGTCAATATAGAATTAAGTCTTTTATATTTATATGTATGTTGTGTTAGTGAAGCAGCAAAACTATTGAAAAAAAAACTGATAATATTTAAAAGAGTAGAAAAAGGATAAGTTTATGAAGACCGATTTTATCATGATTATCGCGCAAAAAAGTTATTTTATAAATTATTATCTATGCTTATTTTTATTATTATATCATTTTGATGCAAGTAGCTTTCGTAAATAATCCAACTTATAAAATGATATTCACTTAATTTTTATTCGTACAATAAAGTTGGATTTTCTCTTCATGGACAAACGTTAACACGGACAATTTTATTTTATAGTATAATTGAAACACAAATACAATCAAATTAAATTCTATAATTTCCACTCAATGCCCGACGAACTGACATTTGTTATGTTCCTCAACAAGGTTCAAGATAGCAATAAATATTTATCAAATAATTATATATATATCCTTTTTTTATTTCAGCCTTAACCAAAAGTTAAAAATATTTTAACTATGAATGAGGAAAAATGTTCGGAGAGTTTTTTTGTGTATTATTTGTAAAATAACATTTTTTGATTGGTTAAAAAAGTTGTCCGGACGTTGTTCGGTCGTTGAGAGGAAATCCACATTCAGTCATATAAAAATAAAATAAATATGTAGAGAGAATCGGCTGACCATGTCGACTGATGCAAAAAATTCTAGTGAAAACCTAGATATTTTTGTAAAATGGTGATAGAAAAAAACATTGTTGAAACCGTTATTAGTAGAAGTATATTGGGTTAAGTACGACCATTGTTACGTGGAAAACTATATGTCTCTGTTTTTTGCCTGATGTAAAAATTTTGTGCGTAAATTTTGCTTCATCGAACTTTATTTTATCAATTTGTATTAACCCTATTTATGCTAAAAAACATTGACATTTGCCTGATATCTGAAGGCCACAACTTTAAGGAAAGGAAAATGCGGGGCTATAAAATATACTACACACTTCATTTGCGAAAAAAGAAAATATTGAAATGCAACTTAGTGTGGTAAAAATAATATCAATGAAGCAAAGCCTCCAGGTAATAGCAATATACTCTCCACCCAATTATGCCATAAAGAAACAACTCTTCAAAGATATGCTCCAACAATTAGGCGATTTGTTTATCCTAGGAGTGATCTGATTTGTTTATCCTAGGAGATGATAACACTAACGTGAGGTAGAGAGCTCAGAGAGGCCATTAGAGAATTGAAATGTCTCTTTCACTCCACTGGCAAGCCAACATATTGGCCTACAGATAGAAGGAAAACTACCGATCTAATAAACTTCTTCACAACGAAAATATATCAGTAAATTTCATGACTGTCGAGGAAAACTATGATTTGGATTCTGATCAGTCAGCAGCACTTTTAAGTTTATATAAATCTGTAGTGAGAAAAGCTAGCGAACCGTCCCTATGCAATCTATTAATGAACTGGTGTAGTTTTATCGGATCGGGATATTTCAATAAATAACAAAGAAGAACTGGAAGAAGCTGATGAAAATTTTGTGGAGGATATCCAGAATGCTACACGGCGAAGCACTAAAATTTGCAAATGTAGAAAAGTTGGATATAACTTCCCTAGAAATATTATAGAAAAGATAAAGCAAAACCGAAGAGCTAGAAGAAGGTGGCAGCAGACATGTGATCCAGCTGATAAAAATAGACTTAATTCCAAGTCTCAAAAATTAAAAATGGAAATAAAGCAAATGAAAGAAGAGACAATGCAGAACTATCTACAAAAGCTTCTAAAGAAAGTAAATATTC
The DNA here is from genome assembly GCA_963942445.1 of Argyra leucocephala. Classification (NCBI taxonomy): domain Eukaryota; kingdom Metazoa; phylum Arthropoda; class Insecta; order Diptera; family Dolichopodidae; genus Argyra; species Argyra leucocephala. Next base: position 55,911,956 of record OZ012678.1, on the reverse strand, counting down.
AGTCTGGAAAGCAACCAGTAAGGTGAAAAACCCGATCGTGCATTCTGCTCCACTTAGAAAAAGTTATGACCTGTACGAAATATTCAACCCAAATAATATCTACCAAGAATCTGATATAGACGTAAATCTGGTAGAAAATACCCAAGAAGAGGATTAAATAACGTTTTTTAGAAGAAATTAAATAATAAAAGAAATTAAAAGCTTAAAGTCAAACAAGACTCCATGATTTGATTTGATCACAGCTGATATCTTAACGAAACTACCACCAAAAGTTTTAATAGTTCTAACTAAAATAATGAACGCAGTACTCAAACAAAAATTTGTCATAAATATAATGGAAAATTGTGGAGGTTATCATGATTCATAAGCCAGAAAAACCCCCAAACGAAGCGAAGTGCAACAGACCTATGTCATTGTTACCTAATCTGTAAGTTGTTTGAGAAACTACTCCTTAAAAAAATGCAACCTCTGATTGAAACCAGAAACATTAGAAAACAACATTCAACTGCTTTTACACTACTGCAAGTTTGTGGTCCCAAATTTATTGAATGAGTTTTACTATATTGTTGTCTTTTATTCAATTTCTTGCGTCATGTAACAATTAGCCAATATGTTATTTATTCCCTTATTTCAAATGTTTCTAACTTTATACTTACAGAGTCGAGGATTAAATACCGCATAAAGGTACGAATCAACATTTTACAAAGCCCTAATCGAAGATTGATGTTAATATCGCTATTACACATATCATATTTTTGTATTTGCAAAGCTATTATCTTCTTATCTATTTGGAATTTGATTTTTTTTGTAACAGTTGCAATTTTCAGGAAGCCAATAATACAAATATTTGAAGGTTGCAATTTGTACTAGATTCAATTATGAGATTAGCTGAACTTGGAATCCTTGCATTGATCATTTTTTGTTTTAATATTATATCCAAAACTTAGGTTATGAATCTACCTTTGAGTACCTGCGTACCGTTGGCTATTTGAAAAATAAAAAGAGTAGTAAAAGGACAGAAAAGAATTCTTCTCCCTTTTATGAAATCTATTAAGGAATTAGTTTTGTTGCTGATAACATTATAATGGCTCTTAAATGAAAAGGCCATTATAATGTTATATTATTTATTAAAATATGTTATTAAGTAAAAAATTGTCATCAAAAAATACCCCTAAGTCCTTAAACAGAGCAATATTTGTAAAATCTAGCTGCAAAGGTGTAATTTTAAAGTCTAACATAAGAACGCCGGGTAAAGCCAATCCGGGCACACTCTTCAATATTGAGTAAAAACTTATTTTGTTTACACGAATCCAAAAATGAGTTCAGATTTTCTTCAAATAGAGTTGAGTCTTTAGCATAAATTGAAACGTAACTGTTACAATATAAGTAATAGTAGTTACAATATTAATTGTTATAATAAATAACAAGAGACCCAGATGACTTGTACATCAAAGTTAGTAAAAAAAAAAAGCTTACATCCTTTTAATGAGGAATCCAATTAATTATAAATTGTGAAAAGTCAAACAGGTTTACAAGTTTCAAATACTGTGGGGCAAAATAAAAAATGCTTCACTTATATATGTGTTAATAGCCTATATTCCACGAGTTGTGCTGATGACATTGTTAACATATGTGTCATACCCCAATTACTTTGTTGGCAAAGGAGTGCGAAACGTATATTAGCCGTGTTATCAGCACCACTTGTGGAATATTAGCCAATGAAATCCGTTTGAATACCTGATTCCATTGAAATAATGAAAGTGTTGGAGAGTTCTGCTAAATTGGCCGCAGTCATTTTTTTTTTCATGAATTCATACTGGTTGCTAATGAGTCGAATTTCACTAATCTGTCACCTACATCAATATTCAATTTTATTTATTTATCTAGAGATTCAAAGGTTTTTGACAGATACATCTGGGAATTCCAAAATTTATAGTATGGTTTCCTGAATAAAATCTTGTGAATAGAATCTCAAAAAATAAAGAAATACATACATAAATACATATATCTTTTTTTCGTCCTTTTTAGTTTTGTTTTGTTTTCATTTAACAAAACAAAAACAAAAATAATATTTTATTACATAACATTTTAATGTTTACAAATAGGTTAGTAGAATCATGGTCATAATTGTGTATTAAGAAAGAGAGTGCGAAAAAAATTTCTAACGTTACCTAGTAAATAAATTCAATTTATTTTCATTACGAGTACATCAGTATCAATTTATCTCAGTTAAATTCATTTAATAATCGATAAATTGTTCAATAAGCAGTAGTGAATAATTTTTTTTACTTTTTATGTAAGACTTGGAATAAATTTAAGAAAAGAAATAAAAAAATATTACAAGTAGTTTAATTTATTGATTATCATTTCGAGTAGCATATGAATTTTATTAACATTTGATGTAGGTAAATAAAAAAAAACATTCTACTGGAATTTTTGTGAAGATCAAAAAAGTCAAATTAAATTTTAAGCAAGTAATATCGAAATTTCTTGAATAATTTTGGGATTCATTTAAAAATTGTTGTCGGAAAATAAAAATGTCTTAAACCTTGGTTGTTTGCTCTTTACATGCATAAAATATTTATTATAAAAAATGATAAATAGACTTTATAGCTTTATTAACTTTTATTATTTCTATTTAGTTTTTATTATTTTTTTTTTTTTTGTTTTACCTTCTTGTGTCATCAAAAACGGCTCTTTTATGTCATTCGTTTCGTTATAAAAAAAAAAAATTTGAGAAAATAATAAAGTCAAAATTTCTATTCTTTATTGCGACGACACAACTTTGAAAAATCTTTTGAAAAAAGTTATTAAATCTTAAAGAATTCTACAAATTTCACCAAAAAATGAGAACCAAAATAATAAAAAGAAAAAAAAAAATACTTTTTACATTACTGATTATTCATAACGACGCATATGAGACAATGCGAATAGAAAGAATACTTTTTTTCTGCGATATTTTCCTGAGACTGAAGCGAATTTTATTTAATTTAAGACAGAGTAGGAAGACAAGGTGGAGAAGAAGAAGAAAATGAAATATAAAATTGTATATAAAAAAAATGGATAACATCCACAGTGAACAAATAATTTTTGTATTTCAATCAAATTCAACTTTTAATATAGCATACAATTCACCCGAGTATACTTTTGTTTGGTCACAAGGAATTATTTTTTAAAATATTATAAACAAACTCAGTTTGCAACGAATGAATCAGGCAATCAGGGAAACTAGATGTCAGAAGGTTGACATGGTTTATCACAGGCCATATTCCATTTAAGAAGGATCTGTTCAAGATTAGTAGATCGAATACAGACAGGTTCAGATTCCTCTTCTCATATTCTATTTGTTTGCGACGCCATAGCTCGCAAAAGACATAACTATTTCCAGAAATATACAATGACCCGATTCTTAATCCCTGATTGACATCAAAACAATAATAACTAGTGGCTTCTATTGGGTAATTGTGATTCAAGTTACATTTCTATAGCTATTCATGGGATGATATAGATTTCTTATTACAAAGCAGAAAACACTATTAAGCTTTTATGAAAAGCCTTGAAATTAGTATGGTTTGATAAAAGAAAACATAAATACCTGTTCATAAATAACTGTTCATATGTCCCTACATTGATCAGAAATAATTTGATTTTTTTTATTAGAAGATTTTTTTAACTGGAAAATCAACCGCAAACTTTTACTAATTAGGTCTTATTCTTAAATTCATTTTTGATCCGTACTCGTTTATTTTACATTTCTGCACGAGGGGTAGAGGGAAAGCTATTGAAATGATAAAATCCAAAAATAAATGGTAAATTGTTCAAATAAATTCTGAAATTGACATCAAAGCTAATAGTTGTTAATCAAGGGCATATACCTACAATTCTAAGATAATAAACGGGGAAGTGATATAGATTTTTAGAGGTCGTGTTTACAACTCCATATTAAAAAAAATTAATAAATATTAAATTCGCTGGCTTTTATACAAATATGATGAACAATTTTACGGTAAGATATCGTCCCTAATTTATAAGTACTATGTATATTCATTGATTTTTTTGTTGTTGTTTCCGCTTTCTTAATTTTGCTTATTAAAAACTCTTATATAGCTTTATAAGTAGCATATTGTATTGGATTCTGTGAGTAAATATAGAGTCAACGATATCGAAATTTATGCTACTGTCGAGTTCCTATGAAGTGTTTACATTTTCTCTATGTGATGACCTCTGGAAACTGTCTTACATAACATTCGCTGTTAAGCAGGCCAAAATTGTAAGTGCGCCAAAATCCTCAAGTTTGAGGTTGGCGTAATAGTTTTGAGAGACGCAATTGAAGCCAATCGGACGGATACGATGTATATAGGAAACAGATCCGGCAAACATTTAAAGAACTCGGAATTTGCAGTTGGAATGTAAAAACTCTCTATCCTCCAGCTGCATCTTATAAGATTGAAAATATTCTGTCGCAGAGTGCATTACTGCGATACAGGAAATCCAATGGAAAATGTAAGAAAAACGAACATGCGATATATATTACAGTTGCGAATTCGTAGTGGGAAATTCGTAAATTTTGTGACAGTAGTGTGCTGTGCAGCAGAGACGGTAGTTACGGCCATTACGTTTTATGTACTCTGGGCTCATATTAATTTTACTTTATTTTCTATTTTAATTAAAAAAGTTTTTCCTGAAATTTTTTATATGTTATTGATATATTCTGTATTTGTTTCGATATTTCGATTTGACAAGAAATATTACCACGAACTGCCATAGTATCCTATACAAATTTTATAAGGTAGGTCAATGATATTTTATATAAAAAATAACCAAATGTGTACGAGTACATACAATTCATTCTTTTTGTAGTGCTTGAAGTAATGTTTGGAATTATAAAAAAATGTTCAAAATTTAATTTTTTCAAAACCACATAAAAAATTTACTTTTTCCAGCAAAGGTTAACAATTTTTGATAAGAACAAGAAAATTTTTTGAGGTAATCAATTTAAAATAAAAAAATAAAAATTTTAAATTTTTTTAATTTTACTGTTTTTCAACTATCAAATTGTTATGGTTTTTAATATAAAACAAAGAATTAGAAATAAATTACTGTGTGATGTAGAGTTATTGTAATTTCTACGCTACGATTTCGAATACTTTAAACAAATTAAATTTAGAATTTTTTTAGAACTTTAATCGAATGTTGATAACTTAAATGTATTATGTCTTAACTCCTTAAATTATTTTTGTAATGGAACGTAATTTGATTATAACTTGAATTTGTACAGATATTGCATCATTTCCATATCCTTATTGTATAAAGTCAAATTTTGCAAACTTGTGAACAATTTTTGAAATTTTATCAGCTGAAAACTGTGAATTTGAGTTTTTTTCTTACCCATCGAATTCTGTTATAAAATTCATATAACAAGAAAATAAATAAATATGTACACTTTAATAAAAATTGCTTCTGTCACACAGAATATAATGTTAATATATGTACTTTTAATTTAAGATAATAATGTACATGTAAATTTCTGTGAGTATACTTAATAATGAGTTTACATTTATTAAAATTAACAAATTCAATTTATGTGTTCATCGCATATGAATTTACTTATAGTACCATACATCATAAGTATGTATATTTGTACACATATTTGTATAATCGAATTATAGAAAGTACATTTCATTGTCAGTTTTTACTTTACGATAACAAAAGAAGAAGTTTATTGAAATAGACATAATTTTCAAATGAGCAAATTTTTATTTTTTGTATAGATTTTGTACAAGTGAAAGCTTGAATACAATAGAGAACATTATATTATTTTTAATACTGTAGTATTTTCTAACAAAAGTTCACTTTGCTTTTGGGGTTTTTTTTTTCGAAATTTGTCAGCACTTTTAAAATATGTGCAAGTACTGAAATTATAATATACTTATCAAAATTGTAATATCATTTTTAATTCTACCTTATATTGTACGTTCTCTTCTAATGTTAGTATTTAGCTGTTTTTAGAAAACAAAATTGATCTGAAAATGGTAAAAGATAATCTTACTGATGTATTATATGGTATTGAAGATTTAAAATTGGAGCAACGTTTCTTTCCAGAAATTTCAAATCATGATGTTTTTTTAAAATGTGTTGGAATCTGTAGATTAGATGTATATGCAGATTTCGTTTTAACCAAAACAATGATTATTGGACATGAAGCAGCTGGTGTAGTTGCTAAATGTCGGGCTAAATTAACACGTTTAAAAGCTGGCAATCGTGTTGCTTTTGTATCAGGTGAACCATGTAGTTTGTGTGACCATTGCAAGAACGGAAAATATAATTTATGTCATGGTCCACCACCATACGATGAAAACTTAACTAATTACTACAAACATACTGCAGCTGATTTCTGTTACAAACTACCATGTCACTGTGCAAGGAGGTGCATTATTAGAACCACTTTCTGTTGGTGTATATGCATTCAGAAGAGCTGGTGTTGGCTTAGCTTCTGAAGTACTTATTTTAGGTGCCGGTCCAATTGGTTTAGTAACATTGATTACTGCCAAAGCAATGAGTGCATCAAATGTCATAATTACAGATAATGAACAAACTCGTTTAAATGTTGCTAAAGAATATGGTGCAAAAACATTACTCATTACAAAAGAAATGTCTGAAGTTGATATACAGTTAAAAAAAAATTCCATGAAATTATGGAATCTCAACCAGATAAAACTGTTTTGATTGTTGTGATATGGAATCAACACCTAAAGTTGCAATTAAAGCAATCAAATCCGGTGGCGTTGCTGTAATTGTTGGTTGTTGACCACCATGAGAAGTTAAAGATCCTTTTATTGCTGCATTATCAAGAGAAGGAGATGTTCATGGTGTTTTCCGTTATTGCAATGATTATGCAGCAGCTTTAGATTTAGTTGCATCTGGTTCAATTGTTGTAGAAAGATTGATTGCTCTGAAACAGCAAAATCTTTTGATACTGCCAGATACGGAGGAAAAGATGGTATGTGCTATCAAAGTTATCATTCATGCTCAACCCCGTGTATCATTCATCCTCAACCCACAAGCAATCCAAAAATAAAATATTATAATAGTTATATTTATATAAAATATATATATGTTTGTTTTTAAAATATTATAATGGTGAATATTAATTCCATTTCACTAAATCTTCTTGTACATGCAGCAGCTTACAATGGAGCCTATTATTTTAATGGTGAATATTAATCCTATTTTACTTCATTAGACCTTATTGTAGATGCAATAGTTTACAATGGAGTTTATTATTTTAATGGCGTATTTTAATGCCATTTCACGGTGGCATGTAGTCATGAGTTCCATTGGGACTATAATTTGTAATAATATAATTTATCTTAATTATTATAAATTAGAAATAAAACCTTATGTTATATTAACTAAAATATTCCTTTATTTTGTCTATGTTTATTTTATTTTAACTAAAAAGGCTACAAGTCCCATTGGAAATTTTGACACACTAAACTGATACAAAACTCCCATGGGAACTCTTTTTAATGAAACATAATTATCATGGGACTTATGATATGCCACCCCATTTTACTTCATTAGATCTTATAAATGCAGTAGTCTACAGACTCCATTATAGACTTCATTTGTTTTTAATACATCAATGTTTTGATTTACTACTTTAATATTAACATATATATACCGTTTACGCTGTGTATTATTATCAAGTTTACATATTAACAATGGAAATATATTACCGTATGTTCATTTATTACATGGAAATATTTGCGTTAAATTTTTCAAAAGAATTAAAAAATTAAAGTTTGGAAATCTATTTTTACATCAATAAAAAAATTGTTTACACGAATAATTAGGCTGAAGCCGTACCCTATTTTCTATACAAGGACCGGAAGCTTTCAGTACACATAAGGTGTAGAATTAAAAAAAAACGGAAGATTAATTTGTCTCAGAACTGCTAGACTTTATAAATTAGGTAATTTTAATAATTTCGGTTTTAAATTTCAATTGTAATAAAATTTATAAATTTTAGAATTTAAACAATGAAGTAAATAAAAGTTAAACTTTAATCGGACTTTATTTTATTTATAAAATAAAACAATATTTTTTTAATATGAATTCGATGAGTTCTTACTAAATTTTTTTGTGAATTTTTTAAAAGAGGAAAAACTTAAAACTACTTACAATATATTCCGAATGCGACAAAATGTAAATACACAGTTCCAAAAATTAAATTTTCTCATTTTCATTAAAATAAAATTATTTACTTATGTAAAATGTTTTTATTCTACTTTTTTTTCGTCTTCGCTGTTGAATGATTTTTTTATTTATTTTGCAATTAAAAAATTCTATTTTTCGCGAAAAATACTAAAATGTAGTGAAAAATGGTTGTAAATTACCATGAATAACATAAAGATAATTATTTGAATTTGTAATGGTCGCATTCATGGACAAGTAGAGTATAAAAAATTAAAAAAAACAAAAAAAAAATAATAATGAGTGTAAAAATTATTTTAAATGCTGTAGGGAAGAAAAATGGATGGATGTTCTTTGAAAATAAATGGAAGGATGAATTTGAAAAGTTGAACAAAAAAAAAAATGTTTTTCTTTTAAATACTTTTACCAAAATTAAAAAAAAAGAAGAATAGTATTTATATATATATATATATGTGCATTTTATTTTATGGTAATGCTCTTTTATTTAGCTAAGATATGCAAAATATTTTAATATTTATTTTTTAAATTTAAATATTAAACATTAAATAGAAAATTTTAATCAAAAATTTATATTTAAAGTTTTACGAGCATTGAAATGTTTACAAATTGAAAAATTATTTTTTTTACAAACATAAGATTTCTTACTAAATATTTTTTTGTGTGAAAATTTGTTTCAATTACTTAGAAAATTATTTTAATTTTGAAATTATTATTGATACCATGTTTATTATTGTTATATTTTGATTAATGTTAGATTTACTTGCCTTTCTTGTGTACATTGTATTATTTTCTTTTACTTGAATATTGAGAAGTGAGTAAATAATAATTTTATTTGATTCTATAAATCTATATTTTGGAAGTGACACACTTCTTTAACGAAATAAGTATTAAGACTTATATTAATAGTTTTCTTAATAGACTTCTTGCTATGCTTCTTCGTTCTATTTATACAATTTTTGAAATTTTTAATTTTAATTAATATCTATAAATTTGATTTCCGAATTTGGGGTGTTGGGGGGACTATTAAAGTTATATTTGGAAATGACACTTGTTCTAATGAAATAAAATCACTAATGCTTCCCCACAAATTATTCCGGCGTAACACTAGGGAGGCTTCATGTGCACATTTCTACACTGTGGAAATACCTAGGTGGTCCAAAACTGATTTTGGAAATTCTTTTATTGTAAGAACTGCTAAAATGTGGAACGTGCTTCCATTTTACGTGTTCCCTTCCGATCGAAATGCTCCATTATACAATTTGCAACTTTTTTCAACAATTATACAATTATTCAACAATTATTCAATTTGCAACAATTATACAAGGATCGCATGGTTAGGCATTCAAAGTTATTTATTTTGTGTTACAAAGAAGTTTATTATAACCTAGCATTTAATTTGCGATCTCTGAAAAAAGGAAATCTCACTGTCTGCCAAAACTGCCGTAGTATCAGACTACTAAAGGTTATCAATAAAATAATGTCATAACTCTCAAGCGATTATCACAAGTGCTAGAGCCGCAACTTAGGAATGAACAGGCCGGTTTCGGGCCAGGATGATTAACAAAAGATGTTGATGTGACCTTAAGAATCATCGTTGAGCAGACCGTAAAATGTAGACAGGTACCATTATATATTTTGTTTGTTGATTTCAATTATCGCTAGCTATGGTGTGCTCTCTAAAATAGTTCACATCATTAAAAGGCTTTACAGGAACGCGAAGTATAGTGTGTTACATAGAAAATTAAGGACGCTTTCAATGTTCATACCGGGGTAAAACAAGGTTCTATTTAACCCCCCCTACTCTTCATTTTAATTGTGGATTCGGCGTTGAAGAAAACAAATCGTGGAGCAAAAATACTAAATGGACTCGATTCATCTCGATTTAGCAGATGATATCTGCTTGCTCACTCACACCAAAACCGACATGGAAAACAAACTGAAGACACTAATCATATATGCGAAGCAAGTATGATTGGCGATAAATATAAGTAAAACAAAACTAATGCGAGTCAACAGAGCAGCCCCGTGGAACTTACAGATTGGTGAGGAGAATGTAGAGGAGGTAATGTTATCCTGTTATTTTAGCAGTTTTATTACTGTCGATGGTGGCACGGACGTGGATGTTGAAAGTCGTATTAAAGGGTACGTTCAGCATATGGTCTCTGAATATCTCACGTAACCTGAAACTTCATTTTTTCAGATCTAGTAACGTTCTCTTTTATATGAATGCGAAACATGGAAAACAACAGGAATAATCGTCTCGCGCATCCAGATATTTATTAATAAATATCTGAGACAAACTCTCCAGATATTCTATCCAGAAAAAATTTCAAACAAGAAATTGTGGAACGAAAAAGATTTGAAGAAATCAGATAAATGATTAAATGCAGAAATTGGAAATGTGAATAAATATTGAACTTTTGGTTTGTCAGTGTTGTCTATTTTTCTTTTCAGTTTTTTTGAACTGTGATCAAATATTGTTAAATGCATATAAACAACTCTGAAGTTCGATATTGTAAAAATAGCAAAAACTTTGTTTTTGCAAAAAACAATGTTTTACATTCCACATTCATTATCAATTCCACAATACATTACATTCCACATAATACATTCCACAATGCATTACTTTCCACATAATATATTAAAGATATTTTTCTCAATTTCAATTTTATTTTAATAGTTTTCACATAATTTAAGTTAAATTTTTTTTATTCACAAATTATGTTTGATAAATTGTTCAAATTTAAATTCGCAAGATACGTCCATTTGTATGGAAATTTCTAAGCAAAAGCTTTATTATTTTAGTATTTAATGTATATTGTATATCTTATATATAGTAATTTTGTTTTTGTCTGAAGCCTTTTATAACAACAATAATAATGAAAAAATATTTCATTATGAATGAAAAAATGACAATTGAGAGAATAAATCATTTTTTTTAAATGTATTATGGAAGTAGGTGTAGGTATAGAATTAAATTGTAGTGAGATAACAATATTAACACATTATGATGAGAGATGATACATATTTATTTTACATTGTTGTTGTTGGTTCGAGTTTTAATGTGCATACTTTTTCAAACTGCGACCAAACTTTACTAGATTCGTAATGGCATTACACTAGTATTTATATTTTACATAATATAATATTTTCTATCTTTATTTGTAAAAAATCTGTGCTTCCAAAATAAATATCACTTCACTTTGTTAAATGTGCAAATGTTAATATCAAAACATCAATAATTTACATTCCGAAAAAAATTTATCTGAAAATTGCAATGATATTAAATTTTATATTTATTTCGGTTTACAGGCTGTTTAAAAACAACAGCCTATTTTTACTACTATACAAAAATTTTACTCTAACGCTAGAAAACAAGTTTTTATAAAAACTGTTTAAAAACATTTTTTTAACACTCAATTTAATATGTTGAACATTATTGCAATAAATAAATATAGAATAGAGAATTTTCTGCTGAAATTTGTATTAATATTTTATTTTATCGATTTTTATTTATAATTTTGTTTGTAATATGCGTTATCTAAATATTTATGAAATTCAGTGTATAAAAATTTTATTTTTTTTGTGAAGAGTCATATGGGAGTCGAATTATTAACAAAATCTATCATTCTTTATTCAATTATAACCAGTCATAACGCTCATGTGTGAATGAAAATTATTATTGTGATGATGTCAGTAGAAGAAGACTTTGACTCATCGTTACAATTTCTAATTATTTCCAAGCTATTAATTTTAAAATAAAAGAAAAAATTATTGATGAATATTGATTTTTTGTGCCTTACACCATTTTAATTATATGTAGATATTTTTTTAATTTTAAAATAACAGTTCATATTGTGTGTGCATATGTCATAAAATATACATTAATAATTTTAATTAAATATTTCTCGATTTCAGTGAGATTATTTTGAATTTCCCATTTTATATCAGATTTTCATTAAAATCTTTTAAATTTTAATTTTAATAGGACTGACTGTATAAAAAATTAATACAACGTTCATGTATGAGTACATATTAATAATGACTGATTGTGTTATAGGTATAAAAAATATTTTCTCCAGCTTAAATGATGGAAATGTTAAAAAAATATTTTTAATTAGAGTTCATATCTTTGCAATCAACAAAAAAAACATAAAAAACCAAATTCACAAAAATGTTATTTGTTTTCAGACTTATGTCACGTTACGTATCAAACTGACATGATTCAACCAAAATTCTTAAACATGTGAAACCAGACATACCAAAATTGTCACCACATTATAGAAAAACTTTTTTTTTTGAAGTATTGGAAATTTCAATTTTATTTTTATTTTGAAATTAAAATTTAATTATTATTAAAGTATTTGTAATAGCCATTTTGCATTTTTAGCTTAAATCACACAAAAAATTATTCATATTATTATTTACACTTGGACTTATTGGACACAGTTTGGTTACTCTAAATTATTAAGGGTATTCACGATTAGATGTGGAATCGTCATCATCATCATCTTATAGCGCTACAGCTCTGGGTGAGCTTTGGCCTTCATCACTATGCTCCTCCAAAAAGGTCGATCTTGTGCCACTTGTCTCCAATTTGGGATTTGTAGGATTTGAGCATCGTTTTTCACGTTGTATGCCCATCTGCTTCTTGGTCTTCCTCTAATTAAAAAGTACAATGGCAACTAAAGTACAGTACTAAAAGTACAATAGGTTTGAGTCTTGTAAAAAACCAACAAGTCATGTAGAATATTTTTTCATATAAAATTTTTACAATGGCAATACACTTCTACACTTCTACACTTTCAATCTACACATATTCGTGAAGAATACTCTTATTTTATTACACTTTTTAACTTTGAGTTATTTTACATTGTATTGTAAGAGATACATTTTTTATTAAATTGCATTTTATGTAGATGTATACATATTTAATAATAATGTTGGAAAAGCTTTTTGAAGAAACTAACTTTAATTTTACTTATTTCCTAAAACGAAAAAACTTTAAAATTAATATACTACTACTGAGTCAGAACGGTAGTGCATATAGTTTACATTAAAAATTTTGATACCAGATTTGTTGAGAAACTTTTGTTATATCACTAAATTGTTAGCGGAGTATTGAGGTTTGAGATTTGGCTCAAAATTGATTCGGTTTTGTGTGCTTCGTTTGAAGGTATGACAACTTATTGGTACATTACTATATGAATGTATATGATATTATGAATAACCTGTAATAATGATATAGTTAGTGTTATTTTTAAAAAAATATTCGATATTTTTTATCTAAATTGGTAATATTTACAAAAAATACAAAAATATTTTCATTTAAAAGTTTCAATTTAAAAAAAAAAATAAATTTAATATCCGACGAGCAACCTACTTCTATCAACTTTTAATGAACACTGAGACGAAATTAAAGTAGTATGTAAATTGTTGTTTATTTTTTTTTATCTGAGCAAAACCTTTGACGATGTTTGTATTAAGTTTTTGGTATTAAATTTTTCAGAATATTTTTGTTAGTGTTAGTTGTATTTTTCTCAAATTTTATTTTTAAAAAAAATCGTAATTCGATATATTTCGGAAAAATCATCGTGCAACTTGGCTAGAAGATATAAAGGCATTATAATTTTTGAAAAAATTTTATCCAAAAAGGCCATATCATTTTTAAATTATTTATAGTTGAATTTTGTTTTTTTATTTAGTTGTATGAAACTATAAATTATAATAGCTCTTAAAAATTAAACTATATTTAACAAACAATAATAAAAAAAGAACAAAACAAAACAAAATAGCAAGGATAAAAATTAAAGTTCTAAAAATTTGTAGGAAAAAACAAAAAAAAGCAAAGTTTTATCATGACTTTTTAATATCATAATACAACTAACAATGTAAATGTGATCTGCATATTAAATTTATTTAAAGTTAAGATTTTTTTATTTAAAAATGTTTATATAAAATAAATTTTTGTTAAATTTATTTTCAAATAAAAAAAAAAGAATATTTCAGGAGATTAATTTAGAAATTTAATGAATATTTGTTGCAACAACCAGATAAATGTAAGTGTGACTGTTTTGGTAGTCTGCTGTATAAAAATGACTATACAGTGGTGTTGTTTTGATAATATTATTATGTTTTTTTTTCCTGATAACCTAATTGTTGTGGATTTTTTCACAGCGACGAAAATTTATAATTTTGAAATTTGCATTTTGCTTATAGTGTTTTTGTTTTATAATGGACAACATTTTGATCAACAAACTTTTTTCCAATAAATTTTACTTTTTGTTAGGATGCAAGATTTATTAAAGTGTGTATCCAAATTAAGTATCACGTCGCGTTTAGAAAATCAGAATGTGTAGTTGTTAATTTTGATTGTTGGTAACCACAAAATTATGTTTTTGATGTTTTAGTTTTTATTTTTATATTGTTTACAGGTAAGATCAAATCGTCGAAATAAAAACAGAGACATATCATAGACCGGGGTGGATAAGAATGTTCTGAGACTGTAATCTACCAAAAAATTTTCACTATATCACAATTTACAATTCAAAAACTATTACTTTTTCAGACCCTTATAATATATCAGGACAATTTTTAATAATTCATTAAAGACAAAAAAATATGTTTTGAAGGATGAAAGATTTTTGTTTAACTCTTGTTCGAATGGTGTGATTCGTTTGAAGTGTTTAACAAAGTTTTTATATTGACATGTTGAGATAGATAAATTTTATTGTAGGTGGATAGTGCATCTTTATGAATATCAGTATGCATTATATTTTGCTGTAGAATTTCATGTTGCCATTTTTTTCTTTCTTAGTTTGTTCTTCTTTTAAATGTGAAAAAATGAAAAACACACTAAAACACTGCCAAACACTCACAATTTTTATTTACCAAAGACACATACAGTTTTATGTTTTCTATTATTAATATTGTTTGCTATGTTCTATTCACAATATTTGTAGATTAACATCGTTCAAGATAACAACAATCCAGAGCCCCGATAAAAACGAATGAAATGAGAATAAAAATGTCGGTCAACAGCTAACCTATCATATCCCAACCCATTCAAATAATGATATTGATGACTTGATAAAATGATTAAAAACAAACCGAACCGCTTCTAGATGATTGCACAGGGACAAACTAGTACAATAGAATTTTTTTAGAAAAACGAAAATTTCTAAAACTATTGCAGTTTCGTAAAAACGAATGTGAGAACCTCATTTTTTTTTCTAATATAAATCTGAGAAGTATATAACAAAATATTTATATAGCTAGTTTTTTTGCAGTTAAATAGAAGAACCAAAATAGAAATTTATAGGTAAAAAAATATTTTGGACTGCTAAAACCTATTTAATTATACTTCGTCTCTGATTCTGCTACAGACTATCCTATTGAAGATGGGAATGACAATATTATAGCACAGTTCACGTAAACTCACATTGCAAATATCACATTGAAAAAATTCGTTCCTCACTTCTCAAAAAGGTTAGATATCAAAACATCCGTTGCGCAAATTTTAAAATATCATCAAACAACATAAATAAAATATATACATATTACGTTATATAAATATTTTATAAAAGGCGTATAGCTGATTTTGTTACCAATACTACAATTCATCCCAAATCAGAATCTGTCATATTAATAAATATGCTGTTCCCAATTCGTGATAAAGCAAATATTTTCAAAAGCAGCCACGGAAATAAAATATTTTTACAAATAAAGGAGATATTTAATTTTTTGTATCCAAAGTGACCACGCATAAAAATACCGCCCTAAATCCCCCGCTACTCGTTTAGAAATTCTATTTTTACCAGTTTTGCACTTGAGTAAAATTTTAATATGTTCTTTATTATTGCTGATAACACACGAACAACAAAAGTTCAAGAGTATTAACACATAAATTTACAAAGTCTTTGCTAAAGAAACAATTTTTTTAATTTTTTCTTAAGCGGATATAGACGAATGGCAAAATTTGTTAAAAGAGAAATTTGCTAATTGATTTTTTGCATTGTGAGTTTTTTGAAAAGTGAATTTAGGCGGAGTAGATATTTGTCAATTGTCATCTGAGTTTTGCCAAGTGATACGTTTGTTGCGAAGTTTATTTATTACATATGTCATATATACATAGTTTATTTATTACATATACATAGACCTCTTGTTCTTCTTTTTATGGGTTCTTATTTTTAGTATAAACTTTTTCATTTTATCATTCATCATTTGGTAATATGACCAAAATCTTTAGGACTGGTTATAAATAATAAACTGGCTAATTTTTCTGCATTTGACATTAAACCACTGTAGACATTGTGTCTATAAAACTCTCATCACTCTGTCTTAATGTCTAGAAACACTTAATTTATTTTTCTACATTCACGTTTTATAAACCATATTTAGGCCACAAAATGTAGATATTAAAAACAAAATAATATTAAAAAAATTATAATAAGAGTCCATTAGTACAGAATATCTAATTTTTGTATAAATTTATAGAAATCAAACACAATTCGTATCTGTTGCTATTAATGCCTCACTTCTTTGTATAATATAATAATTTTATTCTTTTTTAAAAGATGTGTAATTATGATAAATAAGTGTTAAAATTGTTGCTTTTTAAAACTTCAATTTTTTTAATGGAATTTATTTTCCTGCGATTATCGTAAAAGGAAAATTGCCAATTTTAGGATTTTAAAAAGAAACAATTTTTCATTCAAACAATCTCTTTTGTAATGCCTTTGAATGATTTCAAGAGTATATTTTTTTTTTTGGATTGATTTTCTTATCCTAATTAAAAATGAAAAATGTAATTGAAATGAATTCATTATAATTTAAAATGAGAGTACTAAAATACACGAATCTTAAAAACAAAAGAAAACCATTTTTCCATTTTTAAAATCAATTTTAATAAAATATTTTTTTTACACATAATTTACCTTATAATGAATCAAGACTTATTAAAAATTCAAAAGAAAAAAAAATAAAAATACAAAAAATGGAAAACATTTTTCAGATTAGAAATTTATTGTAATTTTTCCTATAAAACAAATTCTAAAGCTTTTCACTTCAAAGTAAAGTTAAGTCATAGCAGCGATAAAAAGTGTATCATACCTAAATAATGTAAATAATGTCATTGCCTTCAATTTTATGTATTTTTTACACAATGATTTGTTTGATTGTTTATGCTCTTGTACACTAGAATAAATAAAATGCTAGAAGGCTGTAGTAGATTCCTTTTTATGATGTATTTCGTAAAATTTTCCGAATTAAAATAAAATTTTGTAGAAAAAAAAACATTTTGAATTTATTTCTCTTTCGCTCATATCCAGTCAGTTCCTATTCTATTATTGAGGTATATATACTATTCACAGGTTTGTTTCATACATTCATAGTTGCTGTTAACTTCTGAAACGTAGAACTTCTACACTGGCAAGTGAAAAAGAAGCTCAGTTGGTTTTTAATTAATGATAAAAATATTAAAATAAAGGTGAAATACATGAAACAACAGAAACCCAAAACATATGGGGTAGTTGCCAAGGATTTACGCAAAACCTTTTTCAAACTAAGTATTATCAAATCAGAGAGACTAGATCCAATTTTAAAATGCTGATATGGCTTATCACAGGTCATGACCCATTTAACAAGCATCTGTTCAAATTGGTAGATCGAACACAGATAAATGCAGATTTTGGTTAAAAGCAGAGGAATCCTCCTCTCATATTCTATTTGTTTGCTATGCCATCATATCTCGCAAAAGACATAATAGATATTTCCAGGACTACACAATCGACTGATTCTGAAATTGACATTAAAGCAATAATAGCGTCCATCAAGGACATATATCTACAATTCTAAAATAATAAATGGGGAAATACAATAGATCTTAAGAAGTCCGCTTACAAAGAACTCCCTATTAATTAAAGAAAAAAAAGTCTAATTCAGATTCTTTAATGTCACTATTTGATTATATTTAATGTAATGTTCGGTCGTAAAGATTGAAGATATAAATTGGTGTTCTCTCATTTCTATTAATTTTTCCTCATAAAAAAAATAAAAAAAATTAAAATACTTGTCACATACCAGTGGATTGCTACTAGCATTGAGTTGTTTTTCGTAGACGGTAGATTACGTAATTTTTTCTACAAATTTGGAATGTACCCTAAAATGTGCTACCGATAAATTACGTTTGATGATTTTTTTAGCTGAAGCATTTTTTCAGCCATCCAAGAAAAATTTGTTATTTTAATCAAAAATTTTTCTAGGTGGAAATACTACGAGTATTATCACACCACGGTTCTTTATTTATTTTAGAACGATAAAACCGTCAGCTATCTTAAACTAGACAATCACTGCGCAGTGTTTTAAATAATGAAATATAAAATAAAATAAATGATCAATGAAGCTATTCCATGGGCAGAAACAAACATCATCAAAGGAACAAATTTCTTAAATGGTTATTGCCACGTAATACATGTCCAGATTAGACTTGTTATTTCATGAGACTAATGATTTCTGGATCTAATAATTTTTCCCAATTAGACTAAATTCATTTAATTAGAAGAATTCCAAACAATTTTATTGGAAAAATGGAAATTTGATTCAGTGAAATTTAATAAATTTGAATCCCCGTAAAGAGGTGTTACAGTTTTTCCTAACGTTTTGGTTGTATTGGAAAATTTTGTGGTGATTCCTTTTAATACAGGGTGGGATACACATTATACAAAAACAAACATGAATATTTGTGGTATTTTTAATTTTAATTTTTTTAAAATTTCTTTATTGTTTTCAAGCAAATTTTGAACATAGGAATTACTTACTTAATTACTTATATTGCCAATAGACCAGGTAGGGTCACGAGCGGTTTATCTCCAGTTGAAGATTAAAAATTGTTTTACATCCACAAATATTTCATCTCCCCAATCGAAGCTTTGGTCTGCCCTGATATTTTGTATCTTCGGGTCTGGATTCGGAAATTCTTTTTGCTGAAGCATTTTCATCCATCCGCGCTAGATGTTTGAGCCATTGCAATGTCGTAACTTTAATTTTCGTGACTACGTCCAATTCATTATACAGTTATACAGTACATAGAGTTCGGCTTTATATATCTTCTTCTCCAGATCCACTCGTTGATTTCGAGACCATGTATCCGGCGAAGAATTTTCTTTCTTAAGATACGAAGTGCATGCTTACTTGCCTTGGCCATTATCCATGATTCTGATCAGTAGAGAAGAACCGGGAGTATGTATGGCGCTTCAGGATAGACCCTAGATGTTTTGACAAACATTATAGGAATTAGTTTTTAATAATAATTTGTTTTAGATGTCCTCTACGTTAGTTTAGAGGCTAACCATGTATCAAACCAAAACGTTTTTCATTACTGTTTTTAATGTTGCCCACCACACAATTACACGTTCTGTAAGCAATTTTCCTAAGTGAATGATTTGATGATTTTCATTGGCTCATATACGATAATTTTGTTTATTTATAACAAATAACCAATTTTTGGCAATTATTGTGTCTATTATTTTTTGCTTTCTTCTTACTTCTATTCTCCATTTCTTTGTTTGTGTTAAAGAAAGAACATTTTTCTTTGGAAGCTTTTACATTTCACCCATTTTGTAGTTTTTTTTATGAACCGATTAAAACTACTTCTACAGATAATTCATCATAAAATTAAGCTACTGCGTAATATTTAGGATGAAGGATAATATCAATAAATTTTATTAAAACTGTACCTAAAGACGAATAAAAATTTTTGGCTTAAAAATTTTTGTCAAATGATACTAAAATGAAAATACTGAATTCTAAAAATAAAAGTTATCTTGTTTTTATTGTACAAATCCTTATAATTCGTAAGGATACATACATACTATGATTACATATGCTTACTTTTATATATATCTATATTATTAGTACTTTGTGAATATTATGGTATTTGGATTATACTTTAAGAAAATAAATATCTTTAATAAGGATAAGAAATCAGATAAACCTGCTCGATTATATGTGTATAAATATGTGCGTTGAAAATAATATTTAGAAGATTTGCTTACAGGTGTATCTAAGTTTAATTCTTCAAAGACTATTCGGAAAATTTTCTTTTTCTACATATAGTTTTGTTTTCCAATGAAAATTTGCTTAACTTTGTGTCTCCTGATGTAGTTTTAAACATTATTAAATTCTTGTGGAAACCAAAATTATTACATTGGAATTTGGTTTATAGTAATATAGATGTGTTTGTAATAGGTTATGCTTTTCTAATGTTATGAGTTATACAGGGTGGTTCGATTCAAACATTTTTTATTATACATTATATCATTTAGCGAATTTTTTCGAGATAATCAACGTTTTTTATAAAACTTTCAGTTTTTAAAAGCAAAATTTTAAGTTTGTGCGGTTATTATTCAAAAGCGGCAAGTCTGCTACTCATCCAACACATACGTTAATTATGTGTGTTTATTTCAAAAAAATTATGAAGAAGATGTTGCTCTAGTTTCAATTCTTTCGGAACGGTAGTGGATATTGCTTAGACATAATTTTTCTAATCCGATTTCTTTAAACCCTCTGTAGCCCAGGTTTAATTTGAAGATAGACCCCTCGTCAAGAACAATTTTTCCCCTAAAACACTGCAAGGAAGCACCCCTTAAAATATTTTTTCTCTATACCGGACCACCCTGTATATTACATTTAAGCATTATTAATATGATTTCTTGTACTTAGATACAAATAAATATTTGTAGACTTAGTCTCTTTTTATTAGATACATCTGACTGAATACAATATGGGAAAACACTGAAATATAAATAGTTTATTTTAGTTTCGTTCAACAGGAAGTGGAAAATACTGAATTCCATTGCTGTCACGATACTCGGTTCATGTAGGTCCCTAGAGAACCCCATCACCACCTAGCTGTGACAAATCTGTAGATAAAAAACCGTCAAGTTCTCTGCTGGGTTGTAACATGACATTCAAACACTTAAAGTTTGTTTTTGTTAGACCGGGAGAGTCGTAGAAGATATGCTTAATGCTTATTCTCGCAATTATAATTATTTGCAATTCCCAGTCGCATTGCGTGCTCAAAAATTAATATAAATAACACAAAACAAAATTTTAAACCATATCGTAAAATTCGACACAATTTATTTGGCATATTACTAATGTAAAATTGTTAGGCTGAAGTTATAACAACTCGTAAAATATAACGTAAACCTTTTTGGTTTCAATTTCCTATTGCAGCGGTGCACAAGAAGTTATAATATAAATTAGGAAGGAATAGTAAAAAATATAGGAATAGTAAAAAATATAGGAATAGTAAAAAATGTTCCAAAAAACCTCAACTCTGGTCGAAATTTCAACCTCTTTTAATTTTCCAAATTTTTATTGTCTTTACGCACTTGATCAATCAAACTAAATTGAAATTTACCAAAAGTGCAAGGTCTTCCATAGAATACAAAAATTTTTATTTTTAGAATTGTGAAATAAGTATGAGTTAGAAAGAAGGTATGATTTTTCATTCAAAATATTTTACGTACGATGTATAATTTATTCCATTTATATTTTGCGGCTAAGTTGAGATAATGAGATTTGGCTAGTTAATTTAATTTACAAAAAATATTTGTTTTTTGTGTTATAGGATTTGGTTTTTTTTTGTTTATACATAGCCAAAACACTAGGGCGGGTTCTTTTATACCGATTCGTATGTTTGGCTAGGGTGGGAAAGGAATATTAGGAAAGGAGGATGGCAAAAGGGAGAAGGACAATTACAAACGAAGGTGTTAATGTTCGTCTTGAATTTATTTAGGTCATAAATATAGAGTTTATCATGTTTTGGGAACAAATATGATGGAATTTGATTCCACATTCAGGATGTTGAAGTTACAAATGAATTTCCATAACTTGTCATTTGCCATCTGCGGATTTGAATAGTGTAGGAATGAGAACATGCTACCCTTCGTGTTTCTCGAGGGAAGCGCTTAAGTGGAGATAATATAGATTTAATTTCCACTGAGCATGTGCCGATGCCTACGAGATATCTATAAACAAGTGAGAGAGCTCAGACTATAGCATGATGTCCAAGAAGAGCAAGATGAGCCGTGACATTTGGGTCATTTATTAGACGAATAGCCCATTTTTGGACTTTATCCAAATGTTTTAACGCAATGGCTGAGGGAACTGGCCATGATGTCACTTTTGGTTGACACAGCGGTGGATGTAGCTTCAGATTTTTTATGAAAATCGTAGGGGGCAACTAGAGTGCTATCGTTTGCAAAGCTGTGGATTGGAATGAAAGTGGTTTGGAGCAAACCATTTATAATTATAAGGAATAGGGTAGGTGAGAAAACTGAACCTTGGGTAACACCTGCGTTGATTTGGAATTGATCGGACTTAAGTCCATCAACTAGGATTTGAATCGTACGATTCGAAAGGAAACTTTCAATCCATTTGAGAGAAGAGGGAGGAGAAAAGGTTTGTGAGGTTGTGAAGATTACAATAATTTTTACTTAGCTTTTAAACAGAAATTAAGAAAATCTCAACTTCGAATTATTTCAAGGGTTTGTAAGGGTTAAAAAACATTAATTTAATTTTACTATACCGTGCTTTCAAATAATGTTCATATTTTCTGGTATAACTTTAATTATTTAGAAATTCTTGAAAGGATAAAAAATTTAATATTAAATTTCATTATCATTGTAAGCTACTGTGGTGCATGATTAAAAATTTTCTTTAGTCGAATTTTTCTTCCATTTTATATGTAAACAATTCTGTGATTTTTGAAAGAGTAAGAAACAAAAAAATAGGTATAGGTAAACTGTACATATTATATGGGGACTTACATTTGGGACATTTTAATAAAAAACATTAGATGAATTTAAAATTAGGATGAAGACACAATAGTACACATGCATAGAACATAATAAGCTTTACTAAATAATAAATTATTATTCAGAATGTGGCAAAATGTGACTGTTGTTTCATTTGAAAATGTTTTTCAACTTTTAAAAAAAAAAATGATTTTTTTTTTGTTTTCTAGGACAATACCTAAGTAAATTATTTTCTAATCCTGTCAATGTCAATTTCATGAGGCTTTCAAATAAACAAAATGAAAGAAGAAATTATAATTTTTCGAACATTTATCTAGATTACAAATGCTAAATTTTTTACGTGAGTGGAAGTAATAAAAAGTTTTAAATTTTTTGAAGAAATTATTTTTATCAGATCCATAACTTATTTTGCGTACGTTGTTGTTCTAAAAAAAAAAAAAAATGTGTGTTGAATTTTTGTAAAAAAAAACGTAGATTGAATATTTCAAACATTCAAACTTGAACTCATTACTACTATGTACGTATTTATTTAATAGGAAAAAAAATAATTTCGAAGTACTATCACACTGCTTCTGTCAGATTATATGAAATAAATGATTGGCTTTGCCAAAACCCTAAATTGGTGCAGTAAAATGGTATAATTTTGAAATACAAATTATAATGCTGGATAAATCTCTATGACTCCTAAATGTTATATGATAAAATAGGTCATGATAAGTTCTAGGCCTCATATACATCTTAACTAAAAAAAAATATAATATATATGTGTGTAAACAAATTTCTTTGTTTCATTCTAAATTTTGAAGGTAAAATATGTATTTTACCGTTTTGGGAAAAAATAGAGTAGTTTTTATAATTTAAAGAATGTATAGTTATGATAAAAAGATAGAGTACAGCTATAGCTGAATATAGTGCTTTAATAAAAAAAACATTCGACTGATCTTTTATCATAACAACAGTGTGGTTAGTAATTGTGGAAGAGTAGTTATAGTCATAATAATTCAAAATCTATAATAGGTAAGATTCCAGGTCCAAAATTCTAAAAATAAAAATGTTATCGTATTGAAAAAAGGACATTACAAATTTCAGGCAAGTATTTTCATGATCTTTAATTGTAGATGATTAAATAATATCGCGTAAAATACATTAAGTAAATTAAAAGCGTATTACTTCTTTTGAGATAAGACCTTACTTTAAAATATTACAAAGCTTAAAGCTATAGTGTTGAGCTGTTACTCATGATATTAAGCGGAATCATTAGAATTTGTCTTGAAAATTAAAATTTCTAAATTATTTTATAAAATGAAACAAAAAATTAGGCATGAAATTATTATTCAGATGGAAAGGATCAATTTAACTATTCCGATTATTATTAATCAGATTCAATTATTTATATTGGCACGATAAATACTTTCTGCCAATAAACCAACTCGTCTGCACTAAATTTTTACCTCAATAATAAATTGATCGAAATGAAAAATACTTAAAAAGATGTTTGGTCCTATGGGGTTTGAAAATGACAAAAATATAAAAAGAAATAATGGTTAAATTATTAAAGAGTTAATAAAAAAAAAAGATATACCATGTGTTTTTATGGTCCAAAGATTGAGGTGGTAACGTTTATAGAATAAGTGAGAATATATCGTAGAAAAAAATATTTAAAGTAACATTAGATGTAGGAAGAGCTAGAAAAAGATGACTAAATAACATAAAATATTCGAAAAAGCTGTAAGGCAGAGATTAGAAAAAAGTCAGTTGCCAAAGTCATAGAAAGAACACCGAGAAAATATGTTAAAAGATACAGGCACAAAACGACATATAACTCTCTACTGGCAAAAAAAAAAGTACAAGCCAGAAATTGGAAACAGTCAATCGCTCTTAATAAAGAGGAATGGAGAGATTTAGTGAAGAACACCAAAATTTTTCAGAATTAGATGTAGCGCCACAACAACAAGAAGAAGAAGAAAAATTTGCAAAATTGGCTTTTTTCTTTTCTCTTGATTGAGTCAAGTATTCGAAGGAATTTGGATATTTATCACTCTTTGATGTATGAAATTTGTAACCACACATTTCGAATGCTTTAGTTTTATTTTAAATGGTCATTTTTAATGTTCACTTTCACAGGCCAAGGCCTATTCAACAAGCATCTCTTTAAGATTGGTAGATCGAGCACAGACAGATGCAGATTCTGCTTAGAAGAGGAGGAATCCCATATTATATTTGATTGCGACGCTATAGCTCGCAAAAGATACAAATTTCCAGGAATACAAATCGCCTGATTCTAAATATCAGAGGACGCGATTATTTTTTTTTTGTACAAAAATGTTACTCTAACCCAAGTCAGTATATTACGATTAGAAATTTTCTATATATATCTGAAAAATGGTGATTTCCCTTATTTCAATTTTTCCAGCTAATATATTTAAATGTAGCCCACGCATTCTATTTTTGTATCATCAATTGTGACAGAAGAGTTATTATTTGTATTTGGATTTTTGCTCACAACAAATCTATTTTGTTTTTGTTGTAATGTTGCTAACAGAGTTGACAAGTTTCAGTTTTCTGTTGAAGGTGTAACAAATCTATTAAGATATTATTGAAAGCCATTAATCTCATTTTTACTCTGCTTTGTGAATGCAACCGGCTAACTCGAAGCAGACTTCGCCACTTGGGAACAGCGTTGCCGGAACAGTGGGAACTATCCAACATATCATTGAAGAATATCGTGAGTGTTATCACAAAATCAGCTTAGGACAAATTATTAACAGCATTAACTAACAAGGATAACAAGGCCCAAAGTTACATAATCTAATTATAACTAAGTACTGATGCAGAGTTGATCATTGGTGTTATCGTTTGTTAGAATCGTGTAATACGCATATCGCACGCTATATAGTTTTGTTAATGCGCTTTTTTACTTCCCTGATCGCATGTTTGAAGATGTGCTCTGGAATGTAAATTAAATCATGGTGGCGAGAATATATAACTTTATACAAACTCTTATCAAACTTCTACTAATATTTAAGTTATTTGATACAACTTTGTCCTTTTTACATTATTATGTTTCTCATTCCCAAATTGCTTTTTGTATTTTTGTATAATTTAAACTGAAATAAAAAAAAAATGTTAAAGTTATTCAAAAGCAAAGCAAAAAATAAACAAAATTTTGTGTGATAAAATCTTTGAGTTCTAAAATTTTATTTCAACTAGTCATTTATAGTCTCTAGGATTATATTTGCAAGCTGCATTATTGAGTGAATTCCTTTAAGTTTTGTGTTTGTTTTGAGACGTAAATAGTTTCGTTTCTTTGTTTATTTTTCCATTTTTCCATTAGTTTTAAGAAGGATCTAAAATTCAAAATACTCAGGATGACAGAACTTCTGCATTTTTGTTATTGCACATTTTAATAGCAATTGTTACACATTTTTTTTTCCATTTTTTCTAACAATTGTTTTAATGGAAGTGAATAACATAATTCAACTATAATGGGGGGAACATGATTCAACAAAGGCTGAGATGAATTAACATACCTGAAGGAAATCAACCATATTTAAAATGAATTTTCAAAAACCTGTTTTTCAGGATCGATATATTGATTTGAAAGGATAATGTCGATTTGTCTAAAAAAAAATCATGTTTAAAGGAAATAGATTGAGGTTGTTGTTTGCAAAATAATTTATTTATTTTTTCGTACACTCGAATGCTTATTTAGAAATAATGGTATAATCGAAACATATTAGGATCTATTATAATTTTCAAAATTAAATATAGTTAAATTAAACAATTTTTTCAAATATAGCAATAATAGGTACCTACTCGAAGCCATAATTAAGTTTAAATTCAATTTCACAGCAATTGAATGAAATTGTTTTAAATTTGTAAAAACTATAACGATTTTTCAAGCATGTAGGTCATAGTGAAATGGTTGCATTTAAATGATTGTAATTCTCTGATGTGTGTATATATTTATTTTCTTCAATAAAAATTCTAATTGTGATTCTATTTTTTTTGTTTTTTTGTTTGATAGTTATAACCAAAATTTCAACACAATCATAGTAAATGCTTTTAATGGAGGATGTGTATACTCATATATATTAACTAATTGATGATCCTGTAATTGATAGCAATTTACTTAATGCTTTTTTTTCCAGATTTAATCCTTTTCAGCGGTCGTTCTGTGGTCCAATTAATTTTTTGTTGACAGTTATTTTAGGAATTTATATTAAATTTCTAGATACATGAAATAAAACCGAATGTGTATATTTATGGAATGCAACGACATTACACTTTATAGAATAGTAAGATAATATTATTAAAATTTCAATAAAGTTTGAAATGTTATGTTGCATTTTAGGTATATTCTGTCTGTTGGAATTTGATGAATTTCGTTTAGTTGGTTAGTTTTGTAAAAGCTGTATATTTTTGTAATTGTTCGGTATACAATTTTTTTAGCATATAAATCGGCGTAATGATGTTAAAAATTTTGTTTATGATAATTTAAAAATCGACACTGCTGAAATTTTCTGTGATGAAGCTAAAATTTTGGTGGGTTAAACTCCTCTATAGTTCTAATTTCGATTAGGCGATGCTCTTTACTGAATTATTAATTTAATTATAATTTGTAAATTTTTGGGCAGGCTCTGATATTCAAAGCACTTCGTTTAGGTCCTAACTCTTTAGTTTAAATATCGATTGTTAAATTTAATTTGAAAAAAGTCTTTGAATAAGTAAACATAATCAAATACAACTTTTTTTTACAGTCTGCAGGTTTCGAAAAGTACCTTGGAGATCACGAAGGGCAGCATGTGCTCATCCCTACGCCATTCAAATCCCTAGATGACAAAATACAAGTTATAGAAATTCGTTTATAACCTCAATATCCCGAATGTGGAACCAAATTCCATCTTATGTGTTCCCAAAACATGACAAAGTCTATAAGACGAACATTAACACCTGTGTTCGTAATTGTTTTCCTTCCCTTTTACAATCTTCCTTTCCTAATTTTTCTTCCCCACCCTAGGAAAACGTAGCAATCGGTATAAAAGGTCCCCACCTAGAGTTTTGGCTATGTATAAAAAAAAAAAAATATTGCTAAGACAGTGGGATAAATATCCAATTATTTGCAAGAATTTTATTTGTTTACTAAATTAAAAATAAGAAGCAATATACGCACATCTCAATGGCTTCAAATTTGTTTCAAATTGTCCACAGTCGATTTTGTTAGGTACTTTGTTAATGAACACGTCGTCAAGGCGTTGTAAGTATTATCTACGCACCATTTATACTCCCATATCCGACATGTAGCTTGAATTTGAGCTCGTCAGAAAACACTAAGTGACTCCACATTTCTTTAGTCCAGTTCGAGTGTTCCCGCGCCTAATAAATCCCAGAAAGTTTTGAAGTTGCCTTTAGAATATACTTTTGTATTGATCGATGTGATATAAAACCAATTTATAAATAGCCTTCTTCGAACAATTGATGTTGATATTACGATTTCTATTGCTCTGATAATGTTTGATCGCAGTTTTGTGGATGTTCCAAATCTATTCCGTTTGGAACGAAGTACCAGAAATTTATATTTCACTACTATAGTCTTTCGAGATCTACTAAATCCTTTATACCATTCTGTATTCCCGGTACTTTCAAATAGTTTAATAAGAACAGAAACAATTCTCTTCTCTGGCCAGTATTACGTGTTGAAAGTCTTTTCTTTCATAAAGCGATTATAACGCTTTTTGTACCATCACTTAGTTTTGACATTCTTTTACCGTTCTTAGCTTTTATCTACACTTATTCAATTATTTATTACTAATGAACACTTTCTTCTACAAAATTAGCAATTTATAGGTGCATAAAATATCTAAGTTGCACAAAACAACTAAAAATCGGCGAAGGAGTTAAAAAGACACCTGATAAGATAAGAATTTTCTAGGTATTCAAACTGTCCGGATTTTTGGCACACTACTTACTTACACGGGTATCAGTTAAATTGCATTTTTTGTAAATTTAATTATTAAATACAATTTGTATGAACTTTAGGGGATTCTGAGGGAGATTTTGTACCTGCGTAGGATCTAATGACTGTATCCCAAGGATACCTTGAGATGTCTTTTTCGTCATTAAAGGATAGTTATTAGGTCCTATATAGTTATTAGGTCCTTCTCCATTTTGTGATATACTTGAGTTGTTGATAATTACATATGTACTTTTATATTAACTTACCTTTGTCTGTTTATGTATTTGATAGGTAGGTATACTTTGTTTCTCATTATTAAAACCAAACGCAAAAAGAAAAAAAATAATTGTGTTTAAAAAATTTAAAGATAGAGTTCTGAAATCTTGCACAGTTATTTATGAATAATATTAATATTCGTTTTTTCCGTGCTTTGAACGAACATTATCTTGTATTTCAAAGTAATATTTTCAGATCCATTTCTTTTAGAACTTATGCAAAATTGTATGTACCAAATTGGGCTCGAACTCACGTAATTCTAGTTACCTAAATTCACAATTACTATATCTCATATTCGTAAATTTGTAGTATAGTTATACATCCCATAACTAAAAGAAAAATTTTAATACAAACACCGATTTCATTATTAATTTTAATTAGGTTATGTAATCAAAATCCTTTCATTTCGATTCCTTTAAAAAATCAAAAACAAAAAAAATAAATTAGTGAAAAAGAACTTCTTAGTGTACCTAGAACCATATTAAATATTAAATTTTTAAAATTCAAAAGATTTTTCTTTGAAAATTTTCTTATTAAAAAAAATTTTTTTTAGCGTGCATTAAGGATCCTTACAAAACAAAAAAAAAGAAAAAAAAAAACACAAATATTGTAAATCCATTAAGATGAAATTTTCCTGGATAAAATTTTCATTTAGATTTTGTAGTTGACAATGAAAATACAACCATCAATGTTTTTTTTCTTCACTTCAAAATTTATAAATTTTTAGTTTCAATGTTCGTAGGGTGATTGAAAAAGTTTATGAACTCAACATTTATTCTACATAAGTATACTATATAATGTCTATGCATCTGTATATGTGTATTGTAAATACATTTATCGAATATATTCGATTTCTTGCATGACATCATTTTATTTGATGAAAATTTATAGACAAATACTATTCTACTACTATGAGTATGTATTTTACAATTACGTACTATAAAATAATAGAATAAAAAAAAATATATTGTTTTCTCAGTGGAATTTTATTAAATTCCGTTATTCTGAAGAGTTAGAGCTTTTATAGTAAGTTGATTCAATTTAAAGTCAATGGATGGACTAACAGAGAATCTATATTGTAATTATATACACACAATATACCATTATGGTCACATTAAATTGCATTTCTTTTAAAATTGAACTCAATTTGTTGACACTAATTACTACAATTTTAATATATGAAATTACTTCAATCCTTGCGAAATTGATTTTGATTTGATTCCAATTATTGTCATGGTAATAGTGATAGAAAAAGAGTTCGGAATTTGTGATGCAATATAATTAAGTTAATAAAGATAAGTGAATGACTATTAAACAGTTTTAAATTCAATACATTTTTTGTTTTCGCATATAAATAACATAGGGGGAAAAATCCCTAATCTCACTCACTGTTTATTTGTTTATTTCAAGCTAAAACCAAGCAGTTTCAAATTACTTTCATCTATAAAAATTGAGAAAAAAAAAATTAAAAATAATACAAAATACAATTACATTTTTTTATATAGTTATAAACTTAAAGTTGTATAATTTAACAATATTTATAAATACTAAGGGATGTTATGAGTAGGTGTGTAATTAGTTTAATTGGTGTAGTTGTTTTTTCAAAATCGACTTTGATTTTTTTTGTGTAAAACCTTTAGTATAACATTCTCTTCATCCATTATTTAACTAATGATGCTTTTTCTTCATCAGACAACACAGTTGCAGGGCCTGTTGAGTTTTTACAAATCTTTCACTCAATCTGCATTCACTCAATCATATATTTTTTGAGTTCTTTTCTTAGAGATTCCTTCTTTCATTACTTCAACAGTTATTTTCAAAGTTGATCCGTCATATTTTTTACCGTAACTTTGACCTTTTTTAGTGCTTGGCATCTGTTAATGAAGTATGTAAAAATTGAATAATTAAATTCATTAACATTAAAATTTAATTTTAAAAATATTAAATAACATAATTAATCGTTTACAGTTTTTAATATTAAATTATTAGCTATATTTCTTTTAAACATTATAAAAATGGAATTTTTAAATTATTGTAAAAATTTGTTTTCATCTATATTACGTAAAAGTTGGCATCTACTCCTGCATTTGTAATTCGACAAATAACCAAGTATAAATTGGTAATTTTTTTATTGAATATACATCATATTTTAATGAGTTTAAACCGTCTGTTTTAAATTTACAAGCACCATAAGCTAAATTTCCAAATATTTTTGCATTAGTTTTTTCTTTTTTATGATTTAGCATAGTATATCTAGCTATATTAATTGGATATCGTGATATGTGAAATTTTGAATGTTTTAAACGATTTGACATATAATCATCTTCACCACCCCAACCCCAAAAATAATTCGAAAAACCATTTACTGTTTGAAATTGTTTTGTTGTAAATGATGAAACACCACCAAAAATTGTATTATAAGGTAATTTATATTCAAATATTATATCAACACCAACTGACATATGACGAGGTTGATCTGGACATGTATACAAATTTCGATCATCTAAGGGCAATAAATCAACAACATGAAATATAAAGCAATACCAATTATAAATTTTTTAATGCTTCTGAAAATCTGATATTCATTAATGATGCTCTAATAAAAGGTTTTCCACTTGCTTGTTCAACAATAAAAATTTCATATGAAATTAATTGTTTCATTAAAAATGGATGAATATTTTTTAAAATTATCGGTAAATGTAGTTCACGATCACGAAATGGTACAATAATAGCCACATGAAAACGTGGTATACAAATTTTTGGTTTAAAAAATCCAACAGGTTCAAAAAATGTCTAAAATGTTTTTCAACTATTTCTATTTCTTCATATTTTATGTTAACTTCGTACGCTCCATTTAATTCTGGAGGAGGCATTGGACATCGAGTAGTACCACCAATTGTTTTATTAATACTAGTAGGAACGGCCCATGCTCACGCACGGTTTAATCATTTAAATAAACTTTATCACAAAATTATATCTTAACTTATCCACCTAAACCACCTCTCTTTCATAAAAGGAATAATAGACTTATCATAGAGAAGAAAGAGATAATAGATCACGCGGCAATTGGATGTGTTTACATTGAATTGCAATTGCATTTTCATAATATGTGCGCGTAAATGTTATCATTGCAATTTTTTTTATCAGTTATTCAGTTCACCAACGTTTTGAATTTTCTATTCTGTAATTTAGATATTTTCTATTTTGACAATTTAAAAAATTTATTTGTAGCAAATATTTGTTAATTTTAAAGTGTACCAAAAAAAAATATTTATTTTCATCATTGCTACATATTTAAATTTAATACATATAGACATTTTGACAATTTTGTGAATTTTGAAAAACTTTTCACTGTTTTAATTAATCCTACATTCCTACGTTTATTTGAAATAACTTAGTTACCCTTCAATTTTATATAAAAAAAATTTCACATTGGTAACACTCGCTCTCTTTATGTAAGTGCTCAACTTAAATAACTATTTATTTAGACGGTGTTGTATATTTATGTTGACAAATGATAGCACAACCATTCTGTGATTGATGCGTCCAGTAGTTAACACTTTAAATGTTTTCTACGTATTAGTGTAAGAGTTTGATTCTGAACTTGGTAACATCGAACATTATATAAATTAGCCATAGTTTATTTAAATATGATTTTTGAATTTTTTATGGTTATTTTATTTTTAGTTTTTATTAAAACTGTACCACAAGAACTAAAAAAAAAACATACTAATTTCAATATATATTTGCATAAAATTTTTGTTTTTTTTTTATTTTCAATACTTTTCCTTCATTTTTTATTTTTATTTTGATGATTTTGCCGAGAAAAAAATAATATGCGTTTGTAGCTATAATAATATATAAACAATAAAAAATCTGTTTTGAAAGAAAAAAAACAAAAACAATTTGAACTCATCCAATCATCTAAGTATTTAACATTTTTGTTTTACATTCCACGCCAGAAGATTGGTTCAATGGTTGACAATGAATAATATATCATATTATATTATATACCTATATATAAATGGCTTAATTATAATTGTTTAATATAATATTTAATAGTTTTGATGTAGGTATGTATAGGTAAAAACTTTTTTTTTTATTTCATTTTTGGTGTACCTATACCTATATCATTTATTATCAATTATTATTATATTATAAATACATTCATGTACTTACTTATATGGGTGGATATTTCTAATTCATGTACATTTTACAAAAAAAAAAGCAAAAACAAATCAAATTATTGTAAAACTGACCAAATTGGAATAGTTTAAAAATTATGTTGCACTCCTTCTAACACGTAGAAAAAAGTTCAATATCAATTAAATTAATATAACAATGAGGTTTCCTTTTACTTCTTTCCTTTTATTTCTTGTGTAAATAAAAAAAATAACAATAAACAAAAAAAATGAAAAAAAAGTTTTTAACCCATTCAACGCATCACCTTTCTCGGTCTGGTATACGGTTGCAAAAACAAAAAAACGTAAGCAAAAAAGAGAAAGATATAAAAGCGTAATATGATATTCATTTTATGTATATGTATGCATATATAAATATTCCTATTTTCAAATTTTTCTGATTTTGTGAATTAGTTTGCTTGTTTTCTGCTGCTATCCTATTACTATTAATTATGAACCAACGACGCAATCTCAATCTTGCTGAATCAAGAAAAAATACAAAATTTGTCCCTTTTTTCCCTTTTTATTTTTTCATTTAACTGTATATAATATACTGTCCGCCTAAATGTGGTATGTATCTGCATACATATATGCATACAGAATCAAATTGATAAAATAGTTATGTATAAAAAAATTTAATTCTTATTTTATTATTATATATTATTATTTCTTTATTATGCCTTAATTAAATTATACAGTTGAATTATTCAATTACCTTATTAAGAGCTTATACTAATGTATTTACACCTATGACTACTGTATTTACACACTATTCTATTTATAATATATTTTTTTAAGGGAAAATGGCAAGCAAAACCTTTTTGATCAATTTATTTTAACCTAAAACTTAAAAACTAACTTAAACATAAAAATTTATTACTAAAAGCTTAATCTACAATCGCTCTTACTAGCGGATTTTCTGAATTTAGACAACTTTCTAGAAAGGCAGGGAATATCTTATCTATTTGTTCGAAAGCAGTGTTAACATTTGCTATGTTATGCAATCTGTTGGTGGAAAAGTAAAAAGGTTTACCCAAGATTAATTTTTAAATCGCATTTTGCTTTCTTTGTAGCAGATTTAAGTTTGTTTTAGCAGCATTTTTCCATACGGGAAAACCGTACAAAAGAATGCTGCGAAAGATTACTTTAAATATTAATAGTTGGTTTTCTACCGTCAAGCTGGATTTTTTATTAATAATTGGGTATAACATTTTTATGTATAAATCGATTTTACTAACGGTTTTAGTTATATGTGTTTTGAAAAGCAATTTTTTGTCCAAATGTATACCGAGATATTTAATATCCTCTCTTTCCCATATTATTTCGGTATTATTTAATAATAAGTTTCTGTTAGGCAAGAAACAAGATTTCCTTCTTTTTGTGAAGAAAATCGATTTCGTTTTTTCGCCATTGATTTTGATTTTCCATTTGTAATAAAATTCTTGAATGATTCCTATTTTAATTTTACACATTAGTCACACATGTAAGCAATTTTTTTTTAATTATAATTTTGGTCATCTTCCTTTTATTATTTCAATTATATTATAATTTATTATAGGGTTGCCACTTAGGTCCAATAATACCAAATATACTTTTTTTTATACAGCGATATACAGGTTTTTTTAAATTTATATATTTTATAAATTCAATATTAAAATCAATGTTTTTCAATATTCTAAAAAAATTTAAAGAAAATAATTTTTGTTCAAAAAATATTCTAAAGTTGACATTTTTTTTTTATATTTAAGTAATGAACCTGAATTTGAAGAGTTGAAAAATTTGTTGAATTCAAAAAATTAGATCCGAAGATATTC
The DNA here is from genome assembly GCA_963942445.1 of Argyra leucocephala. Lineage (NCBI taxonomy): Eukaryota > Metazoa > Arthropoda > Insecta > Diptera > Dolichopodidae > Argyra > Argyra leucocephala. Next base: position 55,876,690 of record OZ012678.1, on the reverse strand, counting down.
AAATATTTCATTTTCTTCAAGTTACATTTTTTCAGAAATTTATATAAAGTTTTTGTTAAGTGGCAACCCTAAATCGATACAGGGTTAAATAATAAAAAGAGTTTAATTTTATTTCTTTCAATACATATGTGTGGGCAGTACCCAGTCCTAGGATATAGAAACCACGCCTCAATATAATACTTGCTGCAAGTGGGGATTGTGAAATGAGAATTTCAAATTGTGTTTAGTGTTGTTGTTGTTGTTTTTTTTTGCGATTCTTTTATTATATGTTGTATACATATTGTTATAATTGTATTAAAAAAAATAAATGTTTTCTTTTTCTTCTTTTCTGAGAGCCTAGTAATTCATCATTTCACCAACGAACTACACCCTATTAAGGATAAAAAATATTTTCTGTTAATTACTATTTATGATTTCATAAAATGTTCGCTTAATAAAAAAACATGATTGGAATGTTGTGAACTGTTATGAGTATTGAACTTAATACCTTCAATATTTGAATTATATCCATAAATCAATGTATAAATTATTTTCAGATGAATTACCTTTAGATATTTTTTCATCATGCAACGAACTTAATCTTAAGAGTTTTGAATGAGAAAATGAGGAAAAATCTAACTTTACTTCTTGCTCCCTATTAAACAAAATACTAATAAAATTATTCCAATAAAAATCTCAGCTTTGGGGGCATAGCATTTGATACGCGATGCCGCATTAATCATTTATATTCATCACAATTAAATAGATTTAAACTTTAAAAAAGAAAAAAATTAACATTTCAGAGTACTAAGATTTAAATAATTATGTATCAATAATTAGCTACCATACGAGTATTAAGTATAATTTTATTGGAGATTCAGCTAAAAATTTGGCAATAAAATTTCTTTTTTAAAAAATTCATTCCATCGATAGCAAATATAATGCTGATAATAATTTTTAATGAAATTGACCCATTAGTTGTTAGTTTTATTTTTTAAGAAATAAAAAAAAACCGTATCGTTCTAAAAATTGTTGTATTTTTTTGTTGTTTAATTTTGTATTTAAAATAATTTTGCACCACACTAATTTGATCTTTTCATGATTTGCACGGAATTATTTTACATCTACAAATTTCTTCCAAATTTATAATTTGTTATTTATGGAAACATTATTAGTTTTCTAATTCATAAACTCTCTTTGATTTACTATTATAAATGAATAGGAACTAGCTATTAAATTTTATAGGTACTGACTGTTAAATTTAAAAATATATTTATGGCAATAACCAAAAATTTGCACAGTACCAATAATTCGGTGATTAGCACTATAACCAGTGATGGACACAGTGCCAAGCAATACAATAACTACTGTTTTCTTGTACCAATAGTTAAATCTATCTATAACAATTATATAAAATATTTTTTTAATTTATTTATAAACTTACCTTTTAATTTGTATCTTTAAAAATATAAATTAACATTGATAATGTAAATATTTTAAATTTAAAATACAAAAACAACAACTTTTGGGGTACAACTTTTCTTATGAAATTGTCAACAATTTATTCCCAAAAATCACGTTTCCTTTTTTAACATTTTGTTCAGTTTATTTATATTATTATAGCCATCTAGGGGGAACCATCTGTTACCATTTTTATTATTATACCACTTTGTATTATTTAGTATAGTGAAAAAAAGGTCTAAAACTTAATAAAATTATTAGCAAAATATAGATGGCAATAATTGTTGTACAATAAAGTTTTCTTTTTTCTGGTACCGATCATTGCAGGAGTGCCAATTATATGCGATTTTGCCCTATCTATATATTTAGATTATATTTACGTGTATATGTCCAATCAAAGGAAATTAATTAATTTTTTTATTTTCATTTATATTGAACTCATCTCTTTATTTTCGTGTATTTTTTTTTGCCATTTCATATAATTTCATACCATTTGCAATTTTGTGAAAACAAATTTTTTCTTTCTCTGATAAAAGCAAAATAATTTTAAAAAAAATTTTCATTTAACTTTATTTTATTATTTTTAATATGAATAATGGAAAATATTTTGTATACATTTCTGTTTTTTTAATACATTAAATTGCATTTTGAAACGATATTATTTAAATATGAAAATTTTAAATTACAATTTTAAATTCACTATAATTATATTTTTATTTGTTGTACTACTGTGCGAATGTGTGTACATGATATTTGGAAAATTATTTGCCCAATTGGGTATGACCTTTACTAAATTTAGTCCTTTACAAGAGTTCATATTATTCATAGCAAATCCAGGGTTCATAATAAAATGTATATAATTTTTTTGAAGACTATATTTATTATCACAGGCATCTATATTATATATGTATAAATATATGTATATGTTATATGTATATAATTGTATTTTCGAATAATTTAAGACCAATTTCTATGATTAAAAGTCTAATATTTTAAATTATATATTTCAGATTACAATTTGAGCTTGAATAATGTTGGGAATCTAAAACAAAAATATATTATACAAGAATTGTGACAGTGTGTTGGTAGATGTTTTTTTTTGTGTATTTATTTACTATGAAATTTTTTCTTTGTTTGATGAAGGAAAGGCATTTACTTTATTTTTCCTGTTAGTGGCATATAAGTGGTTATAGGTTATGTCACAAACAAAATTCTAAAATCAAAACAAGAAACTTTGCATTCTCAAAAGAAATTTTTTTGTTAGAAAATGATTTGAATCAAATTTATAAGTTTTTTTTTGGCTTTACTGTGTTTGTGTTTACAGGCATTTTATTTGTGTAGTATGATAAATCATATAAGAAGATTTGTTTGACGGCATTTTTGAAAAACTTCTTTGATTTATCGAAATATATTTTCTTTCAGGAATTCATTTGTAAACCTTACATAATTTACTATAGTTATTCCAAATTAAGTTCTGAAATCCGTTGCTCTTTGATGTTACATTATCAAAAGAAAATAATTCGGGATTTGCTTCCAAGAGCTTCCGTATTGTGTACTGATGGTTCAAAAATCGAAAATAAAATAGGCGCTGATGTAAATTTACCAAGGTATAAAATCAGCACTGTGCTTATCTACATAATTTATTGTCCTTCAAGCTGAAACCTGTGCCACCGAAAGTATGTGAAATTGCAATGAATACATCAAAAGGTGGTATAAAGGTGCTAGTATATACATAATGTAAGACAGCCTGCCTACCCTTAAAGGTCTGGCTTATCCAATTTTTAAATCAAAGCCTCTTCATATGGCTATTACAAAAGCTTAATCAAGTTAGCAGAAGAAACCCGAATTGCTATTATATGTAAACTCTTGAACATGAAGAAATACAAGGTATATAATGATGAATAAGCAGATATTATTACAAAAAAAGATGCGAAGAGTCAATTCTTAACACCAAAGCCGAACTTTGTCCGCTTAATTGCCCTCTTAAATACCTAGCTACAAAGACGGAACTAATACGGCATGCAAAAGTTGCCGAACACTATTCTAAGCCGTCTAAGACCTTCTTTAAATTAAATATTAATCGCTTAAATCAGATAGTCAGGGAATCCAATTTAAAAACACTTATTAACGTGGTCTAGAACAGGATGGAAAATTGGTATGAAAACACAGCTAGATGTAGATTTTGATTATAAGGGAAGAGAAATAATTTTCTTCTTACATTCTGTTTGAATGTAAATTATATAAAAATTTCCAGGTACACATATCGCCTGATTCAAAGATTCACATTAACGTAAAAAAAACTTTCGCCCGGGGCTTGGATCTTTAAACAACCAAACCAGAAAGTACAATAGATCTGAAAAGGTAGAACTACCTCATTGATAGTAAAAAAGAAAAAATGCTGTGTAAAAAAAATTCCAGATACTTTTGGAAAATGACTAAAATTTTTCTATTCTAGTAAGTTGGTACTGCATCAAATTAAACCTCTCATATCTTTGGTAGCATAAAAATAGAAAATACATAAAATAAGTTTTATACACATTTCAGAATGGTTTTTAACACAAATAAAACACCACTTATAAAGTATAAGAACCAAAAAGCCGGAGATTAGAATGATTCAAGGATACCCATAGCATACCTTAATGGAAACTATATTATAACAATTCTAGAAATGGAAGAAAAAAATTACTTTTAAATGTAAATATTCTTTTTCTCTTGCCATCCCTCCATTATGATACTGTATTTTATAAACTTGAATGCTTCAAAAATTCCACATTTTTTAAATATTTTTTAAACAAAGGCAAAATGAAAACTTTTTTTTAGAAGAATGGTGACAGAGAGATCTGTCTTTTTAAAAATGATTACGTGACATTAAAATTAAATTTTTTTGAAAAATTTGTTTTTTTTTTTAAACTTTTACTATAAATTTGTAAAATTTTAGATATTTAATACTAATTATTTCCGGCAGTATAATTTAGTTTGAATTCAATTATAAATAATGAGACTTCTACAAAAATATTTTTTTTTATAATGTAGGTAGTGTACTGCTTTTATGAAATAAATTATGACTATGAGTTTAGTTGGAATTATAAAATTGATCGATGATATTCATGATAATTTAACAAATTGTATTTTATAACAAATAAGAAAGCTGATTGAAAAAAACAAGAAATTTTCTAAAAATTAATTTATTTGTACCAAACGTGATTATTTTATGTGGTGAAATATTTTAGAAATTTGATGTGTTTCAGTAGAGGACTTCATTATAGATATTTAATAGGTGTAGACACATGTTCTGGTGTAAAATGTTTATGTCCCCATTCATACGATTCTGTTGGGGAATAAGAAAGGCTTCACGTGCTAAATCCTACACAGTGAAAATTTCTATGTGGTACAAAGCTAGCTAGCTATGGAAATTCGTTAATAGTCAAGTTTTCCCGAATGTGGAATAACATTTTAAGAAGTGGGCTTGTGTAGGATTAATGGTTGATACCCACAAATCAATTTTCAAAAATCTTCAAAAATCGTAAAAGATTTAAGAAGAATATAAACTGACTGCAGATGCGATTTTCTTGCTTGCGAGAATATTAAAACTGTGATACTAAAGTTGGAAGAAAAATATTCCAATTTTTTTTTTAAATGATTACGTTGACAATTTTAGGTTAAGATTAACATTTGAATGTGCATAACAAACACAATAAAATTAACCTGATTCAAAACTATATACAGTTGGCTATGGTTGGCGTCGGAATTTCCAGGGAGTAATTCATTGCGTGTTTTTTTCCCCTCCTTACTCCTTTTGGGATCATAGGTATTCCACTTGACATTTCCATCGTACTCGATTTCACTTGTATTTCCGAGGAAATGTCTAATTTCATTTTTTATGGCCTACCGTTATGGCCGGCCTACTTTGATAACTTTATCTGTGCCTACGTGGTAAGACGACGTCATATTTTTCTGCAAGTTGTCGCTGCGATGTTATCCATCTTTGACGTTGCCTGACGTTACTATGTTTACTGGGTACGTCATGTCAGATACTTTTTGTCAGTTGCTGACAATTGTGTAATTATTATTAGTGTCTGTCCAATATTATTAATTAATGTGTTATTTGGTTATTGTGTTGTATGATATATGTATATTGTATGAGTATTGATATAGATATTGATATAGGTAATATATTTTTTTTTTTAGTTATATTTTATACCCCCCACGGGAATAGAACCCGTGACTACCACATCGTAATTCAAACACATTTAACCCATTAGGCCACGGAAGGGATTCATTACATTGAAGCTGTCAAACTGTTTTTATATTCTTACAAAAAAAAAATGTTTGGTGTTATTTTTTTAATGAAAGTACAATATTTGAAAACGGAAATTAGAATATTTTGTTGTCAAATCCGATCTTTATATTCATATATTTTTTGTTTTTGTTACATACTACCCAAATACTAGGAAAGGATTATACAAAATAAATATTTTAGGTTTGGATAAAGGTGATAGGACAGTAAATGAAGTATCCCTTCTGAGGCGAAAATATTGAATGGAAGTTTTTACATATTTTAGCGGTTCTCATAATAAATTAATGTTAGTTTGAGATCATTAAAATTATATCGAAATACTTTTGAATTATATTAGATTGTGTTTAATAATCTATGATTATAATAGACAAACATTATAACCTGCGCAGTAGACATCCTCTCATTTCATCTTTTTTCTCCTTAATGAACTCAGTATGTAAATAAGGTGTATATACAAAAAATTCTATTTTGTTTTATAATATGCAAACTTTTAAATAAAATACATCCATTTTGTGTCATTTAACATTTTATTATTTTTACACATAATTAAAGGAAATTTATTCTTTTAATTTTTTAAAGTAACTGTCTCAAATTATTGCTTTCTATACTTTGGGCTTTTGATTGTAGTAATTATATAGTTTTGGTTAAAAATATGTATATAAAACTCTTTAATTACAAAAATACTTTATTTTTAGTAATATCCATTAAATGCCATTGTATATAGGAATATATCGGAAACGAATCAGTATATAAGGAAGGTGTATTTAGGTGTCCAAAGTAAAACTCAGTACGTCAGTACGTAAATTACTGATGTTTTCAAAACTTTAAATTTGACTTCAACTTGAATTATAATCACTCAACAGGGGCTCCTAGTATTTATTTAATTTAATAAAACGACGTGTATTTGATTCGGAATGTATATTTAATTCAACTTATCAGAAAGCTTGAAACAATGATTGCCCCCGCATAATTTTAGATTGATACTATACTAATTTAATTTTTCGAATGTATGGTATTTCGAAATTTTGAAAACGAATGTATGTAAATATGTTATACATTAAAGTATATGCCTTATTAAAGTGCCCATATTCAAAATACGTAGTACAAAATTGTTATTTTCCACAAAATATGAATCCCATTTACTCAGTTACAGCTTACTTTAGAAATATTATTAAAATAGAATACTGCAAAGCACCATTTTAAAAAAATTAAAAAATTAAGTTACACCACTTGAAAATTATTTTGCAATTAATAACTTTAATTAAGTAAAATTTATGATTCTTCATACTGTATTAACCAACTCATTCAATTAACTTATTTTTTTTTTTTTTTTTTTCTCCTATTACTCCGCGTGGTAGCATAGGGCTTCGATAGTGAACCTCCATTCCTCTCTGTTGAGTACTACTTCCTTAATATCGTCCCAGGTATAATTGTTGACTGTTAATTCTTGGTCGATTGTGCGTCTCCATGTGTTGTATGGTTTGCCGGGTCTCCTTTGTCCTTGTGGATTCCACTCTAGAGCTCTTCTTGCTATATCGCTTTCTGATTTCCTTAGTGTATGACCTATCCATTTCCATTTTTTCCTATTTATCTGTCTGTTGATAGGTTCTTCTCCAGTTATCATCCATAAATCCTCGTTGCTAATTCTTGCCGGCCAGAATATTCTGCATATAATTCTCAAGCACTTGTTGATGAATACTTGTAGCTTCTGTTTGATTCTGACCGAAGTGAGCCATGTTTCACTGCCATATATTAATGTTGACTTAACACATGCTCTGAATATTGTTAGTTTTGTTGTTCTCGATATTTGGTTGCTCCGCCATATCTTCATTAGGCTCCCAAATGTTCTTCTTGCCTTATTTATACGGCTGTTGACATCTTCGGTTGCACCTCCTCTTGATGTTATAATGCTCCCCAGGTAGTTGAATTCTTCTACGTATTCTATCTGTTGTCCACTCACTGTTATGGGCTCACTATAACTATTGTTTGTCCTCATTGCTTTGGTTTTCTCGATATTTAATTCCAGTCCCGATTTCTTTGCTTCTTCCTGTAATCTGTTGACTTTGTTCTGTAGGTCCCTTTGATTTCTTGATATGAGGCATACATCATCTGCATAGTCTAAGTCTTCTAAGTTTCCGAAGAGATCCCATTCTATTCCGTTTATTCCAGTGCAAACTTCTCTTAGAATGTCGTCTAGTATTGTCGTCTAGTATTGTGTTGAAGTGGAGATAGTGGACATCCTTGTCTAACTCCTATATTGGTGTAGAATGGATCACTGATCTTACCTCTGTGTTGAACTGTTGTCTCTGCATCTTCATACATCGCTTTGATGATGTTGATGATTTTTTCAGGAACTCCCTTCTTTGTAAGTGTTCTCCATATTGCGCATCTCTTGACTGTGTCGAATGCTTTCTTAAAATCTATGAATAGTAGATATAGTGGGGCATTCCATTTTACTGATTGTTCAACTATGACCCGTAAAGTATTTGCCTGGTCTACACAGCTTCGGTTTGGTCTGAAACCTGCCTGCTCTTTCCGTAGTATTGGTTCTAGTACTTCTTCTAATCTTCAATTAACTTATAATTAAATTTAATTTAAAAATTTGTTTCTTATGGAAAATCGACATTATGTAAATTTAATCGGAAAATAAAAAATTTCTATTTTATTCACTGTTAAATTAATTTTTCTTTGATCATTGATTAAATGACGTCATATTTCTTATGGCATTGAAATGAATTTCTTTTGATTTTCAATAAAATAATAAAAAATACTTTTCCAACTGATTCAATGAAGAAAAAATGTTTATTCCTTTATAAATGGGCAAAAATTATTTAATTTAATTTAATAATTTATTTTATTTCTATACTAGTTTTTATACATTTTCTATAATAATATTTTATTGAAAGACGTTATTTCTGCTGGCTTATCAATTAAGTTCGAATTAAATAAATATGAAATTTGAAAATTGAAATTAACCTAAATTTAAAATGTAATGAAAGCAAATTCTTCCTTATGTTTCATATTAAAGCTAAACAATTTTCTGATCTCTACCTTACCGGACATCTTTATGTTACATATGAAAAGCCTAACCATTAATAGGCCAGCCAAGTATGGCCCCCTATCATTACTTGAATGACATTAATGCAAATAAAATCAGTTCAGCGAAAATGCTTACATTTATTTATTTATTTATCAGTTGACCTGCAGAAGTGGGCCTTACTGTTAGTGGGCCTTACTTATAAAATTTAAACATGTAATTTAATTTAATATAGACTATTTGAATAGTGAGTGTAAATTAATACTATCGTATTTTACTTTATGATTGTGTATCAGTATAGCAATACACTTGATGTCCATACTCTTGGGGATGATATATGGTCATATATAACTTACCTCAGATGTTAATCCTAGCATAATAGTCTTCATAGGTCTACACAATTAAATTGATACATAAATTAAATATAATTGTTTTAATATTAATAAAAAATTCGAGTTTGGACGAATACATAGATATTCATATTTCAGCTGATGATTTAATTGAAGTTAAAAAACTGTCATATGGATACTCAGACGACAAAACACTTGAAAATCCTTTATCCGCAAAAAAAAAAATTGCTAAAGAAAACTATTTTGAAATAAAAGGTTATTATAACAGTGAAAATAGTCGAATATTTTCCTTTTAATTTTACTGATATGCTTATCATACAGATACGCGTATTTCGTCTACTACTTGCAGACTTCTTCAGTGTTTTGTACTTAACGAGTAAGTTTGGAGCGGATGATTTCGGATCGGTCCTATCAGTGGATGATAGGAGCGAATTAACTCATTGTGAAATAAGTCCTAATTTATAATACTTTTGAAATTTCTGATTTATTTAATTCGGACTAAATTCATACCGCCATTTCTTCTAAATTCTGGATCTAATAATCTAGGTATATTTTTTTCATAAATTAAATTCTCACTACTGTGTATAACAAAAATTTCAATCGATAAAACAAAATGGCAAAAACATTTTTTTGAGTTTACTGTTCGGTTATAATAAAAATTGAAATATATGTAATTGGATTACTGATGATGATGTTGGTTCAGAATAAAATCTTGAAATCTTAAGGTGTGAATGAAAAATTTGTATTGCCATTTTGATATCCATACATACAAACAATAATATAATATAGAAACGTTTTAAGCGCAAATTTACATTCTTTTTTTTTGTTATTTTATAATTGTGTTTTACACACGTGTATTTCATTTTGCAAATCGAATCGATATAACGATATTTCGTCTGACAACGTTGTAAAAAAATTTAACATCAGTATATTTTACTTCAAGCATTAAATTTAAATATTTTTCATAATATGAATAAAAATTTTGTAGAAAAAAAAAGAAATGGAAAAATAAGTTTAAGTGAAGCTTGAAAATTATTTTATTTGAAATAAAATATATATATTTTACATATGGCTATACGAATAGAACCTTGCTAAGAGTTTGTTCATCGAATAGAAGCAATAGATTTTTACATTTTCTTTATTCGGCTGATATATAAATTGGTTATTTAATTATTTATAACTTTATACAGTCTTTCGATTGCTAGCCCGAAAAAAAAAATTTAGGAGATCTTCCACAAGTCTTCAATCTGTAACAAAACATCAATTTGAAAAAAATTTGAAGCAAATATGAACTCAAAAAAAATTACGCTAATATTAAAGACATACACCCATCTATATGTGTTTATACATTTATAATTATAAAAGAGAAAGTTTGTTTTATTTGTTTGTTCGCTATACACGTTCACAGTTTTAAAGATACAAATCTGAAAAGATATTTAGATTTTGCAAAGTTATTAATGATTAAGACACAGAACTAACGTAGTAGCTTATCATGCCATCAAAAGACAGCTTTGCGTAGCTGCTATACCACTCAACTCCTCGGGTCTATTAGTACATGTTATTTCAAAAGCTAAAGATGCTACAGTCCTAATTATCGGTAATCAGATCTTCATCAAATAAACATCGTTTTTTGAAATTTTGACTGGGTCAGAAGAATTTGTAGTGAAAGTAATTCCTTTATAATATTTGCCCGTAGCTTTTTTTTTATCTTGGTGAAAAAAGAATTTTTGAAAACTTAAATATTAAAACAGAATTGGTGAAAATACGGTCCAAAGGAAATAAAGCTGTTAGCTTATTCCAACGGAATTTCTAGATTTGTTTGATTTGTTTTGACATAGTTTTCTCACCAACTATATAGAAGCAAAAGTAGAAGGCCGCGAGCTATGCTTCTATAAAATTCCAGTCAACGAAAACAATACAATGCCAGATTAATAGAAAAGTAGAAATAAAAAAGTATTGCATCTAATACATAATATGTTATTGAAGCACAAGTCCTAACAAATTCAAATCTACTACAGATTTTGAATTGGACCCACGTGTTTAAATATTTGTTATGGAACTTTTAAAACATTTTTCTTAAATAATATTTTTAAATTTTGTTCATAACTAAAACTTTATTGAAGTAAATTTTATATATTTTGTGTTGAAGCCGAACAAGGTCGGATGACGACGTTAGCATACTAATCGGTAGGTGTTTAAAAATAATTAGAATAGCTGGTTTTTTTGTGAAATGTAGAGCAGATACTTTTTTTTAGAATAAATTTAGTTATATTTGAAAAAATTTGAACAAATTACTTAAAATATCAAATTAACGGGCATATTTACATTTTTTTTTAGTAAATTAAATTTACAACAAACCAATTTAGTAAATTGTCCTCCTTTTTTTTAAGTTAAAGATACCCGAAATTGATTCCTGCCATAACAATGTACCATTTTCGCCGTACCCTCACATTGACCGTCTAATCAACGGTGAGTCCAAGGTAGTTTAATTGCTGAAGTATCTGCATATAGTGCATCTCTTTGTAGAAATCCGGTAATGGTCTGAATCACAAGTATTATTTCCAATTACCATATCATATCTTGTGTTTTCGAGTGTCATTTTTGACAATCGGATGAGCTTGACTGATACAATGAATTGCAATATGGCAGCGTAAAACGAATATAAAAATAATATGCAGACTTAAATAGATGGTAATAAATAGATTTTTTAGTAAATTAGTAGTACTCGAATCATTAATAGTAAATGTGAGATCAGAAAACATATATTATATGGAATTTTCAAACTATTTAAATTTATCTTGCTAGTAATATTTTTGTTCGTTTTGCGAGTCATGTTTTGATGAAAATTAATTTGTTTCAAGAGACATAACAAAGTGAACGTGGCTGTTGATGTAGTTCATTGTAGTTTTTTAATCTATCTCAAATTAGTTTATTGAAATGATCATATTTTCGTAAATATTTGATGTCCACTTGTGTATTTAAATATGTGTATGTTATTATTATAAACTCAACAATTATGATATTTTAAAGTTTTAATTTTATATTTTAAAGATGGAATATTAGTGAACAACAAACTGGTTAGCACATTTTTAGGAAGTATAGTATGAGTAAATATTTTTATTTACATTATATATTTTATTTATTTTTCGACACGTAAATCAATATTCTTGATATCCAGTAAGTATTTGGGTATAAATAAATTCATAAACATTAAAAAAAATATCTTCGGTATAATAAACAATACTTCCAAAATTCGGCAATGTCAACAATTTGAAATTCATTTATTCAAAAATTCAGTACCTACATTATTATCAGCTTCATTAATCAGGTTACAGTGTTTTAGTCAACATAATCATGCCAAACAAAGAGACGTTAAAAACTTACCTACCGTTCTTCAGCAAAGGATAATTACTATGGCTATGTCTTATTTCACGCAAACTTCCAGGATTTCAACCTAATCTTTCCTTCCAAGGTGTTACTTTACAAAACAGTAATAGTCTAAATATTTTAGGAATGCGCGTGAATCAAAAAATTATTTGGAACGACCATTTGATATCGCGAAAGGAGCTGCCAAGTGTTTAGGCTATATAAGTAGATGTAAAGCTGTCCTTTCACCTTTGGAACTCCTTAATATCTATAAACCATTTATACGTCCAAAGATGGAATATAACTCACACATTTGGGCTGGCGCTTCCATTACAGCTTTAGGCTACCTTGACCGCGTTTGTCTAAATCGTGCCATTCGTCTAATTGGCAACCGAAATATAACTTCATCCCTAACTTCTCTTGGACATCGACGTGTAGTCGGAGCACTTTCTCTGTTTTATAGATACTTCGTAGGTGTGAACACATGCTCAGTACAAATCAAAGCGCTGCTTCCTCCTCTTAAGCAATTCCAACGTGAAACAAGAGGAGCTGTAACTGCTCACCCCTACAACTTCCTTCCTTCAACTTCCTATTACTAATCTATCTCCCTTTTTTTCTTCCTAATTTATTCTATCCTATCCTATCCCAACCAAGCGTCACGTAAGTGCTAAAGGTATTTTCATATCTAACGCTTTGACTGTTTATAAAAAAAAAAAAATTGGTATTGTCATGGCTCTAAGAAAATTGAAGGAGTAGGATCGGGATTATATGAAAAAAGTCCAGAGCCCATATTTATTCAAGCCAAGATTCCACAAATCTCCAATTGCTTAGAAATATTAAAACCCTGGAAAAAATAAAAAAAGTCACAATAATGAGGTACTAGGGCATTCTGGCTTAGCAGGAAACGAAGCCGGCAAATATCTAGTAAGAAAGGTATCGTATATGCTTTTCATAGGGCAAAGTCCGTTCTGTGGGATATCATTAAATACAGCTAAGATGCAGTAGAAAGCTTGGGTGGAACAAAAATCTGAGGATTTCTGAGCCAACGTTCATGGAAATCGTCAAGCGAAAATGCTCCTACCAAAAAACATTCAAAATCGAAACAACTTATGTAGAATATGTGAAATAGAGGAAGAATCTATTGAACATCTGTTCTGTTAATGCGAAGTGTTCTCTCGTTGCAGCATTTGCGACTTGGGTTACGTTCCCCGAACAATGGGAATTATCCTGCTTACCATCAAAGCATATCCTGAGTTTGATCACAAAATCAGATTTTATTAAGGACTATGAGGACTAATTAGTACTAACAAACACGGGTAATCTCAATAAGTCCATTTGTGGCTGCGGTGATATAGGAGACAGATCCCGCCGAAATTCATAATCTAATAATCTAATCTAATATACCGATTCGATGGTATTGGTAAATAAAATTTGACAGCTTTAACAAAACGCATTAGTAATGCAATCACGTATTTAGCAGAAAATCTTTTTTATTTTTTTAACTATAGTCTGATTTGCATAGTAAAATGTATTGGCCCATATTCTGATAGTCATTTCACTGTAATTTTTTATGAAAAACAAATTTTACGATTTCAATCGTCGTAAAAAATGACAAAAATCATAAAAAATTAAAACAAGCCAATTTCGATAGTCGCGTCTTATGAATGTACTCGGATAAAATGACAAATTCCTAGGACCTCGGACCCATTGTCTTCATCACATTTAAAGGTCATTGTACTGATGACATAAAAAAAAAAAAATGAAGGTCTTCGGTCCCGGCACTTGGGACCGCTTGTTTGCATCGTGCCTATGAGCCATTTTACTGAAAACAAGTTAAAAAAAAAAAATATTTCGAGGGCTTTGTGAGATGGAACCCGAACCTATTATAGAAGATGTAGTTCATATGACACGGTTTAATACACACACAATGGTTCTACTCTATTCAATATTAATTTGCATATTGAACAAACCTTTTGCAGATATTTTTTGTCTTCTTTTACTTCACTTTTTTCTTGGCAATAAAATTTCTTTCTTTATTAATTATAACTAAAACACATCAAAACAAAAAGTGTTGCGGGTTTCAAAACAAAAGTCATCTCATTTAAATTTCAAATTTAATTTAATTTTTCCCGACTATCGAAATCTCAAAAAATCATTTAAATGATATGACATTTGTTATTTTCATTTAGGCCATTGTTTTAGGTTGATTTTACAAGAAAATAGTAGTTTAAAACACTTCGGGGTAACTAGTACATGCTAATTTTTTGTTTTTAGATTTAGTAGGATGTCTTAGTATTTACTTCTGCCATCTACTACTGTTCATGCAGAAAACCCGAAGTAGTTAAAAGTAGAACAAATGGGAATATTCTGTAAAAGGAAAGCAAACATTATGAAGGCAATATTTACTACATATTCTTTATTTGTTCTTAAGTTTATAAAATACGTTTTGTTTTTTTTTTTGTAGAACTTCTAAAATAAAACTAAACCATTAGTTTCTAATAATGCATCTTTCAGATATAACTCTGTCATGACAAAAAAAAAAAAAATAAAACCAAAACTAAAAATAGAAAGCAAATACAGATTTTTTTGTTACCAAAATCTAGATGAACATTAATTATGTGAAATTTTTTATTGCTATTTTTGTTGTTTCTCATCCTTTTGAGATTTCTTGAATTTTTTTTTTGTGGTTCCAATAATTTTTCAAAGTTTATTTTGAAAAAAAAAATCGATTTTTTTTCTATTTATTACAAAAGCATGAGTAACAATAAAATAGTATCTAGTATTTGTGTAAGGATAATTTATATAAAATTGGATGAGCCAACCTTTATTGTTGCCAATGAAAGCAAAAACATTATTTTTTCATCTTTTTTGTGAACTGGATTCGCTTATATTGTTTTGTTTTTTTATTTTTTTTGTTTAGAATTGACGGCGAAAAGCAAAAAGAAAATTCACAATAAAAGGAATTTTTTATTGTATCTTTTTCACTTTCTCTCAAAACTAAAAAAAAATTTCTTTTCCTGTGAAAATAACTTTTTATCAAATTTTGTTGGAATTTAATTGTTTTCATGGGGGGCTTTTATACTTTCAATGCTTCCAACATCGATTTCTAACACTTTGAATTGCCGGGATTGTATGAAGGAGCAAGAACTACAAAAAACTGTATACATGTTTTGGTGTATAGATGGTTTTATAAAACTAAATGCAAGATTCTAATTCATTATGAGCAGTTTGAGCCATAAGTTTTGTGATAGATGTGTTAACGGTTCTCTTGTCTTAACATGCATGTATAAGCATCAAATGTTCTTATAAGCTTGTAAGTGTTAATACCAGTATGAGAAGCTTTCATACCATATTTATCAGGTTTTCCTTTTGAATGATTATTCTTCGACAAAATCGTTATCAAAATTTTTCGCCCGCGGAAGTTCAGGTTTTTCACTGTAATATCTCATCTACTTTATTAGCTATAACCTAAGTTTAACATTCTTTTCTTTGATGTTTTTTCTTCTAATCAAATTTGTGGTTTGTTGTTAATCAAATTTTTGTTGAATGCAATTTGCAGATTTTATTTTAAGCGGTTTTCGTTTATATAAACAAATTGAATAATTTTTGTTTTATGCTTTTTCCTTAGTTCAAATAGTTTAAAAAGTTACGTTCAGAGTCATAAAGTAATTTCTTACCGAATATAACTTTGACAGTGATCATGAAATCATTTTTGTTGAATGCAATTTGCAGATTTTATTTTAAGCGGTTTTCGTTTATATAAACAAATTGAATAATTTTTGTTTTATGCTTTTTCCTTAGTTCAAATAGTTTAAAAAGTTACGTTCAGAGTCATAAAGTAATTTCTTACCGAATATAACTTTGACAGTGATCATGAAATCACGTGTTTAGCAGAAGTGGCTTAATAAAACTAAATTTTTTAATTTTTTTTTTTATTTTTAATTTTCCCATTTTATTTTACACCTGTCTTAATCTAAGACACCTAGTAACTTTGCTTACATTTTAGGTAGAATCATTTTGTTATAAAAATGTAAGTTTAGGCGTCTATTTTTTATTGTTCTAGTAGATTGCTAATTTCATTGTTAGAATAGGTTGATATTTTTTGTTGATATTTAAAACTTGTCTTTTTAATTTCTTCTTTTATTGTCAGTAGTTTTAAATCACGGTGTAGATCATTATTTCTCTTCACATACCATTCGGCTCTCACTATCGTTCTAATTATTTTTGATTGTGCTCTTTGTACTAAATTAATTGTATTAAAAAAAAATAAATGTTTTTTTCTTTTTTTCTGTGAGCCTATTAATTCGCTGTTTCACGAACGAACTACACAATTATCTATTTGCATTAAAATATGATGTTGGTATTGCTTGAGGTACCCCAAATTTCTGCCCCTTACGTCCATATCGGTTTTATAATTGTTTTGTAAACTAGCAGCTTGTTGTTCATTGTTAATTTAGATTTATTTCCCAAAAGCCATTGTAGTACTGGATTTTAACCTTATTTGATTATATTTGTGGATTATGTAGTTCTTACATGTCAATTTATTGTCAATGTGCATTCCTAGGTATTTAGCTTTGTTTTCGATTTTTATTTCTTTATTGCTTATCATTATTAGTTCAGGATCGTATCGAGTTCTTTTTGTATATATAACTTGTGTAGTTTTGTCTTTATTAATTTGGATACTCCAAGTTTTGAACCATGTCATTATTTTCTTCATAGTTTTTGCACCTGTTTAGTTTTTAATCAGTCATGTGAGCTAGTAGAACAGTATCATCTGCGAATGTTGCTAATAATGTATTCTGTTTTCTTAGTATTGGCATATCGGCTGTATACAGGTGATATAAAATTGGACCCAAAATACTGCCTTGCGGAACTTACATTTGAAAACTAAATGAAATAGTTTAATTCAACCGAATAGAACTTTTGAGATTTTATTTTTTATGAAATTCGACATTAAATTTTAGGTTAATTCAGAAGCTTACATATAGCTTGATATCAGTATTAAAACAATAACCTCAATATTAAAGTCTTATAAAGAATAACACTGATAAGCTTCTGGTGTTTGCAGAATTAGGTTTGTTAAAGCACACAAAATTATAGAAAAAATCTCTTTACTCTAAAGGAGCAGAATAAGGCATGGTAGAGCTCCAGTTATTGGTAAAATTCACGATCAAGTATAAAAAACACAACTGATGGAAATGGAAAAAAAATAACGGTGTAGTTATAAAATAATTTTAAATCTTCTTCAATTGTACAGAATCAGCACGGGACTTGCAAAAATAGAAATGATGAATTAAATTTAGGACATATACAAGGTCTATAGATCCGGAAAAATAATTTATTTGATTAACAATAGGCGTTTTCGTTTATTAGTTCAGAGCAGAGCACGAACTGTCAAAAACAGATTCGTGTTTTTTTTTTCAGAGCTTGAAATCCGTAATTTTTTATGCGTTCAGAGTGCGCTCAGAGCGTGCTCTATGTGGTCGATTTAAATTAACAGAGCACGTAGAGCGCTTAAATATTAAATTTCAAAAAGAGAAGTTTATTTTAAAACAAAATAGATGACGCTACTATACAATAGTAAAAAAAGTAAACAATTTTAAAATTTAAAATAAATATCCACAGTGATTTTTACAATTTAAGAAATAACGAATGACGATATAAGCTGTGATAGTAAATAATTAATATTTAATCAAAAATCAATATTTTTTAGTTTAGACTTTTTGTAAGTCTTAACTTTTGTAAATTTCAAAATTTAAAGTTTAAATTCGATATATTATGACAAATGACAATTTGAAAAAAACAATAAAATAAAAATGACAGTTTACTCAAATCGTGTTTTTTTATTAAATCTCAGCGCTCAGAGGTTATCTGTTCATGCTCTGCTCAAAGCGTGCTCATTTAAGTCAGAGCGCGCTCAAATCTATGCTCTGAACTAAAAAACGAAAACGCCTAATGTGTTTTCGAATGTTTGTTGAATATTTTATTTTTATTATTTTGTTAGAATATCTTCTAACAAAAGCCGTATGTAAAGTGACGTTTTGCCAGGATTACCTAACTCAATTTAGGACTAAACTGATTCGATAAATTTTTATAAATTACTAGTCCCAATAAAAATTATTACTATGCGCATCATAATTACTGTCTAGAATGAGATGACAAATAATTAATTAGTCAAATTTATTGCTTCAAACATTTGGACAACATTGCTTAAGCTTCTTAGAAATTTCGATTGACAAAGATTCCGTATCAAAGTTATTTTTGTTAAAAATTCCAAACAAGTTTCATTTTATCATGCTCTAATAAAGGGAGTTCATCTAAATGTCAGCTTCAATTGTTTTTTTTGTTTTATATTTCAATTATTCATTTTCTTGTGAGCTGCAATTATTTTGCTGCAATAATGAAAACAAAAAGAACAGCAACCCATTTAGTTTTTTTTATTAGGTATCTACTTTCGATTAAAAAATTTGCATGTGCTACTTAAATAAATTGAAAAATTCATATAAAAGGATAGAAACGAGTAAAATTTTTAAATTTTTTTTTCTATACTAATGAATTGTAAAAAAAAGACTCCTTAAAGTCGCCGGGATGGAATACATCTTTGTATGTTTGTGTCTGGGTAAGAATATAAAAGAAAAAACAAAAGAAAAAAACCAAAAAAACAGCAAGAGGTTTTTGTCATCATCATTTTTATCGATATTTATAAAACTATATGGGGCGTATTGTAATATAGGTTTCAATGTAATGTAAAAATGAAGTAACTGGATACACTGTTGACTAAAAGCGACGTTAAGTATAGTTGAGTTGATATCCTTTTTTTGTTGTTGTTGTTGTTTATAAAATGTAATTTATGATATCGAATTTAGGGTGTTGTGAAAATTTTTGATATTTCGTTTATAATGCCCAAGGTATTGGAATCAATCATTATTTATTAATCACGGTATAGTTTACTATGCCAGAATAGTATATACTAGTGAGATATTTTGCTCTTAATTAATTTTGCGATTATACTCGATTATACAGACCTCTTAGCGTAACAGAGTTTTATTTAGGCCTATCTTTATTTGTGGGTAAATAATAAAAATCAGTTTATCCGTTTTGTGAAATTGACTGTAAATTAGTATTCTTAATTTTTGTAAGCCTATTTAGATCTGGCAAGAAAGACAAGAATAACTTAGGATTAATAATACTATAATTATAGAAAATTTTTGATTTAAATGTATTCCTCACAGACCCAGTGAGGAAGACTCTTCAATGGGAGCCGTCAAGAAACGCATTCGTTCATACCATCTGACCAGAGCATAAATTAAATACCTGTGCTTTTTCCTAGAGGTTGAAGAACACAGCATAAACAAAACCAGATCCCGTACTAATATATCAAGAGTGTAGTAGCTATCAGTACATGTCACTGGTCGGAAGGAAGCCAAGTACTCACATTGTCGCAGCTGTATAATAAAATGAGACAAAAACTCTTGAACACTTCCTTTTGCAGCTGCCTAGCATTAGTTACAGTCAGACTGCGAATTTTAAGTAAGGCTTTCCCTAACAATATAGGTGTTATTGCGGAAAGAAGAATTCGTGATGTGATCAACCTTACCAATCGCACAGATTGGGTCTAATACTGAAGGGATAAGAGAGTGTTCAAGCCGTGGTATCATAAAGGCACAATTAAGTAGTAATTGATTTTCCAAAAGAAACTGGAATGGCCACTTCTATCTACCTACCTACCAAAACGTGTTGTGGTAAAAACTTTAAATAACTTGACTGTTGGTTTCAAGGTTGACTATGTAATTAATTACTGTTAATTAAGTATTACAAAACAATATCATGTGCCTTAATATATGATCAAAAAAGCAAGATTAATATTAGACATAGGAATTAATAGCCCTGGCTGCGTTACATTAACGAGTAAACATGTTTGTATAGTAAACTATCGATAGAAAACAGCCTGAGGGAAGCAAACATTATTTGGGAGCGTATTGAAGGCCACAGAGTCTCCAAAATATATGCACCAAAATCAAACACCAAAATAATTAACTTCCTGCTGTAAACTGCAGGAAGATGGTGGGCACACTTACTGGTCATAACCACATGAATAAGCACATGTGTATACTAACACTAAATGACGATCCAACTTATAGACACTGTCTGGAAGAGGAGCAAACCTCGACAAATGTTGTAGGAGAGGGCCTCTTTCAAGGCTGAGAAGAAAATATTTTGAAGAGTATTCATTTTTCATCATGGCAAAATGTCTGTTTATTTGAGATTTTCACAGTGATTTATTGTCAAGCTTATTTTTAGCCTAATTCATTCAATTTCAAATTAAAGTACTGTCATAGTTCGATAAATACTATCTTAGAATTAAGCAGTTT
The DNA here is from genome assembly GCA_963942445.1 of Argyra leucocephala. NCBI lineage: Eukaryota > Metazoa > Arthropoda > Insecta > Diptera > Dolichopodidae > Argyra > Argyra leucocephala. Next base: position 55,855,828 of record OZ012678.1, on the reverse strand, counting down.
AACTGCAAAATTTTCTTCTATTTTTTTTTAGTTTCAAAAAATATATTTTTTTTTTCTTTTAAAGCTTAAAATTGTCAAAAACAAAATAAAGTGGACAGTCATTAAGAATTGTAGTATGAGCCAAGAAGAATAAAAAAAAAAAATTCACGAAATGAAAGACATTGAAATGAAAGTGTGGATTTGAAATTTTTGAGTTAATTTTTTTTTCCTACGTTATAAAAAAAAAAATTGAAAGGGACATCATTTTTAATAGAAGAAAATAACTGTTTAACAATTACATAATTACATTTTAAATTACATTTAAATTTCTTCTAAATTGAATTTTAAGTTTAAAAAATTATTATAATAATTATTCGGAGAATGTTGACAGGATTTAAGAAAAATTTGTTTAATTATAGTTTGAGTGAAAATAAAAATTTATAACTATTTTTCTGAATTAAATTTTTTGGTTAGTAAATTTTTATACTAAGAGGAATAATTTTTCTTATTAATATTTTTTTTCGAACCATTAATTTTTCCATCAACTTTGTTGAATATAATTTCTTCTCAAATTTTTAATTTTATTTTTTTTTTTCTTTTACAAAATTCTTATTATGTTCCAACAATACGATAACAATTTAGCTGTTCTTTTTACAAAGTAAATTTAAATTAATTGTTATTAGTAGTTTCAAAAATTTTATACACGATAATGAGAGCTGAAAATAAGTAGGATGATAAGATAGAATAATGAATCGATCAAGGTTACTTAAAAGAGATCAAGGTCATTATTATTAATGTAATTATGTTAATATAAGATGATGGAACTGTAAAATGGAAAATTAAGCAAAATATTTACACAATTTTATTCAAATTACTGTTATTGTTTTTGATAATATTGTTAAAGATTACGAAGTATAAGATTTCTTCTACTAAAATGTTTTATATATAATAATAATGATAATAATAATTTATTGTTAAATGTTTTTTGGTATGATAATTTTTTTTTGTAGATATTATTTTATATTATTAAAGCTACATTTTAATATCTTGAACATATTTTAGTTAAATATGGAAAAATTTTAAGAGTCTTTAAATCATCGATTACTGCCATATTATTAAAATTTTGAGTTGTGTTTCAAAGTTATGTGGTAACGGAATAAAATTACTTAGAATACAAGTTTTATGAATTATCAGATATGGATCAGATATGGTTGCTTACTATAGATATGTGTGTTAAATTTAAAATGTTGGTGGTCATTGGAGGGTATATCAGAACTTATTTTTATCGAACTACATTATCTTGGAATTTAGGATTTATATTCTTTTGGCTTAAAGTCCATACAATCTAATATATTAAGACGTTACAATCTAATATATTAATAGTTAAAAACGATTTAAGAAATAATACTCACCTCACCTAAAAAGTAATGCCAAAGTAAACTGTCAAATTATTTTATTATATATTCCTTAAGAAAATGTTGACAGTGCTAAATAAATTTTAAAAGTAATGTCAAAGACAGATAATGAAAGTTATTCATAATTTATTATGTATATATTACGTATTTTTGATTTTAAAAATTTTGGTTATTGTAATTTTTGTAGTACATACAATTTTTTTGAGTTTTGTTAATACTAATAATAATATGTGTTTTATCTATTAATTTTTGTAAATATAATAATATAATTATGTTGCGTGGCCTCGGTAGCCGAGTGGTAAAGCACTCGAGTGTAGTAATGTAACGACCGGAAGCACGGGTTCAAACCCCGTGAGAACCGAACACATTTTTTTCAAATGGTGAATGTAATTTTCAATACAACCACATCGATTCAAATATAATTTAATTATTAATAAAGATTTAATATAACTAATCAAAATAATATAAATATATAATATACAAAAATATGTACCAAATAATTAAGATAATTTAATGAATAGGCCCACATTTGGAAAGGGAAAAGGACCTATAAAGTTGGTCTGCAGATTTATCTATAATTTATATATAAATAAATAATTATTTTTTAATATGTACATAGGTAAGGTACCAACAAACTTTTTTAATATGTAATATTAATAAAAAATAGCTTTAATTTGAGAAAACAAAAATACTTTTTAGGTGATCAAACATAATTTAGGCAATATTTTTACGATCTCAATCTTAATGATCATATTAATTTATTTTATTTATTTATTTATTTTAATCTCAAAGGAGCAATTTGAGGACATAGAGTATATATATTGTTACTAGTTGGAATTTACAATTCAGTATTTTAAATTGTAATAATTGTTGTAATTGTTACATAGTCTGTCTTTGGCATTATTGTCGTTTAAAAAAAACGATAAAATATTTCTTTAATGCTAGACCGGTGAATGTTACGCCGGCAATATCTAGAAGATATTATATATTTTCTCAACAATAGTAAAGTGCAAAAAAAAACAGAAACCTTCTGTTTGTAATTAAATTTCTATTCATAATATTCTAAATTTCATCAGCTTTCAGATTCTTTAGAAAGTTAGACTGTGTATATATATATATATATATATATCGAAAATCGAAATATAATTTTGTTAAAATCAAATTTAAAACAATTTCTTGCTTATAAAGCACACTGCGGAACAAGTATTTTGTAAAAATAATGCAACATATTTAGTTAAAATTTATATGCATATAAAATTCATCTTTTCATAATATTCTTTGCTCAAAGAAGCATGATTTTGATCTACAACATTTATTCTTTAGCTGATTCATTACATAATTCATGGAAAAAAAATTATTAAATATGAAAAAGTAATAACATTTTCCTTGTTACCCTAATGAATATCTTAAATAAAAACTTAACAATTGTTTCTGCTTTCAAATATTCAATTTACATTAGATCCCTGAGGGTCTATAAGGGCTAATAAGCGATTTTATTGAGTTATGCGATAAATAAAATAATAATGTAAAACTAAAATTTTTTTTAAATATACTGTTATCGAAACAAAACTAGTGGTGGATGTTGAGCACCTAGAACTATTATAAGATGAAACGGAAAAGTATATAATGAATCTAGCTGGAATATTGTCAATGGAAATTTCAAATATTTGCGGCTCGAATCACTAAATAGATAACAGTATATTTTAAAATTTTTGATTTTTACATTATTATTTTATTTTATAGTTTTTAGTAATAATAATAATAATAGTGCTTTATTTGTTTGAAAAAAAACTTTTGATATGCATTTAAGATATTATTTTACATTCTTAAATTTGTACTTCATTTTGAAATGCTTTCAATAATGTACAATTTTTACTTCTATAAAACATACTTTTGATTAAACATTTACCTTTAATTAGACACTTATATTTGCAGTTCTCTTATATTTAATATAAATTACATTAATTTCAAAATTGTATTTACAAAAATGTTCACATTCATCTTCTCGATTTCAAATAATTTACACAACCATGTTTAAATGGTTCTAGTCTAGTCCTCTTTCTTTATATCAACTGTTAGACTATCGAAATATAAAAACACTTTGTATACTAGTGAGTTTCTAGTACTACTTTTTCTGTAATTTTCTGTTCTTACTCTCACTTCGGCATTTCTTAGGTTATATGGTTAGATGTCATCTAAAAATTTTAGTTTCTCTTTCAAATAATTTGGTGCTTTGTCATTTTTTATTTTGAATATAAATATTAAAACATTAAGTACAATCATCTGCTGTACGCTTAAGCATTTCAGGGCATCCAGCATCCACCTTATTGAAGTAAATCTATTCACCTTTAAGATTGCAAGCACTCCTCTATTTTGCGGCTTTTGTAACTTATCCATTTCAAATCAAAGTGTGACTTTATAATTACGTTATACAAACCTATCTTTTTGCTTATTTTATTATTATTTTTAATATATTTCTACATGGCTTTTAAAATTAATTTTACAATCAATCATAACTGCCAGGTATTTAGTTTCATTTACTCTTTTAGTTGTGTAAGCTCCAATTCTTATTTCTGCGTTGTATGAATTACTGTTAATAATCATAAATTTAGTGTTTCCTTATGTTCAATTTTAATCTATTACTTTTTAGCCAATTATCCAAACGATTTAGGTTATCCTCTATTTTAATTTTACAGTCTATTATTAGCAAACAGTCTAATTTTACAAAACTGAACTATCTGCACAATTTCATTTGTGTAAATCAAAAATAAAAGTGTTCGATGAAAGGATCCCTAAGGTATCCCTAGTTCAATATTACTTGCTTCTGAAAATTTATCTTCAATTTTTACTTTCCAATTTCGAGTGTGGAGTTTTGGATTTAGAGCTTGGAGTTTGGAGGTTGGAGTTTGGAGTTTGAAGTTTGGAGTTTGGAGCTTGGAGTTTTGAATTTGGAGTTTTGAATCTTGAGTTTGAAGTTTGGAGTTTTGAATTTGGAGTTTTGAATCTTGAGTTTGAAGTTTGGAGTTTATAGTTTGGAATTTGGAGTTTGGAATTTGGAATGTGAATTTTTAACTTTGGACTTTGGTTGTTTTATATATTCTGCAAAGCAGTAACAGGGAGAAGAATTTTAATTTAATTAATTAAGTAAAGAATGATTTTCAAAATATTATTCAGGGTGATGTTTTATCACACAGCTATGCAATTTTATTCCTACAAAATATAGGAAATAGAATAGGAAATTGCAATTTTTTTTTAAATTTAATATTTTTATAATGAGCTAAAAAAAAATAACAATAAAGATGTATTCTAGTCTAAACTATGCATTCGTGTATAAAGGTATCGTTTGAAACCTAATGCTTGGCTTAACTTAACAAAAAACTACATTTATTTCTTTTTAGAAAAATATATTAAACATGAAATACAATTAATTTTCCTTGTTCTCCTGATGAAAATCTTCGATAAAAACTTAACTCTCATTTATTTATTCAAATAAATTTTTAAAAATAATTTTGTAAATTAATTTATAATGTGGTCTTAAACTAATCTCTTTTTTTTATTGTTTATTTCAGAAAAAAAAATTGATATGAATTTCATCATTTTCAACCATAATCCTATCAATATTGGAATAAATCATAATCGGAGAAAAACTTCTTAATTATTAATATACATATAAATACATATATATGTACATATTTAGATAGAGAATATTGTGTAGAATTATTATCGATACATACCAGATAATTTCTGAAAAGAAACTTTTAATTCATTTTTAATAACAATAAAATTTTAAATTCTGTAAATATGCCTGCTGGACGTGTTGCTGGAAAAGCTGGATACTCTCAGAATTATTATGATGGTAAAAAAAAAATTAATATAATATAATTTTAAAAACTTTTATAATATAAATTTTTAAAATTTAATTTTCATAGTTTAGCATATCTTCATGCATTCAAAGCTTTTTTTATTGTTATATTGCATTGAATTACAGTACTTTATGAAATTATGTGGATAAGAAGAATGGTTGTATGTATGTTGGTATGTATGTTTGTATGTTTGTTCCAAAACTCTTCCCAAATGCATTCAAACTAAATCTTACAGAAAGATACTGTGTTACCTGAAATCGAGCACAGGCTATGTTTAATTCCAAAATTTTAGCTGGTTCCGGTAGCTGCCATAGAACTTCTTTCACCCATCAAGAATATTTCAAAAACCAAAGGTGTTACAGAGCTGAAAATTTGTACACAGGTACTCTCTCAAAATTTTACAAATATGCCTTTTAATCTTTTTCGAAATGTTAACTGGTTCGGGTAGCTGTCATACAACTCCTAGCACTCTCCAAAAATATTTCACAAAGCGAAGGTGCTACAGAACTGAAAATTTGTGCACAGATACTCTTTAAAAAATAAACAAATAAAATTTGTTTTTTCAAAATTTAGATTGGTTAGAGTAGCTGTCATGCAACTCCTAGCATCGATCAAAAATATTTCAAAAACAAAAGTTGTTACTGAGCTAATAATTTGTACACAGGTATTCTTTCGAAAATAAATATATACGCCTTTTACCAGTTTTACAAATTCGACTGGTTCGGGTAGCTGTGATACAACTCCTAGCCCTCTTCATATATTTGAAACGGGAGTAAATACACATTTATTCTGAACTAGTTTATTGATGTGAATAATTTTTTCATTCGGCATGTAGCAATATACAGAGTATACATATAACATTGTTTTTTAGAAAATTCCGTTAACCCATTTCGGCACATCGGTCTACGGATTTTTCATTTCATTGTCCCATCTAAGCAATGTGAGCGATTGACGTAGAACTATTGTTTCTTGACATACCAGATCCCTGGTTTGTTTAGGTTTCGATCCATTAACACCTTCCGATCTGTCAAAAAATTAGTTGCAAGAAAATTGTGTCTAATTTAAGAGGAACGTTTATGGTCTTAAAAAAGGCGAAAAACTAATTTTTATTGAATTCCGTTAATTCGTTTCGGTATGTCGGTCTATTAATGTTTTTTCCGTTTTGATTGCCCTGTCTAAATATCTTGATCGATGGTTTTCAAACATGGTAGAAATGGTTTCAGAGGAGCTTACTAGAAAACCCGTCTGGGCACATCGATTTGTCAAAACCTTTGTTGTTGATGATTGGTTTTCATTTCGAAAGGAGTTATAGCCCTCTCTTCTAAAGACAAACCTTTAAAATCACTAAAAGACAACTTTTGTTCAATTTTGTTAATTCCGTTTTGGCGCTTGACAATGTAAGAAAATAAAAGAGCTTTGGTGGGATGTGGTACCTCAAATTTTCCGATGCCCAACAAATTTTTTTGATCCCAGCTCAAAATGCGTGTATTCAATTTGAGCTAAATTGGTCCGGTATAGCTTATGAGATACAGGTTTTAATTCAAATTGGGATTCTGGCGAGAATAAGGTCCTTTAAACTTTGGCAAAGAATGTTTTCATCAGAAATCAATATGTATACAAATTTTGAACCATCTGGCCTAGTCATTTCTGAGATAAAGAATTTGGTCCAGAAAGGAGCTCCGACCGGATGCACTTTTTAAAATTTTCTAGTAAGAAAAATAGTTTTCACCGCTCCGACGGGAAGCAGGTCCAACAACTTTCGCAAAAAGTGCTGACTTCGGAATCCAAGGTTTGTTAAAAATTTTAAGTCCCTAGCTCAACAGGAAATGGGTCTGAAATACCTGAATATATTCTACACGATGTGACATATAACGCGGTAAACTTATAAAAAGCTGTAAAAAAACACTAGCTTTATTAATTATATACAGTTACATTGTAAATCACCATTTTGTGATTTAAAATATTTATATGTACATTACAAAAATAAAAAACATATTTTTTTTTAAAACCTGGCTTTTGAACGGCTATCACAAAGTTTTGGTAGTAATATTAACTGCACTAAAAAGATGAAAATAGCTAAATTCAAACTCCCTTAGAAAATTCTATATGGTCATAACATCTGACCTCAAGCAGTAAGAAAGAAGGGTAGCTAAAATTTGTATAGCAAAAAAAGTAAATAAATTAACTTACTAAGGCTAAAAGTAAGATGCGCAAAATCACACTTTTTCTATTAAGTAATTGAAATTTAATATTGTTCAACTGTTCAACCTTAAGATAATATATTCTTTTAAAATTGTTTAAATTTAAAATCTTTGTATTCTTTTTTTGTTCTATTTTTGGTTTGTTAAGATAGCATACTGTATATAAATGTTATTCATTGTTTAAAATTTATTTGTGATAAAATAAAACTTAAAATTGTCAAAACTAAACTGCCCAATTCAATCAAGGCGTATTTCAACATCAAAATTTTTTTATTTGTCACAAAATACTTGCATAAAACACTGTAGTACATAATATAATACTATTGTTTACTTTCATATTATAAACACTTGAAAAAATTATTTTATATACATTTTCACATTCTATAGAAATATTTCTTCTATTATTATTACTATTTTCAGTTTTTTTATTATATATTTTTTTTTTCATTTCAGGACGATCATATGTTGGTATAAATGAGGAGATTATGTGGGTTAGTATTGGCATGGGTATAACAATAGCTATACTAATAGTTATTGCATTATGTTATATTGCAAGAGAAAAATATGAAAAACGTCGAGCCGAACGTGAATATTATGTGACTGCCTAGCTAGTTTCTATTGGACAACAAAATCCATATTATAATCATTATTATGGTAACAATTTATGTCATCAACAACAGTTGCAACCACTACATAACAATAGACTGCAACCAAGTTTGCAACAACAACAAGAACAACAACAACAAAATTTAGAACAAGAATATTTACAAGAAATATATATTTATCAGGGACGAAATCATATTGTCGGCAATGCTATTGGTATTGAAAATAATATCATTGATAATAATCGTATTGTTTCGGATGCTGATGACACTTTTAATCGTAGTGAGAATATAAGATCTTTAGAATTTAATTTGAATGAAAATGTACAAAGTAATAGTCAAATAAATAATAATGATAATATTGTTGTTGATGACAATGAACATTTACATGAGTTAATACAACGAAACATTGTTGGAGGACAAGAACAAGAACAATCGCCGCAACAGTTGCAGCATCAACAAGAAAATCGAAATAATAATATAATAGAAGAACAGCATGCTAATGTACCCGGTATTAATCAACAAATAATCGAATTGGAAAATTTACTAATGGAAGCTGATATTGATATAAATAACGATAATAGTGATGATGATGATGATGATGATTCAACAGTTGCATATTCAACTAGTAAAAGAGCTTGGGGTTAAAATATACATAGATAGATAGGCTAAATTAAACGATTATTAAATGAAAGAAGAATTATATAAAATGTTTTAAAAGTGAATTGTTGATTCTAGACATATTCAAGGGTTTCTGTTTTGAATTCTTGAATGGAATTTTTTTAGATTGTTCTAAACAAAATGAAATTTTTAAATGTTTTTCTGATTTTTTATAAATTTTTGTTTTTTTTGCAATAATTGTTTTTAATAACTTTAAATTGAAATTAAATAATTTTTTGTTTTCTAAAATGGGTCTAATATGTACATGCTATGACCTAAATTGTTATTTAATATACCGAAAAAAAAACAAACAACACATAACATGAAAAGCCTTGGCATATTATTTTTGTATTGTAGAAAATTTATATCCTTATATTTTATAAATTTTATAAAAATAACATGTAATGTACCTTGTCTTTTCAAGGTTAATTTTAATGGGTCGTTGCTCAAAATATGTATATATGTATCATTATTATATATATATATATACATATATTTCTATGTTATAATAAAAATAAATAAATATATTTTTCAGAGTTGAAGGATTATTTCTAGATTGTAATGTCTGCCGAAAAAATTTATGAGTCTTCCATTTTTATTTTCGTTTAAATAATTTCAAAATTTTAACCTGAAAATTGTTTCTGTTTTTTTTTTGGGCCAGAGAGAAAATTCACAAGAGATTTTTATTTTTTTATTTCATTTTTTGTTAAAAACAGCCAAGTTATCACAAAGGGGGAAAAAAGCAAAACCAATAACGAAGAAAAATTTAAGAATCGTGACGATGTGATGTGGTAATTTTCTTTTTTATTTTGTTGAAGAGAAAAATCTTTCATATATATTTTTTTTACATTGCTTTGCTTTTCTATTTTGTTTTCTTGCATAGAGTTACAATTTCTTGGAAAGAAATTTAAAAATTTATTTTTATAGACGATAATTGATTTTAATTATTTTCTTTTCTTTCGATAGACAAAAGATTAGAATTTAAAAAAGAGAATGATTTTGGTTTTCACTCTCTGTGAAGGTGAAAATTTATGAAAAATAAAATTTTATAATTTAAAAAAAATATATTATTATTTAATATAATTTTTTTAATTATACCATAAATTAATAATATTGTATAATATTTATAATATTATTAAATTGTGATTATACTTAATGTGAATAGTGCAGTAATAAGGGATTCAAAAATAAATTAATTAAATGTTAAAAAGATCAGATTAATTTGGTAGAACATTTTATTACAACTTTAGTGATGATAATTTATGAGAAATAGAGAATGACAAATAAATTTTTATAATAAACTGTTAATGTTCCAATTAATTACGTTATAATATGCTATCTACAGTGGTAAGCTAGATATGCAAATTATGTCTTTAGACGTTATCGTTTTTAATATTGACATGGCATATTATTATTCTCTGGAATATTCTCTACAAACGTTTTTAAAAACCCGAACACATTTCTTAGAACAAATTTTGAGACAAAGGCCCTCAGTGCGATGTTCAGTTTTCAGTTGACTGAAAATTTAAAAATTTTGTCGTTTAAGATTTTATTTGGTATTGTGAAGTGATACTGACAAAAATTTTATTCTATTGTGAATATTGAGAAAATTGACATTTTTTTGACAGTTAAAATCTTAATGTTGTAGTGTTTTAAATTTTTTTAGGAAAGAAATAATTATTTAAATTAAAGCGTTTTATTAATAAAATACAAATATGTTGTCAACCGATTTTTTTTGTATAAGAATTCGTCTATTCTTTAATAATTCAACTAATCGCGTTAATTGAATTTTATTGGTGTAAGTTTTCGTCATTTTATTAAAACAAAATATGTATTTTTAATACCTTTAAAGCGCGTAAAATAAAAAACAAACAATTTAAGTAAAAAAAAAATTTTCTTTGACACAATATGTTTTGGCATGCTAAAATTTTGCAACTGAAAAAAGTTTCTTTAAAATGTCATAAAAACTGACTCTTCCTAATATTCACATTACCAATTTTTGTCAGTATTCACTTAATCACTTTATTCAATTTATCAGTAGTTTGCTGCTAACCGATAATCACAATATGATTTTGAATATCTGTGGACACTTCGCAGACATGTACTGAAAACTCACAGTTCACAATAAAGCCCTTTGTATCAAAATTCATTTCATTCGAGAATGTGCACCATCTGTTCATATCCTCCGAATCTATATCAAGGTAATATCTGATTTATTTATTTAAGACAATTTTTTTGAAAATTTCGTTAGTAGTACAATTCATATACATTTTTTTTCTAGTTTGATCTCCCCTTAATCGTTTCAAATCACCGTTAAGCGATTGTAAGATGTGATGAAATTTTTCTATACTGCGTCATAACTGATATTTCGATTTAAAGCCAAAACGTATCGATTTATAGCTCTGGGTTAGTTGTACAAAATTATTAAGTAGACCGGTTTACATGTATTAAATTTGAGTTGTGTAAAATAAATCGAAAAGTTTTTCGGTTTGAAAGGGTATAAAATTTGGTTTTCTAATGTGGTAGAACAGAAACATTTGGTAGAACAATTATTTGCAAAAATTGATTTAATCTCTACGATTTTTTTTTATCTACTAAAAATAAAATTATATTTGAATTTTCGGAATATTCGAGATATTCGAGAATTCGGAACCTTCAAAGCCTTCAAAATTTTGTTTTACAAATATTGTTATTAGGTTGGTTTAACATATATGACAGCTATACCGAGTGAAGGCTTCGGTTCTGAATTCTAGAACGCTAGACCCATCTGCTAGATGACAAAATAATAAAAAATATAAGTACAGTACTTGTGTGTAAGTACTTGTGTCTTAAAATCTAAGGTTTCTATATCTTGTGAATCATTTTATAAAAGGCGCATATACTTGTTGCTGTAGACGTCACGTAAATCTAATATTGTAGAAAAAAAGGAATATACTGACTGTGAAACCAATCTCAAAATTTCTCCAATAGATGGTGTGTTCAAAATGGCCAGTTACAGCAGTTATAAACAGGTACTGAAATTATAGAGGAAACTGAGTGTCCATTTGTTAAATGTCTAGTTGAGAAAGGGTTGTTTGCTAAGTGTTTATTGTGTTATAGATTTTTTTTGTCAAATGTTTATTTTATTAGGTGGATTTTGGGAAATGCCCATTTCCAAGTGGAGCTTGTAAAAAGAGCGGGTATCAAAATGTTCTTACATCATTAAGTATTGTCGATACTCCTTTTTTTTATTACTGAATGAATAACTTTTTAATTTTTTTTTAGTATTATTTCGTGTTGTACTTATTTTTATAGTAATTTGTTAGGATCTTTACTGTTCTTAATAGTCTTCTATATAATTAGCCCTACAGTGCTTTAAATAAAAAATATGTATGCATTTTTTCTTTATAATCTAACATAATCTCTTGCTTTCGTTCAACAATTTTATATACATATATATTATGTACTATCAACCCAACTGTGCTTTAAGCAGAAAACCTTAAGGCATTAATTATTTTTTGTGACAACCAATTCAAAAATTTTTAATCAGTTTGTTAATATTCGAATTGAACGTAATTTTAGTTATAATAAAAATTAAAAACTTAGATAAAGTTTCAAAGAAAAAATTATATAAAAAATATTTTAAAAGTAGATTAACTAAAAGTAAAAAAAAAAAAAAATAAAAAAAATTCTATAAAAAAAATATATTTTTAATAAATTTAAAAATACTAAATTAATTATTAAAGTAAATTAATATAAAATATTATATTTATAGCACCAAAAAGGAAATAAAAAATAAGATATAGTAAATAATTTTAAAAACAATTCACTAATTAAAAAGCTTCTTTTTGTGTTTATTTAAACAAAAAAAAAACAAAGAAATTAAATAAATTATTTAAAAAAATTTTTGTGGGCCAAAATTATAACGAATTCTTGTTAAAAAAATAATGAAAATTAATTACAAATTAAATATACATAAATTTTAAGAAATACATATATTAAACTCTAAAATTATAGAAATTTATGTTATTATTTAAAATAATAAAAAAATAAATAAATAAATTTATTAATAGATACATAATAGTATATTTAAGGTTATGAAAATTATATCAGTTAATAAAAACTATTAACAAAAAATATGAACACTAATTGAATATTACTTAAATGTGAACGATTGTTAACAGTAGATGAATTTAAAATTTAATAAAATAAAATTGATAATTTTTAAATTATATTGGTTTTATTTCATTCAACTGCAACTTTTCCAATTGCAAATTATTATTCTAAAATAGCAATACTCAACTTTTTTAAATTGTAATTGGTACTTCACAATAACAATTGGAAATTTTGTAGGACGAGTTAAGAATTGTGCGAGATATGCAAGCATAAAGATTCATTTAAAGTATATTGGTTTACGTCACATGGTAGTTAAGTAAATTAAAATTATTCCATAGCCTTCTTCATTCCCGACATTCATATTTATTGAAGGTAAGTAAAAATTACAAAATTTTTAAACAAAAACAATAATTACAAAGCGTTAAAATGACTTTCTGGTAAGTAAAAAATAAAAAGAGTTGAAAATTGATGATATTAACAACAACATGAACACTCGTAGTTATAACTTCAAATCAATAGACATTTTTCTACCATTTCTTTAACACTTTAAATTTCCCAAAAACAAAATTTTAACCCCAAAAGAGATTATCAATAATGTTTCAAATTTACAGATTTATACTCTAACTTAACATTATTTAACTTTAAAATGAACCCTAATAATTGTTTTACAATTTCATTTCTTTGACCATATTCAAAGGAAACAAAAAATAGGTCATCAGGGATTTTAAATAAAATTTATTTATTTATAAAAATTAACTTCAAGCCTTACCCTATTATGTTAGAATTATTTAAAATTAAAATATTTTAACAGATTTTTAATTCAAATATAATTCAGAAATAAAAAAAAAATAAAAAATGTAAAGACCTGGCCTGAAAAAACCTATATTGTGACACAAAGGCCACTTAAATAAAGTTATAAAAATAAATTCAGAAATAAGTCTAGTAAATTTGAAACATTGAAATTGTATTTGAAAAAACTTTAAAATTGAAAAAGCGGGTGTTTTAAGCAAAATGGTGATATCGAAACCGAATAAAGTTGAAAACATAATAAAAGAGAAAGCAAAGCTGCACAAATTTTATTTACTCCCACGTACATAAATAAAGGCAGTAAAATGCAAAGCAGCAATAGCAAAATGGTATAAATCCTCATTTTACTTCTGCTGCCTTTAAAAATGTGTAGATTTTAAAATTATTTCACAAAACAAAACATTTTGTGATTCAATTTTTCAAACAAAGAAAAAATATTTTGGCTGTTTTACTCTGCTACTTAAATTGTCTTATGAGGAAAAATTAACAGAAATGGGGAGAGAACACCAATTTATATTTTCAATCTTCGCGATCGAACTTTGCATTAAATATAATCAAATAGTGTAGACATAAATGAATCTGAATGGAACTGCTAATTGTAACTTTATCTTCTTGCCGATCAACTATTGCGTGTAATTAATCAAACTTTAACCCCACAATTATAATGTTATTAAAAAATAGTTATTAATTCCATTTTAGTAAATGTTTTAGGTTTTATCGATCCATGTAATCAATGATGTCCCAGCTACAATATTAGTTGAGATATTTATTAACTATCCATTTTATCGTAAGCGCTACGGTCACAAATCGTTAAAACTCCTGTGATGTTGTCGTAAAGGCCCAATTTACGGATATACAAAAGTTACTGTTTTTTCTTTAGTTGTTAATGTTTTTTTAATAATTTTAATGTAAGTTTTTCATTTTTTGTTTATGTTGAATCTGAATATTAATTATTGAATGTAAAATTAAGGTTTCCGAAAAAAAAAATATAATGTAAAAATTTTAAAATATTTGGTTTGCTCCTACTTTAATAAAAATAATGTAAAATTAAGTTAGACGCTGTGAATTAAAAGTTTGAAAAGAAATATAAAGTGTTTTTAAATTAAGAAACTAATTTTTCAATGGTTAAGCATTTTTAGGTAATTTTTGTTTTTTTAATTATATAAAAACTAATTTTTGTAATTGAAGCATAATTTTAAAATTTTATATCTACAAAAAAAATGATATTTATGGTATAATCTAAATTTCGTATAATTTTTACAATTATGTTATTCAATTATGTATTCCACATATTATTCTTTAAAAAAGTTAAATTTCAAGGTCAAAAGAACATACTAGACATATCAGTTTATGTAGCGTATTGGGAGAGTCTGTTATAACTATTACAGAATACTTTTCAAAAAAGGATACTGATTTCATTGTCTTTTATTCCAACTGCTACTGATAAATTTATACAATTTGATTGATAAAATTAAATTTGATTGATAAAATTAAATTTGATTTTAATAAAATTAAACTGTATATAAGAAAATAGATAGAAGCTAAAGAATAAATCAAATTTCTAAATGCTAATGCAAAATTACTAATTACTAAAAGGTTAACCATAATGGCATTAAGCTGGCTTAAGCTAATGTAAAAACTAAACCAAAAGACATCAACTATAGGTTTGTAATCAAATATATACAAGTATACAATTATATATAGGTTTGTAATTTGTTTAAGTTACCCAAAATAGACTTGTGTGATTTTAACATTTACGAACTGTAAATGTAATTAAAAATACGTAGTTAACATTTTTTTTTATTAAATATAAATTATATTTGGTTTGTTATTTTAATTTTGTTTTTTCATTTTAATTTTTTTATTTATATATTTTAATTGTTATTATTAATCGGATTTGGTTGTATTTTAATTAATGTTTTTTATTTTTTTTTCTTTTATTATTATTATGAATAATTAGCTAGTTATGAAATATGTAAATAATTAAATAGCTACATTTTTTATTTTATTATGTAAGTTGGGAGAGTACAGTCCAGCAACGTAACATAAATACAAACTTTTAATAATACAAAAAATATAAAACAATACTTACAAAATAAATAAATTGCTGGCAAAGTAAATGTCAGTGTGTGTGTTCAGTGGCATTAACCGGTGGATTTCAAATCCATGAATCCATGGTTCTGTCAATTGAACGGTGTGGTAAATGTACCGCGGCAAATGAAAATGGATCTGAAAAATTCTGGGTACATTTCATGGAATTCTGACTTTCTATATGTAAAAACAACAACAATGTTTTTTTATGTTGAATTGTGTTCAGCGAATTGCTTCATGGTACATGTTTCCACAATGAATTTCAAATCCACGCTGAACTCACCCAACGCATTGACATTAGATTTTAACTATTTCTCAACTTACAAAGAACTAACAACAGCCTATAGTAAACTAAACATTAAACAAAAACAAAACGTTTCAAAAATCCCTCGTTCGTACTGAATTGGGCTAAAGTTTAAGCTAAAATAAAATATTGATCTTATTATAAGTATTTCATTTTTCATTTTCAACAAAGAACATAAACACAGGGTGTTGGATTATTATTATTTCTTCTTATTTCTCCACATTTGGAGGACGTATGTTCCAGCTGGATGGATGAATAAATAATTGTAAACGTAATCTTATATATAGAGAAGGATGTTTGTATGTATGTATGTATGTATGTATGTATGTATGTATGTATGTATGTATGTATGTATGTATGTATGTATGTATGTATGTATGTATATATGTATGTATGTATGAGTGTATGTGTGTGTCAGAACTCCTCCGAGACGCATGGACCAATTTCAACAAAATTTTACAGGATGGTTTTTTACTACTTGGAATCGAACCCGTGATATGTTGTTTTCCAAAATTCTGACCGGTTCGGGTACCTGTCGTACAACTCCGAGCACCTGACAAAAATATTTCAAAAACCAAAGGTGCTACAGAGTTGAAAATTTGCACACAGTTACTATCTCAAAAATAAATAAATATGACTTTCACATTTTTCGAAATTTTGACTGGTTCGGGTAGCTGTCCTACAACTCCCAGCACCCGCAAAAAATATTTCTAAAACCAAAGGTCCTAGAGAGCTGAAAATTTGCACACTCTTCCAAAAATAAACAAATTTGACTTTCACATTTTTTCGAAATTTTTACTGGTTCGGGTAGCTGTCATACAACTCCCAGCACCCGACAAAAACATTTCAAAAACCAAAGGTGCTAGAGAGCTGAAAATTTGCACACGGGTACCCTTCCAAAAATAAAAAAATATGACTTTCACATTTTTTTCGAAATTTTGACTAATTCGGGTAGCTGTCATATAACTCCGAGCAGGTTCGCAGATCCCTCAAATTTTCTAATAAGAAAAATAGTTTTCATTGGAACTCAACATACGATATGAATTTTCGTTCAAAAGAGCTCTGGCGGAAAGCAGGTTCAACAAATTTGGCAGAAACTGCCGTAATCGGGATCCAAGGTAAAATGTCAAGCCCCTAACTTAACAGGAAGTGGGTCTAAAATGCCTGAATTTCATATGTTATGCAGACCATATATAATTTTCTAATGGAGCTTGAATTTAGCTTATTTATTTGACCCTTTTTAGTGCAGTTAATATTGGTACGAAATATTGGTGATAGTCATTCAAAAAGCAAGTTTTTAAATTTTTTTTTATTTTATTATTTTTAGAGAGGAAGAGAAAAAGGGGTGAAGAAAACAGCAAAACAAAATTCTCATTTTTATTTATTTCTATCTTTAAATGAAATAAAATAAAGAAAACAATTTTTTTTTAGAAATATTTGCCTTGAATTTAAGCGTACTAAAACTACAAAAAAATCTTTAGAATCGCAGCTTGATATAAGGTTTTCAAAGCAATATAGAAGAAAAGTCGGACAGCCCGTCTCCGGATATGATGTGGTCAAGAGCGACGCCTTGAGTCGAGTGTATACTGTTGTGGCAAAGTCCGGTGCGAAAATCCGATGTTACCAATCACGTTTGGTCCGTACATATTCAACAACACATTAATTATTCTTGAAGATAAATGTGTGGCTATGATCGGTAAAACATTACTGCAACTCGGTCTATCTTCACCAGTATGAAACCAACAAAATGAACTTTATACAGATTACATACGAGAAAAGAACTACAACTTCGAAGAGCTGAAAGCAAGAAAAAGCATACAAAATTATCATGGATCAGGAAGAGAACCAACAAGGTAGTACCATTTTTCTTAATGCTTCGGGGGGCAGAGATAAAACATTTTTAACCAACCTAATTCTAGCCAAAATCAGAGCTCGAGGAGAAGTTGCTCTTGCCATTGCATCTTCAGAAATTACGGCAACATTAATGGAAGGAGGAAGAACAGCCCATTCTGTACTTAAGTTGCCACTAGACATCTCCAGACAGGAAAATTCTACCTGCAACATTAGTAAAACAAGTGGTCGGGCGCAAGTACTCAAGACATGCAAAATTATTGTAGACATCTCCAGACAGGAAAATTCTACCTGCAACATTAGTAAAACAAGTGGTCGGGCGCAAGTACTCAAGACATGCAAAATTATTGTATGGGATGAATATACCATTGTTCACAAGAAAGCTCTCGAAGCCCTTGACGTGACTCTAGTCAATTTTCCAACAGAGTTCCTAAATTCTCTTGATCCGAGTGGATTACCGCTACATCGTCTTTTACTGAAACTGGGATCACCAGTTATTTTAATACGGAACCTCGACCCACCAAAACTTTGCAACGGTACAAGACTTTGTGTTAAAAAATTGCTGGCAAATGTAATTGAAGCGACTCTTTTAACAGGGAAGGGACAGGGTGAAGTCGTTTTCATCCCAAGGATACCAAATGAATATTGCAATTTCCAGTTAAACTTGCGTTCTCGATTACGATAAACAAGGCACAGGGACAGCCTATTAAGTACTGCGGTGTGGATTTAAGTGTGAAGGCGAAACTAAAAACGTTGTTTATAAGCAAGTTTTATCTTGAGAAAGTTATTTAATCACCCGTCAATTTAATTAGTTTATTATTTTGTATTTTTTCGTCTTTCCTTACCCTGTTCTTTTGGTTTTTCCTAATTGTCTTGGTCTTTTTTGGATTTCTATCTTTTTTTCTAAATTTGGTTTTGTTTTCTTTATAATATTTTGTACTTTTCTTTTTTGGACAATGAAAAAGACTGCTATATGGATAAGAATTGATTAATTAAATTAAGAATAACAAAAATTAAAATGTGATTTACTAACATCTAGCATAAGTTTATGTAGCATTAGTTTTATACTGACATATAGAAATAAGTACTTAATGTTTGAATATTATAAAAATGAAAATGTTTATTATTAATACCTAAAAAAAGATTTATACTAACATAAAAAACGGACCATAATTTAGTTTTCAAAAAATACTTCTAATTAAAATCCCAAAATTCTAATTGAAATTTGTAAAAAACGCCTAAGACTTATGTTTGCATTTTATTTTAAGTTGTAACTACTATTTTAGTTCAAAACTGAAACTCATTTTAATTTTCGTTCACTTTGATTTTTTTTTTTGTATTTCATTTAAGTAGATAAGTACCTATAATAATTTTTAAAATTTTCATGAATTAGCTTTTTATTAAATGTTTAAAAACTTGCAGTGGTTTTAGTGGGGGTGGATCCTACACTATTACAAGGCACGGGCGTATTGTTCTTTGTATTGGTTTTCAAACTTTCCACAAAAAAAACAAAAAAACAATTACATATAAAAACATTTAACAGATAGTTTACTAACAGACAAACATCACATAATACTTCCCTTTTCAAACTAAAGACGCAGAAAAAATTCTAGGAAGTTTAAATTTTCTCGGGCAACGTCGGGTAACTCCGCTAGTAATAAAATAAAATTTAAAATCAAAATAAAAAGGGTGTATATTGTGAATAATTAAATAAAATTAACTCATACTATTCAATTTTAATAAGTAATAATAATAGCTCCTAAATAAAATTGTCAAGTTTCTGTACAGAATGTACAAATAAAATAGCACTTTGTTAAGCCAACTAAAGTTAACGAAGACTTAACGAAACGCTCTGATATTTCTATTAAGGGTGTGCAATATACAATTTAAATTTATCGTTTCAATAAGCTAACTTAAGCAAACTTAATGTCATTATTGTTAGCCCTTAATAATGAGTTTATTTACGATTCGATAGTGAACAGCTGTAGTATGCTGCATTTTTATCTCTTATTTTCTAATGAATACAAATTACTCCAAATTTATCTATCCATTATATCTGAAAAACTTAACTAACATAAAAAATATTAACCATATTTCATTGAATTAAAAAGTTGAATATTAATTTCTTAACAGCTGCAAAGTTTAAACAAAATAACTTGAAATTAAGTTTTGGTATATTAATTCATATAGAATACTTCTAGGCACTTTCTTTCAAAATTTATCATAATGACTATGCTAAAAGATTAAAACATAATGAAAAATTAATTAGTTGCCTTCTATGATATTTATTTCATATTCTGAGTGGTTAGCTTTAATATCAAATATTCTTGACACCAGTGTTGTAAAAATTAAAAATTAATTTTTTATCTTAATTGCAGTTCAATGTTAAAATGTGCTTAAATTTTTACTATAGGAATTTTATTGACCTAAGGATAAAAAACCATAAAAGCCAAATATACCAAAAGGATTTTCTATAGAGAAAGTTTAACAGAAATATTTTAATGATAAAAATTTTAATGAAAATTACCCTCATTTCATCTATGTTTCTACTTGTCCTTAAGAAAAACTTTATTTATTTCCTGGATAACTTTTTTTTTTGTAGGAATCAAAAGAGCATAGAACACTTTATGTTACAATGTAAAACCCCCCCGTAGACATTTAACTATACTTGAGAAAACTTTCAATTTACCATAATGAGAATAAAATTTAAATCTTCGAAATAATTTCTTTAAAAGATAAAGTGTAGATAATTGAAAATTACTATAAAAAATGAAATAATTTAAAAATTAATTAGTAGGTGAGAGAGCAATAGGAGAAACAAAAATATCAACAAAGAAATTAAACTACTCTGGCAATGTTCCAATTAAAATTAATGAACAAAATGCTCAAATGTAGCCGTAATACAATTTCATGATAGTTTAAATAATGACATTCAATTTGATTAAATTTTGTGCACCTAGTGTATTTAAGGTAGGAAATACTGTGAGTGACTATAACAGGAAGGTGTCCTTTGAGATGAAAGCCAAATTATTTAATTTATTTTTTGATATGGAGAGGTTAATGTAAGGCTTCTTCTACTAAATTGATACAAAAATATTAATAAAGAGCTATTATACGATGCAATTGAGAAGGAATTTATGTAAGAAAAATTAGTAATTATATTATTACCAGAACTATTCCCGGCGTAACGTTCGCCGGTCTAATAATAAAAAAATATTTTTTCTTTTTTATTGAAATATTTCAGATAAAACACAGCCTTCTATTTCCAGTAATGCCCAGACAGACTATGAAAATAATTAATGATCATCAAGCCTCCAGAAGATAATTCTGTTATTAAGCCCGGTACTCACCTAAAAAATAATTTTCTTTAAATAATGATAATTAAAAAATTTAGTCTGTCAGGTCAGAAAAATTACATTTTTTTTAATGATCATTAATTTTCGTTGTCTTTCTTTGTATTTGGCATAGGACTATCAACATATCTTAATACGCTCTATATTTTTAATTTCAAAACGCTTCATATTAATATTTTTTGTTATTTTATTATAGTTCATCACTTCATTTGTTTTTTTTCCTGATAGATTACAACAAATGCGATGGGATACTTAACGTAAAAGGTGATTAATATTTGTTTTGAGGTTTTACTATTACACAACACTTAATTTATTTCACGGGAAGTTGTTATTTATTATGATAATGAGCCGTAATTATCTAAGGGAGTTATGACTCTGGGGCTTCTGACTCAAAGTATAGTCATAACTCCCTTTGACAGTTCTCAGTTGAGAGGCTATTAGTATCAAAAAAAAAAATATAAATACATTCGAATTTAGAGATTGATTCAAAATCAGAGTTACATGCTTTTTTCAGAATATTTATAATATATACCGGGTGTTCCAGAGCATGCGTATCAGTTTTTTTAAGGGGGAAAGGAGCCGTTATTTTAAAATAATAATGGGTGTTTTCGTTTATTCATTTTAAAGATGGAATGGAAAGAATAAAATACTTGATGACGTGTCGATAGAATATTCCGAACAAATAAAATAAAGGAACAGAATAGAATAAAAAAAAAAAAATTTAAAAAGTGGCTTTTTCCAAGGATTAGGTAGTTCAAGGTCTGTTAAAAAATGCTATTTGTGTAATTCTAACATTTGACTTCAGGCAGGAAAAAATAATGTTAGATAAAATGTTTGTACGAAAAAAGTAATATGTATTTTACATGCATAAATGCAAGGAGCGTAAGTCTAAACTATGCGCTGATATTTTAAACAGTTATTAGGATTGACGCTCCTTGCTTTTATGGATGCTCAAAGGAGAATCGAACTCACAAACCTTGTGATATTAACATGACGCCTTAACCAACTGAGGTAACAACCACTTAAAATTATTTGTCCAAAATACAGATATAAAATAAAAATTTATTTTGATCCCTACATCGCCCAATAAAATAAATAAATAATAATGCAAGCTAAAGAAAAGCAAGTAAAAAAGAATAAACATCAGAAACTGTCATTGTTTGTTTTTTATTTATTTACTAATTTTTGTGAACAAAAGTTTTTACTATTTTTTAATTTGTGTAAATTAGTTAGTATAGTCAAGATATAACAGTTACAAAAAATTTGTAAGGGCTTATAGGCATTTTATATCTTCCTACGACCATTATGTAGACTCATTCCTTGAAAAAAAAAACTTTTAAAATTTTTTGTTTTCTGAATAATAAATACAACTACTAATTTTGCTATAAATATTAATATTTATACAACTATTCATAATATTAAATTTTTTTTAAAAAACATTTTTTTACTTAACAAATATTTTGCATTTTTTAAATTAAATTAAAATTTAGGTAGTCAAATTGTTATTACTGTATATAGAATGGTAGAAGTGAACTGTTATTCCGTAATTCTATTCTGTTTCTTCCAACTCTGAGATGGAACAAAAACAATATTTTAATTTAACTAAATCGATCGATTGGTGATATTTTCAACTTTCGGGATAGACCGGCAAGGGTTTTTTAAGCTCAAAATACTGAAATTGGCCGAAATCGAGATTTTCAAATGAGGAGGGGTACTTTCTTTTGCAAATTCGGATTCTACATCACCGGAATTACCGTTGTGTACGTGGAATCATCGATGTAAAACTGTGCGTTCTGGTTTAAGATTTCTTTTAGAAATAGAAGAAAATTACCATAGTTTTTAAATTACCAAGCACCAACTGAAAAAATAGTCCTAGATAGGCTTATCCTTAGAAATAGTCTTTGATAATATTGCCCCTGATACTATGTTCTCTATAATATCTTGCTTCTGGTGTTTTTCCTATAAGAAGGATTTTTAGCATATCTAGCAAATTTCATGTTAGCAAATTTTACTTTTGATAGTTTTTTATCAAAGTACAGTAGTTTTACATCATATGTATGAGCAGATGTTCTCAGTGCCAAGCCGTACATATTGACCGCCTGTGTGCAGATTCGAATTTCCCGCCCCATTTTTAAATATAAAACAAATAAAAATAGTAAAAGTCTTACAAAACATAGCTTTTAATAATCCAAACACTTATAAAATATAAGAAAAAACAGTTAAAATTAAACAAAAGCATAAACATAGTTTTCAGTACTTTAAAGAATAAGACAAAAGATATTCAAATAAAAATTATAATTTCTAATTTTTGCTCTTCGTGTTTTTTTAATCACATCATCTATTGCTAATTTTTCACATAGCTCATGTTCTTTAGAAATAATTGCTAAATCTAGTCTATTTTGCGAGATGGTCTTAAATAATTTTTAATTATTTTTAATTTAGAAAATGACCTTTCCCCTGTAGCAACAGATACTGGTAATGTTAATAGTATTCTTAATGCTGCAATAGTGTTTGGAAAAATTGTGCACAAATCATTTTATAAAATTCTTTCCAATTATTCTATTATATTCATTTCTAGCTCAAATTTAATTTGCACCAGTACCTTCAATTCACCTGCCATATAAATTCCATGAATATCTTTTTAATTTTTGCTCTTGTCCGTCAGCTTACTTTCCAAATTCATATAACATTCATTATATGAAACTATCATTATATCAATTTAGTAACTGAAATCTCTCGTTTAATGAGGTTATTGTTGTGTCGAATATGGGGAAATAAAATTTAACTTTTAAATGCATTTCATATTCAAATTGTCTTCGTATTTTTCGGCGGCGAATAGCTAAAACATTTGGAAGCTCAGGTTCTACTTATTTCAGCTAGTAATTTTGATTAAGATAACAAATCCCGTCATACCCGGCATACCCGTCATCAGATTGCTAGTTTCTTAAATAATTTATTAATTTTTAATTTTTATAATATTTAATTATATTTAATTTTGGGTATTCTAGCATTTTATTTACAGAATTGACTTTATGTAATATGTTATGCCAAATAACGATTGAAAATATGAATTTAAACTATTTCAATTTAGTCGCTAAACATTTTGCTTGAGGTGTGTTTTTATATATTTATTTTCATCCTCTATTAATCCCAATAAAGACTCGTTTCAAGAATAATTTCACCCATGTTGCGTTTTAGAGACTGTAAAGTCTCTTCCCCCATTTCGTATCGCATACAGCCTTTAAAATTAAATGTGTAACATTCTTTTTCAAACACCTCATCTTTGGGTGGATCCTGAAAAAAATTTATATATTTCTTGAATAATGTCAAAAAATGATATAGTTTCAAGGTTTATTTTAGCAGCGTCTTTAATTACTAAATTAAGGCTGTGTGCTGCACATGGTACAAAAAATCCGACAGTTAATTGTATACCAGTGATGTTCTTTGCGGTTAAAGATTTACTGCTCATATGGTGTGTTATAGTTTTGTTTTCAATGGATTTGCGTAATTCTTTCCATTTTTGGTAGTTATTCATATGAGCCTCCGTGACATCGTTAATATATCGACAACTTCGCCAACACATTGACGTATGATCTTAAATGTTAACATAAAATTGTTTACACTCATGATCGGTAATTAATTTTACAGTCTATCAGCGACTCATTTTCACGACAAAGGTTGATCCAAAGGTCGATCCAAAAATTTGCTGATACACAGTATATAGTTTAGTACAGTTATGTTGAGTTTTTTTTATTAATCAAGCAATAAGTTTAAAAATAAAGAAAAATAAGTATAAATTTTACTTCGTGTTTCAAAAATAAATTTAAAAATGTTTTTTTTTTATTTTAATTTACTTTAATTTTAATAGGAAATGAACTCACGGAAGAAAGATGCTTTTATTAACTATAAGGCTTAAGCACAAAGAAGACTTTTCTTCAAAAAAACAAAAAAAAATTTTTCCATATTAAATCAATTTACGAAATTGTCCATATTAAATCTCCATATACAATCTTTCACAAATATATTCAATTCAAATATTTTAAAAATTTATCCAAAAAATAGGATCCACAAGAGTATAATATTTTAACATTTGATTTGGAGTTTACTTCAGAGACAATGTGTTTAGAGTGATCAGAATTTTAAAGTGGGAAATACATGTGCAGAATGCTCATGCATCGCTGCATCATTGTCTTGTTTTGAAATAATGTAGATAATTGTCGCCATTGATACACATACAATTTGTTTGTATAGTAATAAAATAAAGATAAAAAAGATTTAAGATTCATTTATTTTCTTAAATATAAAATTTTTTACCAACTACATCAATTAAAATTGAATATTATCAAAACATAAAGCTCTTAAATCTAATAAACTAATAAATTCAATAAAATTAATAAAAGTAAAAAAAACTATAGTTTATTAGAATAGTTAATAGGAACAAAAATAATAATATAAAATTCAATAAGAAATAATTTAGTAAAAATAACAAAACTTTATATATGTAAGAAAATAAGTAGGATCATTCGAATATATTCCAAAGAATACGTGTTGAATGAAACAAACATAAATTAAAAAAGAAATATAAATACATATAAATGTTTTAGCGGGGTACTAAAATCATAAGTAATTACAAATTAAGATTAGACAAAATAGTTAAAAAAAAAAAAAAATAGAATTAAAAATAAAATTATAGAATTAAAAATAAAATTAAAAATAGTGTAAACAATCTATCAAAAAATGTAAAGAAAAAAGAAATAACAAATAAAAAATGTATGAAAAGCTTAATATTGAAGTAAAAAATTTACAAGTATACTATAAGTTCAAGCAAAATTAAAGAGTATAATATAATTGAAGTATGAAGAGAAAACCACATTTAATTATAATACATACACAAAACACTTATTTAATACAAGTTTCCACCATTAAATAGTGATTCAATTTGAGAGTGATCGAACTGAAATAACCAGATTTTCAACTGTCTAAGAAATGAGTAGAAATTACGTTCACTTCTGATGTGAATGGGTAGTCTATTAAAAATTCGTGGTGCCATATTAACAAAGCAATGCGTAAATTGTGTTGTTCTGGCCATTGGAACAGCAACATAATTCAAATAATTAATACGTAGATTGTAAGTTGGCGTTAATCTTTGATCGAGGTAGCCAGATCTAATGAAAAAAATTTTCATAGTTTTGTAGATATAGAGATGTCTGAGTGGCAAAATACAGACTCTTTTGAAAAGTGGGAAACTAGATGATAGACGATTAACATTAAGCATGGTTCTTAAGTAATGTTTTTGGGCTAGGAGAAGTGGACGAATTCTGTTGTTGTAAGAACCACCCCAGCAAGCTAAACCATAATTCAACTTGGAATTGAAAAAGGCGTAGTAAAATATATTTAAAATTTCCAACGTACTACATTTTCTCAAATGGTAGCCGTTGTGAGTATGTTCAGACCAATTTAATTTATTATCCAATAAAATTCCTAGGTATTTGAAAGAGCTAACGTTTTCAATATAAAAACAGCCATTATCGCAGAGGACAGAATCAAAGTATGACATGTTTGAGGTTGGAGAAACAAATAAAGGAAAACGTTTACAATCCGGCGAGTGATAAGATAAAATACAAAATAAAATAATTTTTGAAAAATTTTAAAGTTAAATGTTATTAAAAGTGTTTAATAAAAGTTTTAATTTAATAATTTTTGAAAAAATTTTAATTACATATTTTGTTATCTATCACTTTGATGAATGTAACAAAATATAATTATATGAATAAATTAATGCTAGTTTGTTGTGCATATATTTTGTTATATCTAAATATTTTAAAAATTTATGATGAATATTTCAACAAAAAAGAACGAAAATCTAGACTATGGACTAGGGAAACTTTCGTTCATTTCAATTTAATTAGTTTTTCTTCAATTACTTTTACAAAATTGATTATAACCTATTTACCACAAAAAATAATAATAAATATGTAAATATTAAACAAATCTTATGACGTTTGTCATTATTTTTTTATTACTATGAGTAAAATGACAATTTTTACAGTCTTTCGTGTTGGTAGCTCTGCCGCTGCGCAGCAAAAATTAGAAATAGAGATATCTTGCATCAAATTATCTGCGTGCAGAATTGTGAATGTTATTGGTTCCATATAAAACCATATATTCTAATTTATTTTTGCTGCAATGCATGCATAGTTCTGCACATGTATTTCAGGCATAAGCAAAGTACATTGTGTCGTCAACATAATATTGTCAGTTCAGAAAATTTCACATATTGTATTTGTATGTACATTGTATCGGCTGAAATTTTTTGGATACATTTCCGATGTCACCGTCTTGCTTGTTTCATGTCTAATTAAAAATTGAAATAAATATTGCCAATCTGAAAATCTGTCCGTAGCCAACAAATTATCTTGAAAGTCAAATAATTTACATAAAAAACAGAATACTTTGTTTTTTGAAACAGAATACAGAAACCAATTTCGTATTATATTTCTCACCATTTACCAAATTAGACGTATAATATTTATTTAATAAACATATTATAAGAAAACAGAGCAAGAAATTCAATTTTCTTACGAAAAAGTATCCGAATAGAATTGCAACAAAAACGAAAAGAAAAAATAAATAAAATAAATTTCAACAAAAATGTTAGTTAAATATTGGTACAATAAATAATTGAATTATATTTTTGAATTTACCGCCTCCTAAATTCGACAAAAATCAGCCGCACTTGTGCACATCATATGAACCCGCGCGGGCCTGGATGTTCTAAGAAATGAATTAAAACAGTTATAGTTAAAATAAAAAAAAACATAAATCTGATAAGAAAAAACGTAGATTTAGGATCAGAAGAAATAAAAAATAAAACAATTTAAAAAGATAAGCGATTTGATAAAACTCAGGTGGTTTTTAAACCCTCATTTAAAGTTTTAAAAATAAATATGTACAAAACCTCATATGGGGTTAATTAGCGTTGACCAAAATTTAAACCACGAATTAAACAAAGCGAAATCATTTGATTGAAGAACCTCTGAAATACAAAATAATAAAATTAATTGAATAAATTGTGATTTCAATGAAAAAATGTTGATTTCAGTTGAAGAACACAAAATTCAATAACGTTCTTATGACACTTCAGTTGACTAACTTT
This sequence comes from Argyra leucocephala, assembly GCA_963942445.1. NCBI lineage: Eukaryota > Metazoa > Arthropoda > Insecta > Diptera > Dolichopodidae > Argyra > Argyra leucocephala. Next base: position 55,827,451 of record OZ012678.1, on the reverse strand, counting down.
GAATTAATTACAATTCATTACAAAACATTTTATTCTTCAAAGTAAATAAAGAAAAACTGAAAATTAAATTAAAAAAATTTTCATTTTTCGTATGGTCAATGTTAAAAGCTACATTCGTATACAATTCAATTAATTTCTGAGTGTATACCATATTTACGATTTGCATTAACAGCACTACTAAAATATTTTTGTTTTCTTCCTACACGTTTCATTTCATTTTATTTTTATCCTTTTTAAGGATAATATACTCCGTACATTCAGAAATCGATAACCATAGAATAGATTGGTTTCTAGGTAAAATAATTTTTGAATTAAAAAATAAAGTTTTTTTTTTATTTTAAAATTTCTTGGACTGGTAAACTGTTTAATTTATTGATTTCCTATTAATGACGTGATATTGGTTTCTGTTTTAAATTAGAAAGATATATTTATTACTTTAAAAGTAGAAGGATTATTGTTATTGGATATATGAGAAATATTTAAATAATTTTAAGTGAATGAGGGGGGGGTAAAGAAAATTTTTTAAACAATTGAAATATTTTAAAAGTTTTAATGAATAAATCTACATTGTTCAAAGATACTTTCGAAAGCAAACAAAAATGATTAAATGTGAAATTTTATTGAAAGTTTTTGAAATTGTATCAAAATCGGAACAACAAGTTGAATATTTAAGTTGAATTCATGATGTTTTATTTAAGAATTTAAGTATAAAATTAGTTGATCATATTTCTTGGATAAGGAAATATCTAATAATCAATTATGAAACAAATGTGAGTTTGAAAATATTTAATTCCTATATGTCGGTTAATTCATTAACAATTTCAAGAATTTTATCAATTATTTTTGTCTTCAGTTCATCTGCATTTAGTATAATAATATTCTCAATACAAAATTTTTTTATAATAGCTAGAATTTTGTACACATAATTGTTTCTAGAACTGGTGATGTTACTCCGTAGTAGCAAACGATCAAGAGTGCCAATATGTTTTTAATTATTTTTAATTTTATTTTTGGATTATTACTTTCTTAATTAATTTATTCTACTTTCTGAGCTTTTTTCACCTTTCATGGCTTTTGTGATCTCCGAACAGTTGATGCTCGTCTTAATGCAGCTTGTTTAAGATGATTATATCTATTGATTATATCAGATGATTATGACTATATTATATAACAAATAATTGCTCAATTTTTTTAATTATCTTCATGCTCATGGTTCAAATGTAACTGATTTGCATATTCGGCCTTTATTAATTACAGTAAAAACTTTTTTATCATGTTGTGCTACATTTTTTTTTTGAATATAACCAATTTTTACACATCATAGTTTTTTTTATGAACTAAGGTTTGTTAAATTGCTGGATTCAGTGCTGAAGGGCTACTTAATATAACACTTCTTCAACAAAAATTCATGATGATTGCGAATAATCAACCAATTTAAATCAGAGGATGTTGTAGTCGTCTTCAGTAATTTAGTTTTACAAATTTTTGGAGCTTGTGATATTATTCATTCGTCGACAGAACTTATCAATCGATAACCAAACACTGTGATTTATTTTATTGTTAAAAATGTTAGAAGTGTAATTCGACTAATCTAATTGTTTATTTAGTTAATCTTGATCTGCAAAAATTACCAGTCACTTGCAATATTACTGAACTATTCTATGATGTTAAGTGCATGCATGATAGGTTTACAGAAAAGATATCATGTATATGATAGGTCTACTAAATATAGCAGATTCGAAACAATCACTATAATGCTCCGTGAAGTAAATTCTATTTCATGCCTAATCGTTAACTAAGTGTTTTAAGTCTTAAAAAAATATTGTGTATTAATGTACGTATGGATATGGTTGATACTAATCACTTATGTTTTTATTTTATTTATACATATTCGGTCTAATTTTTTCGAGTATTTAATTGAAGTACAATTGCTAACCACACATAAACACAAAACAAGGCCCATAAGATTCCAACCGTCTTTTGTAAGAATTGGACAGACGGTGGAAGAATTAGACATCGAATCAGATGATAATTTTGATAAAAAAAAATATACTCAAAACTCTACCATGAATGCTTAGACTATCACACACATTGACATAGATCTAAACACACATAAAAAAAAAATGAAACTATACCAACAAATATTCAAAAATAATATACTACCTACAAAGACTACATACCAATATACACCAGATGGATCGAAACAGAATAACATAGCAGGATGCTTATTTAAATGTATGCAACACGACAAAAATACAGACTTAACGAGCATACAACAGTATACCCGGTGGAACTGTATCACATAATTGAGCATGTGAATCGAAGCTATGAGGAATGAAGGTTCATCAAGTAAAGTACAGGTTCTTGTATCTGATACCCTAAAAACACCCAACAGTGATTGCAATCCAAAATGCAGGTATGCAAAAACCATATAGAAAGCGACATGCCAATATCACCGGTAACAAAAAAGCAGACAGACTCACAAAGGAAGCCATTTAAGAAACACTTTCTTTAAAATCACAGGAATTTTAAAGAGATAATATGCAGTTTGGGAAAACGGACTCTTCACCAACAAACTAAGATATATTTAAAGATAATGTATCCAGATGGAATAGTATCTATGGACCAGACCAGCAGAAAAATCACTGATATTAAAAAAAAAATAAAAATAAACTAAAGGGACTATAAATAAATAAATAATTCCTAACAAATATATTATTAACTCATAATTTGTACTTCTCTACTAACATCCAGATTGTTCTTGACAGTAATATAAATGGCATCACTTTTTCGTATACTTAATTAAGTACGGTACGGCAAGTTTATATTAAAATTTTTTACTGCATTTAATTATAAAATTACCGTTATCAAATAATGAGGTTATCAATTCATTAAATGCTTAAAACTACAGCTACAGCTCTTCCTCTAAGTATTGAGGACAGTATATTCTTATTATCTTATTATTCTTATTCCTTAAAATATGACTGTACGATAGACCTTTTAATTATGTATTAGAATAGTCTTAAATATTCTTATTAAATTTGACAATGTTCCGCTATATCTTCCTCTATTTTAAAATCCTTACATTGTTCTTATTCCTGTATTTTTGCAGTGCGTCCGTGCGGGTCTACGTAACCATAGTTCAGTATAAATATAACTATGAAATAAAAATGTTAAAAATAATCAATCTACCACACTATTTGTAAACAATATAAATGTGAAAATTAAGCATTCACGCAAAGAAAAAAATTAATGTGTTAAATTATGCTTTATTGAAAAAACACAGTCCAATAAATTTAATCATAATATATAATTTGTAAATGGGAAAAATTCGGTACAGTTTCCAGATCCATTTATCTAAAAATATCTGAACCATTTCAAAACCGATTAAAAATATAGATATAGATATTTAAAAGAGACGTAGCGAATTCAAATATTTTTTTAAACTTTATTAATTTTGATTTAGAAATTTCAATTTAAAATTTTACCTCATTTATAAGTACACATACTTTCTTCACATGTAAAAATTTTAATTTATCAAATTGTCCCAACTCACCCATGTACATAGTTTTGGTTTTTCTTTCCAGAATTAAATTCAAATTTGATTTTTTTTTAAAATAAAATATCACAAAATATGGTTGTTGTCTAAGATAAATTAATGAAAAAAAATTATAGTGTGATGAAGAACAAATTGATATTATTCATGAAATTTTAATATTTTTAGTTCATAATGAAATTTGGTAACACTTGTTATCAAACTTCATCGAATTTCGAGGAGTGGCCGAATACTAGTTTATATTAAAATTGAGTTGGGTTAAAGTCCGTGGTTGTAGGCATTACCCTGTGCTGATTTCACCACGAATCTGTAAAGTTACAGTTTACATAATTAATGCTGTTTCCATTATGTTGCATTAAACTCGATCATACTTGTTAATACTTTTATCGTTGGCTCATATTATCATGAGTCGAATGTTAAATAAGTCGTATTTTCCACGTAACTGTTCAAAATCTTATTCCCTTTCAACTGTTTATATAAATGCTAATTCATATAATCAGTAATGAACTCAAGTCTCTTCTGATTAAATTTTTATCATTTTTTATCACAAATTTTTAAGTTAAATTTTCTTAAATTTTACAAATTTAAAATTTTCTAAAAGAAAATAATTTTCTTAGGTTGTGTGTGTGTGTATGTTCATCAGTATTATGAATAATAAATGAAGCAATTTACAAAATTGCAACGGTAACAGATATGAAATTTTTTATTTTGGAACCTACTTGTAGAATTTTTCTCACTTTGTACATTGTAGGTACATGGAAGTAGAGATAATTTAAGGAACATTTTTTTTTTAAAAAAGTTAATGATGTTTAATTTTTTTTATAGAGCTGGATAGTGTACTAAAGAATTATGCTTTTGTTTTATAATATTTCTTGAATTTTTAAATTTTATTTTGGTTTTTTGTTTGTTTTGAAAATAATTAAATAAAATTTCTGTATTATGATTTGATAATAAATTAATTTTTTAATTTTTACAATTCACCTTTCAAATTTTGATAATACAAATGGGAGCTAGATAATTGATGTTGTTTGGTTCTACTATGCTAAAAGTTTAAAATTGTGTTGTGAATATATTTTTTGTTTGGAAGTATTTTACCTAGACACTTTAATGTAGTAGTTTTTGAAAATTTTTTTTTTTTTTTGATTTATATAGGATTCCATATATAGTGTACTTTTATTTCATTTTATATTTTTATACTTCCTTTAATTTTATTATTTATTTATTTATTTATAAGATCTTTATTATGGGCTTATCAACCACGTGGGTTTTGTCAAGCCCTCATTCTTTAAAGTTTTTTACATAATTATCTTAAGTTTATTTCATTATTATTTTTTAACATAATGTTGTTTTAAATTTAGATTTTTTATTTACTTTTTGTTTCTTTTTTTGTATTGTAATTTCAAATTCATTTTTTTTTTCCTCTTTAAGTTTACAATTTTGATTTTAGCCTAGTTTATATTATATTTTTAATTTCATTTTACAGTTTACAGTTTAACTCATTTAAAAAATACTCTAAAATCCTCATTTTGAACCGATTTCAACGTTTTTTCAACTGTTTTCTTTGTTTAATGAATATTCTAAAAGATAATAACAAAATAAAACTATTTTGGAAAAATTGAAAATTTGAAAATTTTCGTATTTTTTGAATAGCGAGCATCGTGAAAATTTTGCAAAATTAATAATTAAAAAAATACTCTAAAATCTTCAATTTTGGACCGATTTCAATGCTTTTTCAACTGTTTTCCTTTGTTTAATGAATATTCTAAAAGATAATAACAAAATAAAACCATTTCTCTCCTCAGTCGAGTACAAAACACTGAAGAAGTCTGCAAGTAGTAGACTATAATACGCGTATCTGTATGATAAGCATATCAGTAAAATGAAAAGGAAAATATTCGACTATTTTCAATGTGTAAACAATATTCACTACAGCTCCGAAGGGATTGAAACTAGACCAACATCTTCTTCACAAATTTTTTTAAAAAATTAATCAACGGTTTGTGTTGGATGATTATCAGACTTACCGGTTTTGAATAATAGATGTACTAACTTTAAATTTTTCTATTAACAACTGAAAATTTTTTTCAAACTTGCCATTTTTCAGGCAAATAAATAAATGAAATTGTTGCAGGAATATATTTAAAATTATATGTTGACGGCCTTACTTTTAAATTAATTAAACGCTTGATTGCTATGCAAGTGAATAATTTTAACTTGTGTGTAGTCGTGAGTAGAACATTTAAGATTACGTTCTAAAGGCTTCATAATGAGATGAACGATAGGCTACAATGGTCTGAACACCTAAAACAAATAAAAGAAAATGCTTCCATTCCTATCCCGACAATATAACACGTCAGATAGAACATCAAACATTTGTTGAGCGGGTAAAATATCGGAGATGTTAAAAGATCCCCCAACTAGAGACAGTTGCTAGTAATCAACAAAATTGAAATGTGCTGATAAACCGGTTACAAAAATACATGGTAAAGTCTAATTAAATAAGTAAGTACAAAGAATAATGATTTACGGGTTGGTAGCATATCTGAGTAGTCTTACATATATTATATTAACAACAATTGATCCTTTAAAAATTACCACACTATTCATTGGATTAGCTTTAAGTGAGGAATTTAATTTTCTTTGCAATTCAAGTATGTGCTTTCATCATTTACTGTTTTATTTATTTTTGATTATAGCGTATTTATAAAATCTTGAAATACTCCAGAAAACTTAAGAGCTGAAGTATAATATAACAACTTACCTTTAAAAAAATATTCTAGTCTTTTACAGCTTTTTTATTAGCACTAGAATTGAATAAATACTTTTTTTTATTTCGTTTCCAATTATTCTCTACAAAATGTACTGTGCAAAGGTATATGAAATTCAAGAAAATATATTTTTAATTTTTGTTTTTGTTGTTTTTATTATAGCTTACTTTAAATAATTTTTTAAAAGGATAATTTGGTAAAGAATAAATTCAAGCTTATTTTCTATACATGAAAAATTCTTACCACATTTTATGTAAAAAAATTTTGTTCAAAATTCAGTTTAAATTTTGAATTAAAAAAAAAACCCTTAAGAAAAATATATTTTTCCTTTCGTTAAAAAAAAAAAACTGCAATTGAAATGCGTTATCCTATTTTTTATTCAAGAAACGTGCTTTTTTTCATTGAAGTGTTAACAGAAAACATGACAACGCAAATGTATACTATAGTATGTACTCGTAGATAGAGAATTGTATATGGTTAAATATAATATACAGTAGCTAAAAAAAGTCTTGAAATGCTTGCAATGAAGTTGATTTAATTTGGTTGTACACCCTAAATAGGTTCCTCATGAAACCGTCTCATGTCGGAAATGCAAGTGTTTATATGGAAAAGCGTGTTAATCGAAAATATCTTTTTTTTAGCCATTTATTGAACGTAAAATATGAGCAACACATTTAATAAAACATAAAAATAACAGTTTAGTCATAGAAAACATAAAAATAATGATTCAGTTAATTAACAAAATGAACAATAAAAAATAAAAAACTAAAAAGACATAAAAAAATGTTCTTCTTACAAATAAAAAAATATGTAATATTCGTTTTTACATTCGTTTTATGTAAATAAAAAAATTATAATTGTAAAAAACGATTGAATCATGCAATCAGGGACACTAAACCCAAATGTCTGAACGGTGACATAGTTTTTCACAGGTCATGACCCATTTAACAAACATCCGTGCAAGATTGGTCGATCGAACACAGGCAGGTGCTGATCCTGTTTAGAAGAAGAAGAATCCTTCTATCATATTATATTTGTTTGTGAAGCCATAGCTCACAAAAGACATAAATATTTCCAAGACTACGCAAATGTCTGATTTTAAAAGTGACATCAAAGCAAAAATATTGTTCATCAACAAGGATATAATTCATAATTCTATACAAACGAGTATACAAATTAATCTAAATTAGACAGTGAGCATTTATCAAACCATATTTTATACTTGCACGTACTGTGTCCTTAAATTTATGTGTTTTTCCAATATACTTCACAGTTTGGTTAGCCATGAGTAAATATAAAATTCATTAAATTAATATTCGATATAATATAATGATATTTCCACTTACTAGGTTGGCTAGTAAAAACTTAACAGGACTACAAAACAATTAAAAAAATGGAGTTATCAAAGAATATTTTCGAAACCTAACACCAAGTAAGACCACAGATTATTCATCGTAGAAAGCTACCAAAAAACAAACACAACCACTTCAGTTCATCTCACCATTACGAACAAATAATCAACATTCTTGAACATAAAGTAATCAAGAAAAAGCAGAACCATTCGCAGCCACACATTAAAGAAATATTTAAACTATTTTATTCGGTCAGCACAAGAAGTAATAAGAAATATATCAAAATTTTACAATGGGAGAAATAACCCAAGTGATTAGAAATAACATCAAAAAAAAAAAAATCATCAGGTTATGATCTAAGCAATGCTAAAAAATTGAAAGAACTGTCGGAAGAAAGTTACAAGATATTAATGTACCATTGGAATGCTGTTTTAACATCTGATTGCTTTGCAACCTAGTGGAAAATTGGTGAAATAATCCTAATACCAAAATCAGGCAAGCCGAATGGAGAATTACATCCTATAGACCGATTAGCCCACTACCATGTGTATTTAAAATATTTGAAAAACTATATTTGAAAGACTTGGAAAAACTAAAACCGATTTTGGAAAAAAGGCAAATAGTTCTAGAGCATCAATTTGGCTTCAGAAATGAACATGCAATTATCGAGCAAATACAGAGAATAGCAGATGTAATCAAATTAAGTCTACAGCAAAATAAATATTGTTCAGCCGTATTTCTAAATATTAACTAAACATTTGATAAGGTAGGGCATGAAGGACTGCTGTGCAAACTCAAATTTTTTTTCCATATAACTATTACTTATTGCTTCGGTCATACCTTACCGAAAGGCACGTTTTTAGTGAAGTATCAAGGTGCCTATATACAGACCAATGAAATTATGTCAGGCGTATTACAGGCCAGCGTTTTAATCTACACTTGATCTATACTGCGGATTTATCAACAACGAATGAGACAATCCTCTTTTTCTGATGATATGACCATGTTGGCATCCCAGAATATAAAAATACCACTGTAAAGTACGTGGACATGCATTTGGATAGAAAACTTAGTAAATCCATATCCAAAGCAAAAGAAAATAACTCGGGTAGAAATATAATAAAATGTATTGGATAATTAGCGGCAACTTACCAATGTCGCTGCAGAATAAGCTTCTGATTTATAAATATATTTTAAGGACAAAATAGACACACGGAATTCAACTGTGGGCAGTAGCCAGCTATTAAAATATGGGTCTAGCAATGTGATACAATAATGTGAACATCATGGATGGGCAACCATTGGGTTTTCAATGTCATACAAACTACTGAATATCATCTTCAGAGGCAGATTGTATTGTTTCATAGGAAAATAAAAAAAAAAAATGTCCACTGCTAAACTTGAATTTTTGTGACTTTTTTTTTGTCATACATCGTTGTGTATTTAGGATTATTCCGGAAAATTACGCATGGAAAATTACCCACGGCATCTGGTATGTAGAACAATTCTCCAATTGTATTTGACCCGACCCAGTTTCTGATACCCTTATGCTCTCTTCGTTATTCTTTGCTTGCCTTCAATAATAAGTTGAAGCACTTTGTACTTTCCATTTCTCATTATAGGAAATTTTTTGTTTGCAATGGATTCTTTTTTCGATAATTGATTGCAGCAGTTCGTACTTATTATTCTTCATTAAATGATTAAAATAGCTTGTTTTGCTGCGCTTGATGACATTAAGATTCTATCGTTTTCTACCATTCTGAGTATCTCAACGTTTTTGATTCTGTCTATCTAAGATAATCTCAACAAACCCCATTAGCACCTCATTTCAAAAGCTTCTATTTTAATTATTGCTTTTATTTTTTTTATGATCCAACCTTCTTTACCATACAAAAGTACTGAACAAACATACTATTTTATAACCAATGTCAATAGATATCACTATACTTTCGTTAAGCACTGTATATTAGTGTGGTAAATGAAAAGTAGTAAAGTAATTTTTATTTTTATTTTGAGAATTTTTGTAATGAACTTTAATGTTTAACGTTATATACGTACATACTAGCATATTGATGTCATTAAAATAAAAATTTAAGCTTGAATATTTTAAAATGTCCTTTTTTTTTAGAAGACTATCGTAGAGATAGAATTAAAACAGAAAATAAGTAAAATATAACTTTAAAAAGAAAATATTCTTGTGATGTTCTGAATTCCATTAATAACTTAAATTCACTCTCTTAAATTTACATGACAAGGGTACTTATTAAATAGCTAAAGATTCTTATGAACTGATCTTGATGATTGAAAATGTTAAAATTGTTTGTTAGGGCTTTTGAATGCATTTTACGATATGTATGAATTGAATTAAGTGGTATGCATATGTACAAGTACTAAACTAAAATAATGCAATTTATTTTTTTGTTATTGCATTTTAAAATCTTTCAATTTTGTTTTCGTTTATCTAAAGTAGATCTCATCAACCAAACAAATGAAAAGAAATGTTGAAATTTGTAACATTAAGTTATATGATGCTCTAACAGCACAGATTTGTTACAGTTTGTAGTAATAAAAAAATATGGAATAAAATTAAATCATTTGAACATAAGTAATTGACTATATATGTAAAAATAAAATGTTTATATAAAGTTGGTGACTATATTATGTATAGTGTTGATGTATCTTTAAGGGTAAAACTCAAAATGAAATTATTAAATTTAGAAAACTTTTTAGAGATACAATAAATGACTAAGATTAATGGGTAATTTTTCTTTTTATAAAAAGACGGTGGAATTGTTTTGCATTAATATTACTCAAACTATATCTTTGTAGAAAATTCAATGTCACTCTTTGATAGATAATGGTTCTAGCAGGTTCTAGTTTAATAATGCAAGTTGATTTATATTTTGAAAATTATCATGTATATATATAAGTAGATATATATATAATGTGTGAAAGAAGATTGTAGGTGTAACTTCATCTAATGGACTAATTTAGAAAAATGGTTTGTATATGAATTAAAAAATATTAAGTACCCCGCAATATTGATACTGTAATTATGATAAGAATTAAAATAGTACGGTGGTGGGAAAAATTTCTTTTGATAGTGGCTACACTAACTTCTTCTATAAATTAGCTTATTTTTCTTCAAAAGCAGGAAAGAAATGAAAAACGGAAACATTGGCCAATCAACTTAGAAATGATCAATGAATAATATGCGAATTCAACTCTCTTAAAAATGTATAGTAATTAAATGTTAGTTAATGTATGAAATATTATGTAAAAGTTACTAGAAGCACTAATTATTATTGATGCACACAATATTGTAAACTTTTGAGATAAAATAAATGACAAAAAATAATCGAGAGTAGGTAGGAACTTAAATAATATGGACCTACTCACCATTGTAGATATTGTAGTATAAACTTGCAATACCGTACTTAATTAAGCATGCAAATGTTATTCTACCTAATTTACTGTCAAGAACATAAAACAAAAAACCAATGGTACACTGATGAAGATAGCTGGACTAAATCGAGAACAATTGTCGGAATATTCGAGTTACCGAATGGTGAACAGTTGTTGTACATGATAGAGCGTAATGAAGGAAAATATATCAAGATTCACACTGAGCTGTTGAACCAAATGACGATAATGTCATGATGTATATATAAAATATAGTCAAAAAATTGTTCAGAGTTACAATGAGTTCGAACAACAAAAGTCTATGATTTTTGAGTGAAAGAAACATCTTGCCCAAAAACCCAGAGATTCTAGGGCAGATAAAATAAAGAAGCTACAGATTAGACAAGACTATAGAAACTATAGAAGAAGATAGAGTAGACCAACTACTTATTTGGAAGAACTCCTTTCAATTTGATAAGACGTAAAAGTATAACAACATTTTGCCACAACAAAATTAACATTTGGGAAAATAATCTAGGAGTATTTCAGGTTGATCAAATGTGAAATTTTTGGTGATCTATTTTAATACTTACAGTGCTATATACTGACTACTTACAGTGCTATATATTATAACTCATTATGTTATGTAAGCTTTCTAGCGTTTCGATATTATCTTTCTTTGAACAGTATCACAGTAATGAATACCGCATGTGAAAACTAGCTCTAATGTTTGCACACATATTGATTTCTATACTGCATACTGACAATATTTAGAATTACGTCCAACTAAACAGTACAGTTTTTTGTATTTAAAGTTAAATTTTTCTATTTAAACTAATTTTCTATACTGGGTGTTCCAGAGCATGCGTATTAGCTTTTTAAAAGGCCAGCCGTTATTTTAGAAATTATCTAAATCGAGGGTGCTCTATCGATTGGTGATATTTTTAACTTTCGATAAAGACCGCAAAAAGGTTTTTTAAGCCCAAAATTTGCCGAAATTGGTCGAAATCGAGATTTTCAAATGGGAAAGGTTAATAAAAGTTTCTTATTTTTTGTAATAGAATCCGAATTTGCAAAAAAAATACCCCTTCTTGAAAATCTCGATTTCGTCCAACGTCGGCAATCCTTGCGCTTAAAAACCATTTTTCTGTCCTTCCCAGAAGTTGAGAATATTACCAATCGATAGAGCACCCTATATTTAGTTAATAACATTTTTTTTATATTTTAAAATAATGGCTTCTTCCCGTCGTAAAAAGCTGGTACGCATAGTCTGGACACCCGGTATAATTACTAAAAAAAAAAGGAAAAATCTATATAATTACTTTTATGTGGAAGAAACCTCTTACTCAAAGTCCTGAGATTCTAATTCTAAAGCAGATAAAATAAATAAACTAGAGTCTACGGCATTTTATAGAACTCCTAATTACTTAGCATATGGTACAGTATTATTGTTAATTAATATGGCAGGTAAATTACTTTTCTTTAAATTTCTTATGTTTCCATTGGGTCAATATTCTTTGTATTTGGAAGTTTTGTTCTAGTATTTTCAATAGAATCCCCATCAAATTGTTTCCTAGTATAATCCTCAATTTTTTTAGGTTCTATTTCTTGTCCTATTACAACTTGATCGATTTTTGTATCTATTTTTTTTCACTTAATATCATATTTTCGTCTATATAATTTTATCACTTAAACCTAGCCCTTAGATTAATTTTATATTATTTAACTATCACAAAATATATTATATCCCGTTAAAAGCCTTAGTTGAGTAGAAATTGTAAGTAATCTACATGACAATATTACACTGTTTCAGATATTTAAATTTTAATTCAAATAGTTTGATTCTTTTTTACCCTAGTACAACAACAACATTATTAAAAATACTAATTAATAATGAGTTTAGTTGTGATGACGTTGAAAATATAAATTTATTCAAAATTAACCGGAAAATATAAAACTGTTTTTAACGAAATTAAGAGATTAATTTAAATTATTTTTTTTTTATAATTTTAGGCTACCAATGAATATTATGTCTTTAATTATAATCAATTATTCACTAATTTAATTCACATTTTTGAACGTGTGATTTGCCTTTAATTATTTTCTGCTCACATTGTTGTTATATATATATATATATATATAAATAAATATTATATATTATATTTATACAGAAATATTTCCATTCAGACATTGTTAAGATAATACAAATTACCAATATATAGTATGTACATAATATATAAACTATTTCCGAGAATAAAAGGAAATGCTTCAACACAAAATAATAATCAGAACAATACAACAAAAAAAAAAAAACAGAAAACATAAAACATAAAACAGATCCTTGCAAAAAAAAAAGGTTTTTATGGATTATGATGTCATATTTTCCTTCCTTATTTAAAATTATTTCAATTTCGAATAAGGATTTTTTATTATAAAATTATTATAAATTATGTAGATTGATATTAGAGTATTAGTGTGTTGTTATGTATTGTCATGAAAATATAGTGTCATTAACAGGTAAGAAAAAAAAAAAATTTCTTACAAGGATACACTGAAATGAAATGTAATATGTATTACGTATCTCTTATAGGTAACAGCACGTACAAGTGTTGTGACGTAAATTATCAATATTTTATTACATTATAGAACTGAAAATAAAAAAAGTGCTATTTTTTTTAAAACTTTTTTCTACTGTAAAATTCCAGTCAGAAAATATATCATATTGACAAGTCCTTTTCTAATTCATTTATAGGTGTATAAGAATAAAATTAACTTTTAAAAAGATGAGTCCTTAAATATCAAAATGAATTAAATTAGTCTATAACAATCGTTACATATTTAAGTAATTTCAATATGCTTAAAATTTATATACTGACACAGTTTGTTCCTACCAGAACTTTTCATAGACCAGTAATGATTTGGAATAAAATAGTTTAACATTTTTTAGTGGCGAAATCTGTAACCCAACTCTAAAATAATGAAATTCTGACGATTTCTGAACACTAACTTCGTATTTAGTTTTATTTGTTAGGGGTGTAAAGATGATTTTCACACTACAATGTATGAATATTTAAAATTAAATTAAAGAAATATTTTTTTCCCGAGAGCTTATATAAAAGCTCTTATACTTAATAAAATGATAGAAATCTTTAATATTGGTACCCAGGATTATTGATGATATTTTCTTTCAGTGTATAGGTACGGAAAAAATGCAGAATATTTTCACCTTAATTTACACCTTAATTTACACCTAAATCTACAAGCTTAGAAAGACTAAAATGTTAAGGCCATTAATTTAACTATACATTTGATCTTCATTTTCATGACTAGTTATTTGAACCTCTAGAATCCTTTTGTAATAATTTATGACAGCTCTTATTTAATAATTAAATTAATTACTTTACTCCCATTACTTACTTCCTTACTTACTTAGGAGAACAACAGACCATGTATGGGTCCTGGGCCTGACTCATCAACATCCTTCATTTTTTCGGTTACGAGCGAATGCTATCCAGTTGAATACCCGAAATTGTTTAAATTGTTTTAATTATTTACTCCCATTATTTTTGTTTAATATGATAAAATTACGTTGGTCCATTACCGCCATTAAATGACATCTGCAACGTAACCTCAATCAAATTCAAAGCTGACTTCATAGCTAGAAAATAAAAATTAATGCGAATAAATTAAATCATATAACCTTTACACTTTGGAAAGGTAACTGCCCTGCAGTAATTTTGAACAGTACAGTATTACAACAGGGGTATATTGTCAAATATCTTGGGATTCATCTTGATAATCGTTAAACATGGTAGAAGCATATAATTTGTAAGTGCACTCAATTGGGACAAAAGCTGAGAAGCATATGTTGAGTAATGGGTAAAAGATCAGAATTGTCTTTGGAAAACAATGTGCTGATGTACAAAGCTATACTTTAACCTATATTGCCGTACGGATTCCAACTGTAGGCGGTGCAGCTAAATTCAACATTGATGTAATTCAAAAATTTTAGAATAAAGTTTTAAGAACGGTGATCGATGCTTCGTGGTGCCTGACAAACAGTTTAATCCACAACGATTTGCAAGTTCCTTCAGTACATGATAAAGTAACAAAATATTGGAAACAGTAACTTGAAAATACATCCAAACATCATGGGAAATAATCTTATGAGGTATTCAGGCCCTTGGGGGGGGGATTCAAATATAAAATTCAATGTGACCTGAAAAATTTTTTAATAAGCAGTTAAGTGCTGTTATCATAGGATACTTTTATTCAAACTAGTATAGTACACAAAATTATTTTTAACTTATTGAATTGTAAATTATTCAGATTGTAAATATTAAATGAAAAGAAAAAAAAAACATTTATTTTTGTTTCCGAATTCGAAATTTATGCTTACATCAAATCCGTTATTAACAAAGCCAAATCTATGCCAGTAGGACTTATAATGCGTTGGGACAAGCCATCTTTGTGGATGGATGACTATTACATAAAAAAATATTAATACTTGAATGTATAATTTTACCAATAATAAAAATATGAGGTTATAATACAGTTAATTACAGTTAATTATTAAAATATTTGTTACATTAACTTAATGTTTGACAAATTGTACTTACTTTTAAATTTTTTTCAAATGTTCCAATCAATAAACATATACATAGATACATACTACATATGATAATAAATATAAACAGGAAAATAAATACTGTTAAAAATCCATACACAAACTCTAAAAGTTTTCAAACTTTTAATTTTAAAAAGTAACGGGAACAAAAATGAAAAAAAATTCAACCAATCTTAAGCAATATTCATTTAAAAAAAAATCACTTTAAACATTTATTTATCTTTAAAATATTTAAAAAATATAAACTTTAATTTTAAATAACCTTTAAATTAATAATCAAATCATAAAATATTATAACTTTAAAATTTAAAAATAAAATTTTTAAAAATGTATACCACTACACACAGTTAGAAGTAAAATACAACTGCAGTAATGTAGTATATTAACCCCAAATACTCTACGGTTATGTTGAACTAAACTACAACTACATAAAGCAATCAATCATTATAACCGATAATTAAAAATCGATTTAGTTTTATTTTGTGTAGTGTAGCATTATAAATTTATTTTAAACATTTCGTTAAGTTTAAATATTTATTTATTAAAAAATATTTATTGGTGTGAAGGTTTTTTAAGTTGAGTGTTCATTTTTATTTTGTTTGGTATAATTTTCGTTGAATAATGTTTCTATTCTAAACTAACTCAATACTGAATAGAATAGAAACATTAATAATTAATTTCATTCCTTAGATTTAGATTGGCAAAAGTTGAAGTTAATTTTCAGATTAACGAAAAGTTATTATTATTAAAACCATGAATATGAATAAAGAGAGCAATAAAAGCAATAATAATTATTATTAATAATGTATAATAATAATGTATAATTTATATTTATATTTATAAGTAAATAATGTATTATTAAACCATTATCCTATTGTCTTAAATTTCAGATTGAAAAAAACAGTATGTATTTAAATATTAATTCTGCCATTACGAATGTACGTTCCTACCTATTTTTCCACAAACTAATAATATATATTAATTTGTGTTTTACATTAGTAATTTAAATTAACAAGCATAGTTATTTGGAAACAACTTGATTAAAATAAAAACCTTGATTAAAATAAGAATTTCTGAATTAAAAAAAAAGTATGTACTTGAATTTATTTTGTTAAAATCTGACTTAAAATAAAAATTGTTTTTTAGCCAAATTCTGTATTTAAAAAAAAAACCTGATTTTATTTAGGAAATATCGAAATTGGTTTAGCAAATACCTGATTATCTTTAGAAAAAAACTCAATTTGACTCGCAAATGCTATATTCATTTTTTTAAATTCATTTGCTAATTGTGGGAATACGCTGGTTGGCCTACCTTTCCACCGAAAGATCTCAGGTTCAATTCCTCCTTCTCAGGATGAAAGCAAAATGTTTTGTTGGTTTTTCGACTTGATCCCTGTGTGGGATTATATAAATAACAATAATAAATATACTATTATGTTCACGATATCACAATGTTACTTTAAATAAAATGAAAACACATTCCAAAACAAAAAAACCAAAATAATTTTTAAATCCGCTCGACGATGCTATGTTTTTTTCTATTTTTCGCCATTGAAATCAAATGCTGATAGAAAAAAATAAAAATAGGTTAACTTTTTTTTTAGCACCATACGATTACTATTATACGCAGATAACCTGTTTAAATACTGTCACATGTTGCTGATGAATCAGTAGCTGGTAATCACCATAATCTAAACCAGGCAATAAGGAAACATAACCAATTTTTTTCATTAGGCCTCCAAAAACAAACAGAACCTACACGACAACACCATACCTTATATATTTCTATAATGACTGGTGAATTCAAAAATTTTATTCCAATACGGAATCATACATTAGCAATTAATTTTGATATGAACCTATTCAAATTTTCAAATATTTTTTAAATTGTACAATTTTATAAAAGTTGAATAACCTTTATTTTAAAATTAAAAAAAAATTCTTTTGTTTGTTTGTAATTTGAAACAATTCTCTAAAGTCACTATTCTAAAAAACCATTAAAAAAAAATTAAAGGTCAGAATCCTTTTGATATCCTATTTGATTTTAGAATTTTCCAGACAGGTTTCGTTTGTTTTAATTTAAAAAAAAAAAAAAAATTCGGTTAAGCTCTATAGCTTAATTTTAGGTTTAAATTTTTTTTGGGTATACAAAATATATATATATATATATATATATATATATATATATAAAAAAAATATGAAAGAGAAACATTTTTTGGTTGAAGAGTTTTTCTGTTCAATAAAGTTTTTTTTCAGAAAAGCTTAGCAGAATTAAAATTAAAAAATAACAACAATTCGATATGGGAAATTTAATTTCCTTAAAAAGTTTTAGGTTTTTTTAAATAATTTGCTGAAAAGTTAAAATATATTTTTGAGCTATAACTGAACTTTTCTTTTGAACTGAAAAATTTAAATTAAAAACGAAAAATCAGTTAGTAGGAATAAAGCATTTTTTTTTGTTTTTATATAATTACAAGTATATAGGATGAACATCCTAACTGCTTTTACACAAAGATTTTGAGTACACAATTATATACAATAGTTTTTTGTTTAGAATTTGTATGGTATATATCTAATAAATTAAATGTAGAAAACTATATCTATTGTAGTGAAACTGTACCTTCATAATAACATACATAGTTCCATTTTATTTTTAGTGATAACCAAAGCTCTCAACACATAAGTGTAGATACAACGATTGCTAATAACATTGACTAATACATCATTAATAGCTATAGTAAATAACAAAGGGCGCAGATAACTTCCTTTAGGTGGATCTGAGTTAACATAATTCATATATACATTTTTTATATCGTTTTATAGGTTTCGTCAATTTCCAATTGCAATAAATGAAGCAATGATTCACTTATATTTGATTGATAAATTGGACGCATACTACACATGATTTTTCTTAGTAAAAAATTGTTTTTCTTTATTTAAGTCGTGAATTATACTTAAAATTTGTATGTACACCTTGTTCGTGTTATTCCATTAAAAATCTGAATTGAAGTAAAGGAGAATTTCTAGAATCTTAACTTAGTCAGCATTTACCCAGAAGTAGTAGCTTGTAGTACCATTAAATCTAGGACTTACTTCTTCTATTCTATACGCAAACCGAAGCTACTTTGACTTTTAATGTTAATAATTTGTGGATAGTAAGAATTTTAGTTCTGTTCTAAATTAAAATTCAGATCAACCAGAAACTAGAATGCAAAATGCAAGAGTGAAATTTTAATGTTTATTTTAGTTATTTTTCTTACAATTCTGATTAAAGCCAATTCAAAAATGGTTTTTGTTATTTTTGTTTAAAAAATTACAAATCACAAAATGTTAAAATTATATTCAAACTAAAATGTGAAAATTATATTCAAACTTAGCAGGAATAAATGTTAGCCAACTAAAAGCAAAAAATGTTACTTGCTTGCTTTTGGGGTATACTTGAGAGCCACATATTTTATGCCGCAATAGATTGTCGTATGGTAACGTAATCCCTTGGAAAAGTCACTAATTTTTCCATAAAGAAAAAGTTCAAATAAATATTCAACATATTGAAACTCTTGCATAAAGTATGTTTGTAAACAGTACAGTAACAAAATAATAAGTTGTTGTAATTGCAAACCTCTTTAAAAATAATTAAGTATAAATATATATTTTTGCTATGGATAGGTCATACACTAAGGAAATCAGAAAGTGATATAGCAAGAAGAGCTCTAGAGTGGAATCCACAAGGACAAAGGAGACCTGGCAGACCATACAACACATGGAGACGCACAATCAATCAAGAATTAACAATCAACAATTATACCTGGGACGATATTAAGGAAGTAGTACTCAGCAGAGAGGAATGGAGGTTCACTATCGAAGCCCTATGCTACCACGCGGAGTAATAGGAGAAAAAAAAAATATATTTTTGCATTAACACAAAACTGCAAAATAAAAATGAAAATAAAAATAAAATAATTTTGTTTACTTACTTTTCTTTTTAAATATTTACTAATGGTCATTTTGGCATCCAAATTTGTATATACGATTTATACTTTTAATTTGTGCAGAAGGACTAAATAGCAGTATAAGTATAATTACAATGCAACATAGTTTGTTCACATACAATAATTTCATAAAAAATTTAAAAATTTAATAAAGTTATCGCAAAAAATTAATTTTACCAAAAACAAATTTTGACATATCAAAGAACAACAAACAAAAACTTCGTGTATTTTTGTAAAAATTAAGAAATGCCAGTTCTAGAATAATTTTTTTGTTTGGAATAATTAATTTAATTATAATTTAAAATTAATTTTTATAAAATTCTGAAATTGTCTTAAAAACTACGAAATTGTTTTTGAATAATTTGACATTAAGTCATCGTGTAAAACAACAGCTCTAAAATACCGTCAAAAACCGTCACAAAAACGATATTGCGTGTACTTTAGATATATAATTTGTTCGGTATATTTAAGCACTGCTAAATGACTTATGTTAATACCGTTAAGTACTTCAATACTTTTTATTTAATTTATAGTTCCTTCTGAAAGAAAAAACAGTAAAATTAAATATTAACCAGAAATACGTAACTTTAAGTGTAGAATTTTTTTTTTCGATTTGAAAATGCACTCCATTCATAAATATCGACTTTGATGAAATATTTTAAATATATTTATTTATTCACCTAGATGAACCTTACTTAGGGCAGATTTCTCACATAACTTGTGTATCATGTATTTTTAACTACTTTTTAAATTACTTAAAATATCAAATATAAACTCAAATGCAAATTTATGGTGTAGTATACAAGTTCTGGACTGTTAAAATATAGTAAAAATCCTCTAAACAAAAATTTCTTCTAAAATTACGTTTTTTTCTACTTGGGATGTGAAAAATAAATAAAACCACGTGCTTTAAATAAACACGTTTTTCTTCAAAAGATATATTTTTATGTTAACTGCACCTTGACCATTTTCTTTTAATTTGCAGATTTTTTTTTCTTTGCAGAAATTTCATTCATAAAATTCAATACAAATACATGGAAATGGAAATATTTGTTTTTTGTTTTTTTTTTTGTTTTTTTAGGTATATATATATTATTCTTAATGGAAAGGGAATAAGATGGCTGCTTGGTTAAAAATGAAATTTGTGTATAATTATATTGATATAAGATGCGAGTTTTTCATCTTACACAACACACATATTTTTCTATCCTATCTACGTAAGTAGATGCTGTACATTGAATATGTTCTGTATACGTGGAATTCAAATTATATGGAATACTTTTAATTGTATGTATACTATACTGGCTGATCTGATACTCAAAGACGATTTATATTAGAACAGTAACAAAAATTTTGTAAACAGTTATCGAATAGCTTTTGACGTGTTCACAAGTTAAATATTTTTATTTAGCTTTAACCGTAGGTATTATTTTTGTGTTTGAGAATTTAATCGAAATCGAAAATTTTTCTTAAAAATATTTAAAGAAATTATCAACATAACGAATACTATTTTGTGTGTGTATATATGTAATATTTGCTATATGTAGGTATGTGTTTAAAAATTATTCCGTTACAATTATTTAAATAAAGAAAGTTTGTTATTAAGAAAAAAAAAATTAATTTGGTTTTGTTGCTGATTTCCCGCGCTTTTCCACAATTTTTTGAATAAATTAAATTATGTTTTTTAGTTTTTCAAATGTTAGTTTTTATATAATAAAATTTGTGAGTGAATATTAATAATAATGTTTTTTTGAAAAATTAAATAAAAAAAAAAATAATAGTAAAGCGACATTACTTTTTTTTTGTCAAAAACATTACGTACAAAAAATATTCATATTTTTTTAAAACGAAAATAACAATTTCAATTAAAAAATTGGAAAACTTTTGGATAACGTTCAAATTTTGTTTTTTGGTAATTATAAATTCATTTGTTTTAAATTTCTTTATTTTAATTTTTTTTTTGTTTATTTCTAAAAACTCTAAAATTTGTATAATAATTATATTGAAAAGTTTTCTTCAAATGAGAATTTAATAATTTCTTTGTTAAAATGGAAAATGCTCCTCATTATATGAATGAAATGAAGAGATAATTTGTGATGTTCCTTGGGGATATAATTTAAGTATATATACATATTATATATATATACATTTGAATAAAGGGTAAAATTTGTAAAAACTTAGGTATACATTAATATTTTATAACAAACTAGAAGTCTCATAAGGATAATTTGAAAAGAGAAAAGATAACTGAAATAATAATTACGTTATTGTAATAATTAAAGTGTAAAAGACTTTGGACCTGACCAAAAAAATAATAGGAATGAACTTCGGTATGAAGAAATAATAGGAAATTGAAAAGTTTCAATTCCATTTTTGTGTATTTTCTTTGATGAAATTGCGTTAACATGAACAAATTTTTTAGGTTAATACACATTTTTGTATTATTTCTTTGTTTGTGTTTAAAGGCTTTAATATAAAATTTTGACTCTAACCCGAATAAGTCGACGGGCGTGTTTTAAATTTTTTATTATTTAAAGTATTTTTGAGCTAATTTGTACAAAAACAAAAAAAAAAAATTTTTTTTTAATTTTAAGATGGTTTTTAAGACCGTGGTACGTTGGGATAAAACACAGCTACGAATGCAAAAAAAATAAAAAAATTTTATTTGAAATAATATTTATTCATTTTTTATTTTAAATTTTTATTTAAAAAAAAAAAGCAAAACATAAAAAAAAAAGCTAATATCTAAAAAATAATTCATTATTAAAAAATAATTCATTATTAAAAAATAATGGAACTTCAAATACTATGTAAATTATTAGTTTTCTTTTTTTAAGTTTTTGTGTGATATTCTATATTGCATTTTACATGAAGAGGTCCTGCAACTGCTTTGCTTTTCCATCTGATTGACGGAGAATTTCAGTGAGCAAATAGTCTAATCGATCAAATTGCGTAACATGTGACATGGCTGCTTTTGCAGATGGGGTTGTACGTGGTCTATAAATTGTTAACAAAGTAATACGGCGATGAAAATTTGAATTTCCCATCTATTTCTCGATGTAATTGCCATGCATTATACTCAGTCAAATTAATACAAGGTCAAAATGTAGGGAAGTAATACTATTTGCCACGAATATATATGAGACAAAAATTTAAAAATTATAATATTATCACAGCTTATTATTTTAAGGTACTAGTATATATAGTATATCTCTACAAAGACCAACAAAAAAGCAAAGTAAAAATTAGCATGTGTCGGTATTTCGCTAGACTCAAAAATATTACTGTACCATATACAACATATTACATTCGGATAATTTGGGCTTAATTATTCGTCCACAAATATTAAAAAGCATTTATTTTGCTACCCAATTTTTATTTTTATTATTTTAATAATAACACCACCAAAAACACAAAGTGATCGATATTATTATTTTTTTAATTTTCCAACGGTAAAAAATTAATCACGATCTGTGATATTTCATCAATTTCTGACACAGTTGCTCAAAATCACTTTTCTCTCAAAACTGTTGATCTGTCACTATATGTAAATACTACAAAAAGTACTTTTAATCTATTTTAAATAAAAAAATATCGAAGTTCATTGACATTGTACATTCCTCAGGACTATCAACAACCAAGAGGGTGAATATTACAGATGGTTATCATTTTTTTTTAGGTTTGGAAAAATTAATAAAAAAATAGTATTGATCAATTTCTGTTAATTGCTTTATTTTTATCGTAACCATATCGTTGTAGAGTAATAGGGTGTTATAGTTGGGCTAAACATTTATTATTATTTTTGGAGTAAATAAATAAAAAAAATCAATCAATCAAATACTGTTTGGTATTAAATATAAAAATATTTTTGGTACTTTTAATTTTCGCATAGTAACTCACTTGATATTATAAGCATAAAATTGACAAATTCTCCTTATACCAAAGGTATTCACGAATAGGTGTAAATTTAATGTGTAGGGGTTATTAGGTGTAGAACTGTATTGGCATTGTAAAATTTTTATATGAAAAAATATTTTACAAGACTTGTAGGTTTTAACAAGATTCAAACATATTGTACTAGTAGTCTACTTCAGTTGCCATTGCACTTTTTAAGTTTAACATATTTTTTAAATCAAAAATTTATAATGAAGCAATAATTTTAATTGAATTATTTTATTAATGTAGTTACAAGTGAAAAAAAGAAAGTTCTTTCTCACTTACTCTTATAATTGCAAATCAAATTAATTTTTGTCGAAGCCGATGTTGTATACAATTTTACATCGAGTACAACACCGAAAGTATATGGGTGCGTTCACAAAATTGTTGTACAAATCATTGTAGATCTACTCCAACTACATTTATAAGCTTAATCGTATAAGCCCTTACTATATTATTATAATATGTATTCTGTAATTTATTATTCAGCCAAGTTCATTATAACAATTCAACCAATAAATAGTGATTGGTTAAATTGAAATATATTTGCAAGTATTTTGAATAATATTTGGTTGTCGTTCTGTAATTTT
Source organism: Argyra leucocephala (assembly GCA_963942445.1). NCBI lineage: Eukaryota > Metazoa > Arthropoda > Insecta > Diptera > Dolichopodidae > Argyra > Argyra leucocephala. The sequence continues at coordinate 55,803,231 of OZ012678.1, read as the reverse complement.
GTATTTTTCGGAAGTATTAGTATTAAGTATGACTACTAAGTATTAATACGGTAAGTCGGGAAAAATAATATTAGAACTTTAAAAGTAAATTTTTATATAGTGCGTTGTCGAGATGATATTACAATTGGTGTAGTGATCATCTCTGTGCCATTGTTACCCGTAAAAAAATATTCACATCTGTGCTCAATACTCTGCTGTACTTTTCAAATGAACTGTTTTTACTACTCTTATTTTTTTCTGTTAACATTAAATAAGATTCTTTTATCTACCACTTTGTAGTAAAAAAACAATATTTTTTTAAACCAAACAAAAAAAAAATAAAATAAATTTTGAACTATAATCAATACTGTTCAAATTACAAAATGAAATATATGTATATAATGTTGTTGAACTACAACCTAAACAGTTAACCTTAGTCCTACAGCCATTAAAAATATCTAATTTCTACTGGAAAAATAATGTCTACATGTGTGCCATAAAACATTTTAGATTAATTTTACTATTTGCATTGAACATTTGGAATGAAAATATTTTTGATATCGAATAAATTCTCTTTTATAATCCTATCAACTGGATAAATTGTAGTGATAAGATATTTTTCAACTTTGTAGGTACCAAAGTTTATATTTTTGTATCTTGTCAATAAGAGATTATATTTTCTATGGCGAATATGTATTTATTCCATATTTTCATGATCATTCATATTTCTTTTTTAATAATCTGGAATCCAGAATAAATTTTTTTTCATGTTTGTTTAATGGGAAAATCTGCTTGGTACTGAAATAAATTTAATTCAAGTCTTGATGATGAGATATTGCTATTCAATTTAAAGTTATTTTCATTTCCTAATAATGTTATGTTTTCTTAATACTAAAATATTTTTGTTTCATTAAGTCTGGATGATGGTACATGTTTTCTGCCTACCAAAATATATTCATGAAAATATTATATTTTATGATAATAAAATGCTTTTTTCGGCTTTAAAAATTGTTGAAAATTAATTTTTTATGCTTTTATTAACATAAAATTATGATTTTTCATTGTAATAAATTAATTCTGTGTGATCAAAAATTATGTGATTCTGATACCTGAATACCATGTCAAATATATTTATTTATTTATTTTTATTTTATTTATTTATATCTCAAAGAGTTTATTAGCTCGTACGGAGTGTAATTCAGTTAAATTTCTATATTATGTATAGTAACTTCAAAATAATATCTACTTATTATGTTTGTAAAATAATTGCAGTATTAAAAATAGTAAGGGTAGATCAAATATGTAGATGCTATGTAAAGTCAGAAAACAAAAAAAAAATAAACAAACAGGAACAATTGAATTGAAACAAAAATAAAATAATTGAATTGAAATGAAAGACACAAGAATTAAAAAATAATAATAAGAGAAAAGCTATTAATTAATAAACAATAACAAAATTACTTTAAAAATTTCTTAAAATAACATAGAGTTCGTTCGATTTACTCATTATAGAATTTTAGAATTTTTTTTATTTTTTTCTTCATTTCTTTTTCAGGTAAATTTTTTATGCTCTCAGTTATAGGCCCCACACATATTTAAATCCGTTTAAAAACTTGTTTCGAAATTTTGTGAAATTTAATCGTGTGTGGGGCTGTTTCGAAACAATTTCTTAAACAGTTTACAGAATCAAAATTTTTTGATTTTCAATGGGCGAAGTCATAAGTTTCTGAAATTGTTTAAACGTGTATGGTGTAGTTTCGAAACCAAAATGTAAATCAAATCAGTTGTTTATGTTTTTTTGTTAGAAGTAGCTTATATTTGTCATAATATGTATTTGTAACCATAATTTTTTTTTTTTTTTTTTTTTTTATAAATTTCTTGATGTAACTATAAAAAAAAATAGTGAAGCTTCACTGTTTGTTTAAGCAAAAGTTTAATAGTGTGTGGTGAAGAGAGAAATTAGTTTCGAAACAAATGTCTAAACAGATTTAATAGTGTATGGGGCCTATTAGTTCATTAAATTGTAGAACCAATGTTTAATATTGGCTCAAGACCATTCAAGTTGCGTTCCAAAGCAAAACGTAGTTGATGAGCTGTTCTTGTATTGTAGCTATGTATTTTATTATTATTGTTGTCAGTATTGTATTACTTTTGTATATTTGCATTATTTGTATAAAATTTTTATAATCTTTTATTTTAGATTCGTTTAATTTCATATTTTCTGTGTATATAATTGGTAGATGTGCACGTTTTTGTATAGACAAAATAGATTTTTAATAGATTTGTTTTGTATAGTTTGTAGAGTTTTAATTTTATTTCCGAAAATGTTTATACTTTACCATACTGTAGTAGTGTAGTATATTGACATTTTTTGTGTAATCGGTACTCGTTCAGCGATTTTTCTATATACCTGTGATTTTTGTAATTTTTGTTATTAATTATTTTACATGCTCATTCCAGTCCAGATTCTCATCAATAACAACTCCGAGATACTTGAAAATGTCTACCGTTTCTTTAAGTTTAACTTCGTACTTAACGATAGGCTTCCATTTTTTTTACTTTGAAATATATTAATTTCGTCTTATTAACATTAACTCTAAGCTTGTGTTGTCATTTCCAGTTGTAAATTATACTCATATCATGATTAATTAAGTACTTCCTTACTATCTTCTACATATACTATATTGTATGTGTCATCGGCATACAAAACTGATTTTCCATTTAATTCTAGTTTTGAAAAACTGCAAATGTAGCAAGAAAACATGCTAGTTCTTATCTCTTCATATTTTGCGTATTTTGTTCTGTTTTTTAAATAATTGTGGAACCATTGGGGAATTTGTGGGAAATGTTGTATCCGTGTAGGACTTAATGACCATATCTCAAGGTTACCTGGTGTTCCTCGCTTTCCAAAAATATATATCTTTAATGGCGCATTTATCCTTTAAGCTTAAGGACGAAAATGACATTTGAAAGTATTATTGTTGTTTTGATGTTTTTGTATGTAAACCGTTATATCTGTTGATCTATAAGATATATATATACTCATGATTTATCTAGTAAGATAACAATCTGAAGCATATTTTATAATTTATTTGATGATGATTAGTGTTGCCGTTATGGAGATATTGTAGCTCAAAATAGAAAATTCTTGAAAACAAGACAATCTTTATTATTTTTATTTAAACACCAAATATCTCAAAATTTTACCATAAAACCTTCCTAATAATTATATACTGCTGGAAAGGTACTTATATACTTAATAGGTATAGCGATTAGAACTTATAAGCATTTATTAAAAAAAATACTATGATATCTTCGCAGCGACAGTCAGCACCTGTCGTCATCAAATAAACGTTAAAATATTTTTTAGATTGATTTACTAGATAGAGAACCGAACACATATAATATATACTAGGTATATATCTACTAGATTCACAGATACCCTAAAACAACATACATGTTAAAATACTAAATGCACTATTAAGAACATATGTTTTAAAAGTAGGCAACATGAATTATTTTCGAGATACAGTGATTTGGTCACGAGCTCGTGTTACATTTACTTCAGAAGATTGTTACTTCGTAAAAGGCACATTCCTAGTTTTATATAGAAAAAGGGTAAATAATTTTTTTCTTATATCTTAATGCTTATATCTTTTAAACTGTTCGATATAGACATAAAGTATGTATAAATGAGTTATAGAAAAAAAGAAATCTTTCCAACAGTATATAAATATTTGGGGCAGTTTATGTAAAATTTTAAGGTATTTGGTTTTCACAGAAAAAAAATAAAAATAGTTTTTTTTTTTCAAAAAAACTCTACATTGAACTACATATCTCGATAACGGCACCAGCAATCATCATCAAATAAATGTTAAACTATGCTCCACAGCTTTATATTATTAGATAAAAATATATATATTCTAATAGATCAACAGACATAATTAGGTCTATATACAACAACATCAAAACAATAAGGATATTTTCAAATGTCCTTTTCGTCCTTAAAGGATAAGATGCGCCATTAAAAATATAAATTTTTTTAAACCTAGGAACACACAAGGTGATATATAGTCATTAGGTCCTACGTGGATACAATATCTCCCTCAGAAGAACCGAACCATTTATTTTCTTTCTAAACAATCCCGTCCCACATTCATACCCAGTCCGTAGATATATTTTCCTGTCAACTTTTAGTAAAATAAAAAAAATTACGCATACCTTTTTCCCAATACTGTTGGCACTTTGTATTAGTGTAACCACGTCAAACTATAACAATAGCAAAGGCAAAAAATGCTTTCTGTATTTTTGGACCCGGTCCAGTACCCTTTATCATTGGGATAAAATAAATGATTAATAGTTGAGAGTTTTTGTTATTACTAAAACATTAAAATGGAACTATGATATTATGAAGGCGAAGTACTCTACAGAAGATATAGTTTTCCACATTTAAATTAGTTTATACCATAAAACCTCTACAGAAAAGCTCTACAGTATGTGACTGTGTATCTGTCCAAAAGCAGTTAGGGTGTTCATCCCATTGACTTGGAATTATATATAAAAAAAAAAATATTGCCGCATTAGTAAATCCATACTAAGGGTGGCATATAAAATTATTTGTTCTTAAATACTCCGTGAGCTGATCATTAATGTAAGTTTCGATATTTTTTCGAAAAATTTAAGTTAGCGATATCGGGCGAAAGTTATTTACATTATATCACCTCTTATTCCTGATATTTTATAAAAAGGAAGGCGGTCCGAAGCAGAATAAAACATGTAAGCAAAATACTTTAGAGTTAAAATTACAATAGAAAAGGTTAAAATAGGTTAATCACTTCAAGCAGTTTAGTCCATTTAGAAAAATAATTGAAAATATGTTCAAAATTCGTTTAGTTTTACTAGTTTTCTTTGCACGATGACAGAAAGTTTTATTTTCTAATAGAAAATAGCAAAAACTCATTTTTAAAAATTGGCGCTTAGTCCACTCTGGCTGGGACTGCTTCTTATGTCTAGTTATTTTTTTTTCAATTAAAAAAAAGTGTTAAATTATAGATTTAAAAAAAAAAAAAAAAATTAATCTTAGTAAAATACCAACGAAATCCATAATTATATTAATGAAAAACTTTTCTGCGACAAGTATTGCAAATTTTGTAAAATATTGGAATCGATAGTATATAGAACTCGTTAAAACTAAAATTTATATTTTTTTTAATTCATTTTATTAGTAAAAAAAAGTCTTAAATCTATTTATACAATACAAAATTATTTTAATATGATTATTAAACAATACATAGCTATTAACAATATATTATATACTTTTTATATCTATTCATTAATTTAAATTCAAAATTCAATATCAATAATTTAAAATAACTGCAAAATAAGAAAAATTAATTTAATTTTTTTCTAAAACACAATAGAATCAATTTTTATTTGAAATTATTTAATTCAATAAATTTGTTTAATAATTGGTATAATTTATGTATATCGAATAAAAAATAATACAATAACAAATAATATAAATACAAAAAACTTTCAATAATTTTCAATTTATGAATTAGTTTTTAGACCCTTTAGGCATTATAAATTGAAAATCAATCAAAATCTTTATAATTCATCATTCTAAAGAAAAGACAATGAAATTTCAAATAAAATTTACAATACATATATTTAAATTTTAAAATATGAAATATTGAATAATAAAAAATATTATTATTATCTCAAAATTGAATAATTTTAATAATTTATTATTTTTATGTAGACCTACGGTGATATTTCCGGATTAACGAAAGAAAATCGGTTTTTAAATAATGCTTTCAGTAAATTTTAATTAAATTTTAATTATCTATTGGTATTTTATGACTGTGTAAACATTGAAGAATATAAGTAAATAAATATAAACAATTTTATCCATATATATATTTTTTTTATATATATATTTTATACAATGTATCATATTATGTAGGAAGATACATAAATTAATTATGCAATGTCAAAATTTTTATTCAAACATTCAAAAATTTATTATTGAAATAAATTTTTGTTTTTTGTTGACATCATTTTTTTTTTTTAATTAACCACAAATAAATAAATTCAATATGATATTTTGTTTAACAAATAAATGAGATTTTTTGATAGTAAAAAGTCAGAAATTTTTTGTGGTTTTTTTTTTTTTAAAAAACCTTTCTCAATATCGAAGAGGCGGTGAAATTGAGTGTTAATTAAAGCAGATTGTGAGTGAAACAATGAAATTTCAAAAATATAATATAAATAATAATACCTTGAAAACATTCAAGGTATTAGATTTGAATATAGATTTGTCAGGATGTAAATATGGCTATGGTGTAATATGACTACTAATCATAAGCCTTTGAATTCGAATCCTGCTAAGCGTAGGAATTTTATAATAGGTTTTTTTTCATTATTGCTTTATATTAGTTGGGAGTATACAATTTGGACATTACTAAAAATAGATTGAAATTATGCTATTGTGAAGGATAAATTAAAATATAGTTTTCCACTTCGAAATTATTTTATATATAAAATAAAAATCAAAAGAAAAGCTTATTGTATGTGACTGATGTCGGGATCTAATTTTAAATATGAATGTTAGAGTGTTCTGCTCAGAAAACTTTTGAGATATTAAATCTAACATTATGTTATTTGAATGCAAAAGAAAAGCTTATTGTATGTCACTGATGTAAGGATAGAACATAAAACAGTTTTGTTCATCTCATATTCCTGACGATTAAAAAAAAATTATAATTCGGTAAATTTGAAAATTGGAAAACAACTAAAAGTGAATTATTCAGTTTTAGAAGCATTTCCTATTTTATTTCATTTAATGTAATTTTAAATCTAAACTGCCAAAAAAACTAAAACACACATACAAACATTTCTAAATACAAGAACTGTTTCAAATGAACTACTTACTCTCAAAATATTATATGTTCCACTTTCTGTAGTAAAATTTCAGTATCATCCATAATGTATGTAAAAGTAATTATGCTTAAGCTACTGACTAGACAGTATTTTCTGAAAATAATGACAAAAAATCAGTAATAAGGATTTGCTAAGTTTTGTGTGACTGTAGTAAAATTACTTACTTGCAATTGCACTGTATTTTAAACACTAATTGTCCAACCCAAATTAGAAAGTACGGCTGGCAATATGTCGGTATAAATAATCAAAAATATCATGAAAACAAAATGTATACTTCTCAAAATTGAAAATTCCAATATACTACGTATCGGCTTTTTTAAAATACGGTACAACACCTTCATATAAAATTTATTATCATGAGCTAATTTTTACACACGTCTTACGACGTACGCTCTAATTTAGCTTGGGCAATTAAACAAAAAAATAATTTTTATTTATAGAAAAAATATAATTGTAAAGAGCTTGTGAAAATGGGTTCCAACATTCATTTCATTACTCTCAACTTAGTAGATCGATAAATTAGTGTTTTCGCATAAGATATCAAAGTGTAGTTCTTTCAGACACAATTTTATATAAAAAAAATATCTGTTTAAGTATAATTGTAGTTGTTTTCTGAATCGCTTGATTATTGAATGTAATAATGAAATCAAAGTATAAGACCTAATACTTTATGACGAAATTAATACCAATTTCAATATAACTTAAGGCAATAAAATCCCATTACTCTCAACGTAGTAGATCGATAAATTAGTGTTTTCGCATATTGATATCTTATGTGGGTTTGAGGATTTGATTTTAGAATATATCCTGAAGCGTATTTAAACAATTAATTCATCAGATTTGGTTCTTTATATAGGCAAAAATTATTCTGCAGTATAAAAGACAGCCATTAATTTAAACGGGCTAAGATAGTGTAGTGGTTATGTTATCCACTATGTTATGTAATAGTAAAAGGATATTTTCGAGTTCGAGTTCCGCTTACATCATGAATGTATGTAGGTACATACAAAGTTTTTCAATTATTCTTTGAAATTAATTTGTAATACATGTTCGTTGTCATTTGAAATAAAATGACATTTTTCTATTATGAAGGCAAAGTTTTACTTCACAATAGATATAGTTTTCCATATCTAAATTAACTGCTGCACCAAAAATTAGAAAAAAAAATTGATAAGAAGTAGACAATGTTATTGTCTATGCCATCTTGTCGATATTATAGTAAATACCAATCCCTTGAAGCAGTTAGGATGGCAATCGTTCAGTCTGGAAATTATAAAAATAAGTAATATGATAATTTTAATGTGCTTGCATTTTATTTATCCCATATTTTTTTAACTATTTTAGTGAGCAAATTTATTTGCGCGTTTGTATTACCTATATGTACCACAGAGCGTTAACAATTCATTTTTAAATATTTAACAACCCCATGATTGGATGCAGTAAAATATACAATTGTATATTAATTGTTACTTCTATTTTTTATTTTTGGTTTGTTGGCATTTAATTTTAAATGTTTTTTTTTTTTAGTTTTGGTTTGTGGAATGTGTAACTATTTTAAATGTTTTAAGTATTCACCATCCTTTTGCATAATTTTATTTTTGGTAAAAATTTAGTAAACGTGCTAAAATTTTAATATTTTTGTGGTGTAATCGTTTTTCTACTTTTTCTTATAAGTTTAAGTTGTTTAAATAATATTGAAATTTATTTTAGAGCATAGATGTCGCTCAATACGAAAATAACCGTCACAATTTTATTAAATTACTACAAACGTGATTCATTCAAATTTATCTTGAATTAAGCTATGTTCATTATTTTACTCTAATTTTGGTACAGAAAACAGAAACTATTTAACAGAAATTTTCGGGATTTGCTTTGCACAATTTTCATTGAGTTCTACATTTAATAATACAGGACATCCTTCCGTCTTAGAATAAATTAAACTTTTTACAATCTAAGTCTCTGCGGGAGGTAGGTGATATTTTTTTGTTATATTTCAACTCGTCAAAAGGGTAATGATTTTAAACAATATTTCAATTTCAAAAAACATTATTACTTACACAAGTACTCTCCTATATCGTTTCAGTATTTTTACATTAAAATTACACAGAACAATAATTATGGTAAAAAAGAGCCCATTAATAGAATAATTAATGTGTTAGTAATAAATATAAGGATTATATTTATTTTTCATTTTCAAGATAAAAATTATGTATATAAAATTAATTCAATACCTTGATAAATATTTATTAATTAATTGAATAATTTAATACTTAGTATGTAGGTAGTTTTATTTTTTAATTTTAAATTAAATTAATTTCATCGGCTTATTGCTAGTTTGTTCCATATTCCAAAATATAATTTTAGAGAAATTTGAAGTTAAAGTTTGAAATGTAATAGAAGAAAAAAACCCAACGATTGAATTCGTTTAAAGTTGGAGGATATTTAGTTTACATTTCTTAGATTGAATTTCAATTATAATATCTAAAAACAAAACATATAACAAAAAAAGTTATGGTGAAATTTAAGAAAAGTAAAAATATTCAGTTTGTTCCATATCCACTTTTTTGAATCGATTTGTTCGATGTGTATGACATGGAACAAAAATGGATTTGCTTATGGAACAAACTAGCAACAACTAAAGTAAAGTAAAGTGATTATTGTGGCCAACATATTCCAAATCTGTCCTAATTGTCACATCTTTCAACAATTGAATAAAACCTTAAAATATTATAAGAAAAGCTGTAAATATTTTTTAAACAAAATTGCAGCTTTCATAGCCTTTACAATACGAACACAAATCTTTAATATATTTTTTTAGAAATCGTTCTTGTAAAGTAGATAATCTTGAAAAATATAAATTTTTTGCAGTTGGTAATATTTTTTTTGAAGCTTTTAATGTTACACTCCAAAGTGTTATTCTTTTAAGTTCCGAAAAATCCTCTACTAACTGATTTAAAATTTTAACTAAAGCGCTAGCGATATCATTACCGGAGCGACCACTATTAACATCAGTCCATATAGTGAAGAATAGGTATAATTTATTTTTATTTAGTATAATTGCAGTTTCGGTTAAATTAAAAATGCTGAGTTCACTTTTATAACAAAAAGTGAAGGCATTTCCTTTCGGTAAGCCTATCTAAATATCTCTAAATTGTAGCATCAAATACAATGCGTATTATCTATATTAAGTTGACAAGCATTTTTATTTTGATGATTATCATAAACTAGCCTTTCTTCTTCTGAGAGTTGTTCATTTCATGTAAATAAGAAGCAAACTGAGAAAACTTTGAAATGTCACCAGCTTATATATATGCTACGAATTCATTTAATTATATTAAGTATATACATGGAACAAACTTACATAAACAAATCGAACTGGATAATACCTAAGGTAATATCCGATAAGGTAATATCCGATAAGGTAATATCCATGTTAATAAATCATAAAAATTTCTTTATTTATGCAGATGGAACAAACTTGTTTTACGGAGTTAGATAATATGTTTGTGCCACATCAATAGGAATTAAGTTAGAGCATAACAAATTTCTACCAACGTGGACCATATCAGTCCTAACTCCATTATTGTACCTATTTGTTGAACGTTTATTGTCACATGTTTTGAAACAAATAAGCCCGTACATTTTTTTTTCGAAAATACATGTAAATATTGAGCCATATCCAACTTTGGCATATGTATCAAACTAGCCCAAGTAAATTACTAAAAAACTGGACATGGAACAAATTAACAAGTAATTATCTTACTAACTAAAAGGGATATAGTAAAACGGGTTAAAGATTCTGAAAGATTACATTAAACACGATGGAAAGCATCTCTAAGTCGACAAAGGCAAAAGTGGCGTATGAAACAAACTAGCCATAAGCCGACAATTTATAATTTGAATTTTGTTTTCCAGATTAAAATAAAATTTATTTATTTAAAAATTAATTAATTGAAAATAATTGAATTTTGTGTTGTGCTTTCTATGAAATTTAATATTAATCATTAATATTGTTACTTTGAATACACTTTGATTTCGAGATAAATTGGTTATTGATGAGAACTCTTATGCACTTGGAAAAAAAACTAAAGGTAATATATTTATCAAATCAAATTTTCTTGTATGACCCACCAGATCATTTTTGTATATTTCATAGTTTTTTTTCCATATGTATCCAAAATACTAATACTACATTCCCACGATGCTTCAGCATTTTATTAAGAGTTCATTAAAACTAATAACTTGGTTGAGGCAATATGTTATAATTAACTATTCACACTATTCACCGGTCAAGCATACAAACAATATTTCGTTCCTCTACAGTTAATATTCAACTCAAAACAAAGTTTTGTATTTCCGCAAAAAAAAATTTTTTTTTTAGCATATCGTCCAATTTAAGCATAACAGTTTTGTTACATAGGGTATTTTTTTCTTTCTCTAATCTCCTTAAATCGCTGTACAACTGTAGTTTGCAATTTGCACAAATTCATTCCACAAATAGTCAATATTGCCCTGATGTTTTTCCTATAAGAAGGAATTTTACCAAATCTAGTGAATTTTTAAAGGTGGCAGAGATAAATTTACCATCACGGAAATAACCGAAATATTTTTTTTTTGCTTATCAATCATATTGCTTTACAAAATAAACATTCATTCAAACTTGAAGATGCGCCAGCATTGGTCAATTAGAAACATTTCGAGGTGTCTAATTCAAAGACACAAGCCAGGTAAATTTCAAATTTTTTGGGTAATGTCAATTGTTGGTTAACTTAAAAAAATACCTCTAATTTGAAAATGCTTAACATTTTATTGGTTGTATGATGTTTTCCTGTTATTCAGATGATCTTATTTGGTTCTTGCATTAAATATATAGTTTTCCTATGGGTTTATAACTTGAGTATGTTTTTCTATAAATGAGTTATTTGGAAGATGGGCACGAAAAATATTACTTTTTGATTTTTTTTGTATTTTATAATCGGTTTAATTTTTTGCGGTAATATTTTCAAGTCTTATATTTAAATTTTTGGGTTCCTGTCACTGCTTTTTACTTTAATTCACCAAAGTGGAAAGTTTTACAGACATTATATAGTGGGTTAGTATAACAGAATATGGATAATATATCATTTAGAAAAATCAATAGTGTGTACATACAGTCTTTTGTAGTATAAGAATTTATAACGATCGATTCTATATTTGGTTCTACTTAAATCCGTAATTTTGTATTGAGATCAGTATATTTTGTTGTACACTAATAATTGTAATTTTATGATTTTCTGTATGTAATGCATGTAATGTAATGTATTGCTTTCCTCCAATTTAATTTTATATTACCCATATTGACTTATAATTCATTTAGTGACACATCTATGATTTGATCCATGATTTTTATTATGATACTAGCAAAGTTACCCGACGTTGTCCGGGTCGACCACAAAATGAATCGAATTTATTTCAATAATGTTTGATTTATGAATCGAATTGAAAAAAATTGGTTTATCAAAAATATTCTAATATTTTTTTTCACTACGATAAAAAAATATCAACAATACTCCAACTTAAGCTATACTTATATTAAAATTATTTCTTTGTAAACAATATTTTGGTGATCTTTTCTGATGAAGTATAAGCAAATACGCTCTTTGCTGTTGAGGTATTCTTGAAATAAAGAAATGTTCGTTTTTTCCACAATCAATTGGAATTTGTACTTAAATGAAATTAGGATGCCAAGTTCTTATTCTTAATCTAGTACCGTAGTTTTGGCTTCTTCAAGTTTCGTAGAAGCAATATTGAAGCTACTACTTTTAATTCCAATTGATTAGGAACAACAACTTCATTTTCGTCGATAACTGTATCTTTCGATTTGTACACATGGACCCCCTGGAACAGTCTGCAGTATTTTCTGATTAATAAAACGAAACGTCACATTTTTGTGGCTAATTTACATAGCCACTTCACATAGTCATGTAAAAATTTTATACTGATTCCTAAATTCGAAAATACTTTTTCAGGACAATACATGTTTTTTTATTTTTCATAGAATACCTATAAATAAATTTTCAAGTCTGTAACACAATTTTTTTTTTGAAACATTTCTGATAGAGTATGTAAGTGTAAATTTTCATGCCTGTAACACTATTTGTTTTTATTCCTGAGACATACATGCTAAGAGTTGTACGGCAGCAACCCGAACCAGTCCAAATTTTTGAAATCGGTAACAGTCGAATTTCTGTATTTGTGAAAGAGTATCTAAGTGTGAGTTTTTATGCCTGTAACACAATTGGTTTTTGAAATATGCCTGAAACGTACGTGCTAGGAGTTGTACGACAGCAACCCGAACCAGTCCAAATTTTTGAAATCGGTAACAGTCGAATTTCTTTATTTCTGAAAGAGTATCTAAGTGTAAGTTTTCATGCCTGTAACACAATTGGTTTTTGAAATATGCCTGAAACGTACGTGCTAGGAGTTGTACGACAGCAACCCGAACCAGTCCAAATTTTCGAAATCGGTAACAGTCGAATTTATTTATTTGTGAAAGAGTATCTAAGTGTGAGTTTTTATGCCTGTAACACAATTGGTTTTTGAAATATTCCTGAAACGTACGTGCTAGGAGTTGTACGACAGCAACCCGAACCAGTCCAAATTTTTGAAATCGGTAACAGTCGAATTTCTGTATTTGTGAAAGAGTATCTAAGTGTGAGTTTTTATGCCTGTAACACAATTGGTTTTTGAAATATTCCTGAAACGTACGTGCTAGGAGTTGTACGACAGCAACCCGAACCAGTCCAAATTTTTGAAATCGGTAACAGTCGAATTTCTTTATTTCTGAAAGAGTATCTAAGTGTAAGTTTTCATGCCTGTAACACAATTGGTTTTTGAAATATGCCTGAAACGTACGTGCTAGGAGTTGTACGACAGCAACCCGAACCAGTCCAAATTTTCGAAATCGGTAACAGTCGAATTTATTTATTTGTGAAAGAGTATCTAAGTGTAAGTTTTTATGCCTGTAACACAATTGGTTTTTGAAATATTCCTGAAACGTACGTGCTAGGAGTTGTTCGACAGCAACCCGAACCAGTCCAAATTTTTGAAATCGGTAACAGTCGAATTTCTTTATTTCTGAAAGAGTATCTAAGTGTAAGTTTTCATGCCTGTAACACAATTGATTTTTGAAATATTCCTGAAACGTACGTGCTAGGAGTTGTACGACAGCAACCCGAACCAGTCCAAATTTTCGAAATCGGTAACAGTCGAATTTCTTTATTTGTGAAAGAGTATCTAAGTGTAAGTTTTTATGCCTGTAGCACAATTGGTTTTTGAAATATTCCTGAAACGTACGTGCTAGGAGTTGTACGACAGCAACCCGAACCAGTCCAAATTTTTGAAATCGGTAATAGTCGAATTTCTTTATTTCTGAAAGAGTATCTAAGTGTAAGTTTTCATGCCTGTAACACAATTGGTTTTTGAAATATGCCTGAAACGTACGTGCTAGGAGTTGTACGACAGCAACCCGAACCAGTCCAAATTTTTGAAATCGGTTACAGTCGAATTTCTATATTTGTGAAAAAGTATCTAAGTGTAACTTTTCATGCCTGTAACACAACTGGTTTTTGAAATATTCCTGAAACGTACGTGCTAGGAGTTGTACGGCAGCAACCCGAACCTGTCGTCTGATGGCTTTGTAAAGTACCGCGTTATTTGCATACCGGTACCATGAATAGCTGTGCAAAATTTCAGAACTCTATCTTTAAAACTGTGGGCGTGTATAGCGAACAAACAAACAAACAAACAAATAAACAAACAAACAAACAAACAAACAAACAAACAAACAAACTTTCCCTTTTATAAGTATAGATTACAACTATGATTTTATCTTAATATTAAGTTGGGATTGTAATGCTTGTATTAGTAAATTGTGTTTGAGCTATTGAATAGTTGAATAGTACAAATACCCCTTTTTTCTATTTTTACACGGTAGATGTATTTTTTATTTATTTTTTTATTTATTGTGTTTATTTTCTCTTAAAGAGCTTATAACTCGTACAGCGTATGTAATTCCAGAAAAACCTTAAAAAAATATATACATATAAAAAAATGTGACTGGTTCCATATTACTACATCGGTAAAAAAATAAGTAGTTAAATAATAAAATAAAACAATATAAAATTTTTATAAAAAGCAAAATTGAATGTGTATATGAAGACTAGACACATTCAACTTAAGGAATAGCTTTTCGGTTTTATTTCGGAGTTGTAATTTTCAACATTTTTCATAAATGATACAAAAAAAAATAATAATAATAAAAATATAAAAGAAGTCTGTGGAAAAGAACACGTAGCCATTTTATTTTCTTACTGTTTAAATTTCATTTTAGATTATGTATAAAAAAATTTATGTAAAACATACAACTTCATTAAAATTGAAAAATTATAAAATATTGAAATTTTTCTTGGCTACGGTAAGCAAATTCTGTTCTATCAACAAGGGGAATGTTCTCAAATATTTTTAGAAAATTACGATTAACAAAAATATTTGAGATGAAAAATATTTGCCTGAAAATTTTAATCAAACTGATATTTTTAATGGCACTAAATCGAATTTAAAATAGTTTTTAAACAGAATTATGTAAAAATAGACCGTGCCAAGCAAAATTGGGTTTAAATAAATAAATTTGATATTCATATAAATGATATAACAATTAGATTGATTTCTAACACGGTTAAAAAATGATTTACAGCAATACAATTAATTTACCATATATATTCACGCCAATAATGAATTTACTTATAAGTGAAAAAAATGTACTGTAATATAGCATACTACCAATAACGAATTTACTTTATACCCATTACCAACTATTTTTTTTTATTTATGTAAAAAAATATATAAAAAAATTTTACCCTAACAATTCCAATCGTATGCATTTTATTATATAAATTTGAATGAATTTACCTTCGCGTGAATATTTTTAGTAATCACTGTAGTTTCATAAATAATTAAGCTCTTACAATGTTCTTCCCACATTAGTATTTTATTTTAACAACTTAATTATTCAATTAATTTAAAAGATGAGATGCTAATTTTGTTGAAAATAATAATTTTACTCAATCAACCAAAATCATTTCTTTCTTAAGTGCTAATAACTAATTTTTTATTATTAAAAATCTTATTTTTTTTTTATGAAGAAAATAATTTATAAAATTTTAATGTCACGTCTTAAATTACGATTTTTATGTTTTACGCACTCCTAAAATGATGTAGAATTTTAGGAGTACGCATAAATATGGCAATAACAAAAATAAAATTTATTTAATAAATTAAACAAATTACACAAAATTATCAAAATTGTCTCATTCTTAATAAGAATGACATGAATTTATATATTTTCAATTTTTAACAAAATTTTTCTAATGCTTAGTATCTAACAGTTTCCGTCATAATTTTGGGAAATACAAAAGCTATTTTTTAAAGAAATATTGTATTTTTTTTATTTTTATATGTCCTCTAACATTTTGAATAAATGTTATAAATGTATGTACATTTTTTTTGCACCCTAGACTACCAACAAATTTATGTTATATATATTTATTTTGCCTTATAATTAAATGAATGTGTTTATTAGATTTTTCAATTAAATTTTGTATAACCTTTTTGGTACAATTATTTATTTATTTTATAATTGTTTCTGATAGGCTCATCAACCTCCTGAGTTTTGTCGGGCCCAAAATATGTTTACATTTAATTCTTTTTTTAAATAAACACTAATTAATTCATATTAATTTCAATTAAAACTAGTTTAACAAAATTTAGTAATTCATTATCTATTTCTACCCATTTGGCACAATTATATTTTTTTATTTCTTTCAAAAAATGTATTTACTGAAATCTTCAAAAAAAAAAAAAGTCAAATCTGAACCATAACATGAGTAATGATTTTTTTATAAATCCACGATAGCCTATAGAGCATCACTGCAATTTGAGAGTGTCGAACAAGTGTGTCAGCTTAGAAGGAAACCGAGGTCTTTTCCACTTTTAAAAAAAAAATCTAAAGATGAGGGTTTGCTTATATTCTAAATTAAAATTGATTTACTTCCTAATATTTCAACAAATCATGTTAAGTCCCATATATAAACGAGATCAAAATTCATACTTAGGCGCAACATTTTTCTATTTCATGCTTATGAGTGTAGCAAAATGTGTCTTTTCCATAGTTTTGTCAAAGTATGCCTATTCCTAAGAAATTCGATTCTAGAAATATTTTCGAAGAAGAATATTTTGGCGCGAAATTAAACAAATGTCATAATTAAATCGTAGTGCAATATTACTTACTTACTTACTTGTTGGAGGCACAGACCTTGAAGATCCTGATCCTGATGCAAAATGGTCCTCCACTGACTTCGGTCACAAGCGGAATCTCTCCAATTGATTTGATTTGAAGCTTTTTCATATCTGCCACTTCATCTCTCCAACGAAGGTGTGGCCTCCCTCAACGATGCGTTTCCCGGAGCTTGAGTTCAAAGAGTTTTCTAACTGGAGCATTTTCATTCATACACCCCACATGGCCTAGCCAATGAAGACGTCACATTCCGCCTTTTTTGGCTAGGTTCATTTCGTTGAACAGCTGGTATAATTTGGTATTATAGCTTCTTCTCCAAACCTTTTCATCAGACACAGAACCATAAATGCAAAGAAGGATTTTTCTCTCAAGGATACCAAGTGCATGCTCGCTTGCTTTTGGTAATGTCCACGATTCAGAACCATATAGCAGCATCGGAAGGATGAGCGCTTTGTATAGTTGTGCCTTGGTATTTTGGGATAGGAGCTTGAACCCGGTTCAAGGTATGAACCGAACCGAAGGTATGAAGGAGCTTGAAGTAACAACGGCTTGCAAGGGTAATTCTTTGCCTTGTTTTAACATTGATGTTATTGGTGAAGTTGATGATGCTTCCAAGGTAGATAAACTCCTGAACTACCTCAAAATTTTATGATCCGACAGTGCGATGTTGTGGCCTATACGATGTCCTGAGGATATTTTATTAGACGACAGCATATATTTCGTTTATTCTCTTTTAAGAGAAGACCCGCTTTATCTGCTCCCTCTTCAATCTGTGTAAAGGCTTCGATGACTGCTCGTCGTGATGTTCCGATAATATCGACGTCAACAGCCAAAACCAGTAGTTTCACCGATTTGTAAAATATACTGCCCTGTGTGTTCCCACTGGAACGTCACACTATATACTCTAACACTAGATTAAAGAAATTACATGACAGCGCATTGTCGAAATTCTTGTCGAAGTCCGGATCACGTTCGAAATGTATCAGAAATTGTGACACATATTTAAAATTAATTGTATGTTTTTTAATAAAAAAATTACGCATCAAAAATCGCCTATTCCTATCCTCTAGTTTTGTAAACAACCCTATTCCACACCTTCGTAGCAGTTCTATTCCATATTTATTTATTAAATAACTCCTGGAATAACTATTTTTCCTGAATTTTTTTGTAAAATTCAATTACGAGCATTATTATTGATATTTTTCACAAACAATTATATGAAAAGTTACAGTAGTTCAAAAATCAGAAGTTTTTTTCAATTTACGCAAAGCTCAGCAAAATGGTAAGGACCCCGGTTTGCTTCTAAGCTACACAAGTGAATCACCTCAACCATGTATCTCCACATGATACATGGTTGTTTTTTATTAACGCAAATAACTATCTGGATCCTTAAGGATGCCTGATTGATCATACACAGGATTTTCTTCTGTGGTATATGCTGGGCAGATCACACTCTTCGTGGAATACTCTTCCCAGATGACAAAATCTGCTATAAGTCAACCCTTTGCATTCTCGAAAGATATGTTCAATAGATTTTTCCTCTATTTCACATGTTCTGCACAAATTGTTTTCGTTAAGGTCGGTTTTATAAAGATGTTTAGTCACTAGGCCATAATGCACATTTATTTCCTGTTGAAATTTGGAAGAACGTTGTTTTGTTTTGAGCGAGCGTTTTAAAATGAGTATTTTTGCTAGACGATTGCTGAAAGTGTTAAATCAGAAATCCAAATTTTTAACTGTATTGGACTGTGCTTAGACAAATGCCATGAAATCGGATTTTTTTCTGCGCCGCCAAAATGTCTCTGGTACCAACATTATAACTTCAACTAGAGACCCCCATTTATTAATTATAATTAAAGTTAAAGCCAAAATTAAGGCTTATATTTATGATGAAAACAAAACTCCATATGCTACCTATGCTATGCACTATCTTGAAATTCGTGTAAATAGGAATGATGTACTGGTGTAGGTGGGGTTGTGGTGTGGTGATTTATTTCTCTTATTTTTGGTGAATATATTGAATCATTTTGAGGTGAAATGTTGACAACTTACTTTATTATAATACATGATATATTTGATTATAATTATGATTAAACTTTGTTGGACGTGTAGCTTCGACTGGAAACTGATCCGTATTGCTCCGTATTGCTCCGTATTTATGTTCTAGTTCATTTTTCGTTTTCTTTATATGTTCTTTCTATCGAAGTTTAGGATTTTAGCAACATAAACAAAATATTTTGCTATGGGTTTTCGTATGGTATGATGAATTAGTTGATGACAATGATTTTGATGCCGATAGCTATGGTGATTTTATTGTTGACCAATTTGTGTTGGTTTTGATGTAAGTATTCGTTACCACTCTTGATATGGAATGCAAAAACAAACTGCACAAAACTAATATCAAAGAAATTTCGTGCTTAGTCAACCATGCCTTTTAATTTTGTAATTTTGTTCTAAAAAATAAATTACAACACAAATTGCAATTGGTTATTTGCAATCGAACTGCAATTTTAAATTTTTATTGCATACAATTTTTCCCCTCTCCTCATTATTTCCAATAAAAGCCAACAATCTTCAATTGTTTTTTTAAGAAGCATTAAAAAATTTTTTATTAAACACTTTAGCTTAAAAATTTCTAAATTACTTTTTGTATCCCGTAATTATGTCCTTTGACCTTTTTTAATTAATCTAAAATAATAAAAACAAAATTTAACTTTTTTTTTTTTATTAATTTATTTAGATAAAAGCAGTTAATAAATTTGTTTTTTTTTGTTCTTTTGTTGTTACTTAACTTTCTTGTTAATACCTTTATTCACTTCAACGATTTTTACTACGCACAAAGCAAATTTTTTTTTACAGTAATTTTTATACTGAATTTCAATGACAGATGTCATTAAGAAACTGAATAGAATTGAATTAAAAATTAATGACAGGTTGTATTTAGTCAGGTTCTTTTATTTTTTGAATTGGTTTTTTTTCCATTTCAAAGTGAGATTTACAGAATCTTTTGTGTTTTGTTAATTAAGATGATAATTAGGTAGATGATAAGTGCTTACCTTATTGTTTATAATTTCCATTTGAGTGAAATTAATTTTCAATATTTATTTTTAGTTGACTTGATTTTATGTAAAAAAATATCTATTGTGTAATTTTCTTTTTTATAAAATAGGAAGTGTTTAGGTTAGTAAAACTTTTTTGAATTAATTTGTATATTTGAACAAGTTCATCTTACTTATAGATTTTGCTTCAAATACTTATGTACAGCATATTCTTTATGTTGGTTTTGCATTTTCATTCTCAAAAGACTCACATACAAAACAGTTAGTTCGTTTTCAGAAAGAATGTAAGTCTAGAGTCGAGCTAGAAATTAATATAGATAAAACCAAAGCCAAGAGGAAATATGTGGGAAGCCATTGATAACATTCTAACAACAAACGGAGGTACAGAAACAGATGTCAACAACAGACTTCATAAGGCCAACAAAGATTAGAGGAAAACAAAGATTAGAACATTCAAACCAAGTGTAATGTTAACACTTATGTATGGCAGCGAAACTGAGATAACGACAAATAACATCAGTCAAAAGTTTCAAATATTTGTGAATAATTGCCAAATAAGAATATATACAGAATATTCTGGAACAATACCATCATCAATAAGGACTTAATGGCAGCTAACATGTGAAGAACCGATTATGAATCAAATTAAGTGTAGCAAATGTAGATGGATAGGCCACACTCTAAGAAAATAACCAAACAGTATAGCAAAAGGTGACCAACAACACCTGGCATTGAACTACGACTACTGAACTAACTAGATATGTCCGAACTTGGGATGAAATAAAAATCACTGCGTACGTACATAGAACAATGGAGCAGGTCATTTATTGCTTTATGTTCCCACTAGGAGTAACAAAAAAAACAATATAATGTAATTCTGTTTCTGAAATTAGAAATTATAGCGCTGCAGCTGTTCACTTCTTTAATTGTTTTGATATTCTGGTATAGTGGACGGATTTTATATTGCTGCTAAAATTATATTGAAAACTACAATCCAAAGTTTAGTGTGTATGGGAGCTTTAAAATAATTGAACACCTGCTGAACATTTCAAAAATTATTTCTCTCATCTCTCGTGTATTCACTATTGGATATTAGATACTATATGAAATTCTGTTGTATTAATTATTTAGTTCAGCAAGCATTGCTACAATCATTAAATGATCGATATTTAATACATTTGTCCCGTTTTTTAAATTGCGTAACTCTAAGATTTTTTTTTTACCAATTTTTCTTTTGCAAGGGAATACCAAACCAGATAATTAACATATTAAGAAGCCATATGTTAGTTGTCTAATTTGCCAAGACAAATTTTCAATGGATAGAATAGTTTTATCATATCCATTGTTTTTTATATTTCAATTATGATATTGGATCTTATCAAACGGTTTTTTATTATACAACGAAAATATAAAGCTATTTTTATTCAGATCATTGGTATATCAGATTTTTAGCTTCAAAAACAAAACATTATGAAAAGGAAACTATATACGACTCTATTGGAAAACGGTTGTACCACCGTTAATTTAAATAAAATGGGCTATAAGGTAATTAATGTCTCAAATATTTTTTTAATTAACTTTTTGGTCTATGTTTGTTTATTATTTTTATGTTTTATAATTATTATACAATTTTTTCATTCTGTGGATCAATTGTGGTTTTAAAAAACTTGTCAATAAACAAAATCCGTATATTAACATTTTTTTTAAAATCAAGCAATGTTTTTCCACAGACCCGACCCATGAATAAAAACAGAAACATACATTTAAATCAAAAGAAATTGTCAATTTATAATTTTTTTTTTTGCAAAAACGTCGGGCCAATGAACTTTATTATTCTGTAAACATTAGTTGTCTAGACTTAGTGTGGACGAATGTTTGCTAAATATTTGGAATAAACTTTTTTGATTTTAAGAGCGCTCTACAGGCAAAATTTTGTTTGCTTTTTTCTTCAACTTTTTTATAAAGTTTTTTTTTTGTATGTAATAGATTATGGCTGCGAGTGAAAGCAAACTCTTTGCATTATCTCTCATGAAAAAATATATTTTTAAATTTAGTCCAAAGTGGTAAGAAAAGTTTTGGTGTTTTATGTAAATTTCTGACTCTATATAAATGCATTTCGGGATGCTAGATCGGGATGCTAGATCGGGATGCTAGCGGGAGAGTAAGGGAGTATTATAGAGTTTTGTTAAATATTTTTAATAAAAGTAGGGTAAAAGTACCACTTAAGAAAAAAGGAATAGTTAAGAAGGTACGACCTCATCATAACCGGGACTTACGAAGTCAGCAGTCATAGTCAATACTACATCAGCTTGTTATTATACTGTTGCATCAGAACACTTATCTATGTATTAGTAAGTATTTCTCATTTCGATTTTAATTGTATCTTGTTTTATCTACTATCGCACGAAATAAAATTCTAAATTCAATAACATTTTTTATAGTTCTTACCCATGTATTATTCTTATCTATGTGGGTAGAACAAAAAGCTGAGGATTTTTGAGCCAACGTTCAATCGTCAAACAAAAATGTTCATGCCCAAACGCTCGCTCAAGAAAACCAAAACTCGTCTTGGCCTCAATAGGGATCAGGTACGTATTCTTGCAGGGATAATAACAGGCCAAATAAAGAAACATTTTTTTAAAATGAGTTTAATCGACAACAACTTGTGCAGAATATGCAAAATAGAGGAAGAATATATTGAACACATGCTCTGTGAATGCGAAGGGCTCACTCGCAGCAGACTTTGCCACTTGGGAACAGCGTTCCCCGAACAATGGGAGCTCTATGGGATAGTTCTATATGTAAGTATAGACGCATGTAATAAAACAAACAGATATTGAAGTAAGTTTGGATGTATGATTTCCAATTGAAGGATGATGAGTATCTATTTGAATCGGGTTGGGTACGTTCTTCCAAACAAAAATTCCAAAAACTCAAAATCTGGATATCTGCTTTTCTGTACAAGGTAATATATCCCCCTTTTTGCATCCAACAGCGGCTAAGCATAAGAATACAACTTAAACCCCTGATTTTGAAGCCAAATCTAAAAGCATTCATGCATGTGTGGAGTTTTTTTTGTGGAATTTTTTTTTCATTGTTTAGAATTTTGTAACTTTGGAATTATTTTTTTTTTTGAATTATGAGACCATCCCATTTGAATCTTTATGTTTTTGATAATATAATTGATTTCACGAAGAAGAATAATTTATTAAGTTAGTGAGAGCTATGTGACTAACATAAACAATTATTTTTACACCTCTTAGCTTTAGTAAAATATATTCTGAAATGCCGAATTCAGTCTAATGTTTGTGGAGTATATTATAAAGTCAACTACCTAGAATAATTTCAAATTTTTTCTTTGTAATTTTCAAATTTTAATTTAATATACGTATAGTAATTGAAGCACATATGTATGTGTGTATACAAAATTGGGTGGGAATAAAAATTGAAAGTAGAAAGAGAACTATAAAATATGGTTAAAATATATTAGAATTCGAATCCAACCCATTTAAAGTCGTTAACCAGAAGATGAAAAATTTTGTTATCTTTTTTTTTTTTGTTATTTCTTTTTTGAAACTTAAGCACTTTAAAATTATCTTTGTTCATCTGAGAATTGCGTTTCTGTTAATACCTACATTTTTTTATTCGTATTTTTGAAGGCGTAAAATACATCCCTTAAATTTTATATAGGATTATTGCATATATATATATATATATATATATATATATATATTATTGATAATAAAGGGAATTAATATGACGATGTGTATGTGTAATTTGAATTTGGTTTAAAAATAAATGTTTTGAGATTTAGAAATAGAAAAATGTTGGCAATCAGCAAAGTAATGTGTTGGAAAAGGTGTTGAAAATTCGTGTTGACATAAAAACAATTTTCTCCTTTCTGTTTCTGCTCTTTGAGTACCTATATATTTTTTATTTGATTATTTATTTTTTGCTTAAATTTTGGAAAGTGATTGTTTAAGCTGTTGAAAAAAAAGTGATTTCAATTTAAATCTATGAAATTTTATAGAAAAAATTAGAAATATTAAGAAATAAAAGAATTTTTGGAAGAATTTTATTTTCCAATGCGATTGTGTTTCAATAATAATTTTTAAATATTAAAAATCACAGTGTTGTGCTGAATCAGTACTACTCTTAACCCATTAACAACGGCTACCAGAACCTGTTGTCAGAATTTAATAAATTTTTAACAGTGTTATATTTTTAGTTCCACATACTCAAATATAAAATTTCGCGGGGCTGTTTCGCGGTTGTACTGATATAGTACAACCGTTATGAATAGTAAAAAAAATTAATAACAATGTTAATTTTTTTTTTTATATTAGGTTTCCTAAATTTTCTTACATTATTTTTTTATATTATACACCCATATTCTTTTAGACCCATCGTTGACGAGAAGAAAACATTTATCTCATCTCGTCTCGCTGAATATGCATTTCTGTTAGACACTGTAAGCGGCGCGATAGAATATTTTATTTGTTGGTAGACCTGATCATTTTTTACTGTAAAAAAAAATTATTGGTATATAAATAAAATATGGTTTATAAAATTTTTGGAAAGTATTAGTGGAGTTAAATATTTTTTAGTTTAGTACACATAAACAGTAGTAAAACAGTAATTGTAAAGATGTTTCTTTTTTTTTTTTTTTAAAAACAAAAACACAATTTTAATAATAATGCAAAAAATTAATGAAACATTGTTTATTAATCTTTACTTAACTATTTTATCTATTCAATTTATTTATTTAATTCAATTTTTTGATATAAAAAACACAAAATACTTCGGCGCGATACTCTATTGTTTACAATTTTTAAAAAAATGACTATCTCTTGTTAAAGGTCTAACAGAAATGACTCAAGAGATTGTTTTGACATTTGCCGTCGCGGCAATTTGCTATCGCGTCTGTGGATTCCAACAGAATACAAAAACTCTTCAGAGATATTTTCACGCGATCTCGCGAGGTGGGTCTAACAGAATATGGGTGGTCATTGAATTAGTTATAGTAATTTTGAAAGCAGTTTCTTTTTATACACAATGTTTTTAGACAAATTTTGCAACTATACATGCTTGTATTATGACACATACCACACAACGCCCTTGAAATTTTATTGGAACATGGTGATTTATTTCCTTTTATACTTGAGATGATGGATTCTTTTTTATCATATTTTCTTCCTTTTGTTTCTTGCAAAATTTTTCGCAAAATAAACCTATAGGGTAGGCTATTATATTACCAATTTTTTCTCGAAAGCAAATAAAGTTTCCACGCATTAACCATTGCAAGATTATTGATGTAAGTAAAAATAACCCACCACCATTTGGTTCATGTTATCTACGCCTCCCATATGCGCATTGTAAGTAATATATACGTGTGACAGCTCTACTGAAATTTTTGATGAGTTTGTTTAGAGCAGCGCTTGACTATTAATTGATTGGTCTTATATGATCAGAATTGGTTATGGTTCTGCAAGCACTATTGTCCATATCCATTGCATAGCTAATAAATCATTTGTTGAATCATATCTGCAATTTAAATGATGAATAATTTTCACTATTACCTATAATCCAATGTTCTACGAGGTTTGGTTTTATAAGTTTTTTTTTTTTTTTAAAGAACAAACTTGGAGTCGATTTTCTCGAAATGTAGCTGTGGCATTAAATTTAATTTAAAAGTGTCATAAAGAAATTATAAAAAAAACATTATGCTGACTTGGCTGTGGTATTTTTAGAAAATATGTCAGATGATAAATGAATTTTTACATTATCTGCCAAATGTAAATACCATTTAATTGATAAACAGTTACAAAAAGTACCAGTCAAATATGGGTCGTAAGCAGACTCTCTAGCTTCATTTGTACACGGAATTGAACTTGGTCCAATTCTATTAAATAAACTTTCTTTATAGTTTTTATTTTCTGCTTGAATATCTAACTCAACAGTACCAAGAAAATCTCTTGGCATGTTGTTTTCAAAAATATTTTGTTCATCTATTTATTCGTAATCCATTAAAAATCTAAATATTGTGGAACTAAATATTTTCATAACTATCTTTGCAGAAGACCTTCAGATGCTCCCTTTGAAATTTTTTAATAATCTGCATTCTAAACTTGAAAACCACCCCCCCCATTTCCTTTGACAAATTTAAATAATTTGTATCCTATACTTAAAATACCCCCCCCTTTGGAAATTTAAATAATTTGCATTCATACTTGACATTTTTGGAGATAATCTAAGTGTGGATAATTTTGCTAAAAATTCAAAAAAGGTACTTTGCCCAAAAAATTCTGATGTTGCTAAAATTAACGAACGAATTTTAAACATTTTGGAGGGAAATGTAATAACTTAACTGATTCCACTAATGATTGCGTTGAAAACGATGCAGTGAATTCCTCTAGAGTTTTTAAGCGGCTGCTGTCCAAATTGATTGCCTCCACATAAACTTAATTTGAAAGTTGGTAATAGAATAATACTACTGGGAAATACCAAACGCGACTTCTGCAATGGGATTCGATTAGCTGTAAAAGCTCTAAAATTAAATTTAATAATCGCGGAATTCTTTGGCATAAGCTATAGGTGAAACAGTATTTATGTCTAGAACTGATTTTTCTACAACGATCACAGAACTGCCATTTATTCTTAGACATTGACAATTCACCGTTAAATTGGCATTTTCTATGATCATAAATAAGCCGCGAAGTCAAACATTGGAAAAACAAGGAGTTTATTTGCCTGAAACTGTATTTAACCATTGGCTGTATGTTGCAATTTCTGGAGTACGCCGGTCTGATGTTATTCAAATAAAACTTACTGAAGGCAAATTAAATAGACATTCCAATAAACTATATACATAAAATGTTGTAGATTAAGAGGTTTTGACATCAAATCATTAGAGAAAAAATAGTAAAATGCTGCCTTTGTCAACGATGTTTTGCGTCGGACTGTTGAGTAGGCCTATTAACCACAAAAAAATGCACCTTTTTCTTTACCTCCTGGGTGGTGTGGAAAAATGAAAATAAATTTTCAACAACAAAACTGTTGTTGTTTAACTCAATTTGCTTTTGTAAAAAAACAATTGTTCAATTTATCGAACTATTTCGATCTTTTTACAAAAAAAAAAAGAATTTTTGCACCGGAATTAGCGTAATACATCTAATATTTGATTACATTTCTTAGAATTCACTTTTTTGTGCAGTTTCATAAGAAGTTTTGTTTTTCTAATTAGAACACCGTCTTGAGAAGGGCTTTACAACTAATATTTAATAACCGCTAGCACTTGTACGTAAATGTAAAGTGTATATCCTTCTATTGTAATTATTATTAGTTTGGTTTTCGCTAACGGTTTAATGTTATTGTCTACATTTACTTGCTGTTTGCAAAAACAAAATTTCAATAAATAATTACCAGGGGCTTGGGTTCGGTAGCCTCCCAATATTAGCCTCCCAATATAAAATAATTTGATTAACACTTTATTTGTTTAACTGTAAACCTTATCGTTTTCATTTACTTGCCAGTTGCAAAAATAAGGTTTCAATAAATAAGTAATAGAGGTTGAAATATGACTCGAGAAATTATGTAAAACTATATTAAGATTTAGACCCTATAATCAATCTGTTAAATTATATACTCTTCTATATGAAATAAATATTTATTATATTATTATTATATATAATTATAATGGGATATTCCACGTTAATAATTTTCCATGAGGGCTTTTTTCTGTGTTGCCGTCATTCCTAGAATCTACCCTAGAAATACAGAATAGGCCAAAAGGCTTTGAGATACTACTTTTCTTGTTCCTACCATTAATTGAATAACTTTATTAAGATATATAATGTACACAATACAATTAGAGTGTCCAGGTTGACACGCTGGGTGATGCAAAATGTAACATCGATTCCAAACAAAGACAAAAAGTGGTTTCTGAAGTTTTCGACTTTGTCCAGTACCCTGTCATTAGGAAAAACTAAGTTATAAAAGATAGTTGAAAGTTTTGGTTATCAATCACTAAAAATAAAAATGGAACTATGTTATTATGAAGGCGAAGTATTCTATACAACTAAACTATACTATAGATATAGTTTTCAAGTCTGTTGTATATTATTTGGTATTCCAAATATCTGTGTAGTTAGGGTTCAGCCCATAGACTAGGAATTATATAAAAAAAAGTGGTTAAAAACCATAATTAGGTGACTGAACTGTTTTGCAAAGTATGCTCCCGAAATATAACTTGGTAATATTTCACAATACATTTTATATAAATTGATTGTATCAATTCTCGCATTTGGTCTTAATCAACTGCAACAACAAAACAAAACGAAAACGAATAATAAAAAAACCAAAGCAAAGAAAAATACCCTTTATTTTACAAAATGTTGCAGAGAAATTCTAAAAGAGTTGGGGCGGAGGTTTGGTCCCCCCACACAATTTTAAATTATTACCTTGAAAATAACCGATAAAGCATTAATTGAAATTTCTGTGACCTAACATATTTCAATAAGTTTATATTTTTTCGTTGAGCAGTTTTATATTTTACTAGTTGATAACGAATGATAATGAAAAATTGATGGATGAGTGGTCAGTTTTATTTAACTAATCGAAAAATAACTTAATAGGTAAGTTGCAAAGTTACTGAGTGTCAATGCATCCTTTAAGCATCTAAATTTGGGGAAGAATTTCAAAATTTAGTCGTATTTGTAGTATAATGAAAACTCATGTGCAAAGTATGTGTCTCAAAAAACTACAGTCGCAAATTTTGGCTTACAGAGTTATTTTAAAGCTCCACGAAGAAAATAGAAGATTTCTTTTAGTATATTCTTGTATTGCTTAAGGTGTTTCCTAATAAAAGCTACAAATTTATAATTATCATTTATAATTGTCATGTAATTAAGTAATACCAGTTATAATTTCTATTTTGACCTTAATTTAAAAGTTATGTACTTTTTACTTCTTAATTAAAATAATATATTAAGAGTCACATGACTCTCTGACTCGACAATAAATTTGTTTTAATTAAATTTCTTAAATTCTAAATGGGATGAAAATAAAAAAATAAAAAGTGATGAATATGTAAATAAATTTTTTAAGAAATTGCCTATCAGGTTCCTATATGTCTATAGATTTCCATTTGTTTCAAAACTTTTCTTATTTACTTTAAAAGCACTTAAGCGATTACAACAAAAACAACAAAAACGAAACGAAAGTAACTTAAAAAGAAATATCGTTCACCTCCTGCCAAAAGTTAAACTTTTTTTTTTTATATTGAAATAGTTTAAATACTTTTCGATCACTTGACAAGCAGTTGTCTACGATAAGTCTAGAATCATTATATATGACGGATTGATGTATTTATTTTATTTTTTCTTGGTTTTGTTTGTTTTTTTTGGTCGGTTGGTAAAGTGACAATAATACAATTTAAAATTAATGATACACAAATTTTATTTAAAATAAAATTTAATCTTAAAATAATCTTATTATAAGCTTTACGAAATGAAATCCACTCTCAATTTTATTCACGAATATTTTTAACTATCTAAGGTTTTCAACAGTTATCACAATTGATTGAAAAATAATTGAAGTGAATTTTTCGTAGTCTACCGTATATTGATTTAAAGATATCCATTGTTTGTTAATTATTACAATTTATTGTTTACAAAAAAAATGAAATAAACTGTTGTTAGTATGAAGATAAGGAAGGACTATGAAAAAAAATATTTTCAAATTTAGATTAATTAAACAAAAAACTTCAAAATTGAGATGTTTTATTGACAAAAATTACCATTCTCCTTTGGTGACAGTTTTGTTCATCAATTTTGTTATTATCAGATGAAAATTTTATTTAGAGTATAGGTAGGTGTAAAAAATTTATTGTCTTGTTGTTATTTTCTGATTGACATCTGAAAAAAAAATTAACTAACAACATTCATTTGGAAAAATATTTTTAGGTATGCTTTGACAATAAAACTTGAGTTTATTGCTGTTCTATCAACTTCATAAAATGTAGCAATTTGTAATCCTGAAGAAATTATTACTGATTAAGTGATTAATGTTATACGTTTTTCAATAATCTGTTGGTGTTTTTGTTTATAGTAAAAGCTCGTGTTGGCTTAATTAATCGTTTGAATCGTAATAAATCGTGTTGTAATTAGTTAGTCTGGCACGACAATGGGCCACGACTCGACCATCAATACTCTTCATCAAAAAAGCGTTTGAATCGTAATAAATCGTGATGTAATCAGTTAGTTAGTAATCCTGGTTCGGCACTAGGTGTTGTGTAGACCTAGAGCGATATTCTTCATAACAGCATAGCACGGACTGGACCATTACCAATACCATAATGATATCATAGACCAGAAATTAAAAAATCTATTTATATATATATCTATAGTATATATACATTTATATTAATATTTTGATAATTTTTTTAAAATTTGACAATTGAAGTTTTTAAAAATTTAACAATTGAAAACCGAAACATAGTCTATAAGTATAGAGTATGTTTCAGTTTTTTTCCGGTAATTGGAATCGTATATGTAGGTAGCTAGAAGTGGCCATTCCATTTACTTCTGGAAAACCAATTAGCATTTAATTGTGCCTTTTTGATACCACGACTCGAGTGACCTATTTCTTGTTAATGGTTGTTATAGGGGATCGTTCTGTCATCTTCACTCTCCCCACGGACTCAGTACTAGAGCCATCCTTTGCGATTGAGAAGATTGATCAGACCTCCTATTTTGCCTGCAAAACCTATATAGCCGCCGAAATCCTAACATAATATCCGGAGTTTGACTCTAGCTAATGCTGGGCTGCTGCAAAGGAAGTGTTGAAGAGTTTCTGCTTCATTCTCATACTTGCAATTGCGACAGTGATAATTGAATGGAATACCTGGCTTGGCAGCGTGATGACAATGACCCGTACTGATGGCTACTACTCTTGATATATAAATACGGGACCTGGCTTTAGTATATTATCTGATGGTTTGTTTAGTTTTAATTGAAGTAATGATTAATAAAATACGTATAAACAGCCATCCCCTTCCTCACCCACAATAGCCCAAAGAATGATTCAACACAGCATCAGTAGCGACTGCTGATAATATATGGTTAGGTGTTAAAAACTACCATATACAGTAGTGTCTGCTTATGCAACTACCAGTAATCATCATTTAAATCATAATTTTCTCTAATGTTTGATGTTTGAATTGAACTTCTGTAACATCAGAGGACTATCAACGAATTTCCAGGCCATAGAAGCCCATCTTCGGTCCGAAAATCCGGCTATTTTGGCACTTAGTGAAACGCAAGTTACTTGCAATGCTTTTTTCTTTACCATTCCTAACTACACAATAGTGCCACTCTTCGTCCCCCATCGTGGTATTGCTTTATATATTAGGTCTTATGTCACGTTCAACACTCTTCAGAACCATTCAAGCTCCAATCCTTTATTCCAATATTTATGGATAAAGATCCATATTGACAAGCGTACTATACATTTCTATTTTTTGTACATATCACCTAAAACAAATGAGCAGGAAACTGTTGTAGCGTTGGACAACTTATCCAGTAAAATCAATAAGATTTTGGAAATTCATCTTCAATCTGAGATCGTTCTCGCGGGTGACTTCAACATACACAACAAGGACTGGCTCATTTACTCAAGTCACAATTCCTGCGAAGGTAAGCAAGTTGAACTTTTTTCCAAATTATTCAATCTTTCTCAACTTGTTAGAAGTCCAACTAGAATTCCTGATCGTAGTGGTCAATCGGATCATCTTTTGGATTTATTTCTGACTTCACATCCCGAAAAATATTCTGTTTCGGTTAACTCTCCCTTGGGGGGATCAGATCATTGTCTCGTAAGTACGAGCTTCCAAAAAAGTACATCTACCAACCAAAAACATGCTCCCAAAAAAATAGTTTTTCAAGCTAACTGGGATGCTTTCAACAATTTTTTACAAACATTTGATTGGTCAATGTGTTTTCTGTCTCGAGACGTTGACTTCGCCACTGATATTATTAGTAAAACAATATTACTTGGAATGAAAAATTTTATTCCATATTATTACAAGAGTTCAAAAAAGAATTTCACCTCGTGGCTTAATAATATCTGTGTCGAAACAATTAAGGGCAAGGAAGAAGCTTTTAAAAAATTTAAACTGGATAGATCTGAACCCACAAGGAAGAGTTGAAAACATGTCATCAACCAGCAAAAGTTGTTGCATAACCAACGGTTGAAGCAAAAAATTCTACAACTCCCGAAAAATAGCAGAACCTTTTGGTCCTTTGCTAAAAATGTTATGCACAACTTTCAAGAATCCTCATTTCCGCCACTTATTGATGATGGTGAAATCATGATGAACCCAAACGGTAAAGCAAACTTGTTTGCAAAAATTTTTGCATCGAATTCCTCACTTCCTCCTACATCTCTTGCACCACCAATAATACCTCAAGTAGATTTCTCAATTAGAAAAATTTACTTTAGAAGAAGAGCTATAGTGAAAATTTTGAGGAACCTAGATATAAACAAGTCTGCCGGCCCGGATGGAATTCCTGTAATGGTACTTAAAAAACTGCCTTCGCCATTTCGAAACCTCTACGCAACTTATTCCACCTGTCCTTTTCAATTGGTAAATATCCCAGTCAATGGAAAGTTGCGCACGTTCATCCAATTCCCAAAAAAGATGACAAAAGCGATCCCACAAACTATAGACCAATAGCTATTATTTCGATTCTTTCCAAAGTAATGGAAAACCTAATCAATGAGAAACTTTCGAAATATCTTGAGAGCAAAGCCATAATATCTGACAGATATTCCGTGACATCTACCGGTGACATGATGACATGCCTTTGTGAGAAATTCAATATCAGTCTACACAATTCTGGAGAAGCTGACATTGTTGCTCTAGATATCTCCAAAGCTTTCGATCGAGTATGGCACGCGGCTTTAATTGTTAAATGCCAAGCCATTGGTCTAGGTTCTGTATTTTCTAAATGGATTCAAGGCTTCCTTTCGAATCGCTCGATTCGTGTCTTAGTCGACGGTTTCACGTCTGACAAAATTCACATAAATGCCGGTGTTCCGCAAGGATCAGTCCTCTCCCGCACTCTCTTCTTGATTTTAATCAATGATCTACTTCAATCAACCTTCAATCCAATTCACAGATTTGCAGTTGACAGCACTCTGGTGGCTTCCTTTGATTTCCTCCGCAGAATCAATGCTTCAAACGTCGAAGTTAGCAATAGAAGGCAAATCATGGTGACCATGACTTGCACGAAATTGCTGACTGGGGCAAAAAAAACAGAGTTGAGTTCAACTCAACAAAAACTCAGAGCTGTCTAATCTCACGCAAACTTCTAAGATTTGAACCCAATCTTTCCTTCCAAGGTGTTACTTTACAAAACTCGAATAGTCTAAACATCTTAGGTATGCGCGTAAATCAAAAAGTTACTTGGAATGACCATATGTTTCATATTGCGAAAGGAGCTGCCAAATGTTTAGGTTATTTAAGTCGTTGTAAAGCTCTCTTCTCACCTTGGAACTCCTTAATATCTATAAAGCATTTATACGACCCAAGAGGCTTCCATTTCAGCCTTAGGCTACCTTGATCGCGTTCAAAATCGCGCCATTCGTCTCATAGGCGCCTCAAATGTAACTTCATCCTTAACTTCTCTTGGACATCCTCGTACAGTAGGGCCACTTTCTCTGTTTTATAGATATCTCGTAGGTGAGGACACTTGCTCAGTAGAAATCAAATCACTACTTCCTCCTCTAAAACAGTTCCAACGCGAAACAAGAAGAGCGGCAAATGCTCACTCCTACACAGTGGAAATCCCAAGATGGCAAAAAAATGATTATGGAAATTCATTTATAGTCCGAGCGTCGCGAATGTGGAATCACATCCCTCCCGACGTGTTTCCACAATCAAATAATAACAGAACAGCTTGTTATAATCTCCAGAGGTTCAACTCAAACATTAAACGTTTTTTGCTCACACTACCTGTTAATTTGTACCACACTTTCCTTCTTCCTTTTCCTTCTCTATCCCAGCCAAGCAGTACGTAAGTATCAAAGGTCCTAGCGCGCGGCTGCTTATAAAAAAAAATAAAAAAATAAATGCAAAATTAAGCTTAGAATACAAAGTTCTTCTGTCATTAAATCAGTCATTAAATCAGTCATTAAATCAGTCATTAAATCGATATGGACTTATGGTATTCAAATTTGGGACTGGGACTTATCCATCCAATGTAAGAAAAACTACAAAAAAAACAAGTCAAAAGTTCTAAAGAGTATCACTGGAGCCCATTGGGTTATTAAAAATGCAAATAGACACAGAGATTTAAAATTTTCGATAGTCAAAAAACTAACTACATATAGGGGTTATAACACTCAAAAAAAGGACACAAAAGATCTGACCAATCTATAACGTTAATTATGTACTTTCATTATTTTTCTCTTTTTAATTTTTGTTTTTTAACGTCCTACATTTTTCTTAACTTATTATACTTATCACTGTTATAAATAAACTTACCTTGGTAAATGTAAAAACCAATGCAATTGCAAAGATATTTCAATTAGGTTAGGTTAAGATTTTATTGATTATTGGGAGTTTATAGATTAGAAAGATTCAATAAAAACTATGCAAAACAAAAAAGAATCTTGAGTCTTAATGTGTTAGATTTCTTAAGTCCAAATTAAAAATTGTGTTTCCCAGTATATTTTTTATATTCTTTTTTGACATTTGCAATTTTAGTGTTTCCTACTTTTTCAATAGTCGTATTTATTTTCAGATGGTAAATACGTGCTTGCGCTTGAGATGGTAGATACGTGCTTGCAATTGTATTAACAAGGAACGTTAACAATTCTTAACAATATTTTATTTGTGAAAATTTGAAATGAATCAAATACCCTCGTGCTGTTCAGTAATCAAATACAGCATGCCAACATTGCCAACATATAGGTTTAAAAACTGTTTATAATACTTTATCATTAATAATTTATTCTAGACATTTCAGATGTTCTCTTTTATTCTTCCGACCATACTAATATAAAAACAAAACCACATAACTTCAATAAAATATCGTACTCGACAGTATTGTAGGTAAATAAATGAAAAATTAATTAAATAATTGTTTATAGGATTGAAGAAGAAAATAATATAGATATAGGTTGGTTTGTCTCCAAACTGTTGTTATTAAATTTTTTCCGTTGTAATTTTTATAACAGCATGGCTGCCTTATGTTGAACAATGTTTCATTAATTAATAAGAATGATTTTTAATATTTTTATAACAAGAATAACATTTTTTTTTTTAGTTTCAGTGATATTATTTTACTTTTTTGTTTTTTGTTGCACATGTTCCTATTAATTTATTGGATATTAAATTACATTTTATTTTATTTCATTATAAAAAAAAAATTATCTTTGCCTATTATTATTACTCGAAAAAAAAACCAAATCATAATTATCATCTGGAGGGAATAAAAAGGATATGAAAAACTTATTCCGTTCATTTAATTAATTTAAGAATTTTTTGTCATTAAAAAAGGGAAACAATTGAATCTGGGTACAGATATTTTGCCATTGCTCGCGAAATTTATATCTATATCTAAACCATCACTATTGAATTAGTCACAGTCGGCAAATGGCGCAATAGAGATAACAAGTATTTTTTATAACTAAAAATGTGAAAATTACATTACTTATAGGAGATAAATATTACATATACCAACTAATATATCAGTATATGTCACATGCTAAAAGGTATAAACTGTAATTTTAAGATTAGATTTGATAAAAAAAAAAAACAAATAATCAAAGAAATGTCAGAAGAAAAGTTTGAGGCATTAAACAAAACTATGAAAAATTATATTATAAACCTTTAGAACAAAATTGTAAATATTATAGAGAATCTAAATAAACGAATAAATAAAAAATAAAAGTTAGATTTGATTTATTTCAGTACTTTTAAAATAACATGTCTAACTTGCAGTATGTAATTATTGTTTAGTTATTGTAGTAACGCACCGCAAGGTCCATCATTCGGTTTCCGATGAAGCAAAAAAAAAAATCTTTATGGGTTTATCGACCTGTTCTAGTACCCTTCTTGTAATTGGCATAAAAAAATAAAAAAAAAAAATATTAAAAGTATATTTGGTAACAAGTTAAATAAAATGGAATTACGCTATTTAAGAAGACCTTAGTTTCGGACAATAGTAGTAGTTTTCTACATTTAATAAATTATTAAAACCAAAAATTTGATCAATAAATACTCGAAAAATATTGTGGTAAAATAATATAGTATAAAGTTGCACCAAATTTAAAAAGATTATTCTACCACACTTAGGTAGTGTCAATGACATGAAGAAAAAATTTAATATTTGCCACAATTTGTTTTGATACAAAATTGAACCACATTGAAAGAACAGTGCTCCGACTATGAGTTTATTATGGTAGGGGTAAATTTTTGTTTGTGTTTTATAATGTAATAAAAAAAGAATGCATAAAAAAATTAAGATGTCTATTTACAAAGTTATAAAATATTCTCAAATTTTCTTCGGAAGAATTTGATCTAAAAAAAATAAGAAATTTCTAATAATCGATTTAGACTAACTAGTCGAACGTTCCAAGGTCAGGCACGGTTTAATCATTTCATTTTATAATCATAAATTTATTCTCGTATAATAATTCATAATAACGAGCAAAAATGCATGTATTAAAAATAAAGTAAAATGAAAAAAATTTTAATAACTTCTGAAGCACTGATCGCCGTATAGCCTTTCGAAGTTTTTTTTTTGAGGATTAAATTTTTTTTAATTATGTACAAAAAAAAGTTATTTTAGGACTTATATTCGCTATTGAATTATAAATTTAAAAATAAATAAAAAATAGTAGTAAAAAATTATTTTTTTCAATTTTGTGAACCAACGACACAATCTCAAACTATCTATTTGCATTATATATAGACTTACCATTTGTTCAAAAAGATAAAAAATGAGACGTTGTTTAAGTCTTTTGCTTAGGAAATTTGTGAGTAAAGATTTTTTCCTTACTTTAGAACAAACAGTTTTATGTTTTCATTTATTTACCTGTTTAGATTCTTTTTCCTGTTGAGGAAATGCTAAGAAAAGATTTGAGAGTATCTCGATATTATGAAAATGTTTAAAAAGCAATCATGGCGTGGATTTATTTGCAACAAACTTCTTGTTTATTTTTAGTAACTCAAACAAAAGTGAGTTTTGCGAAGGTCGATAAAGTTTGTTATTTTTTATTTATCAGCAAGCAAATAATTATTGAGCATGTGCAGATAGTCAATGTTCAAACTATGTAGTAAATTAGAAGCAAGATGCAACACATTTTCAGCGAGAGTGAAGTGATGGTAAACGAAACATTACTTTATTACTATATTGATTCATAATAAATCCTATTCAACTGTTAACAAATTTCTCAAATTTTGTTTTTCTCTTATAGTTAAATACCCCCCTTTAACACGTATATAATAGAACATATTTTTTTATCATCTATAGTATTAGTTCCAGTTTCGTTATATCTTTATCAAGTTTACCGCCAAATTCTGTTCAATAAGTTTATTCCAAAATTTGCACACTCTTCTAAAATTTTTTTTATTTTCCATATTAATAAAAACTATAATTTTATTTTAAATTTAAAAATATTATTTTAAAGTATTAATTAACACTGATTGCAAAGCTAATTAAAGAGTTTATTTGCCAAATAAAAAATTAATTATAATTCACACGTCATTTTAAATGTTAGAGAAAAAAATATTTTTATCTCCACTAACCAATCACTATAAATATAATTTATTATACTTTCTTTTATTCTGTTGAATTGTTTGTTTTTTTAACAAATTTGCACTCGAATTTCGTATCTATAGTTTTAAATTTGTAAATTTAAAATTTAAAATTTTAAAAGTATGAACCAAACAACAGGAACTTAAAAAATATGTTTCTGATATAAAATATATTTATTATTATGGTTATAACCAACTGGTATCTTTATTTTAATTTTAGTATAAGTCGAACCGGTAAAATACCAAAATTTTGGTTTGTTTACGGTTTAATGGTTTTTCAAATTCAGATAAACTTCTGCTCATATCGAATATGTTATTTAAATATCCTGGTTTATATAAAAAAAATGTTATAATTTAAAATATAGTTGAATTTTAGATAGCACAGTGTTTTTAATAATATTTTAAGTGCTTCATAATATCGGATTATCATAATATGTACAGTGCGATGCACAAATAAAGAAATGTAATATAATCATATTCCTTCTGATATGTGTTTCTACAACCAATATAAAACTTATAGAAATTTAACGGACATGTTAATAAATTCATTCTACAAATTCTAACTAATATTTTTTTTAACTATCTTAAGGTGAAATCAAAAAATAAATATTTCGGCCGTGTTTGATAATTCACCTTATATTTAGCATAAATTGAAATGTTAAACACTGCCTCAGCGTTTATTTTTTGATATTTTCCTTGTTATATCCAAAATGATCCCAACCAATCGGAACATTAGTACTAAGCGGAATATCCTAAAAGCTTGGCTATTTATAAAAACAATAATGTTTAAATGTTTTTTTTTTTAAATATTGCTTTTTCGATAGCTGGCTAAAATTTTTCGTAGCAATATTAAAAACATTCAAAAGATAAATATAACTAAGCTAAAATCAAGTTGTGTTAGAAAATTTTCTATGGTTTTACAATTCAAAAAGAAAGAATGATAGCCAAAATGTTTAAACGAAAATAGGAAATAAATGATTTAGCTAATACTAAAAGCAAAGAAAGTGAATTAAAATTCTACGCTAATATTTTAAACATTAATCAGAACTGGAACAGAACACTTTAAAAGACGGGAATAAACGTATTTATTTATTTTTGAGTACCGGTACCGGTATAAATGAATTTTAAGTTCTGTAACGCTGAAGCTCTGAAAACACAATATCATTTTATTTTCTGATCTTCTTCAGTAATGTATACATTAATCGAATTCGATCGAATAGTTTTCAAGTGCTTAAATAACTTATTTTTCTTTTTTTATAGATTATGCTATTAGAAAAGCTGTAAAATAAATTTGAATATCTTTAAAAATCTTATTAATTTTTAAAATTATATAGTTTTTTTTCAGTTATAACATTGTTACGATTAAATTGTTAGTTTTAAAAACATCTTAATATT
Organism: Argyra leucocephala; assembly: GCA_963942445.1. Classification (NCBI taxonomy): domain Eukaryota; kingdom Metazoa; phylum Arthropoda; class Insecta; order Diptera; family Dolichopodidae; genus Argyra; species Argyra leucocephala. Next base: position 55,763,699 of record OZ012678.1, on the reverse strand, counting down.
TAGAAATATTTAAATCAATAAAAATTTTATGTGCTTTTATGGATTTTTCAAAATATATGATAAGATGATTGGTTGTCTCGAAAAATATTCCAAATGATTCTGATCAAATTATTATTCCATATATTGTGCCAACATTTTTGTTTTTATTGTCCAAAAAAATATAAAGCTAAATAAACTAATTAATACGAATACGAGCTAAAGAAACCGACGTAAAGGGAAACAATATTGAAATTATTTAAAAATATTAAAAATAATGTAATCTGAGTGTTAGAAGCTGCGAAATTAAGTCTTTTAAATTTTCTAGAGATATTTTTTAACGGGATTTTGAATTGGGGGTTTTTTCTTGTGCTTAAATTCAATTTCATCTAGTGAATCAATTAGTATTAAAGGGGTTTTACCTGCTAAATATTTAAGAGTTTCTTTGCAGTGATCTATTTTTTGCTTATGCAAAAATTTAATAAACTATCTCCCACTTTGGAGGCAATAAAATGTTATCACACTTAAAATGTTTAATATCTAAAACCCACCTTTAGCTTACAAAATAGTACTATCCAAGAAAGCAATTGTAATAATTGGCAAGGGACAATAAGTCCACATAACATTAAATCCACATGGAATCCAATTTACTTCACTTTACTATAAATCCAATTTACTCCACTCAAATCCACAAAATTGAAGTGGCCTTATTTGGCACAATAATTCCACACCCAAAATGAAGAAATTAGAAATAAGTCCACTTAACAAATTCATATTCAGCAATTATTTTACAAGAGTGTCTTCAAAATTCTCTCACATATTTCTTTGTTCGTGCCGTCGTAATTTATTTTATTGTATTGCAAATTAAGAGGGCATGAATTGAGTGCGCCAATTAAAATGAACATGTTGATATTATTTCAGGGCTTCCCGTAAAAACATAATAAATGTACAGATTTTTGAAAGGAATATTAAACCTTTTCCAAAAGATTTTAGTCAAACAAATTGGGCGACGACACATAACCAGGGTCTACAGTTTTAACAAAAATTTTACACCGTTTAGTAAAATTTTTGGAAAAGGGATATGTTTCAGTTTTTGGTGGGAATTTATTCCACTTTTTTATGGTTCGGTGGGAAATAAGTCGATCGAAATTAAAGGTGGACTTATTTTCCACTGTAGTGGGAAAAAAGTCCATCTGAATGTTATCAACTTATCTGTCACTGAAATGGACTAAATTCCCGAATGGAGTCTATGTTATGTGGACTTAATCCCTTGCCGTAACAATTAGTATCAATAAACAATAATTCTTGTTTTTTAGACTTGCAAGGAGAAAAAATACATGATCTTAGTTCCAAATGAGCAGCAAGAAGATAAATATTTCTTTGTATTTTGTTAACTAAACATTTGACATAAAACAATTACAAGTGACAAGTACTGTTAAGGTGCCTTTACATTTTAAATATGTTTCATTTTAATTTTATGGTTTTTCGGATTAAAGGTTTTTTGTGCATTTGTCATATTTATATAAGATCTAAGATGTAAAATCTTAAGTTGCTGCTTTAAAGAATATTAAACCTTTTGTGTAATGGTAATAGCATTTTTCATTATTTACAAATAGTTTATAATATAATATTGTTTTGGAAGCACAGTCCTTCCCAGCAATATTTTCATTGTATTCTGTTCTTTTTACTTTTTCTATAGGTAAACCTATTTACTACCTGAGCTTGTTGTTAGTTGATGGACACCTTTTTCAATTTAACAAGTAGAATTTCCTTTCACTAATAAATTAATTTTATTTTGCAAATATCGATGTTACGGAGGAAACTTAAGATCGATTTCCTCTTCATGTCCGAAAGTTCACACAAAGTATTTTTTACACTATAATCTACTTACATCTAAACATTTTGATCTCCTCTCGAACGAACGAACGAACGATTGAGAACTGACATTATTGATATTTGACATTAAAAAAAGTTATTTTTAAGCCATTTTTGTTGCTAAAAGTCTTTTTAATAAATATTTTTGAATTAAAAAATTGGTTTAAATTCTTTTTTGGCTTAAATTAATTTTCTACGGGACTATTTTAAATACCACACGACATGATATATTATTGCCATTTGCTTGTCATAGCATTTGTAAGCATAAGCGAGATACGCATAATGTATTTTTTTCTTAAGTATATAGTTTTCCTTTTCTTTTACTTCAGTCTTTACCAAAAAGTTAAAAAAATTAAATTTGGGATGAAGAAAAATTTATGCACAATTTATTATGTGTATATTTTAGTGAAATAAAAAATTCTGATTGGTTAAAAAACTTGTCCGGACTTTCCGAACATGTATAGAAAATCCACCTTTACTTTTTTCGTCAGTGCTTGCGATTAATTTTGGATAAGTAAAAGCTTAATTTGGAGAATATGGAGAATATGTAATCAGAAGCAACAGTGAGCTCAATAGTATGATCGATAGTAAGGACATTGTACGGTTTGCAAAGGCCCAAAGGCTAAGATGGGCTGGTCACGTAAGTCGAATGCACGAAAGACAAGCAGTGGTCCTGAATAGAAAGTAGTAGTCGTGGTAGAAAGCAGATGGGCAGATAACATGAAAAACGATGCTCAAAGCCTATAAATCCCAAATTGGAGACAAGCGGCACAACATCGACCTTTTTGGAGGAGCATAGTGATGATGGTGATGATGACGAAAAGCCTAATTTAATACGATATGAATTTCTCGTCAGTTAAAGTAAAAAATGTTTTTGTTACTCATTGAACTTAGTAAAAATATTTGACATGTTATTTGACTACTGTATAAATTCTATTAATGACATCAACATATTTAATTAATATTCATTTATTTATTTATTTTATTAGTTTCTCTCAAGTGGACTTATAAGCTTTTACAAAGTAAAGTTGGTAAATTCAAGCTTAAGCGTAAGCTTTTACAAAGTATAGTTGATAAATATAGTTGAAAAATTAAAAGTTAAAAATAAAAATAGTAAGAAAACATGATTGAATTTGTCTATTAAATAAATATTGTAGAAATGATTTGATTTCAACAAAACAAAAAAACAGCACTTAACATAGAATAAATATGAAGTAATTAGATATAAAAATATTAAAATTAATATAATTTATCATACTATAATATATAATTGTATGCAAGCATATATATTAAATCTTTATATCTTGCCAGCTTCCAGGTTATATTATAGTGTAGCTGAGCTATAAACTGGATCTAGGCCGCCCATTATTTGTCACAAAAGTTCTTAAATGTTTGGCTGTCCTTGCATTGAAGATATGAATATCAGAATTGATGAGAAGTTTTGTATTAGTTTTGATTTCTTTTCTGGCTAATTTTATTAATGTTTTTTGTAATCTGATAGTTTGAGTGTTCAATATTGTTTATGTATTTGATTAGTTGACATTCTATGATCTAAATTAAATACATTTTTTATACATTTGTTTTGTATCTTTTGAAGAGTATTAATATTATTTAAATATGTGTTTCCCAAAGTACAGATACCACAACTTATTTTACTGTGAAACAGACTATAGTATACATATACTACGTTTTAGTTTCTCTGGAATTCTAAAATATATTTTGCTGAAAATACCTCCTATTCTGCTAATACTCTTAATTAAATTTCCAACATGAGAATTGCAGTTGATGAAGACATGTTTTAATTGGTTGAGGTTGTTATACTCTGTTTTTAATTTTCTCTCAATTAATTTTGTATGTCGATTCAGGCTAAATTTAAAAAAAAAATTAACAATGTATAAAATTTTCTGTGTTAAAAATAGTTAAAAAAAAATGAAAATCTACCAAAATATTTTTTTTGAATCTCTATTTTACCATATATTAAATCCAAACAAATTTTTCTTTAATATTGGATTGAAAAAATTTCCAAAATTTAAAATAAACTTTTCATATTCCCAAATGAAATCGTATTTAAACAAAGATAAATATTGTACAATAAATTTTAGACAATTAAAATTATTTTTAAATAAAACTTTAAAACTTTGAAAACTTTTTAAGAAAATAAAATAAAATTTTTTAAACTTTAATTTAAAATCAGATTTGATATCACCATAACTTTTTGTTTTTGTGTTTTTTTTTTTTTTTTTGCTAAAGCGCAATTAAAAACCCACCTTCATAAATAAATTCTACACGTTTTTCTTTTAATGATAACACCTCGTTGTGCTGAGTCTTTGTGATAAGATAAACTTTGAATTTCAATTTAAAAAACATAATACGACTGGTGTATTTTGGTTTTTTGTTGTTTTTTTCGGAAAATTTTGACATAATTTTACCTTAGGTTAAAGTTAAAAATACACTGTAATGTTGTTCACATTAGATTGAAAGAGATTGAAAAATGGCTGGGATGTGTTGGTTCATGTGTCAAGGTAAAATATTTTTTTTTCTTTTCACTTTTATCTTTTTACAGTTAACTTGGTACTACCATGACAACTGAATACTTTGTGTTTACATTTGAATACAAATTTTGATTTTGGAAATATGATGGAGAAGAAAACTCGTTAAAAGTACTATCGGTTGGTATTTAAATAAAGATCCCCGATTCCATAGTTTCATTTTTTTTTGTTTTTTGTTTTTGACTTCTGGTCTGAAAATCTATTAATCTTCCAAAAACTGTGTTTTATATATGGCGGTGGTTTGTGCGCTAGAAGAATATGTTTCTAAATTATAGTGGGTGTTTCTGCGACAGGGTATATTATTTTTCACAGGTGGATAGATTGGAGGTTTTGCTGAATCTACCGGTTGCTAATTTTTGTTTCGGAAAAGTTGATATTAATTTTATTATTGATATTTATTTTATTTAAGTTAAATAAAAGGTGGAGAAATTTATCTGAAGAAAAAAATATTAAATTGTAAAATTTTTAATTTAAAAACTAGTACTTAACTTGACACACTTTTAAAAATCATTCTTTAATAAGAAAAAGAAATTTCGTTAGAAGAAAATGGGTTCGCACAAGAGCTCAAGTCCAAATTAAACATAGATATTCATTTTATAATTGAGAACAAAATTAAATTACTAACAAAAATGTAAAAATTTGAATTGGAATAAGTTAATAAAATCCTTTACAAAAGAATCTAAGACATTTTGGAAAATTAGTAAATTAATCCAAAATAGAAATCAAATTATCCCACCATTAATTGTAAACAATAAGAAGTACATTACCAACTTCGATAAGGTTAAGGTAATTAATTGCCAATCACAATCAAAATCACAGACAAAATTATAGCTATAGCAAAGTCAAACAAACCACTAAGTTTATATAGTTTTGATAAAAACTTGGTTTCTAGCGTTGGAGTAAAATTTTTGTATAATTGTCGAAAATAGTGCAAGTAGTAGATGAAAGAGTAGATGAAGTACCGTATCTGTGGGATAAGCATATCAGTAAAATTAAAAGGAAAATATTCGACTATTTTCGACAATTATATTGTTTTATATATAGTTATCGACCAACTAGTTTACTAAACCATTAACAGATAACAAGAACATAGCACATAAAACAATTAATATCCTACCAAACATACATTTTTGATTTAGATCAGGTTACAATACAATACCTTGCATCCACTACTTCGAATAAAAAACTACATCAAAAAGAACTTAAATGATAGTAAAAGTGTAGGTGTGGCAACATTCGATATAAATTCAGCCTATGACCAGCCAGTGTTTGACATGGTGGTCTTGTTTAGAAGCTAAAAAGTTTAGGGTTTCCTTTGTATTTAACGAAATCAAAAGCTTTTATCGGACCGCAGTTTTCGAGTTCATATTGTTGAAGCAAACTCAAATATATTTCGTATATCTGCTAGAGTACCTCGCGGTCCGGTAGTTAGTCCAACCCTATACAATATATTCATTTCTGATATTCCAAATATTAAAAACTGTCTGCTATCCGTATTTGCAGATGAGACAGCAATTATTACATCAGGCATCTTTCGAGTTGAAGTCGAAAATAAACTATGAGATACATTAAAAATTTTAACCGATTACTTTACTAAGTGGAAAAATAGCAGTAAACACGGAGAAAACAATGTTAAGTTAAATAAAAGGCGAAAAATTTATCTGGAGAAAAAAAATTGAATTGAAAAATTTTTAGTACCTAACTTATATACATATATTGAACTAATTTGTATTCATGAATTGTATATAACACAGATAAATAAAGAACGAAGAAAAGTCGGTTAAGCTAAAACAACACATTTCTTATATATTTTAGATTGTAATACGAAGTCATTTTATTCCGAATTTGTGATTTTATTATTTTTATTGTCATTTATTTTATTCAAAGGATACTAATTACTGAGCATAAAACCTATAGTTTCTATGAGGAATCGAATTTGCTTTTATTATTGAATCCTAATTGTGCTTTTATGAGAAATCGAAATTTTGATCTAAGTTGAAAAGCAGGTGCTTTAACTAGCTACTGCAAAACCCAGTGAGTATATATACAAATATATATATATATATTTCCTTGAAATTTGATTGAATTCACTTTCTATTGGTGTGTATACCGAAATGAAGATATTCCAATTTAAGTGAGACAATAAAAACTTAAAAAACATCAATTGCCTCACTTACGTAGACCTTAAATTCTAGAATAAACAGATTTCAGTTCTACTTTACCTATCAAACGATGAAAAATAATATCATGGTGCAACAACACCATGTACTATATATATATATATATATATATATAAAATGTTCAAAGATTTGAAATAGTTCTAAGGAACAATAAAATTAAATCATAAATTAATGATTAACGTTGGTTATAGTTTACCACTTCCCAGATTAACATTCTGCAATTATAATACATCCTTTATGGTCTGTATAGAGATTTAAAAAAAAAGGTACGACGAATATGCATTTAAAAAATTGTGGTTTGTTTTTTGTTAAATATAAATTCCAATTCACCTCTTATTGTCTATGGCACAAAAATTTAATTTTTTAAAAATTATTTTGAATTTATATTCGATGTGATACCGCAATAATTGATAAAAAGATTCTCGTGGTGTATGTGAGGATAAAATTACAATTGGCTTGGCTAATATTAAGACACGTTTTGAAAGATAATATAGATGAATGAAGGTATACATATACAAGTATATTTATTTTATTTCATTTTAAAAAAATTTCAAAAAATAAATCTTTGTTAGTCTGGAAAATGCATTCCAGATATGATATAAAAAGCCACTGCTAATTATAGGAATAATTTGATTATAGACTACTCGTGTATGAAACATTCAATAATTAAGAATAACTGGATTAATCAACTTCTTTGTGAAAAATTAATGATTGCAAGAAGGTGAAACAAAACCTCTCAATCAGATTGATTTTGAGATAAATAACGAAATGCAATAAATTTGCTGAATTTAATTAAGTTTAAATGTTCATACATAATAGAAAGTATAATCTTTTTGCAAAATACAATATGTACAAATTTTTTAATTTGGTTAATTTTGACTGTTTTTATTTATCATTCCCATATGTATATATTTATATATGTGTATATGTATATAGTATATCTCACAGTCATAATAAATAAAAAAACAAAAGGTTTGGAAAAAACAAATGGATTTTTGCCTGTTTATTATATTAAAATATTACAGCTTCCTTAAGCGATTTAGAGAAGAAGATAAAAAAACTAGAGAAAGTGGTTTTTAGTACACTTTGAACTGCGTCAAAGTGAACAAAATTAATTGAGAATATAAAAACTGTAATACGGTGTGTGATAATCAATCGCATGTACTTCTGCTCAATTCCATGAAAAATATTTCTTATTTCGATGTTCAAAGAATAGGGCGCAATGCAATATCTTTGGTTGGGATAAACTAATTATAATTATTATAATCGGATATTTAAATTACCATCGTAATAGTTTTGGGAAGAAAATTCTTTTTATTACAAAATAAATTTATATAATTATAAAATTTTTAAAGTTTTTACATCATTTTAGTTTTAATAAAAAGGACAAGTTCGATTTAAGATTGAAATCTTGATACACGGATATTTTATATCACCATATAAATATAAATATTATTATTATTTGTGTTAACAAACAAAACTATTTTCAGTAATTGTTTCGTTCATCATAACACTACTAGAACTCATTCTTTTTTTATTAATTGTTTTCGTCCTAGATATAGCACTTTATTTATCATAATGTTTAAAATTTAATTAGCTCTTCAGGATTTTAAATGTAAGACTGAACTGAACCAGTTTACTTCATTACAACTGCTTGATATAATGATTAAACAGACTCAAAAAGCTCTCGTTCTTTTTCTTCAAATTTGAGAAAGGTGAAGAAAATTGATGGTATGTAATAAGCTCCAGCGTCGGTCACAGTAAACATATTTAGCACTAAAGGGTTAAAAAACTTCTTTAAAAATTTGAATATAACTTCCAATTAAATTTGGAATAATAAAAAAAATGTAATATGGCTTTATATAGACTTCCATTAAGTCCGATTGACAAAATATCGATTGTACTAAAAGTCGACCTTCCAAATTGTTGACTGACAAAATTTCGACTTTAAAATATCGAAAAAATAACGTTTTTACCAATTTTTAATCTTTTTGTAGAAAGTAAATGCTTTATTTTTTTGAATATTTATAGGTTCACTCCCGAACTTCCTTGTTTCTAATATTTTTTTTTACTAAAATTTTATCGTCTTCGTTTACCTGAATTTCTTCAATTTTACTTATTTTTCATGTGAAACTGTGAAAACTCAATACTTTTTTTACGAAATAGGCATTCGGATGGACATACTATAAAATATTGGTTTTACATTTGGTTTCAAAATCAGGATTGCCTCTTTTTCCAGAATATTTATATAAATATGACAAATAGTAAATTAACATGGAGCTTATAGTAGGTTACAAAGCCTGAGCTACAATCATTTTTTAGTCTAAGATTATTTACTTTTTGAAAGTCGACATTTTGTACAAGTCGATATTTTAGAAATCGAAATTTAGTCCATGTCGACATTTTAGAATCAATATTTTAAGAATCGATAAATTGCACAAGTCGACATATTTGACGTCGAAATTTTTTAATTGATATTATATGAGTTGACATTTTTAAAATCGACATAATTTAACCAGTCCAAAAAAAACTCTGCTCACGTTCTACAGTGTGATCAAAAAGTGAAAGAGATATGGTTTATTGAAAATATTTAATTGACTTTTTTTTCTCCTAAAATGTCGATTGTACTAAATGTTGACCTTCCAAAATGTTATTTTTAGATCGTAATGATTTCCTAATTTTTTTTTTTTTTACTTGTCTTGACAGTAACTTAGGTAGTACCTTAGGTAGCTTAATTAAGTACGGTACTGCAGTTTTACACTACAATATCTACAATATTTCGAGTATTTATTTAACAAATTATTGACTCTACTCATTAAATGTGAAAAACTACTTCCATTGTCAGGAACTAAGCCTTCTTAAATAGAAAAGCGCGTAATTAGTTTCCATACTTGTCATTGTTAGTGTTATTTTCAAGTTATAGCTAGCATTGGTATTTGGCTTGGCTAGTGTAGTAAAAAGTAAAGATTTTATGTATTTACTTTATTCCAAAAAAAAAATTCTAAACTTACAAACCAGAATCTTCATCACATTTTTTTTAATAACTAATGATTAATAGCAGCTAAAGCAAATATTGCAAACTTTTTAGAAAGGCAATATAATATAAAATTAATATTTGTCTAAATTATTAATATTCATTTAATATTTAAAATAAATATTTTCTTTAAGTCCCCGAAACTGTTTTACATCTTTTATATGGCTTCAAGAAAGCAAATTTTATTAGCGTTTTTTATGTCTTCAAGAATTTGATTGAACTTTATAAATTCCGAAATATTTTGAGTTAAATGAACTTATCTCGTAAATTTGTCTAAAATAAAGAAAATTTCCTGAGAAATGCTTCACAAGCTAATATAATAATTTCAGTTGTCGTAGTTGAAGGTATTTTATTTGGTTGAAATATTGTTGAAATCAGACTCTGTATTTCAATTGTGATTTAAATTAAGTGTTTAAAACTAAATAAATTCAATTTCTATTTGTGTATTATGAATCTAAATTAAATTCTTTGATAATTTTAAATTTTATACTCATGGAGCTTTAAAATTTTTAAAAGAATCATAAAGAAATTTATGTGCAGAAAAAAAGTTATTTTTAAGGGTAGAAAAAACGAAAAGTTTTTCAATGCATGTGGAGAAAGAAAAAAAAAATATAAAAAAAACCATACAATGTACATTGAAATGTCATCGTTGTCGTGTACAAAAATGAAAAAAAAAAGCTAAACAGCAGATTCCGTGTATTTTTTTTATGTATTTGATTATATTATCCTGTATTAAGATTAATGTGTCGAGCGATACCATGTTGAATAATTACAATCTGATGGGATTATTTCCCATATATAAATTATTATAGTGTTTCAAATTATTGTTCTAGAGTTATAAACAAAGTGAATGTTTTTGACAAAACTAATGTTTAGCATTCTAGAACACCTTGTATATAAAATATTTTTTATAAGGGTTTGAAGTCATACAAACTACAACAAATCGATTAATGTGGAAAAATTTAAAATTATATTTGCACCTATTAATGTGATTCTATATATATAAACCAAGAAGATATAATATATTTTCTGATTTTAAAGAAATAAATGGCACAGTTCATCAATTTCTTGAATTAAGATTGGAAAATGTGTACCCTGTATCACTGTGATTTTTCTATTAATGATCCAAACAACTTCAACTAAATTCAGTCATATCATAAGCAGTGAATTATAGTATTGAAACTATAACTAGGTTTATATATTTTTTTTTTATTTTTCATTAATTTTCAATCTTGTTTAGATTCATTAAAATTTTGTATTTCTATTAATTTAAATTTAAATTAGCATTTCATTAAATATTCGAACAATTTTAAAGGATTTAAATTTTTACAACTGCACATCAATCTAAAATAATTAAAATTTAACAAAAATAGCCAAATCAATTTTCTCATCATTATTTATAATTTTTAATTCACATCCTCGAAATCCAACTAGGCACTCGTTCTGTTTTTGATAATGTTGATGACATGGTAATTGATTTGAAAAAACGATTTACAATGTTTTTTTAAAAATTAAGCACTCAAAAAGGGTTTTTAGGTTTTAATTTTCATTTTTATTTCATTTTTTAAATCTCATTAAATTAATGACCCCATCATTTTAACACCATTTTATTTTTATTTTCCATACAGAAATGAATTCTTTTATTTATTCTAAATATATTTAAATTTACAGGGTGTTTTGTACATTTTGTATCATTTTGTATGTATTTTAATAGAAATTAATGTACAGTTTAATATACGCAACAAAAAATATTAATGAAGCTATATTTTTACTGCCGCTCAATGTTTTTCCGTTGATTTCCGTTGAAGCAAAAATTTTGGAAAAGTTAGAATTTAATCAATTAGCAGATTATAGTGATAAATATAACATAATTTTTGAGCACTGGCTTCCGTAAAGAACACATTTGTGAATCACTATTAAATTTAATTATTGCGAATTGGAGAATAGCAGTCAGTGAAAAGAAATGTGTTGTAGCGGTATTTCTTGATTTACGACGCTACTACCGGGATATTTTAAAATTAAAACTTAGTAGTTATGGAGTTCGCCAAGTTGAGGCAAACTGGTTTAATTCGTACTTAATAAATCGAACACAACGTACAAAAGTAAATAATTTAATATCTGTAAGTAAACATGTCTCACTGGGAGTTGCCGATTTTGCCGATGATGCTTTGCTATATGTTGAGGCAGATTCAGTTGAATATTGTATCAATAAAATGAATGAAGACTTAAGAAACCTGTTTGTTTTTAAAATGAATATTCATATGCTACCCGATTATTTATGCAACAGACTTATATATATGGAGGATGTTCAACACTATTATCTAAGGAATATTTTTAATTTTAAATTGAATTTGCTTCGTACAGAAACACCAAAGAAAACTATATTGTATGATGGTTTGAAAATGTATGTAACAGAATTTAAGAGAAATGTAACAGAATTTGTAAAGAATAATTTTGTGTAAATATTTTGTAAATTTGAAAAATAGAATTATACTCTAAATAAATTCACATAACAATATAATACAATACAATACAATTTCATAAGTCATAATCGTTTCGAACTTGTTTAAATTTTCACTGAAATCACGAGAATATTTATTACTTTAAATTAAATTATAAATTAATTTCAATTTAAACTAAGAAGAATTGTAAAGTTTTCTGTAAAGTATTCTATAAATTCGGTTATAGAAATGGGTATATTGACTAATTCCATTTCCCAAAGGGGCTCTTGGCCCATATCCATGTGGCAAAACTTATAGTAAAATAGTCTGTCAAACGGTCAAAAATTTCTATAAATATAAATGGAGTATTATTTTTTTTTTGTCAGAGGAATATTTCTCAAATATGATATTATCAGAAAAGGAGATCTTGCTATCTGGGTAAGTCCCTTAAAAATTAATTTTATTTTGTTCGAATCAATTTTAATTTATATTCTTAAAAAAAAAATAAAACAATTTTTTATATTTTTAACAAACATGTGCTTCCAATTAATTAATTTAACTAAATTTAGTGCTAATAATAAATTTTAATTATTTAAAAGAAACAAAACTGTAATCCTAAAATTAAACAAAATAGCCAAAATTTCTATTTTTATTTTCATTTCACTCTTTCCTATTTATGGGAACTGTTGTTAACTGTTCTTAATTAACAATAATCATTTTGTTTAAGTCATGATGTCATATAATCTCAAACCAAAAATTTTTTTTAAACCTGGTTTTTACTATGTAAATTCTGTCAATAATTATTTTTTTTTTATTTATTACCATAACTTTCTCACTGTTATAATCTGCACTGGATGTTTCTGATACTATCTCTATATTCAAAAAGGTATTAAAAACTGTTGTGTATAGATATTGATCTCAGTTGCATTCATTGCAGGAGTGGTATAAGGTGGTAACGTGGGCCTATCTGTTTATCAACAAATTTCTAATAAATCGGGATCTGATCTATCAACGAATTTCTATTCCATCTAAAACCATCTACGGCCTTAAAATCCAGCAATTTTAGTACTAAGTGAAAGATAAGCTATGAATTATGATATTAATTTCATTTACATTAATTATTCGCTTGTCCACTCAATCGCAACAACTTGAACGTTTTTCAAATTTTCAAAAGTCATGCAAAGATATCCAGCCGAAGCGACCCGAACCAACACCTCCTTAATTTATTCCTAAATACTCACCTAGAGAAATATTCAATTTCTATTAACTCTTCTTTAGGCGGTTGCGATAACTGTTTTGAAAGCACAAGCTTAAAATTACTAGTTTTGGCATTTACGTAAATACTAATTTTGTCTCCAAGATGACTGGAAAGGGCTCAATAATTTGAACTGGTAGTTATGTTTTCGATATAAAAATTTTAATTCGACTGTAGTGGTGATTATCAAAAGAATTCTATTAGGAATGAAAATTTTCATTCCAAATGGCCTTAGAACTATAAAACGAAATCCCTCAGTTTCGTTTAATGACTTCTACACCAAAGCTCTGAAAACCAAAAAAAAAAAGTTTATAAAAATGTAGGAATAACAAAGTTTTCAACACGTATGAGAGTTATAAAGTGGTTAGAAATAAATGTAAAAAAAAACTTTCAATCAGCAAGAAATCCTGCACAACCAAATGTTGAAACAAGAAATCCTTAATCTTCTCTCTGGATATTCACCAAAAATGTTGGGCTAAATTTTTGCAGCTCTTCGTTTTCACCTATGATTGATTTTGTTTTTGTTTTTCCAGATAGAAGAAAATCGTCAAAAAAGAGCTTTCAGTTTCTGTTCTATTTGCCGGGGAAAAACGAAGTGAAGGACTTAACACACTAAAAACTCTCATCCTTTGTTAAAATTAAAACTAGTATTTTAGACTAACCATTAATATTCAATTTTGGCTCTTTTCTTTAAATATCTTTGATCAAACAAAATCCCGGATAGAAACTTTTGGGTGATTGGAATATTTTAATCTAACATAGTTCAAACGGTTTTAGTCGTGTTCATTGAAGTCATCTAACAAAGTTTTGATTGTCAGCTAAACGTGATTATATGATTGATAATAATACTGTTATATCAGATTCTGTTAGAATGTGCAAAATTATCTTATTCCTAATAAAAGTGAGAAAAGCAGCTCTTCGAACTATAAACGATAGGCCCATAGCTATTATTCCCATTCTTTCAAAAACGACGGAAGTTTTAATCAATCAACCCCTAACCTCACAAAACATTTTTTCGAGCTATATGTGAAGCTTATCCTTATATATATCCCAGTGTAGTATGATCCCCTAATTACTTGAATGAAATTAATCGGTTGGAATTTGTTCAGTGTAATTTTTTACTTTTCACACTTATATTTTTATCGTGGAATGATTTTATGTGATTTCCACCTTATTTCTACTTTACTTTTTAATTTAATTTTGTTTTTTTTTTTTAACTTTATAATTAGTATTTAGTATAAGTATATTAGTATAACTTAGATTTAATATCTTTAATATATTTAAATTTTGTTTTTAATTTACTAGCAGTAGATTTTATCTATATTTTACTAACAATATGATGTATAATCACAATAAACCCATTTGCGGCCGCGGTGATATATAAATAAATCGCCTCCCTAAATTCACAATTTATCTACAATCTAACAATATGATGTAACTATAATCTCCTAATAGTATGTTTTTTATTTTATTTTCTAACAATGTCATGTCTTACTAGTCACATTTAGTGATTATATATTATACAAAAATATAACAAGCTTCCGTCTCTAATAGATGTCTGATGTGTTTGCGTTGTAACACGAAATCTTGTATCTGAATTCGAATTTACCTAAAGCTTAAATTTAACTCAACTAAAAAACTAATAAAGAATAATACGGAATGCACGAAGCACCATGTAAACTATAAGCATAATATCTATCTACATAAAAATGTATTTCATCCTCTTTTCTTATTTTAAATATTAGAACGCTAAGGATAATTGATTAAAAAATTTCACCAGTAAAATGTTATTGAATAAATAAGGGTTTTTTTTCTAAATCGTATCGCTTTGTTATTCATTTATGAGAATTTCATCATAAAAATTAAAAAAAAAACACAGTTGGATCAATTTTGTAATGACTTGTTGAATTTTCGGATAAAATATTTATGGTGATGGATTTAACTGCTTCTTTCTTCGAATTTCTGATTTAAATTTTAAATTCCAAACTCTGATATATTTTCATTGAAAAGATTACAGCTTTTGTTTCTAATTAAATAGAATTGAATAATTATTATATTTGTATCTATAGATACTATAAAATGATACAAAAGATTATCTTGTATAATTGGAAGAAACGGAGAAATTTTATGAATAGAATGTATACATTTTTAAGAAGGTTTTAAATAATGAAAATTAATTTGTTTATTTCTATTCAAAAACTTAATTAGATTATTGTTTCAGAGATCTGTAAAATATTCTGATATATTGTAAAAGATTTTAAGATATCGTCGGTTGAATACCATTTTGCTCCAAACGCCCAAAAGTTGTTTTCGAGAAAAACAAAACATAAAGTTTAACGCGAAACAGACAAAAATTTATCGACAAGAACTGCCTCTACTCGGACTCATATTTCGCATAAATTTTTATTGATGTATTTTCAACTCATTTTTGCATTCACTAGACATTGCAACCTGTAAAGTTTATGAAATATAGTAGTTTTTATCACAATAGTCATAATTGCCATTTTGCTTCTTTTAATACAATGTATTACCAATTAGTAACTGTCTTGCACGTAGAGCAAGTTTAGGTGGCACAAATAAGAATAAACCTAGTTATTGCATTTTGTATGAAATGGAACAAAGTGTGTAATGTATCTTGGAAAAATTTGTTATTTATAAATATTTTTGCCAATAATTATTGTTTAATATTAATAATTTTATAAACTTGAAAAGCTGATATGAAAAATCAAAATTAATTTTTATAATTCTTTTATTTTCTAATTTCATAGCTCAATAAAAAAAATTAATATCACTTTCTTTAAATTCATTGGTGCCCGTCACGCAATTTCGTAAATTTACGATTCGTATTATTTTGGTTCTTTTATATCGTTAGTTTGCTACACTCATACTAAAAAGCAAAAAAGTTTGCTAAACTTTAATACAAAGCTTTGTAACGAACGGATGATAAAACACGAAATTGTAAATTTACGAAAGAAAAATAAGAAGCCTCTGAGCTATTTAATTTTCATTTCGTATCTTCGTATCTTCGTCTACTACGACAGTTAATGTCAAATATCACTAATAAGCAAAAACAAATACAAATTATCAACAAAATATTAATCAAATTAATTTTTTCTTAATAAACTTAAACATTCAAAATTAAAAATAAAAATAAATTTAAATAAACATTTGTATTTACTTTTGAGAGGTTTTCTAGAAGCATGGATTCTTCCGTGAAGGACCATATTTTTGTTACGCATCTTACGTATCTTACGCGTCTTAATTTGTGTTTTTCCATATAAAAAAAAATTACAAATTGAAAATAGTTATATTTAAAGCACAAAAAATTACCAATCAAAAATAATTAAATTCTAATAGCAACCGTAATTAAAATTGGAAATCAAATTTAAACAGACATAAGATATCAGCTGTTATTACGAATTTACGAAATGAAAAATACAAAATTTACAAAATTTACTCTTCACGCAAAATTGACATTCGTAAATTTACGAAATACGAAGATATGAAATGCGGGACGAGCACTATTATGTTTTTTCCAGTAATTTAATATTATTGATGCTTTAGTAAGTTAATATTAATTAATATTTAAGTTCTTAGTTATAAATTAAAGTGCTACAAATTTTCTGGTACAGCTGAAAGTTACATTTAAATACTGAAAATTTTTAATTACGATAGTGCTCAAACAATTCTGAAAGGTATTGAAAAAAAATGAATCCAACTATTTAAATTTTGTAATGAACGATTTTATTATATCATTGAATGCCCCAGGTCCAAATATTTTTGAATTATTTGGGTTATGCGTCGTTTATAACGATCATTAAAATGAATGCGTAAAATTTTTGTTTTCGATTTTACAACCGCTGTAGACCCAAAATTTAAGTAAAAAGTTATAGGAATACTAAGGAATGTTTCAACAACTAATTCTATTCAAAATTTCAAGATTTTAACCTAAAAATTTGATAAAAAAGCCATTTTTAAGAAGTATGTTAACATACTGGTGTAATCAATTTAATACATACTTATTGTATGTATTTTTCAAGCACGTATAACAAATAACTATAACCAAAAATGCTTCTTTTTTTTGCGCTATATGGCGAGCGTATGCACATAGAGCAAATAAGAAATCAACAATTGATTATATCATAAAATTATATTATAAAATCTGAATGAAAAAAAATTGGTTTAAATTTTTTATTAATCTATCAAAAGGTTAATTGCTAAGAATAAGATTGTTTTTGCAATATATGTATAGTTTTATAATTAAGATATAGTTGGGAGTAATAATTTTGTAAATTTTGTAAATTTAATGTATCCAACTTTTAAAAAATTATAAAAAAAAATATTAACTGATCATATCAGACTAAAAAATGCCCTACACATTCGTTTCAAAAAAATAAAATCGTAACTTTATGTTAGAATTACTTCAGAGGATGAAGAACATGGCTTCAGTCAGAAGCAAGAGAAAAATCTCGAAATATGCTGCCAATTATTATACGGTAAACGGTGGCTACACTTCTTGAAATAAAATGATGAAGGAAGAGATAAGTTATTGAATGTCTCATTTGTAAGACACTGAATATTATCAAGTCATCGGAACTGGAAGAGCCATGGTTCCAAAATATTGTCTAATCGACTAGAAAAATAATTGTTTTTTGTTTTTTTTTATATTATAGCTACAACTTAGGTTGTGAAATTTTGAGTACTTTTTATATGATATGATATGATTTGTCACAGGTCATGGTTCATTTAAAAAGCATCTGTTCAAGATTAGTAGATCAAACACAGACAAATGCAGATTCTGCTTACAAGAAAAGGAATACCCTCTTATATTCTATTTGTTTGTTTGCCATAGCTCGCAAAAGACATAATAATTTCCAGGAACACACAATCGTCTGAATCTGAAATTGACATCAAAACAATAATATAACGAGGAAGTTCAATAGATCTTAAGAGGTCCCGCTTACATATAACTCCCGATTAATAAAAAAAAAATTATATTTTTAAGAAGTTTAAAATGATAAATAAAAATGGATGTGCAGTCATCGTCATTCATCTTTTGCAATCGCTTAGGATTTTGGTATAACTCAAATATTGCGTAGTAATAAGGATAGTGGAAATCAAAAATTGTTTGACATTCCAAAATTTACCTTTAGTTGTCTCCAAGGTAAAGTTTATATACAAAATAACAAAATTTACTTGTAGTTGGTTTCAAGTTAAATTCTATAATGCAATATAACTCTGTTCCATCAATTAGCTAAACGTTAGGTAAATCAATATGTTTATACTAAACTTTGTTATTCCGACTTATCTCCGACCATGTTTTGTGTCTAATATTTTGCATCTATGTTTATTTTATTGATTTCCGTTAACTCTCGATACAAATTGATTAATTTGCGTTCATAGCTCTATAGGATAATAACCATTGCATTCTATGCAAATTTTCTTCTACTTAATTAAAATTATTATAATTAATATGTCGAAGCTGTTTCGAATTGAATCTACCAAACAAATATGGCCAATCAACTACACAATCAAGAACAGTGGTCAATTAAAAATGTGTAGGTTTTAAATATACTGAAGTTAATTATTAGTATGTATATGCATTGTGGTATTTTTGTATTGTGGTTTTTAAAATAGTTGGTGTTATGTTAATCGATTTATTTATTCTCTAATGAATAAAATAATAATTTTTAACCCACTTTATTTGAGTAATTTTTGTAGAAAAATATCTAAAAATTTCAATTAAATTTTTGAATTGTTATACATGAAAGTTATCAAAATTATTTTCTGAACAATTAAAGTGTTACCATAATTCCTTTAAATATCATTTCTTAACATACATGATCTCAGAAGGAAGTAATTACGAAATGCAAGATAATTAATTTTATACTGATGAAAATTTGTTGCTTAACTCATTACCAAAATCAAACATTATAATTTGTGTAATCAAATATTAAAACAAATTTAAATTAAATTTTAATTCCTAAAATTTTGAAAAGTTCTTATTTTTGTATATAGTATGTGTGTGTATGTATTCTTAACATAAAACTTTTCTTTAGCTATATCTATTGTGTTTTTGATTTCCTAACTCTAAATCAACCGATATTATTTAATAAATATAAAACTTTAATATAAAAAGTAAGAAAATAAAAATTGTATAAAAACATGCAATTCAGAAACGGAATTAATTAGTTCTATTAAGAGGTAGAAATGTAAGAACACAACTAAGTTTTCATATGAGAGAAAAAAGTTGAACAAATTTGTTGATGAAACCTAATTAACTTTATTTATTGTTAATATGTACATATATCCTTCAATTCTTATATCCTATACTTCGATATATAATCTGGATTTCTTCGACTGGAAGATTTATTATTACGTAGAACAAAATTGTATATGTACTTTATGTAGGTATGTAGGTTAGGTAGATATATGATATGTTAGAGAATAAATATTTGCTCATATTTCAACCTTTAATAAGTGTGTTTTATCGTAACGGTACAGAACAGATTATTACAGGTAGAACAGATATTTCCACAACCTTTAATAAATATGTTATATCGTAACGGTAATTGAATTTCCAACTAATATATTGTAAGATTTTTAATAGAATTATTAATTGACGGAAATTTCAATTGTCAAGTCAACTATCCAATATTGAAACGAAAGAGGAAAATCAGGTTGAAGTTGGCTGCCTCTAGGTAACTGTTAGGCTAGGCGCAGACATTCTTTAGCCATAACTTAGTACATTTAAAAAAAAACAAATAAACTAATTGAATTTAATAATTTCTATTGTAATGTTATGGAAAGATATGGCACAAAAATATAACTCTCTGTACTTTCCAATAGAAAGAACAAGCAAAAGATTAGAATTTAAAAATATTAAAGACGAAAAGACTCTCAAAATTATAAATGAGATGAATAGTTCAAATAGTTGTGGAGTAGATTTGTGATATAAATGCTAATATTATCAAAACGTGTTAAAATAAATTAATAAATCTCTTATAAATGCGTCAATATATGAAAGTAAAGTTCCTAATCAACTTAAGATTAACTACAGAATATTACCAATTTATAAAAAAGTTGAAAATAAAAACGATATTAATAATTTCCGGCCAATATCAGTCCCCACGATCTTCAGTAAAATTCTAGAAACATACATCGACGAACAACTGACTGAGCATTTAAAACAAGATAAATTATTATGCGAAAGACAATATGGGCTTACAAGTACGATTAGTAAAGCTTTACTCAAGACTTAACTCAAGTACGATTAGTAAAGCTTTCAAATCGGTGGAAATATACTATTAAAAATTATGTTAGAATGTGGAATAATGGGTAATGAACATAAGTGGTTTGAAAGTTATTTTAGATATAGGAAGCAATATATCGAATGCGAGGGAATAAAAAGTTTAGAATTATATATAGAATACGGCGTAATTCAGGGATGTTCTTTAGGACCAGCCTTGTTTTCTTGCTAAGTTTAATAGTCTAAATCTTGTAATGGTCTACGCTGAAACAAATTATAAGCATTTAGAAGATAAATTAAACATTGATATGTTAAAATTTTTTGGCTGAATGTGCGTACACAACCTAACAGTAATCGTTAACAAAACTAAATTTATATACTTTTTAAATCCAAAAATGTAAATATATCTGTACGATATAATAATAAAGTAAATATCTAGGCATCATTATAGATGACGAATTAAATCGGAGTGTCCAAATTCAAAACTTGATACTGAAAATTCGGCGTATTGCTGGTCTATTTAAAAAATTAGGGAAAGACTTCGTGAAAGTATAAAAATATCAGTATCCTACAGTCTATTTCACAGCACTATAAAATATGGAATAGGTATATGGGGAAATACTTTTAATAAAAATACAAGTAAACTTCAAAAAATGTTGTAAAGCGATAAAAAATCTATTTGGGTTAGTTTTGGGTGCAGGTTAAATGCACAAAAAATATGGGATATTAAAGTTAGAAGATTTTAAAAATCTAATTCAAGTGGTACAAACATATAACATTCAAAATAGATTTATAAAATCCAATAATTAAAATTATCCGCCCATTTTGATGTCGGTCTACCTCTAGTTCGATCAAAATCCGGACGATAATTAAATATTTTCCTTTGTGTTATTTCATCTTCCATTCGTACGACGTGGGCTGGCCACGTCTTAATCTTTGCGTCTTTATAAATCGAGCAATATCTTCACCTTCAGTTCCCTGTTTATCCTTCTTTTATATTTATCACTCTCTAGCCTTCTTGCAGCAAAAATTTTTCTTGGTATTATTCGATCGAAAGCTCGAAGCACATTTTCATCAGCCATATTGTCATTGTCCAAACTTCACAGCCGTATGTAACTACTGAGCGTATAATAGTTTTAAAACTCTGTAAGTTTGGCACGTCTCAATTATAAGTTTCCTGTTTGCTAAATAACAATTTGAATTTTAATTTGTATGCCATAGTGCATACTGTTGTCATTTTAAATAAATGTTTCGAGATATTTGAAGCTTGATGCTCTCAATGAAAAGTTATATTCTTCGGTTGTCTTCTTTTGGCTTCTCTGGACATTTTCAAGGCTCTCAAATTTTGTGCAACTATCGCAATATTGTCTGCATAAGCTATTAGCTGCGATGATTTAGTAAAAATATGACCAACTCTATCAAATTTTCCTATAGCTTGATGTATAGGAATATATTAAAAAGGAGGGAGAGTTCATCCCCTTGCTTCACTCCTGGATCCTAAATTCTTCCTACATTTAATATTGCATATTAATTTTTGCTTTCGAGATCTTCATGTTTTTCGTAGTAATAAGTTTATGCGATATTCCTTGTTTTTTAAGGCTTGCAAGGGTTGATTTCTGTTCACGCTTGTATTCTAAGAAAAGTATATAAAGGTCAACGTTATATTCATAACACTTCTCCATACTTTGCTTAAGTAAGAATATTTGGGCTATCGCTACCGTATTATCAATTTTCTGCCATTCACATTCAATAGCATTAATGTGGTTATGTGTATTTTCTTTAGTTTGTTTAGAATTTTTGCTTGAAAAGTCAATTGGTATTACGATTCAAAAATTAACCATTTACACATATGGATTTTTCAAATAATTTTACCGGAGCTCAATTAATCTTTATTGAGGTTATTGATTAATTTTGATTCCATTCTTAATTATTAGATTATATCGTATAAAAATATTAGAAATACATGAATGTATGTATGATGCATGAATAAAAGTATGTGGTTGTGAAAAGTTGAAAAAAAATTAACTTAAAATTACCACTTTTATTTTTTCAATTACATCTCAGTAGAATTCAACCCATAATATAGACAATATATAATGTATGTAATATAATGATTATGCTGGATATTTCGTAAGAAGCGTAGTATATTCTATAAAAGTGGTTATGATTTCTTAAAACTGATTCAAATTGTCTTATAATACACTATTAACCGATTTCCGATGTGTCTTTGATCGGGTGAGTGACAAGAGTTTAAAATAAAATAGAATTAAATCTTTATCTTAATAAATTTAGATTCTAGAAACCTAAAATAAGGGTTTAAAATGTTTTGAAAACATATTCTAATTATTGTTCTTTATTGTTTGTGACTTTACATGAATGAAATTGGGGTACATGAGGTTGAATGACATTATTTCGATATGGTATCCTTTAAATACCATACCACTCCTAAATAGTTGAGATTATACTAACCCCTCGACTTACTTATTTTATTTTTTACATCCCAGCTATTTTTAGATATATAACAAGTTATTTCCACAACAACCTGTATTGAATATTTTACTCAAAAATAGGAAGAAAAGATCTTTAATATTGAAATATTGTGCTACAACCCAGGCCCATTTCAGTGCGTACTTACGTTGAAAGTCTCGAGTTATTTGAATTTTAAGACCCCAGCTATCACAATGAATATTCTTTGTTAGAAATAAATGAGTTTAACTAATCGGGTTGCGGTATGTAAGTACAGTTTGATGAAGGAAGATTAAGATGTAGAAAAATTAAGTATATCGTGGCAAGTAGTAAATTTTTAAATTAATTTGACCAGCGATGCTCTGTGATGTTCTATTATGCTCTATGAATTTTACTATTTAAACTCAAATTCTTTTTATATTAATAATATTAATATTATGTGTAATTTTAATTTGTATTGAAACCATATGAGTTTTAGGAAGAGAAAATGCTTTTAATATAAATAAATTGATTTAAATAAGTGAACTTCAAAATAAAAGTAATTACTTGATTATGCAAATATGTAGTTGTTGTCATTTTGGTGTAGGTGGATTGATATAATCCTATACACACCTAGTAATATATGCAATCTCTAATGTTTGTGAAATTAATCTAGTAAGACTCCTAGTTCATATTAAAATCTTTTTTTCATTCCCACACCTTCTTCGAAATTTTTAATTAGTTTTTGCTTAATTTTTATTTTACTGATAATTTCAAAAAGTTCTACTCACTATTACTGGTTCTTATTTTTGTGCTAATGATCTATAAATAAAAAAAGATATTTTATATTTACAACGGTTGAAGATAAGTTTTACCATTGTATTTGATTTGACCATTTTCAATTAAATTGTAATTCTTTGAAAGCAATAAAGTCAACTCAAAATAAAAGGATTTGAAAACTTTAGAAAATTTAATAAAAATAATTTTTTTTATTGGTAAATTTCATATTTTTATTTTATTTTGTAACCAATAAATAATTTTTATCTTATTATTTTCCTTTGATAGTACACTATTATCCTTTTATTGAAAAAAAAATAATTTAATACACAATCGGAAAATTCTATTGAGTTTTAATGGAACTATGGTATTTTAATGGTGACAAAAGAAAAATAATGAAAAATCTGTAACTATGGGTCAATCTCAATAGATTTACAGATTATATTTAATTTTGTCCGTAAATGTGAATTGTAACTAACCATACTTGTAGTACTTAACTATACTATTTAATATACTTAACAATAAAAAAAATGCTGTTTTTCACTATTTTATATGATTACATGTACGGCTTCTCTGCATATGAGAATTAATTTGCGGAAAATTGGAAAATCCATAAGCTACCAGGACCTGGTTTAGTTATCCAGAAATCTAGATTTTTTTGACTGTTAAAATTTACCTTTAAAAATATATTTTGATGTTTAATAATACTTGCTGAAAGGTCCCAGGCTCGATTCCCGATGATGCAAAAAAAAAAAAAAATGGTAGTATAGATATTTCGACTTGGTTCAGTACCATTTGTCATTGGTATAAAATAAATGACAAAAAATAGGCTTAACTCTTGACAATAGTAGTAGTTTTCTACATTTAATGAATTGATATATAAACTAGTAATTTGATAATATAAATGCTCGAAATATTGTAGTATAAGCTTGCAGTACCGTGCTTAATTAAGCACGGAAAGGCGATTCTACCTAAGTTACTAACATAAAAAGATAAGAACATAAGAACATAAAAAAATAAGTTAAGAACATAAAAAAATAAAAATATATATATGTGCTGGTGCATCACGAAACACATTAAATTTTGTCGATAAAAGTTCAAAAGTGTAGCATTCGACTTATCGACAACTACAATGTGCTCTTGTACCACTTGAAAATCGTCGTATTTTTGGAGCACTTGCACTATTTTATAGATATCTCGTAGGCTTATGAACTTGTTCAGGCGAAAGAAAGCTCTAATACCAATAGGTAAAAATTTCTAGTTGAATCAAAACTAACTATAGAAATTTGTTTGTAGCCGAATTTTCTTGAATATGGAACCAAATTTCAACAAACATGTTTTCCCAATGCAAAAATATACCTACATACAATCAACAAAAGTTTAAGAGTAATGTTAACAAATTTATTAAAAATATCCTTACTGATCAAAGGGACAATTTTCTTTCCCCAATATCCACAATCAACAAAAAACATAATATTTAGCTGAAACAAAAAGCAAACTGCTTCTTCCTTTCTAAACCTTGTAACCTACAAAAAAGCTTGGAGATAATAAATAAACGCTTAGTAATCCCTTTAAATTTACAAAATTTTTAAGTAGTATTAACTTCGGAATTGATTAACTTGCACTTTAATCAGCTTCCTTTGTAACAGAAGCACATTGTCTTTGGTTATAGATATGTCGGATTTTTATTGAAAAATTAATATTTTGTTGTTATTCCAATTTTGAAGTTTTTAAAGCCAAGTCCTATCTCTTTTTTAATTAGTCAGCCACAAATACTCAGGATTTTCTTCCAAGTTATCTTTTTTAACTGAAACATCTCCCATATGTTTTTAAAGAGTTATAAAGGATCATTCAAATTAATTAAACGTCGACGAACATTAGCATTTCAGTTGTGTTTATAATTATACTATCGAATTACTCTTATATCACAAAGCTAGATTTGGTGTATGGTGATTTTGTTTATGTACTGTAAAGTCAACATTAGCAACCAATAATAATATAATACCTTTCTTCTGAATGTCTATAACTAATTCAGCTGTTGTTATGTGAGGCCCCTATAATATACTCTTATCCTGGTGGAGCTCGGATCAATATTCTGCTACTTCTTTTTGCAGTTCACTTTCGAATATTTTGCAACCACGATATTCTTTCTTGATGATACCTCGCCTTTATTCCATTTTTTCTAACAACTAACAATTGATTGAACATGAATTGACACAATGTTCAATCAATTGATGAATTTAACCACCATGAATGCTCCCTATGCAAATATTGAACCAGCTATATATTCCGTTTCTGAATTTTAAACCTTCAAGACAATGGTTTCTTTTAGTGGCTTGCCTTTCCAAATATTTAAAAGACCCCCTAATTGGTCAAATATTTGCCTAAACTTTCATTTGAATTCGAAAACATGTCGGCGACAGATACCAATTTCCACTGGAAAAACATTTAAAAAAATACAATGTCTTTAAAATTGTTGTAATATAAGTAAATAACTACAAAGCTTAATAAATCTTAGATTGGTGCAATAAACAGTCTTTAAATTTACTTAAATTCGTATAAAAATCCTGGTACACGTACCAATAAATTCGTTTTGCGTTCGATGACATTTCCCAAGAAAACAAAATAAATAATTGAAAATAAAAAGCCATGATTTTCATAACGTGACAAAATAAATATTTATTTTTATACTTTGGCAGTGTTCACGAAATCCAAACAACAATAAAAAAGGAGGTTGAATGATGCGTATTTCTTTTTGTTTTTTTAAAGTCTCATCAATAAAAATTTAATTAATTTTCTTTCTTTTGTATTCGCATTTTAAAAATTTATGTAGACAGAACAAAAAAAAAAATGTAAAAAAAAAATATTTTTTCTCTCAAAGGACTCTAATAATATTGTCCTTGAACTTAAAAAAGAAGTTTATTAAGAACAAAAAAAAATACGAATATGTCTAGGAAATTGTCTAATGATTGCGATTTGAAATAATATTTTTGTAATTCAAGGCGCCGCTAAAGTTGCAAAAATTAGTTAAGTGATAAAAAGAAATTTATCGTAAAACGTATATAATCACGGTTTAACTTTAATCCATATACATACATACTATACATATGTACTTTTGTAAACAAAAATTTTCAGCCAAATAAAAAATCATATTTTAACAGAGGGAGTGCTTAGTACTCCACTTATACGCATGATAGCAGATCTTTGAATTTTAACGAAGAAGTTGTAGTTTAACCCTATATGTACGACAGTTCATTACTCATCGACACCGTAAATTAATGCAAGCCCGAGAACTACTGTGTGCTTGTAACCAATGTACAATCCAATTATAAACCATAAAAGTATTAACTTTTTTTTGTAGATATTTTTAAAAAAAATATTTTTTAGGTATGAAAATTAGCTCGGCTAAGGAAATGAGGTTTAAAATTTTCATTCTAAATAAAATGTATTGATGATGTATTGAAATGAGTTATAAATGTATTTTATTTCTGATAACCGACATCTTCTATTCTTCTTTTATTTTATTGTACTCGAAAATACAATGTTACAGCTACCGACCAACACGATATAATGTTACAACTACCGACCTAGTTTGTTGTAGAAGTAAATATTACATCAAATGCGAAATAGAACAGCAATAGACATGTACTGTGTAAACTACTCTTATCCACTCTAGTTCAGATCACACAAATTTAAGTAAAGATTCTAATTATAAAACTAAAAATGTTTTAGTTTAAAATTTGTATTTTTTTAATATCAGTGTTGTCATAATTATTTTAATGGTGCCAAGATATATTTTAATACATGCTAATGTACAAAATTTCAATTATAGGTACATGAAAAATACATGAATAGAGAAATAATTTTCATGTTTTTCCTAATACATGACCACATCAATAATTTCCACAATAGCACTGTTATTTTGTATTTGTTATAACTTAAACTGTTCGTTTCGAAACGTGCAATAGGTACATGAGATATTTAAAGTTAAGTAATGACTTTTCGATGTTATTTGCACAACAAACATTTTATTAAATAAAAACAAACATTTTTTTTGAATAATTTTTATAAGCTTTTGGAAAACTTTTTAGATTTTAACAACACTTTAAAGAATACCAAATTTAATAGTTTTGGGTCCTTTTTCTAAGTTAATTATTTTATGTGGCTTTTTTAGTTATATTTCATAATTTGTAATAATAATAACTGTTTTTCTTTCCGCCATCTTTAATAAAAATTAAATGTTGTTTTTATTGTCCCCTCCAGCTGTAAAAATTTAGTAAAATCAATAAAGTATGTAAGAAGTTCCACACAAATGTCTTTCTAGAAATTTTGTTTTTTTTTTTGCAGAAATTTATTTAGAAGACCTTGAGTCTAGTTCAAAAAATATATTTTGCGTTCATATACAAAAAATCATAAAACAAAAATATTTTTTTACATGGGAAGCTTTCTAAATTTAATTGATTGAAACATGATAAAGCAATCTCACCTCAGGGTACCAAAAATCTATAACTTTCGATTAGATTAACTTTCGCACATATAGTAGATTGTATAATCGAAGATGTGACTACTAGATGTATCAGATGTAGTTTTGTAGTTTCTGATTTTAATTGACATAAATTTTATGAAAAGCAAAGACACAATTATGTAAATGTAATTTCATTTTCAAAAGTAAATTTATGAATTGGTTAGATTAGCGTTAATTGTCTGTAGTCAGTAAATTGAAAAAGTTTTTAAATGTATTTCTGAAAACAGATGTGGAATAGAGATGACTGATTTGATGCAACATCAGCAGTTTATCGGCAGTATTCAGTAAGTAAAATTTTCTTCTCTTTAATATATCTGGTCGCCAATTAATTGGATGTGACTCTTCTGAAGCATCATCATCTTCTTTGTATATTTTAATAGTTTTATCCGCTTTATCTGTTATTAAACGAGAACCAGATTGTACAAATGTCATAGCAAATATACCAGCTTCACTGTCCATTGAACATGGCTGAACTGGTGCTTAAAATCTTTGAAAATTATAACCCGTTATTCAATCCCAAAAGAACATTGTACCATTATCACCTCCAAATATTAATACACAATCTGGATTAACAGCCATACAATTGACAATGGCATTCCCTATATATTTCGAATAAAATTTCTTTCTGGACATCTCCACTGTTTGATGTTATCCGGTGATGCAGATGCAAACATATATAATATTGGATGTAATACAATTAAACGAATGCTTTTTTTATAATTTGTTTAATTACAAAGGGTTTTACCAGATGCCAAATCCCATAATCTAATTGTTGAATCATGACTGGCAGTAGTTAGTTGAGGATTTGTTGCTTGTGTTTGCAATAGTATTTGTATGATCGGTTAGAGTATGAATATTTGCTTTTTTCTCATATCCCATATACAGGGATACGGTTGAGTCTATTTTTCAAGCTGTTTTAGTTTGTTACTGTGCATTGTCATAAACCAAAGTTGGTAAAGTTGAAGAAAGGCAGCTTAGGATATAATCTTCTTTGGGCTTTTATTCACAAAAAAATACATGTTTCATTTTATTTTTACATGTCCCATTTCTAGTTCGAGTTAATCGTTTTAAAATTATTTTGTAGTTAAATTTCACTAGAACACTGCATAAAAAAGCGGGTGAAAAACTCTCAAGATTAGCGTCATTAGTGAAAATTAACTGAAGTGAACTGAAAAATGGACTTTAAAATATTCTATATCCATCCCTCCTTGTTTTACTTTTAATCCCTTTTTGAGCTGTGAGTTCACCACAGATTTTTTTGAATTTCATCATCCTCCTACCTCCCATCTTTTATTTTGTTATATTCAAAATTGGCTTTTTTTGTTGTGATAGTATGGATCTAGTAATGGATCTGAATAAACTAAAATAACAATTCAGATCCATTGATTTGGGTATGTAGTCTGGGTTGATAAAATCCAGTGTATAACTAGGAGTACAATTATTACACTATAACTTAAATTATATCTAACAAATTGAACATAGTAGGTATAGCAAAGGGTAACAAAACTTTCATGGCTTCAAAAAAACTTTTCTACAACAAAATCATTATTAAAGGAGTTAAAATTATAGGTTACCAAACATTAATAAGATCGACGCTTGTATATACAGTGTACCAATATGGTACAATATTAATGAAAACTCTTCATAAATTTGAAAGAAAGTTCATAAGTGTTTGTAGTAAAATATATAGAAAGCCCGATTCCGAATACAAGCATTACTACTCTAATAAATATATGTATAAGGAGCCGAATTCGATGGCATTATGATAAAACCCAAAACATATTTTTTTACTTTATAGTTTAAGAATCTAAAAATAGTAGAGAAAAATCAAATTTACATACAAAAAAAGATATGTAGTAAATGGAAAAATGAATGTTAGTTTACTGCGTAGATTATGAAGTTAATAGGTTGATTTTATATCCATCAGTTGTAGCTTGTTGTAGTTTTATAAGTACTATTGTTGTGGTATATGATCTTTACTTACACAGTGTTAAGTAAATACTTAAGATACTTAGATAGTAAGACGGCTTTTTGAGATAACGAAAACTCAAGGGCTATTTCAAAATTATCTTTATATGGGATGTGGTCCAAACTCAATACAGACTCATAATTTATTCAAAAATTTGATATGCAATGATTTTATAAGGTAATGGAACTCTATGTGCATAAGCTGAAGCTCCTATTTCAAATTTGAACTGTGCATTAAACAAGGTAAATTAAAATAATAAATACAAAATCATACGTGTATAATCATCGAATTTTTCAAAAATGTATTCCATTTCCTAGAAATTGTGTAACCTGAAAATTGATTACAGATATATGGAAATAAATATTTACTGAAATATTTAGATAATTTGAAAATCATAAAGAAAGTTTCCCATGTTTAAAGCTATGCTTTGCAACAAGTTAAAATTTTCCCCACCAAATATGTTTTATCCTCATTCCTTTCGAATTAAAGTGGAATAAAATGAAAGAAAAAACAACAATAAAAAAAATTGTTGAATTTACACTTGATTAATTTTAATGACCGCAACAAAATCACCAGTGAAATCAACAGTAAAATAAAGATAAACCGCAATGTCAGAACATTACGTAAATATTAAAGAGATTTTCTTTTAGATAAATGAATCGAAATCTACGTGCCATGTCAACTAAACTAAGAGAGGTTTTTTTTTATTTTTATTTTAAATAGTACAAAAAAAGAAAGAAAATGAGAAATTGATTTACAAAAATAAGCCCAAAAGTACTCAAAAAAAAAAAAAAAAAGAGAATATGTAGAGCTTAATGTTTTTTTTTTTGGAAATAAAAATATTTTCTTGAAAATGATGGTAAAATGAATTTATATTCATTGGTTTTGATATCGTTAAATAACTATGCTTGCGGTAATATTACTGACTTTTTAGAGTAGCAAATAATTGAATTGATAAATCATTGATTATTGACTTTTCTAATATAGAATTTTATGAACAGATAATTTCATTTGACAAGTAAGAATATTTCTATTTCTATATCTTGAATTAGTTTTTGTTTCCTTCACAGTTGTATGAAAATGATTGAGATATATTTGTTACAATCACTTGAGATATATTTGTTACAATCACAATCACTTTGAAATATTTTTAAAAAAATAGACGCTTAGTCATTCAACCTTTTAAATGTTATTTAAAATTATTTATTAACGTTATTATAAATTATTTATGAAATTATAGAACAAGAAAAATAGTGGTTAAAACTATTCAAAAATATATAACGCAAGATTTCTAAATTGAGTTTTATTTAATAAAACGACATCAATCTTATTATTAAAAACATAGAGGTAACACAAAACGCAACATACCGACTATAGGGGACAATATAATAATTGAAAACAGAAGCAAAATCAAAATTATATGGATATCGGGACAGAGATCTACACTGAAGAAAAAATTGTTCGTAATATCAATGAACAGCGAATATTAACATATTTTTTGTTGGCCCAATTAATTATTCATTAATATTACGAAAATATAACATCTCTTATTTTTTTTCTTAATAAACTGTTTATTGATTCATCGAATTAGGATTTATTGACACAAATATGCAGTTTTTAATACAATAATTGAACAACTAATTCATTAATAATGCGAACACTTTCATTAAAATTAGATTAATAACAGTGTTCGTTGTTTTAACAAATTCGTTTGTTAAAATCAATAATGTTCTCTTTGATTAGCAATGCCTTCATTAATATGTATGTATACTTTTATATTTGTTACTTGCATAATATCAACCAAATATAAAATGTTTCGTTATGTCAACGAATTCATACTTTAAAATTCGGAATTTTTTCTATATTTCAACGAACTAGTTTATTAAAACTAACAATTTTTTTGTTTACTTAATGACACGACGCGTGTTACTTGTAATTTATGTACTCGTATTTTAACAGAATTTTTCAGTGTAAATAAGAAATTATAATTGTAAGATCTTATAAATTAGCGTAATTTTAAATTCTTTATTTTCTTTCCGGTCAATTCCAATATAGTCTTAAATATACATAAGAAGGAAAACTACAAAGAACTATATAAAAATTAATACAAAAAAACTTACAATAATTAGATGGTTCTATCATACACAAAACTTAAATCAAATTCCAAAATAAAATATAACAAATTAAAATTAAATACAAATGTGCAAAAAAGAGAATAGTTAGTGACATTTTTTATTTAAAAAATAGTGTTAAACGCCACATAAAAAAAATTATTTACAATAATTAAGAAGTAAATTTATTGTGAGAATATAAACGAAAAATCCAAAATAAATATAACAAGTAAAGAAAATAATAATTAAATAAAATGTTATAAACTACTTAAGAATATAATTTAAAAAATGAAAAAACATATTTAATCATTTCATATTTAAAACTAATTAAAATTTAAAACTAAGACTAAGAGGTACAAAAGAAAATAAGTTATCAACAAAAATTTATTATAAAATAAAAATTGTTTAAAAAAATAAAATCCAAATAATTAAAATAAAAATATACAAAAAGTAAAAAACATTGTATTTTTATTTAAAGAAGTGATAAGTGGCGGAGAGTGGGAAGTAAGAGGAGAGCTCAGAAAGCGGGGACAACGATCAAATAAATTATAGAAGTGGAAGACGTGGGAACCGACAAAATGCGGACAAAATAAAATTTTCAATGAAATATTTTATTATTTTAACAAACATATTTATTGAAACAAAAATCTATGTTATTAAATTAATAAACAAATTTATTAAATCAATGAAATGTTTTATTATTTCAACAAACATGTTTATTAAAACAAAAATTTATTTTAATAAACACATTTAATAATTGTTCATTCTATTAACGACGAGGTTATTAAATTAATAAATAGCTATTCATTGGCTCAATGAACAAGTTCATCAGACAAATATTAATAAATTTTTAATTGTCTCAATGAATTTTTTTATTGTAGTTACGTACCTTTTTGGTTCAGTGTAGGGTAATGAACTGGGAAAAGATAACTATGTGTGAAGCTCAGCAGAGATAGGTTGGCCTACAGAAGAGCTACTCATCAGTACCTGCTGCACGGAGCACCTCGACCAACATGTAGATATTGCCACAAAAACTTAACAATACAACATACACTGTCAATACACACGTAACAACCAAATGACCACAGAAAATAATAAATAATTAAAATAAAAAAAAAGGATAAATCCTAAATAAAAACTAATAATTTAATAGATATATGAGATATATATACATTATATCTATATAAATAGATTAGATTTAGATTTAGATTAGATTAGATTGGATTTAGATTAGGTTAAATTATTTAGATTGAAATTATTTACATTTAACTTCTATAAATATTAAATTATAAAATAAGTAGATAATAAGATTTGTAATAGAGAGATGGTCCACATCCTACCCGTGAAAGGGTCCTAAATTTTGGCTCTACATTTATGTGTAGTTGAAATAATAAATTTTTTTTTCGCCTATGAATTTATTGAATCTTTCTTTGTATTTGAAAATTACAATAAGTTTTAAAAAATATAATCTTTAAGCGATGTATTAAAATAAAGGTTGGTGTACGGATTGTCTTACTTTAAAGATAAGACAAATTATTTTTCTGCTAGACAGCTAAAGTCTTCTTTTTTAGTCTGCTGATAGTTGGGATGTTCAGTAGGTTTCTTGCCAATGAATTTGGATGACACGGCAGTCTGGTCGCATAGTTGTTTGTGACCTTTTCAAGTTCTTCTTTTATTGTTGGTATGTTTAAGTCTTTGTGCAAGTTTCTATTTTTCACATACCAAGGGCAATTTGTTATAACTCTTAGAACTTTTGATTGCATTCTTTGTATTATCTCCATATTTGAGTTCCAAGTACTTCTCCATAGTTTACACCCATATGACCGGATGGGTTTTAGCAAGGAATTATATATCAGTAATTTATATTCCAATTTTAGTTTTGAGTGTTTACCAAGTAACCAGTGTAAAGTCTTTAACTTTATTTTGAGTTGGTCTCTTTTACTTGAAATATGTTTTTTCCAAGTCAGCCTTCTATCAAGATGTACTCCGAGATATTTTATATCATTTTCTTGCTGTATTCCATTTGTGTTTATCTGTGGACAAGACCTTTTTTTGAGTGTAAATATTACATGGATGCATTTGCTTTCATTTATTTTCATTTTCCACTTCTTCAACCAGTTTTCAATTTTATGCACGTGTTCTTGTAAATCTCTGGCTGCAACCTGAGGGTTTGTGTGAAGCTTAAGATTGCAGTGTCACCTGCAAATATGGAGGTTACTAGATAACCACTTTCCGACAAGTCAGATGTATAGATTAAGTACAAAACTGGACTAGGAACGCTACCTTACATTAAATTAAATCTTATTCTCTGCAGCTAGAAAAGCATTTAGAATAGTGGAACATCTTGAAACCAATTCATTTCAACTATAATTAGTTTTATGAGCAAGCAACAAGTTTTGCTTTCTTATTATTCGATAAAGTTAAATCAAAACTTTATAATAACAGACATTCGTCAACATGTGATGTTAAAATATCGGGTGCAAACATAATACTAGGTATTGGATTTTCTATTAAACAACTTAATTAAACTTAACAACTTACATCTTGCATCATTTTGTTTCTGTTGTGAGTTGAAATCTTCTTAAAGCAAAAAGTGTAGATTTTTTTTAATTAATTTGATTCTTGCTACGTGAACATTTTGTAATAAGGAGTAAAAATAATAGCATCGTGTTCTAAAATTGATCTTACCAGAGATACATATAGCGCTTTTAAACTTATATGAATCTCTGTAGTCTGCCCTTTATAACCCTAATATTTATTTTATTAGGCAAATTTTTTCAATAAAATAAACATACAGATTTTTACTTATTCTTACTTATTTTGACTATTTACAGAATTATCTTTTCGTACTTAATTAAGTACTGTAAATTATTTACTACAATGTTTTCGAATTTTTATTTATCCAATTTCTGTCATCTTTGACATTTATTTTATCCCAATGACAAAGAGTACTGGACCAGGTAGAAAAACCCATAACATTTTTTTTTCTTCATCGGGAATAGAACCTCAGACCTTTCGGTTGAAAGGCAGACGCTCTACCTACTGCGCCACCCAGCGTACATCATTTGATTTAAATGTTGTAATTTGTAGAATAGTTGAATGGTATAGGTGATAAATATCTAAAATAGGACTTTACGTATAGCTTAATTTCAAACCTTATACACCAGCCATCATGTATATACAATATTTTTGAGAAAATGTTAACATCTGCAAGATATGAGAAAATTATCATCTGTACGACATGAGATATGAATTTGAAGAGAATTACAATATTCGGCCAATATTTTTGATTTTGATTAGAAATGTATATTATAATGTAGTTATAAACAATTATTTGGCCCTCTTTTAAACATTATTATACAATAAAAATATTTATTCACCATAAATAAGAGAAAATTAATAAAAAAATAAAAAAAATAAACCACCATCCCATTTACAAAGAATATCAGAGAGTGCATATGAGTTTAATTTTGTTCATTGTATGTAGCTAGGTCAAAACAACAGTGAAATCACTGAAATTTATATATTGGAAATGATTTTTTATTATCCTTATATAATTTACAATGAGTTTGATATTTAGGATTTAGTGAATTCTCTTTCCACGTAACGTAGAGAAATGCCAAAGGTGAAATTAAAATTAACATCTAAATAATAAAAGTTAGAGGTGGAGTTCACAGTTTGAAAAATAGTTTAAAAAAAAAAATAAATTATTTTTATTTAATATACGAAATTGTAGCAAAGGCATGATAATTGAGAAATCTTTATATTCTTTTAAACTATACCAATTTCAAAACTTTTTACTTAACATGAGTCCTTATTGGTTGATAGTGAAGGTTCTATATCAGTCAATGCAATAACATGTAGGGGCCCCTAGTTGTTAAAAATATATTAAATAATTTCTTGTGCTTAAATCAAACATATTAGGAAAACCTAAAATTAAGTAATTTAAATAAAACAATATACTTTTTTGTTACTAATGCCGACACAAATGTAATCTATGATATTATTTTATAGAATAATAATTTGGACTCGAATCTGCTAAGAAGGCAAAAATTAACCAAATAATCAAAAGAGCTTCACTTATGACTAAAATATGTCGTACCTTATTGTTAAATGTAGTCTGAGATAATACGAATACTGTTCTGAGTAAACTTGGTCATAGTTGTAGAAGATCCTATATATAAAATAGATGGCACAATGTATTTGCAGTTGATTCGTTTAATTCAAATGAAATTTTCAGATTTCTTTTAAAAATTTTCTTAGTTCTGAAATTAAAAATTAATTTTTTTCTTTGCTTAGTTGACTAAAAGGTGAAAACTACAGAAAGTTTTTTTTTGATAAATTAATTTGAAATTTTTTAAAACAAAACAATCTGTCTTTTGAATTCGTACACAGAGGCTATTTACCTAATTTAAAATTAAAATTTATTACGAAAGTTTTAATATGAAAAATAATTTTATTTCTTTTCGTCCTTTATTACCAAACACTTTTTGTATTCGGTTTTAATTTCTTTTTAATATCTCCTATCGAATATATTCACAGAGGTGTAATTATACTCGCGTAGGTATAAAAATTGAAAAGAAAAATTTGAAAAAGTTTTGAAAAGATACGCGAGAAAATTTCATAGAGAAACTTTTTTATATGTATTTTTCCATTTCTATTTACTTTTTGGTAAACAGGTTATCTAAAACTGTTTTCAATTATTTGTATAAATTTGGAGGGGAGTGTCACAAAATATTGTATCATAAAATCTTGCAAATCATAATATTTTGCTTTTTTGATCTTGAAAGTATGAAAATATTTTTTCGATTTATAATACCGGGTGTATCACAGCATGCGTATCAGAATTTTCAGAGGAAGACGAGCTGTTAAAATTGTGGAAAATTGTTATTAGCTAAATCGAGAGTGCTCTATTTATTGATTGGTGATATTTTCAACTTGCAGGAAGGACCGGAAAAGGGTTTTTTAAGCCCAAAAATATCGTCGAAATTGGCCAAAATATGTGATTTCAAATAGGAAGGGGAAGGGGTACTTTTTTATGCAAATTCGGATTCTACGTCTAAAAATAAGAAAGTTTTGTAAAGTATATGTTTTTCTTTTTGCTTTTTTTAGTTTTTTTTTTTTTTAGTTTAAGGTTTATAGGAATCCAAAACTGAGATAAAAAAAAATAAGGAAAAAAAAAATTTTTTTTTAGAAATATTTGCCTTCAATTTAAGCGTACTAAAACTACAAAAATAAACTTTAGAATCGCAGCTTGATATAATGTTTTCATAGCAAGTTATGATTGTAATTACGGAAAAAGCAAATTAGCCGAAATTCTAGGAAGTCTTGAGATGAGATTAAGAGATTTGGTAAAAAGTTCGGCTAATTTGCTTTTTCCGTAATTACAATCATAACTTGCTATGAAAACATTATATCAAGCTGCGATTCTAAAGTTTATTTTTGTAGTTTTAGTACGCTTAAATTGAAGGCAAATATTTCTAAAAAAAAATTTTTTTTCCTTATTTTATTTTCGACTTTTTAGTGAAAATATTTTTTTAATGAAAAATAATATATTTTCAAAGAATAACACATCTAATCAAATGGCACTAAAATTCACTCTAACGCAATTTGGTTATTATTGCTCATACTTCAAATGTATAATTATATTTTATATTACTGTAACAAATTTTATAAAAATATGTGTATTTTTAAAAAATGTTTGGAGATTTTTGATTAGATACCTTTGAATTTTTTAATTTACGTATTAAAAAATTACGCACTTTATAAAAAGAAAACCTGTTAAATACAAAAAATATTTGACGTAAAATCGTAGATTTAAATCTGTGGAAAAGTCTAAAATGTAAACATTCATCCGACTTTATCTACGATAAAATTCGATTTTGTCCGAGGTGTATACGCTGCCTAAGCATAAATTGGCATATAAAAGTATAATATATACATGCATAAATCGAAATTGAACTTTTTTTACATGCGAGAAGAGTAATTTGTAACTGAGTGATAGATAACTGATACTTGATTGGTTCAAATTTTGTTTTCTTCCATAAATAATGTTTGCATTTTATTTTCAATTAAACTAAGCCATATGATTATGTATGTAACAAATGCAAGCCCTATATCACACATGTACGTACATTTGCATATACTTAGTCAGAGAAAGAGAAATAATAAAAGAAAGAGATTAATAAAAGAAACCAAATTAAAAACACAAAAAAATATAATGAAAATATAATTGAATAGTAATAGAAAATGATTGAAATATAATGATAATGATTTGTATTGCACACATTTATTTTGTATTCCTTTTTTGTTTTTTTTTTTTGCTTCTTTACACCATAGAAATGTCAACAAATATAGTGCATTTAAAGAGAAACCAAATTTTAACTTTATCAAATATCCATATTCCATTATTAGTACACACACATATGTAAATTTCACCTTAGTTGAATGCAAAGAATATCTATAATCTATATTAACAAGAATACGCACTCCCATTTTACGACAACCTATTTTTTAAGAAATATCAAACCGAGCAAAATATCATTAGTTAAAAGAGGTAAAATTTACATTTACTTATCGTCCAAATTTATATAAATCTACCAAATTTATTATGAGATAGAAAAGGTACAAAATAGATGTTTGCCTTTTGCCTTATACTGTAAAATAATTTTGGGTTCTCATTATTCTCCTTTGGATTTGTTTACGTTTCCTCCCATTATTTATATGAGGCAGGCTGGCAAAAAATGTTAGTTCTAATTTAGTTTGTTCCCTTATACGATGATTAATTCTGATCTTTTATAATTTTAATATTTTCGTTTTAAACATTATTATTTTCGTATATACCTATTAAAAATATTAAATTATAATTACATTACAATAATATAAAATATTATTAATATTTTTGTCAGTAATAATTTGGAGTTACAAACATTATTATTTTTTATTAATTATATTAGTAAACCTAAATATTTATTATATTGGTATACGATTATAAAATAATACTGAGGAAAACATCTATTTATAAATCACAGAATTTAAAGAATATGATAACGCTGTTTTAGTTAGGTCTCCTAAAAATCTTATGCATAGTTGATACAATTTAGAAAATAATATTATTAAATATTTCAACGAAAATTTTTGTCGAAAATATTTTTCAAAATTATAAACTTTATTTATTTAATTTCAGCCAACTTTTTTTGTTACTCTCTTTTGTTTACTATATTTTTTCTTTTTCTTACACGTAAAATTCTTATTATATCTATTTCTGACA
The DNA here is from genome assembly GCA_963942445.1 of Argyra leucocephala. Classification (NCBI taxonomy): domain Eukaryota; kingdom Metazoa; phylum Arthropoda; class Insecta; order Diptera; family Dolichopodidae; genus Argyra; species Argyra leucocephala. Next base: position 55,724,043 of record OZ012678.1, on the reverse strand, counting down.
ATGTTTATCAAATTTGCATATGAATTTGTGTGCAAACAAATGAATACATACATGAGTTCTTACTCTTTTTATGGATATACTTTGGTTAAATGGTTATTGAAATGGGTATTTTGTTGAATTGAAACAAATTGAAACAAACATATAAAGTCCAAGGCAAGTTAATTAAGGCAAATATAATATGATAACATGAAAAACAAATTTATTTATAAAATTGATTATTATTAATTTTACTTTATGGTGGATTTTTATTTTATTTTTATTGATTTTAAAGAGAATTACTGAGAAAACCAAAAAAAAAATCATTTAATTAAAAAAATAGTTTCTTATTTTTTGTGGTGGAATTCGAATTTGCAAAAAAAACAATCCCCTTCCCATTTGAAAATCTCGATTTTGAACTTGAAAGACCCTTTTTTGGTCCTTCCCGGAAGTTGAAAATATCACCAATCGATAGAGCACCCTCAATTTAGTTAATAACATTTTTTTATTTTTAAAATAACGCCTCTTTCCCCTCTTTAAAAGCTGATACGCATGCTGTGGAACACCCGGTATATACTAATATTAACATTTTTTTTTTTAAGTTAAAACAATGTTCTTTAAAATTCTCATAAAGTATTTTATTATTATGATTTAAGTTAAAATAAAATAAATAGAGTACTCACTTTTTGTTTATTGTTATGCAGATGTCATTATTTTAACTGTAATTATCAAAAAATATGGGTTAGTCATGCAAAACAATAATTAATATCAAATTAGAATGTGTTTTTTATTCCAATAATAAAATTGATAATGCGTAAGAAATGTAAGCGAACACCCTTTCTAATTATAAATGATAATCCACTGTATAATAGAGTTAGTAAAAAAAGAAACGTAACTTTTTCATTTTTAAGATTATTTTTCAATTATTTAATTTAATACCCAACGCAAAACAAGTTCTAAATCCAATATAAATAAAGAAAAATATAAAATGAATTATAATGATTACAATTCAGAAATATGGAGCAGAGCACCGCAAACTACTTCCGAAAAATTAAATGTTGCTTGAAAGCTATCAAAATAATTCACAAGTACTTAGTTATGATTAACAGTAATCAATTATACAACAAAAAGTTTCTGGAGTCTGGAAAATATTTTCAAAAAATAATTGTATATCGATTTTATGCATGCAATTATTTTTTTGAAACATAATTTTATTCTAAAAGAATGTTAGATATTCATAGCCATAAACCAGGAATGAGACAAAGTATTATTTATGATTATTGTAAACCATTAATCCGATGAATAAGTGCTTGTACCTATAATTGCCTTAAAATCCATAATGAGTTACAAGTTGAACTGAAAAATATAAACAATGTGGGCCTCTTTAAAAAAAATGTATATCATATCAGTATAATGCCATTGCTAATCAAGTAAAATCTTGTTGCAGTTTAAAAAGTATGCACATTAAAACTCAAAACACCAACAATAATGTAAAGTAAATATGTATCATCTTTCTTCATAATGCATTCATATTATTTTCTCACTACATTTTTTATTTTACTTCTACTTACACAACACCTACCTTTAAAATACATTAAAAGTTGGATTTATTCTCTTTCTAATATCATTCATAATATGTTGTTGTTATAAAAGGCTTCACACATAATCAAAATTAGTATATATAAGATATTCACAGTGATGTATAACGGTTGCTCTAATAAACTACTATATTACTCAATATGTCTCACAGTTTGAAAATCTTCATTTTAAATAATTTTAATTAAAAATTTAATTCGATGTAGAAAATATTTTTTTAAAAAAGAATTTCAAGAATTTTAGAAAGGTTTACAAAAATTTGTGTTCCTTAAAAATAATACTAGAATTGAAAATAAATTTATTTTTTATTTTTTTTTTTCTTTTTTTGTGGGTTTAATTGAATGAGGTGATGAGAGCATTAATAATGTGATTATTAATAACTTCATTCCATTGAAAATATGTGATAGAAATATTTTAATTATTTATAATAGTAGGATCTGGTAGGATCAATATTTTAGTTTTTGTGGATGTAATCTTTAGAAAAAATATTAGTAAGAATAATGGGTATTAATCATTGTATTTGTGTATGTGTGTAAAAAACAAAATTGAATTAGGATTGAATAAAAATTGAATCGAAATATTTTGATAAAATAAGTCTAAATAAAAATAAATTATCATGATTAAGAACATTAATAAAAAAAATCAAAATCATATCTTTGGAAGGAATGAATGATGTTTTGAATAAAACTAAGAAAAACATCACTCATTCTATGAAAAGATATAAGTTTTTTTTTTATTAATATTTTTACGGTATTACGAACTATGTATGGATACAAAAATAATAGTTTCAGTTTGTAATAGAAGAATATTATATTATTGTATAATATGTTAAGATTATTGATGAATAGTATTTACTACATCATCAGAACAGGTATTGTGTGCATTTAGTATTGTGATTATGAATCAGACCATACATGTAACATCTAAAAAAGTTAGAAATCGAAAATAAACTTTTCATTTGAACACTATTATTTTAATGAAATATTGCTTTTAAATGTTTTTTCAATCTGAATGGGAAGTTTTCTACATACACACATACACAGAATGTTAAATACCCATCATGATGTAATACTAACCACTTTTCTTTTATAAAAAACTTGTTTCTAGCTATTTTGCAGCCATGACAATTGATTCTGAAGATTTTGTATAAAAATGTCTTTGTGTTGAATTGATAATGTTCTTTATGAACTGGAGACGTCTCGTTTTGCTGCAATAACAGTATTTCTGCTACTACTTTAACTAAATTTACTGCCTACTGCTTTTTAAATGCTTTTTAACTCAATATTTCAATTTTAATAACTGGGACTTAAATTGCTAATTTTTATTTTGAGAAATTTGTATTTACGGACTTTAGATATGAAGATTTGGTTTTACTGACCATTTCCCCCGGGCATAGTATGTGTTATATCATGTTCTTGTTTATTTCAACTGTCAAACTTAAGACTACTGTTACATTTACATTTACATATTATGTAACAGTATGTGCTGACCACGTTACGAACCATGTTCCCCCAAGAATGAGTATTGGATCCGCTTCTCACTTAAGAGACATTTCTAATCTAATTATATTTTAGTTTTTATAATTTCATCCAATTTTGAATACTATCATTCTAATGATAAGTAAATATTCGTTTCCATATTATAAGAAAGGGGAAACAAAATTATTTCAGAGAAAATATTTTTAAAATTATTGTGAATTACAAATAAATAAAATAAATTTAATAAAAATAAAAATGTCTCTTCAAAGTTCTTAAATTTATTTAATTAATGTAACGCAAGCATGTAATATTAACAAAAATTGTCCGAATAATTCTTAATTAAAACAGGTCAGACACAGAATCTATTGTATTTCGAAAGTTTTGAATAGAAAAATGTGATAATTAATAAGCTTTTTTGTTTTTTGAAAATCTCATTTAATTTTCAACATTATTTTTTTTGGTTAATTTATTCGGCATTTGTCGGTTCCATGACAAAACTTCCGATCTATTTTTATTTTTTTTTTTACTAAAAAGACTTGTGGTTTGTTAAACAAGCTTATTTTATTTACAACAAACAACATAATTAATTTAATAAAAATAATTCAAAGAAATTTTTTTTAACTTTTATTTCAGAAAAAAATTTAACACCATCTAAAATTTTGTGCAATACAAAAAAGGATATCCGTCATCATTTTCTAACATGTATTGAGTTCAAAAGGAATACAAAAAAGAAAAAAAATCTTTTCATTTAAACTTGGGGAACAAAAAATAATAAAAATCTTTATTAACCTAAATTTAAGAATTCAAATTGTAAAATAAAACAGAAAAAAAGAAAACGAAAATAAACAAAAACAATAATAGAAAAAATTAAACTAAACAGAAATAAAATTTCAGGATGCCTGCAGGTCGAGTTGCTGGAAAATTTGGTTATTCAGATAGCAATTATTTTAGTGGTAAGTATATAGTTTTTAAATTTTATACTAATTACGTTTCTAATTATTATTGTGAAGGATTTTCAGTAAAAGAAGAATATCCACTTGGATATTCCAAAGTAAATCCTTTAAATATCATTGAAAATGAAAAGGATTTTTATTTTTGTGAAAATTTTAATTTTTAATAAAACAACATTTTTAACTTGTTTAGTGAAAATATAAAAACAAATAATTTTAGTTAAGTGAAGCACCTATATTATTTCTCTCTCTCTCTCTCACTATAATTACGGATGAAAGAATAAAAGTAAATTAATTCAAATAGAAAATAAATTCAAAGTAACTTACAAATAAATATAAAAATTTGAATAATAAATTGGTAGCATATTTCGGGTAGGGTATTTTTCAGTCAAAGAACCTTTATATAAAGCTTTATTTTCCGTAGAAGAACAAAGTTATGGATTTTGCTGACTTTAATGTATTAAAACTTCCTACCCTTTTATTAAAACTAAAACTAGTCTTTTAGACTAACCTTCATTACTACAATTTTGGCTCTATTACTTCATTTATCTGTGGTTAAATAAAATGCCGTTATAGGTATTATTGAGCGATAAATTTGTAGCCCTACACAGTTTAAACGGTCAACTAGTAAATGCTTGATTGTTAGATATACTTTATAGCATTAAAATTAATAGAATAATCAGATCTGCCTGAATAATATTTTAGTTCACAAACTAATTTGTTTTATGATATTTGAAAATTATAATTTTCCCATTTGTTTAATGGTATTAAGTTTTAGTTTTCTAAATAACGCAAGTTATAAGAACAACGATTGTTTTAAAAAAATTTTATTCAGAACGGGATACATGTACATCCTTTAATGTAATTATTCAATTGGCGAAATACAAATACAATAGTGTATGCGAATACAAATACGAATGAATAGTGTAGCAATACAAAGCAACAAACAACATAGGGAATATTTTGTTTTGATTTTTTCGAATTTGGAAATACACTATAAGTATTTACATATATGTAAATATACATATGGTAGCCAGATGCAGTGTCTTGAGACTGTGGGTCCTTAAATTTTTTTTTTAGTTTTTAGTTTGTTTGTTAATAGTGAGTTCAGTATTTATAGAGGGTGAACCTACGTTTTGCCAATACAGAAATTTATTTTTTCATAAAAATTTCATTAGTGACTTGCTTGGGTTCAAAATCTCACTTTTCAAAATGTCATTTGATTAAAATCTTGCTTTTCAAAATATCGATTTTTCAAAATATCAACTTTTAAAACCAATTTTTTTTATTTTATAAAAATTGTGGAAGAAAGACGTTTTTGGTATCCAGCACCAGCTACGCATAAAAATAATTAAGGTAAATATTTTGAAATTAAAACAATGTTTTGCAAAATCCAGATTTTGAAAAACTAAATTTTGAAAAAGTGAAGCCTTGATAAGCGAAATTTTGAACCCGACACAAACAAGTTACTAATAATGTGATTTTATGTTATGTTCCTGTTTTATTTAATTTTTATATTTTTCGGTACATTTTTTTAAATTTTTTTTAAAATTTTGATCTAATTTATTCAAAACATGTTACGATATTCAATGTACTATCTGTAATTATAATTGACAAGCATGTAAAGACCTGTGCATTAGACACCTTTTCATTTTGTTTCGCTTCTCTTTAATGAACTCCTAATATATAAATAAGTTGTATATAAAGCAATAATGCGCACACAGTTGAAAATTTTTTACTTATATGGTTTTGTTATTCAGCAGATACATTATGCATATGTGAGTTCTTATTAAAATAAAAAACAAAAATAAACAAATCAGTTATTATATTTACTTGCAGCTAACATAATTTACATTGTACATATGTCAAATAAAAACAATAAAACAAATTTATCTCAAACAAAAAATATAAAAAAACAAAAACAAAAAAAAAATCAGTTAAACTCTTTATATGACGGGTAATTTCAACTTTACATAGTAGAGTCAAAGCAGCTATCTATAATTATAATTGACAAGCATATTAACTTTATATTATTTTTTCAATTTACCAAAAATATTTTTAGTTTATAAATAAACACAATTTTGGTTAATGAAAATATAGACCCAAATTTTATTAATTCTCTTGCAGAATTGTGAGCTTAATCTGTTTCAGAATTACATACATACATACACAAAACATACATATTTATATACCTACAATTTTCACCAAAATTAATTTTTTTCACTTTTATGAAATTACGTATCGACATAAATCTACTTCATTCATATGTAAATACATTGTATATAGTATATGTACATTTGTACTAAACGATACAGCATTCATTACATGTACAGTAATAATGCATGTATGGAATTGAAAATTTTTTATTTAAACTTTCAAATCAATGTTTTTGTTTTTAAATTAGGTACCAGGCAATAATTTATTTTTTTTTGTTTGAACACGTCATAACATTCATAACTAACCGCCAATTTTTATTGTTTAGAAAGCAAAAATACTATCTTAAAAAGATAGTGAAAATTATTTTAGTAGAAGAGAGTAGCGGAATAAATTTAATCCAAGAATTAAAGAACAATTTAAGAAATTTAATTTCAATAATTTTAGTAAAATAAAGCAATACTTTTCCAAATTAGAATTTATTATTTATATAACAAATGTGAATAACATTAATATTTTTAATAATAATAAAAAAATCTGAACAATAAATAAATATGTATTTATGCATTACATTATTTTTATTTTTCTCTAATAAAAAAAATATATATTTCTATTTCTATTTATAATTTTTTTATAATGTCACAACATAAGTGTCTCAAATTATTTATCTTACATTCTTTCCTAGATTTTGGTCATTTGTGATAATTATTTAGATTAATAGGTTAAATAATATGTATATATCTTGAATTATAAAAATATTAAATATAAATTTTTAGTAATTTTATCCATTAAACCCACTAGCTATTAGAAATAGGTAGAAACGAAACAGAAAATGAGAAGTAAGGTATTTATGTTTTTTAACGAAAACATAATAATTTCAAAGCTTTTCATTAAAACATGAGTGTTTTCTGCTTTGTAATGAGAAGTCTATATCGGTCAATGCAAATTCTTGTTCAACATCATGAATTGTTTTTGATTTCCAAACTGTGTTCATCTTTTATTGCTTGAACGAATTAAGTGTTGGTTCTATAGTATTAACTGCATGATTTATCTTTTCGTTTAGCTAAGTTCGTAGTAAACACATTTAATGAGTAGATAAGCCAGTAATTTGTTAAATAGACAAATTTAATACATTGTTTGTTAGTCAAGTTAATCATTAAAACTGGATTTACATTAAATATTTTTTATTTACTTAAGTGAATTAATGTTCTATATTTTGTATGAGATTTTTTTTACTAGCTCGGAGTTAGTATACTAATCTGAATTATAATATTCGATTATAAAAAAGTATATTGACCTAATAATAAAATTAAATTTTGTGACTTTATCTTTAAATTTTAAACTTTTAAATTTAATTTTTTTTATTTAATTTCCGTATTATATAAATAATACTTAGTATATATTAATCTCCTACATTATTTTTATTCAATAAATTTCAGTGAAAAGTTTTATATTTTTTGTTGACTTTTCCCTAATTTATTTATTAAATTTTTCTGTCTGTTTTAGTTGTTGTTGTTGTTGTTGTTGTACAAGTTACCTGAAAGTTATTTGGTTCTCTTATCCTTAAGGAATCTTGTTTTCAAGTTAAGAAACAAAATAACAAAAGTAAAATGAAAGTAAATACAAATCGTATACTCATTCCAATAATTTCCTGTTTCTTTCTTATTGTTTTTGTTTTATAGATTAAAGATGGAATTCAAAACCGAAATATTTTTATATGTAATCCTTAAAGGATAACATTAAAAATATTTTTTAAATATTTTTTTTATAGAATTTTTCAGAAGTATTTACTTGTTTTTTTAAGTAGTTTTTTTTCTGCCAGAAGGCTTGCAACTTTTAGGCTTGGTTATCTTAAGTTTATAACTTGTGGGAAAAAATATGTTGTGGTTTTTTCTTTTTGACTTTTTGACTCTGAGACATCAAAAGAAAAAAAACGAAAACACATTAAAAAGTTTTCCATAAGGATAAAAAAATTTCAATATAATAAAGTTTAGGTAGGATTAAATTTAAAGTCATTTAAATATCTGAGGTGAATAATAATGATCATCTTTCTATTATAGGTTGTCATAATTTTTATTAAAATTTAAAATTTATTTTTTTATTATATTATGATCCTTCCGACTAAGCTTCTAAAAGTGTTAATCAGCTTGAGGTAATAAACACTTTTTCCAGACTTTAATAAATATTTAATTTTGTATTTTGACCAACAGGTAACTGTGTAGTAATTTTTAAGTCTACTTATATTAACTTTTATGAAGAAAATTATTAAAAATATAGTAAGTCTTACTGCTCAAAATACGTAAAGGTCTGCAGCTGGATCCTACAGTATTTTTTGTATTTTTTGTATTTTTTGTAATTTTTGTAAAATTAATAAGTAAATTAAGATCGAAATGGCTAGATTTAGTCAAAAAAAAAACTATCGCAAAGGCCAAAACAGCTCGAAATTATTGAATATTATGAATCAGTTTAAGACCTATGAACTGTAGCACTATAATATAGATAATGAAGAATCTTATGTTACAGAAAAACATTTTAAAGTCTCTCAATTTATTTATTTATTTTTAACGGTGGGTCCTACAGATAAATCGGCAGCCCAACTTTATAGGTCCTTTTCTCTTTTCGAAATGTGGTCTTTTTTATTAAATTATATTAATTATTTGGTATATATATTTTTTTTGTATTATTTTTATTATTTTTATTAATTATATTATATCTTTATTATTTATTAAATTATATTTGAATCGATGTCGTTGTATTGAATTGAAAATTACATTTTCAGTATTTTTCAGTTATTATTCAGTTTATTACATTTTCAGTTATTTTTTTTTTTTTTAAATTTCCAATTTTTGTATATTTTGTTTATTTGACTTCAAAATTTTATTAAGTTCTACAAAATTTTATATTTTCAATAGATTATTTTTTTAATCGACACTAGATTGTATTAATGGATAAGACGACCCAAATTTGATCTAATTTCGTATTATTTATATTAAAATATTTAATCCCTGCTTATAAAAATACAATTAAGAAATAAAAAAATTTGTTATACCAGTTTTTAAGTTGAAACAAAAACTAAAATAGAATTTAATTGATAATGATCTTTGACCCTTTCATCTTGATATCCTGAACATGTCCTGTTTATAGCAATAAAAAAATATTATTTTTTGTAATTTTCCATTAAAATTTTGAGAATTTTTAATTCATGTGATGTTATTTTTAAAGCCATTTTATGACTACTTTTCGGTTATTTTTTTGTTTTTTTTTAAATTTTAAGTTGTGTAAAGACATTACATCGACTGAAGATTGATGTGCTGTATACGGCAATTTTACATTTCGAGAAAATTGAGTTTAAACTTTGAAAAAAAATATTGACTAAACTCCATGATAGAATTTTTTTATTTTATTACTATTGATTGATTTGACAGCTTTCGGACTCACTTATACATATATATTTTTTTAAGAAAAAAAAAAATCATTTTACTTAGTGGCGTACACTTTGTAAATTTTTTTCGGGCATTTTTATACATATGGCAAATCAGAAAAAATTATACACTTTCAAATATATGAAAAAAAGAGCAAATTTATTTAAATAAAACAACCTTCAATTCAATATGGCTAAAAATATCATATTAATTACATATTTTATGTATTTTAATAACTTTTATTTAGGAAAAGCGTTGAATTCAATTCATATCACTGGAAATATGTATTACAAAACACTACAAAACTCTTAAAATCTTCGATTGAATGATCTTTAATTACATATTTTTGCATTTTAAGTTATCTAAGAACTTGAGAAAGGAAGTCACCCAGAATATCTATAAATTTTTCAAATACTTGTTAATGATACTATGGACACAATCTACTTCAGGTATCTGGGAGTGTCCAAACTTCGAAAATTTTTGGATAATGCTTTTGACTTCTGGATTGTCGCTTAAAAATCTAAAAAAAGCTATCACCAGCATCTTATTTTTATTTTGCGCGATACATGAATCACTCCACATTATTATGTATTTAATATTTGAATAATCTTTAATGAAGGGTTTAAAATTTTATATATTTAATTTTAAATCATTTCCACTTCGTCCACTTCTTATTTCATCCCATACACATCAGTATGTGAATTTTTCACCATTATGAAATATAACTGTAGCAGTCATATTATACATATTTACCTTTGAAATGGAAAAACACTTTGCAAATCAATTAAAAATAACAACTATGTTTTAGCGATCTAGGTCCTGTTCGGTTTTTAATCCTTTTGATTCAGTTTTAAGTTTTTCAAAATCTAATATTTCATTTTTTGTTGGATTCTTTGTGGCTTTATATTGTACACAGCGATCGCATTGATCTTTTCCGGGTTTTAGAAATGATAAATTGAAGTTAAGGAAATAATCTTTGTGGCAAATGGTTTGAACAGTTGCTTTTCTAAGTAAAACGCATACACTTTTGTTAAAGTTAACTCAGGACTCAATTCGCATTTTGGTCTGAAGAAACCCGGCAATAATGAGAGTCGATGGTAGAATAGCTACTAATGTGAGCATTGACTTCAGCTACACCCTTTCTGGTTCGACACAAAATTTGTGAAATAATAGAAAATTAGGTTTTTCATTTTTTTATGATATATCAACGAGTTTAAATATTGAAAACACATCTATTGTAGAGTATTTTGTCTTAGCATAGTTCCATTTTATTTTCGTATTATTTCTATAAATATTTTTATTAAAATTTAATCGAACCGATGTTGTATATCCAAAAACATTTCTCAAAGAAGAAAAGTTTTGTATTCCTTCTCTGCATGTTATCGTTATTGTTATATCTATTACGAATAGCTAATAGGATCTGATTGACTATAGTCTATCCATAATTTCAAATATCATGGCTTCGAACTGTAAAATAATGTCCCACTTTCTTTCATCGTGTAGGTTTTATAAACTCTCAAATGATTGTAATTCACAAAATGCCAAACTTCAATCATACGAAACAAAATGAAATGTTGTTTCATAGGAATGCTTGCATCTAAATACACTTTGTTCATTACATAATACTAGTGGGCTCCTGTGCAATTGCACAGTAGTAACTTTGTTTAAAAAATCCTGGATAACAACATTTTGATTTATTCAAATCAATTTATATCAATCTTATTTTTTTCTATGAATCTTATTTTTCTGTAGGTAGGTGGGATTCCCTCGAAAGACAACAAGTGGTTTCAGTCACGCGCGCACAAACCAAGAATAGTAAGGGCCTTAAGCCCACTAAAACCACCTTTTTTTTTGTCTTTCATACATAACAAATCCATGGTATATCGACTAATGAATTCTTACTCTCAGAAACCAAAAATTATATATTTTTTTACATGATTTATTTTATTAAATTAAAAACTTTAAAAAAGTGATTTAAAAATTAATTTATTTTTTTATTTTTAGTATTTTGTCGTAGTATTGGAATTACTTATGTGTTTTCTGCTATTAGCCTATTCTGTTATCTCTTTAATCTTAATATTAACCATGAAAAACAAATTTTATCTTTATCAATTTGACATCAATTACACTAAAAATTGGTTATAGTCACTACTGGGGATTGACACAATGCGCTTCTAGTCAACAATTTTACTGTCATCATCTTTTTTAATATTTTTGTATAGTCAAAAACGTTTGTGTTTATTTAAAATGAAATAATTTTTATGAAGCCTTTTTAAAAATTTTCTCTGGTTGAAATTTATTTTAGAATAGATGTCGCTCTACTCGGAAATAACCGTCGTTTATATGGTGTAACTATTTTAAATGTTTTAAGTATTCACCACAATTTTGCATATTTTTATTTTTGGCTTAAGAACTTGTTAAAATTTTAATATTTTTGTGGTGTAATTTGCTATTCAACTATTCTTGCTTGATTACCCCACGTAATTCATCTTGTGTATTATAATTATAAGAATATCGTTTAAGTATTGTCCCATTTGTAAACGTACGAATTTTTCAAAAACTTTCTCATATATTGGTAGCATATTAATAGTACTGGCTCGGTTCTTTGGGATTCTTGCTTTTAAGAATAGGCCAGTTTCTTTCCTTGTCAAACGGAAATTCATTGTTTCATCGAAGAATGTGTATCATAATATCACAAAATAATTCAAACTGATCCATACATTTTGTAGAACTCATTCCTATGAAATCTTTTTTTTATTCATTATTTTTATTTTATAAACGTATTAATATTTAGCATTATCAAAGAACTTTTATTCAATCAATCAGACCATTTTCGATGCTAGATGACAATGGATATGCATCTATATTGGTGACCACCGACACATGAGCAGTTTTATAATGCCGCCATATTCAATAGCGGTTTGCTTTTGCGTGCAGTTTGAAATTTTGTTTATTTTTCTCCATTATGCCGGATGATATAAATGTTCCTTCAACTTCATCATCAACAACATGTAAAGCACAAAAAGTTGCAGAAATATCTACAGTAGCCGCTAAAGTTCCTCCTTTTTGGAAACCTGATTCAAAATTATGTTTTAAACAGGTTGAATCCTAATTTCATCGTGATAACATCACACAAAATATCATACGATCGTAGCGGTAATTGAAAGCGTAATATTAGCACAGGTAAACGACATTAAATTAGTTCCACCTGAGCACGATAAATACGAAGCTTTGAATGCAAGACTCTGTTCACAATTTGCGGTCTCTGAAGAAACTAGGTTAAAAAAATTATTAAACGAGGTTCCATTGGGTGATAAAGAACCATCACAGCTACTCAGATAAATGAAAATTTTAGCAGGAGGTTGACTAAGTGACGACATTTTAAGATCACTTTGGGTGCAGAAACTCCCTGAACAAGTCCATATGATATTGTCTACTATCAATGGTGAATTAAGTAAAGTATCTGAAACGGCTGATAAGATCATCGATGTGTACAGTACAACATGTCAATTATGTGCAATTAGTAACACGCCATATTCATCAATAAAATTGAAAAATTGGAAAAGAAAATTGTGGAACTCCAAATACATAGCCGCAGTCGTTCACCAGCGAATAAGGAATTATGTTGGTTTCATTTTAAATTTCAAGATAATGACAAGAAATTCAGACCACCATGTCAATTCAACAAATTGAATGGAACAAAAAATCAATTAATAGAAACCGTCTGTTCATTTTTGACAAATCAATGAAACTACATTTTTAATTGATACAAAAGCCGATATTTCGGTAATTCCTACTGATAAAATGCCAACTTCTGAACTACAAAAATCTTTTTTTAAATTAGTAGCCCCAACAACTCAGAAATTAAAACATTTGGTCGAAAATCACTAACTTTAAATTTGAGTCTTCGCAAAAAGTTTCAGTGGACTTCTGTGGTTGCAGATGTTTTAAAACCAATATTAGGTGCAGATTTCTCAATCATTTTGGTTTGTTGGTTGATATTCAGTCTAAATCTTTAATTGACAAATATTAAATTGTTTTGGAAAAATTGTTCCACAAAATAATATTAGTATTCGAATTTTAGAACCTCATTCACAATTTCAGAAAATACAATTGCTTAACAGAAGACATTTCAGTTTCAACTTCACAACCTAAACATAATATTGTACATTGAATTGACACAAATGGTCCACCGATGTCTTCCAAAGTTCGTCGCATGAAATCAGAAAAACTTGATGCTGCGAAAGCCGAGATTAGTAAATCATATTTGTACTATTCTGGCATTAATTGAGAGTTCTAAATAAAGATATGAACTTTAATGTCAATAAGTATTAACAACGTGGTTACTCAATAACTCTTAAAATAATTTCTTCTTTGCCAATAATATTAATTCCTATAACCTACATTTAAGCTGTCAATATAAAAAAAAATAATAACAAATTTAAGAACGCATTTTGTTTTTTAAATCAATTTTGCCTGTATTAGAACTAATAAATTTATGTGGCCGAACGATATTATCCAAAATTTATAACACAATGGCAGATTTATATAAACAAATATTTCCCTCTCTAACGTCATATATTTTAATCGTCACATCCTTGAATCTTTGACTCTTTATGTTGTCATGTAAATTAAAAAATAACAACAAGGAAAGAGCAAACTTTCTCTAAACAATTTAATTTTATTAAATAAGCATCTAAAAAACTTACTATACTGTCCTACCTAAATTAATGCAAAACTACCAAGTTAGTTTGTTTTTGTCTTGTTTTTGAATGAAGTGACATTTAACAAAAAAAAAAAAAATAGTAGTTTTTCTACAGTATTAAAAACAAGTTTTTAATTAAATTTAAACAACAAAAATTTCTTGAATATTTAAAAAAATGTGTCCATACTATATGCTATATAATAAATACACTTTAGAGTCCTTTTTTTCCAGTTCAGTAAATTTGTAAAAACAAACAAATGAAAAAACAAATTTTATAAAAGTATTATGTCAAAGTAATAATTGCTGAATGTCAGGCTGTCAAAGTAATAATTTTTTATTCAACAAAACAATAAATGAATATCCTTTTATATCCTTTTTATTTATAACACACTATACATACAATAAACTTTCTTGTATTTGCTATTTTTTTTATTTTTTTTTTAAACATGGATGTGAACACATGAACAAGACTATAAAATTTCATTGCACTTTATTTTCATATTCATTGAGTTGTTGAATAATTTTTCACTAAGAAAAACACAAGTTTTATCTTAAACCAAATAACCTTTACGGAAAAATGTAATGTTACTGGTATGCAACAATGTTCTCAGAAGAGTATGGTATATTATTTTTAAAGATATTATGATGTCAGGTGTGTAATTTATTTAAGTTGTTGCTCTTCTTCCCTTGTTTATCTTTTATATTTTTATTATTATTGTTTTTTTTTTTTAGACTAAAAATTGTTTCTGATAACTTTTTATTTGTTTGCAAATTTCTCTAACTTGTACCAAATCATAAGATTTTTCTTAAAATTTTATCAGAATCTAAAGATACTTATTTATAGATATAATAGTATATTTTAAGAAACATTTTATGAGCCCCAAAGTGTAGTTTATTTTGGAAGAAAACTTTGTTCTCTATTCTTCTAAATTATTTCAATTCATTTAAATTTAAATTCATTTGGAATTCATGGAATATGCAAAAGGGATAATCATTTTTTTTTTGTGAACATGTGTTTCTTTTTAGAGTAGTATAAGATTTTTATTGTCAACTCCCATGTCATTTTGAACAAGTAATTTAACTCATGTAATTTAATAAGCTTTAAAATTGAGCTCAATTAATTCTTTCTAATCTTTCTGGGGTTTTCGATAATTATGGTAATCAATCGTTTGGAATGTAGACTGATCTATGAAATATAATAAAATTAGTTTAGTATAATTAAAAATAACTATGGCTATTTAATCTAATTTAAATAGTTGATATACCATGAAGTTGATAAATAAAGATTCGTAAAACATTACTTGTTCCAATTTCTGTAAATAAATTGCAGTACCATATTGAATGTCCGAAAAGATATTCTACTAAAGTTACTGACAATACATGGTTAGAACATGCCGATTTACATGATGTCATCTGATTACTAATAAGAAAGGTCCCGGTTGAACCTGATTACTAATAAGAAAGATCGAATCCCAATCAGGGCATGGATGTTAAATTAAATTTTTCCTTTATTAATTTATTATTTAAAAAACAAAGGAATTTTTTTAAATCGTCGTTTACAATTGATTGCAGTACTTTTGACTGAAAAAGTTCAATTATTTCTATGTTTGAGTTACTTATACTAACCCATAGCCCGTATATCCATATTCGTTTCAATATTGATTTGTATATTATTGATTTGCTGTAATTTGATAGCTTGGAATAACGCCCTATAAGCCAGTAGAGTTGGTTGAGCTTTATTCTGAGTTGCCTGCTGGTCTTTGGACAATGTGAGTTCTTCAAGTAAGTCGGTAGTGGTCTAAGTGTAAGTAGGTACTTTACTGAATTTACCTGTGACGGTAGTAAATCGTTTCACTTTACTGCAGAACAAGTCTACGATATGCAAACGTAAAGTGCAAAGATTTTGATGTGTTTGCTTGTATTCTCTATTTCATAAGCCAATTTTCAATGTTAAAAAGATTTTCTTGTAATATTTTTGATGGTATCATCGAATTTATATGGTATGCCAAATTATCAGTATAATCAGTCTCAAAGTAGCTGCAATAATTTTTTGTGATATTGATCAGCTGTATAAATGACATAAAGCATTGGTCGTAAAACACTTACCTGTTGTACACCATTGTATTGTCTTGACTTAAAAAAAGAGATAGAGTGTGCAAAAAGTGGTTCCATAGTCAATGTTCAGGATTGGAAAATGAAGATATAAATGAATACACTAAATTATGGCTGTGCACTTTATACATCATTAAGAGGATTACCAGGTTTCGCTAAATCCTAAAAAAATATATTCTGTTTGATGTAGTTTACATGCTGGAAGAATCATTTCTCTTAACATATTTAATCAAAAAACCCAACTCGATTTATTTGGGGGGAAAAAAGGACTAATCAAAAGCTGGTTTAAAATTGAATTAATGGAATTCGAATTAATAGAGGTTTTATATAGTAATGGTGAAGATATGCCAGAAATTATTTTTAAATAATAAAATATCATAAAATAGAATTTAAAATAATATTTTGTAATAGTAAGTTTTAGGAGATGTTTCATTCATCACAACACACTACTTGAACTTATAAGTAGATATTTGTTGTGTTAGACTATGCCTAAATAACTTTTGATTTTGTTTTGATTAACTTTATAACTTATTTACAGATGTTATTAATAAATCTGTGAGTTATAAAAAGTTTGGGCAGTATTATTATTTTGCCTGTTTTTAATTTTTCTCGGAAATAACACAGTCTTAATATTTAATTAAACAAGTGTGTGAAATGTTTCATGATTTTATTTGACAGCTCTTATATCATCCTGTTGTTAACTTCGTGCCTGGTGAGGTTTTGAGTGCTAGCTGTGTTCTAATCGTACTCTGAACTTCCCTAATACTAAAGTTTTTAATAGGTAGATCTAGGTAATATGTTGTATCAAAAACTGGATGATATTGAATAATTATGATATAAAAATAAGTTAAGCTTCACTTTGTGTAATAAATTGCAGTACCATACATGACGTGGGGAATATGAATATGGTAGATTCGAGCTAATCACTATAATGCTCCGCGAAGTAAATTCTAATTCTTTTGATCAACAACGTGTTTTAACTGTTAAAAAACGATTCCGTTATAATGTACGTATATCTGAGACTAACCATACCTAACCTTTTGTTTTTGTTTTTACTTCGAAATTGACTAGTTCGGCTGAACTTTTAAAGTATTATTAATTAATGTATAGTTATTGGCTAACTTATGATTTTTACTAACAACATGTATATCTAGTTTAGTTTATTTTAAAATTGATCTAATCAAAAATGAAGTTGTTTTACTAACCCTACTGGATGTATTATGGATATATATTGCACTGGATGATATAATTGCACAATCAAATTTATCACGCTTTTCTCTAGTAATAAGCGTGTGACATGCCGTGCTTGATCTTAGCAATACTTCGTTCTCAGTGAGCTAATCAAAATTCTCAAGAACTGTCGTTAGTGGGACTCAGATACTAAAGATTTTTTAAGCTCCGAAAATTTCCATAAAAAGTGGTTTTTGGGAAATGGAAAAGTCGGGAAAATTTCTAAAGATCACTTAGCCTCAAACTTTCTAAATCTATTAAAATTTTTTTTTTGGATTGGAGTACTTACTTCGTCTCTAGAGATGACTTACCTTTATGGGTATTTAAATACCCAACCGTCTTATGTATGAAAAACTTCTTATAAAAATTAGTAAAAAAAAGAATTTATATTTTTATGAAAGTAAGAAACAATTCACAGTGTTTTATTGAACAAATCTAAAAAAGTAAAGTATTTAAATAATAATATTGTAAAATTAAATTTTAAATACTATTTTGTAAATTATTTCGCTTTCTTAATTTTAATTTTATTTCATGGTAGATCCTTATGATAGTTAAAAAAGCATTTGGGATGCAAAATAATCGAACACTTTTTGTAACCAAATTGTGTTTTAATACCACATTGTCTACAACGACTGCGTTTAGGCATTTTTTCCACTATATGGTCGACACAATCCGTGCGTTTTGCCATTTGTTGGGCATTGACAAGCACACGCCCATATGGACGACTACTTGTGGTAGTGTTACTAGTGCTTCCACCACATTTCCTCTGTTAATAAAATATACCCATAGAAGTCACACCTTCTTACCTAGCGCAAAAAACATGCATTCACCACCATGCATTCAACTACCATGCATTCACCATTGCGGCATCAAATGCATTTGTGAGCAATGGCCAATACCATTTTTTACCACGAACTTTGATTAGATAATTGTTCATAGCAATATCAAACAAATCAACAGCATCCATCCGTTTATTATACTCATGAATGACCAGTGGCTGGTCAATTGTTATCTTACGATTTTTTCGGTCAAACCGCTTTGTATCGAACATTGAGCCATGTCTCAAAACGTTAGACATTATAGTAATTTAAACAGAATTATATAAATATTAGCCTACTAATTAATTTTACATAATACTATATTTGAAACTGTATAACTTTATCAATTCACTTTTGAGTTTCTAAAACCTGAAAACACAACGGTCAAACTTCAAACCATGAGATAATGTGAAAAACTTAAAAAACATTTTAAATCTTACAATACAGAAAATATTACATATATAATCCACTATCCAACAATAGATATCAGATCAATAGATATCAGATGGATCTATTATTTCATTTAGATTATTTCATTTAGATTATTTCTACTTGAAATATTAGATCCATGAAGTTAATAAAAAAACTGAAAAAATTATATAAAATGTAGTAGCGCTAACACCGATTGGGTATTTAAATAACCATTCCAAATCTCAGGCGTGGCAAAAACTAGTGGTCTGAATTTTTTCCAGGCAACTTCTATGACCTCTATGACCATTCTTAGACAATTTCATAATGATTGTACGACGGGATCTATGCGCCAGCTTTAATGGATTTATATAAATTGAAAAATGTACGGTACAAGAATCGGAGCCACAACCGATTTCTATTATTATTCTTTTAAATTATATTTAAAAGGAGACGTAAAAATAAAATATTTTTTTTAATTTTCAATTAGAAAGTTTGATTTAAAATTTCAGTCCACGTATAAGTTGTTTTAACATACAAAAATTTTAATTTACCAAATTGCCGCAAGTCACTAATTCCCAGAATTAAATTTAAATTTAATTTTTTTTTTCTAAATAAATTATTACGTTGTTGTCTAGGTTAAATAAATAACAAAATTGGTTATTGTACCACGAATAAATTGAAATTATGTAAAACAATTCATAATGAAATTGGGTACGATTTTTTTTCAAACTTCCTCAAGGGTCGAAGACCGGGCGAATACTTTTTTAAATCACAAATGTACAATCAAAATCAGATACAGAGTATCAAAAGATAGATTGTGCTGTTGTGTTCAAAATATGATGAGCTCCTGTTCAATATTTTATATTGGCATTAAAATTTGCTGTGATATGGCCATTGCTGAATGTTTTGCGTTATTTTCGATGCTTCTATATGATATAACTTATTACAGAATAGTAATATTGAACTTTTAGGATAAATAAATTTTTTATAGTTTTTTTTTTGTTTTTTTAATATACTCAAATTTCTGGGAAATTAATTTCATTTTATTTTCCTATTTTTGTTCGTGTTAACTTGAATTAATTTTTTTTATCCATTTTATATAACTTAAATGTATCTATAGAAAATGGCACATGTCTCCAATATCAACAAATTTTTTTTCATCAAAAAAATGTGAATTAATTCTTAATGAACTGAGTGACCATTTTTTTTTTTTTTTGCTTTCCTTTGTAAAGTTATCCTTTTATTTTTTGTTAAAAATATATGTTTTCTTTCAATCGATTTTAGGCATCCTACTTATGATACTTTATAATTAAATTAATATAAAACGAAATTTATTCTAAGGAGTTTTAATCAATAATTTAAGATTATTTTGAGCTGATGCTACTTACATTTTACAGAAAATTTTTTAAAGTTTCGATTTTCATTTTCAAGTATAAAAGTTGGAGAATGTATCAAGTCAATTCGTTTGATGGAGAATGTGTAAAAAAAAGAATACTTTATTGGTTTTTCAACTTGGTCTAGTACCCTTTGTTATTAGGATATAATAAATGACAACAAATAATTGCGAGTATATATAATCTGGTAACAAATGAAATACAATCAAACTATTCTATTTAAGAAGGCTTAGTTTCTGACAAAAGTAGTAGTTTTCCACATTTAATGAGTAAATAAGCCAGTAATTTGTTAAATAAATGCTCAAAACATTGTACATATTGTAGTGCAAAATTGCAGTATCGTACTTATTTAACACGAAAAGGTGATACAACGTAAGTAACTGTCAAGAGTGTAAAAAAAAAAAATTGACTCAATCGCAGACCGATATGGTGTAGTGGTATATTATTTGACTATTAATCACAATATCTCAAGTTTTAATCCCGCTCAAGGGATGCAGATATTGAAATCCAAAACGGTTTATTCCAATTAAAATATTTCCGTGAACGTAAGATGGCCTCGGCCTCGAACCCCACAAAAGGGCTGCTGGTATTGAAAACTAAAATAATTTTGTCAATTATTAAAAAAAAAATATTTTCGTGAAAGTTAAATATCCTCGGTAAGCTTGACGAAATAGGAAATCAGATAATATCGAGTAAAGCCATACAAACCACAATCAGACAAACAGGAGAGCACCTCTTAGGTGTAACACAACCACAGAGAAAATAATAGATATCAAATGAAACTTGTGAAAAAATCAAACAAAAAAGAGAACTAAGAAAAGGAATCCTACATCAATGTAGTGATAACGTACTATGTGTAAATAATCTATAATTATAATTAACAAGCATTTAAGGACCTGCGCAGTACACACCTTTTCACTTTATCTCGCTTCTCCTTAATGAATTCTTAATATGTAAATAAGTTGTATATACAACAATAATGCTCACACAGCAGAAAAGTTTTTACTCATATGGTTTTATTATTCAGCAAATACATTATGTAGAGTGAGTTCTTATTAAAATAATAAACAGAAACAAACAAATAAGTTATTATAATTACTTACAGTGAATATAATGTACATTGTACATATGTCAAATAAAAATAAAATAAAACAAATTCATCTGAAATTATGTACATCTATAAAATAAAAACAAAAAAACAAATACATACATCTAAAATAAAAAATATAAAAACAACAAAAAAACAAATCACTTGAATTCTTCATTTTTTATCTTTTTAAGTAACTGTTTCTAAATTTTGGTTATTTGTAGTAATAATATAGTTTTTATTAAAATTATGTATTATGTAGGTATATATATATACATACCTCTTTAATGACAAAATTTTATATTTTTCGTAATTTTATCCACTAAATGCCACTTACTATAGGGAAAATATCGGAAACGAAACAGTATATGAGGGAAGTGTATTTATATGTCCTAAATAAAACTTACTAACCACAAAACTTTTTATTAAACACGAGTGGTGGCAGCTATATCGTGCGAAGTCTATGTCAGTACGTAAAGTACTGTTTTTTTAAAAACTTTATTTTGACTTTAGCTTGAATTATAATTACTCAACAGAGGCCCTAGTGTAAATATAATGCCAAACGAAATAAATAATGTAGTTATAAGCTAAATCTGTGAAGGACTGCCCAGTGGCTTGAAATAAGTAAATAAATAATATAACTTAAAAATACAATATATAATGAAAGCAAAAGGCATAAAAAAATGTTCAATAAAAGACAAAAGAAGATATTATAATAAATGCCATTGAAGCACAAAAGGCAACACTAAGCAACAAAACCAACCAATAAGAAATAAAGAATGCTGAAGAAATAATGAATTCCCTTCGACACAAGATCAACTACAAAGGTGGCAAGAATACTTCGAAAAAATGTGTTACAACAACTTGTAGATACAATACCAACAAGAAGAAAATTTTAGTTAGAATAATAATAACCGCTGTAGAATAAACCAGAACCCACCGAATAGAAGTGAAATAATGGATGCCATAAACAAACTATAAAAAATAATAATATAGAAGGTGTCGATGGAATCATGGCGAAACTCCTGAAAGTAAGCCAAAATACTACATCAAATATAATAGCTGTGTTCTTTTCATGCGGTTAAATGTCCATGTCTTATTAAATTCAAAAGAACGATGTAGATTAATGATATAAATAATTCTTTTGATATGGCAAACCTGTTAATTGAATTATCAAAAATTTCCATTGAAAAACTACGCAAGCGTCACTCGTGATAAATATAATTACTAAATATTTGGAACCAGACATAAAAACCAGATAAATATTTGGGTTTTGAGTTGTTATTGTAATTTCATATTAAAGTATCGAACTAGACCCTGAACTAAATAAAAAGAACACATTTAATGCAACCAATACCAAAAGACATCTGGGACAGAGTGGAAAAAGAGCATTATAGTAAAACTGACAAGGAAATGAGATATACCTAAACGTAGAAAGTGGCGTATTTGGCGTCGTGGGTTTACAATTCTGAATTCAGACATAAAAATATAAGCACTCGTCATCCATTCAAGAATAGAAAATACAAGAGAAGAGACCCTGTTAGAAGAACAAGCCGGATTCACAAGAGGATTAAGATGTACTGACCAATTTAATATATAGAAAGATTGTAAAGCACTCCGTAGGATGGGAAACATTCCTAGACATCATCTTCGTTGATTTCGAAAGAGCATTTGACACAAATAATCAAGCAACTCAAAAAGCAACATGGCAGTCTTTAGCATGCAAGGGAATACGAAACAAATATGCAATAATGAGCATAATAATGGCCATGTACGAAGATACAGAAACAAGAATCCTCCACAATTGTTACATGTATAACACAATAAAACTTAGAACAGGCGTTAAACAATGCTGTCCACTATTTCAACACAGTATACTTGAAGAGGTAATTAAGAAAGCAACAACCAGGGGAATAAAATAACTCTCAAAAGAAGACTGGAAGACTTGAATACACAGATGATAATCCGCTTTTCACCTATGCACACAATGACATGCAGGAGAGAATAAGAAGTTTGGAAGAACGCTTTAGAAGTTGGTCTCAAAATCAACACCAATAAATATTGAGGTGAACTGTGTGTTCACATTTGCGCGATTCATAAGTGGTGGTTCTCTATTCAGAAAGCAACATTTTTTTTTTATGTTCTTGACAGTAACTTGGGTTAGAATCCTTTTTGGTCTTAATAAAGTACGATATTGAAATTTTTTACTACATATTTTACAACAACGTTTTTTGAGTTTTTTATTTGTCAAACTTCTGGATTATCAACAGTTTGATTAAATGTGGAAAATTACTATCTTGCGCCTTCATAGCGTAGTTCTATTTTATTGGAATTTTTACTTAATTATACTATAAAGTATTTTTTGTTATTTATTATATCCCAATGACAAAGGGTGGATCAGGGAATAGCATTATATTTTACCTTTCATTAGAGTTTCATATACTAAATAACTCGGAATCGGATTCGGCGAATCTTTCTCCTGGGATTCAGAATCAGGATCCGTTTCTGAAATTCGACGAATCTGGATTCCGCGAAATTCATTGTTATAATAATTAGTCTTGATTTTAACAAAAAATACAATCAATGGTTCTATCCGTTAGAGATTTTGGTAACTAAAAGTGAAAGTTTGACAAAAGACCAAATACGAAGAAAACTAAAACTTAGTAGGCTTTGTTCTTTGGATTTTTTTGTCATGGTGACGAAAATTCTATTAACATTTTAGAATTCTCAATTATTTTAGTTCCACTTTAACTTCTAAACTATTTAAAATATAAAAT
The DNA here is from genome assembly GCA_963942445.1 of Argyra leucocephala. Lineage (NCBI taxonomy): Eukaryota > Metazoa > Arthropoda > Insecta > Diptera > Dolichopodidae > Argyra > Argyra leucocephala. The sequence continues at coordinate 55,699,933 of OZ012678.1, read as the reverse complement.
AGAAATACACGTATAAATTTGAATATTTGGTTTAACAAAAACTACGTTATATAAATAATAAATTTTAAATTAAAGTTTTCTGAAATTAGTATGGCCTTAGAAATGGCAAATAAAAGATATAAATTTTGAAATACAAATCATTCTACACTACATTATCAATGGCTACACATTTAAAAGTTAAACATGGAATTACAATTACAGTACAACAACAACAAAAAGATCGTCAGGAGATATCCTGTCTATACTAGCAGCTTCTGATGGGATATCAATTAGAGCCAGCATTAGATCCAAATTTATGCTGCAATCAGCTCTTAAATGTTGTTATACTTTACCTAAGCATGAATTCGACATCATGATGCTTGTCCAAAATAATTTTGAGCAGAAAAAAAAGAAATGATGATCCTGTTTCAAGATAAACTAAAACAAAATAAGCGATTCAGTATCACATTGGACGAATGGACTGGCATTTGTATGAAGTGGTATATAAACATCAATTTACACGTAGATGACTTAATCTAGGTCTAGTTAGATTGTTTGGATTATGTTCAGCATCTAACTTGAGTTCTTTGATTAGATCTAAAAAGTTTTAACTGTAAAACTGATAAGTTTTCGTCCATCTGTGATGTTTGTAAAATGATGGTCAAATATGGGCGAAAATGCCCTGTAATATGACAGCTTTGTCTGATAACTGCATTCTCTTTAATAAACTATATATGCTTTTGTAAATTAAAATTATGAATTTTTACTAAGAATTGAAATCAGATTTAACGGATCTCAATTTTAAGAATCCAGATTCGGCAAATATAAAAAAGACCGAGTTTTAAGAAACTCTACCTTTCAGATAGCATTATTTTTTACCTTTGTCGGGAATCTAACCTGTGACCTTTTGGTTGAACGGCTGGCGTTCTACCTACTGCATTACAAAGCTTGTGAACATTTTATGTATACATATAGCTTGTATATTAGTATATTGATCCAAAAACTTTCGGAAGCACGACGGTTGACATCGAGATCAACAAACCCCAAGGTAAAAAAAATTTAACATAAGAACAAAACTCGCTCGATAGCTTTATGCATAAAACCAACCAACTGCCCACTTGAAATTGAAAAATCAAATACTTTTATCGAAATTTGAAGCAAATTATTAATGTAATAGAAATCATTTGTTTTTCAAAAAAGGAAACGTTGTAAAGTTGTTCAACATACTTTAAAGTATTTTCCAGACTAACAATTAAAGAATGAAAACATTAGAATGGAAAAATTCACTTAAAAATACATTTTCTAACATCCGTTTTCGAAATTTGTACAAAAAAAATATTTAATAACGATATGAGAAGAAAATATAGATACTATTTAGTATGTATATTCTTTTATAGTATTTGTATTTCCGAAGATTAATAGTCTCAAAGACATTTGAATGCGTATTAGTTTCAAAATATGATATTCAAAAATGAAATAAAATTTTCACATAAAAATATTATGAGAAATTTTCAAGGATGTGAAAAACTAATTTTCTACTCAGTTAATGGAAAATTTTATATTAATTTTAAATTGTTTTTTTTTTCATCTCTTTATTTCTTTTGTATACACATAATTGCATCTCTAAGATTTTATTATAAATATTTTTTACTAACACATAATTAAACATTATTCTTAATATTATGTAGAAAAAGTTTTACTGCAAAAACGAGGTATACATAATTATTTTCTTACATTTAATTTATTTTGTACTTGGAATTTAAATGGAGCAATTATTGTCATTGTCATTAATGTGAAATTAAATTAAAATTATGTTATGAAATTCATAATAGGTTTGTGTGAGAAATTCTAAAATAAGTTTGATGTCACATATAAATTGTTAAGCCATGCATTATAAAGGTGGATTTCCTCTTAATGGACGAACGTCCGGCCAAATTTTTTACCCAATCAAAAAATTTTATTTTACCAACACATACACAAAAAATTCTCTCCGGGCAAATTATTTCATCCAATTTCTTAGTTAAAATATTTTTAACTTTTGACTGAAGGACGAAGTAAAAGAAAAAGATAGATATATAATTATTTGAAAAATATTTATTGCTATCTCGATTTATGTATGAACGCATTCACATATAGAATTTCAAATGTTTTTTAAGAAAAAGACATGAAGTGTAATTTTTTTTGTTTTTTGTCTTTTAGTATAAGATTATTTTGTTTCTATCAAATTATTTATATTTTAAGATAAAAGCAAAGCGCTATATTTTATTTTTTCGAATATTACGCAATGTTATTGTCCATTTTTATTCTTAACAATATTTTAAATTTTTTTAATAAAAATAAAATCAACGCAATATGTAAACATATTTTCAAACGTCAACTTTTTTGACTACATAACAAATGTCAGTCCTTCACGCATTACGAGAAAATTATAAAATTTTCTTTAATGGAATTTGTGTTTCAATTATAGTGTAAAATAAAATTGTCCGAACGTTCGTCCATGTAGAGGAAATACACTATAAGCCACTAAAAAATTTTTCGTTGGCTATAAACAATAATTAAACTTATTTTATATAAAAAATAATCTACTGCTACGCAAAGATGATCAGGTCAAGTAAACCAGATTGCAACATCACTAAGTAAATCTGGTCTATGGTGAACATGAAGCGCTTCTTTATCCTACTGTCTTTGAACAGGTGTGACATCAGCACTATGGTAGGGATAGGGTCATTGTTTTATTGGTAAACATTCTATAAACCTTCAACTCTCTTCAAACAACTGGATCTCAATGGATGACCTTGAAGGCAGTAAAACCAAAAAAGTCCACCGCTTTGTAAAAAGCTCGAAATTGTTCAACGAGTGGAGTCAGTTATGCCAGGAAATTTCCCGTAGTATCACAATGGACATTAAGTATATAAGTGTGTCGGCGTACTGTCAGCAGCCACTAATACCTACATACATACTTCATATACACACGCTCGTATTTATTGGGAAAAAGAATTTCATAACAGAACTTATATTTTGTAATAGAAGTATTAAATTTCGGCTTTTCGAACACGCTTAATTAATCAGAATATTTTTAAAAAAAATTTTTATTTATTTTTTTATTGTTTTTCTATAAAAAAAATACCATTTGCCTTTGATGGAGACATTCAGTATCTTGTATGATATTTTTTCATAAATACACAGCATTCTCCCTCATAGCTGGCAGATGAGGGAACTCCATGATGTTCATATTATAATCAATTGTATTGCTGGAATTTTACATCGTTGCTCCTACTATCTAGTAATGACAACCGCCTGATTATCCATGAAGGTGGAAATCTCTTTTTGTTGGTTATCTGAATATAATTTGAAATTGGTTTAGCGGACTTACGTAATATTGCCATTGCAAGAATTTACAACATTGGATAATATTTCCAATTTTATGTTTTTAGATGTTCAGATAAAAACTTCTGTAATAGCAATTTCCCTCCTCATCAAATCCGCGATTCCAATATGCCCTGTAAGGACGAACAGTTTCGGTGCGATATTAGATATGCTCGTATATTTTTCCATTTTTTTAACAAATGTTTTGGGGAATGTATAGAAAGTTATGCTTGCTATCTTGATTTTATTTTCTGGGTTTAATTTTGAACTTAAAATTTAATTTTGAACTAAATATCAGATGTGATTTCAAATTATTTTTCAAGTAGAACTTGTGGTTAGTGTAAGTGTTTGACTATTAGTTTTCGATACATCTAAAGTTGATGTTTTAGTTTCTATGATAAAAACATGATCACCATTTTGGTGAAATTAACAAATAGGAGATAGTTTCTAACCTAAATATTAATCCCTGGAAGAGTATACGCTTCACTATTTTAATGTAAATAGTCTTATTTAGGACTCAGTTTTGCAACTATTAATCCTCCTTAACGTGACTTCTTAATGTATCACAATATTTAATATCATTGTTGACGAACATAGTGCGCCAGTTATTAATCGTAGTATTTTTAATTGGGATCGCTGTACTATTTGAATTGCTAGCTTCTCTCTACAGTTGAAGTCAGTGTGTCCATATGGGCCTTAAAATATCTTTTTAAATCAAGAGCTTATTCTACAGGACATTGGTGAGTTGCAACTAATCATTCAATACATTTTATTTAATTTTAACCCCAGTTGTTTTCTTTTGCTTTGGACATGGTGACATGTGGCTCTTTTTAAATTCTGACTTTTTATAAAATCTGAACTTTTATGGTGTTGTCTTTTGTTAAATATCTAAAGAATTTTTTTTTAGTTGTTACATAGAAAAGGAAAAATACAGTGGACCGTTATGTTGGCATTATAAAGATGTTGGTGATAATTTCTTTGGCACTTATCTCCCCTATCACGTTACAATTTAATTCTTTTCACTATACGGTTGACTTTAAGTTTTTGTTTATTATTATTATTTTTTTTTTAAATTAATTAGTATTTATTCATGCTGCAAGCCAGTTATAAAATTTATGTTTACATGAAAATTTTAATCCTTAACTGTATATTATAACTACAAATTTGTTTCCTTCTCATTTTATTTCTGAATATGTAGTAGTATTTAACATAAAAGAATTTTACAGTTGTATTTTTTTTTTCAAGAGAAAAACACATACTCGAAATGATCCACCATTGAGATTTGAAACTAAAAAAAAAGCATTTATGAATCTTTGGAAGGATTTAATTAGCGAAATAAAAAAAATGAAAAAACACTATATAGAATTTAGTACAGTTAACTTTTTTTTTTTATTTTAATTCAAAACTCATTCAATTTGTTAAATCGTTTGCTAAAAAAAGAGTAAAATTTTATTAGTTAATTTCAAGAATGAAATCAGTTCTACTAGAATAATGAATTTTGATGACAATGGTAGGTAGATGGTACATTAATTTGTTTAATTTTAAAATTTTATCTAGATTTAAAAATGAAAAAAATTATTATAACAATAAAACTAGAAGGTTTGATTGTGAAAGCATTCAAAATTTTATTTTTTGTTAAATCAAAAATGGCATTAAATTTAATTCTCTCTATTGTTCGTGCTCATAAAAACATAATTAGTTATAGTTGCTATTTTTAATAGTAGGTGGTATTTTATTGGCTTATCTTGTGTTTAAGTATATGAAATTTTAAATGGATACATTTCTTTCACATTGTTGATTTCCTTTTAATGAATTTTGCAAAAATATTTACCAATGACTTGCAATTGAAAATATAAAATTCAGAATAAGACAATTGCTATTTGAATTCAATATGAATTAAGTAGAATGAAAATTATATCCAGCGATGCAAATATGTATTATGTGTTTTATACAGGTAATATAACCATTTTGATTCCACTTATGATTTCGGAATATAATTATAATGATTTAAATTTACAGAAACTTGCTAAGTAAAAGCGAAGAAGGCATTATTGTCCCCATATACAAATAAAGAATAAAAATGATATTGTAGAGGTATTACATTACTAACCACCGTGTTTCAAGACCCTCGCCACTATAAATAACAGATTGATAAACAACTGCCCAACCTAAATAAGAGCGTTGGCATACGGCATTTGTATGCAATAGCGTTGGCGTTGAAATTTTCAATTTTTTACAAGCGAATTTCCAATTTTGACAAACGTTTACAACAACAAATTGTAAAAATTACAGTTTTTTAATTCAAACAAAAATAAACAAACGTCGGCATTTATTCCGAATACTTCGGCGTATCATATTAGCGAACGTGTATACGTCATATGCCAACACTCTTGTTCAGGTAAGGAAGTAAAACGTGTAATCGAAAACATTTTAGTATAACAGTAGGTTGAATTTAGACTTAATAGATCTAAGTACCATCGATAGAAATCGAATAGGAATCATACCATCGATTGTACTAATAAAAATTTTCCATTATTAATGATTGAATTCAGCCAGTTTTTCGACTCAATAGAAGAATATATGTAAGAAGCTGTCTACCACAAAATGGGAATCCCACGAAAAATTGTCACATTTAAATATACAAACACTCACACACACCAAATGCAATGTAGAAGCTCAAAATAAAATTAAGAACGAATTTGAAATAGTATATAGCGTGGGACAAGGTCTCTCAACAACCGCTTTCAATCTAATGCTTCACAGGGCAATTTAAACAGATTATATTTATGACATCATATAAAATAAATGCGTATGTTGACGAAATTGTAATTGTAATAATATTGACAACTTTAAAGAAATATTTTTGACTATAGAAAAAGAATCTGCTATACTGTTGGATTACAAATGAACGCGACTAGGACCAATTATTAGAAAATGAATTATCAAAGGCTGCCAAAAAGGGTATTAGATGCATTATAGGACAACACTAAGACCAGAGGTAGATCAAGATCAAGATAGCTAGACGAAGTAGAAGATAACTTTTTTTTTTACATTCTTGACAGTAGTTTAGGTAGAACCACCTTTTCGTGCTTAATTAAGTACGGTACTGCGGCGCAATATCTACAATATTTCGAGCATTTATCTAACAAATTATTGGTTTAACTCATTAACTGTGGAAAACTACTGCTATTGTCAGGAACTAAGTCTTCTTAAATAGAATAGTTTCATTTTATTTAATTTGTTACTAGATTGTACATACTCTCAATTATTTTTTGCCATTTATTATATCCCAATGACCAAGGGTACTAGACCAAGTCGAAAAACTAATAAAGCATTTTTTGCATCATCGGGAATCTAACTTGGAACCTTTCGTTTGAGAGGGAGGCGTTCTACCTACTGCGTCACTCAGCGTGTTAATTGTCGAAATATTTGAATTAAGGGACGGATAAAAGTAGTTTGAGACAAAAGAAAATGAATGAGAGTTGTACACGAGGTTAAGGATAACACCGAGGCGTAAAACCAACAGATGGTGATGGATTTATCAGATATTGCTTAAACATGTCATTCGACTTTTTGTATAACAATCAAATGCGTAATTTAATATCGTCCGATAAAAGCCTCACTTTGCACTGGTCTAATAACGAATTTAGTATTTTTTTGAAGCAATTACTGGTTCCTGCAATAAGATCGTACCACATCTTTTCATTGCCTTCAAAGAAGAAGTAAAATATTATTGTCTTCAAAACTGGAATATTATAAAGTAAAATGATAGAATACAATACAGTTAGATCAATACAGTTGATCAAGTTTTCTTGGGAGACAACTAACAGTTCAATTTCTTGAAATTTTGTGACTAAAACTGGAAAAAGGAGATTTAACTATGATAATGATTCGGATTGAGAAATGAGTGAGAATGATCAAAATTAGCAAAATAAAATTTTTGTTCACCGAACTTTACATCAATTTCAAGAAAGCTTTAGTAAGAGTTGTTTCAGCTCCTTAAGTTCTTTTATTAATACTATCTTGTTAAAGTTAAATGCTTAGTTTTGTAAGAACTGATTGCAAAAGCAATTTTCTTTTTCCTTCTTGCATTTTGATTTCTTTTGCTTTTTGGTTTGTTTTTTTCTTGTAAACTTAATACAATATACTTTTAATTAATTTTAAGCTTAACCCATTTTCAGAAAAAAAAACATATCTTGATTATTAATTAATCCATTGGTTATAGGATAAATGATGCCCAAAATATTCAAATCCGTTTTCAGGTTGGGGCTAGCACATTGCAGAGCCTGGGAAAGGGCTGTTGAAACCAATGATGAGGTTCTCTTGTCAAAGAGTCATATTTTCAATATTCTTATATTTTTAGTCGATTTAGACCACACCAGTATGTGTCACATACGTATAAATACAGCTGGTCGAAAAATCGAACACTGGTAAAATCGACCAAAAATATAAGAATATTGAAAATATGACTCTTTGACAAGAAAACCTCATCATTGGTTTTTGAGTTAAAAATTTAAATTTGTTTTGTTGTCATTTCCAAAAAATCGTTAAAATTAGGAGCTTTTTCAAACCATCACTATCTCTTGAAAACGAGGGAGTCAATTTTAAATCTAAAACACTTATTTGAAAGCTAAGAGTCCAAAGTTTATTGATGTATTAAGTTTTAGTCAAAAATATACAGCTATAACAGAAAAAAACTTTAATTAAAATAGATAATTTTGCTGTTTGAAAAATCTAACAGCTGCCGAAATGGTTAATTAATCCAAATTACTTAACAATCTTTTTAAATTTAAAAGTATAGGTAGGTGGTTTAAGTAAACAATAATTTTTCAAAAATTGTCAACTGTTACTGTGTGTGTGTGTGTATGTATTGTCAAAGTTAGTTATTGTAAAGGCTAAAAAATGTAACAATTTAAGTGTTGTTGTTTCATTTAACAAGTCATTATAAGACTACAGAGTTAATGAGACAAAATGTATATAATTATACATATAATATGTATATGTATACGAAGATAAAGTCTAAGATAAAATATTTCGAAAAATAAATCATTATAAACATTTTGTATATTTTCATTATTTCTTAAGAAATCTATCAAACTAATTAAATCAAAAGAATTTCAGTATCATAGATAATGAAAATTAACCATTATCAAAAAAAAAAAAAACAAAACCAAATAAAAGCTATTTTCTAAAACAACTCATGAATAAAGTGTTAAACTTGTCGAACAAAAGAGACTTGACATTTTTTGAACTTTTGCAAATAAATTTTTATACTGAATTATTTGATGTCAAATATATAAGTAGGTACATTAAACAATTTGATATGTAGTTGAACAAAAATTAATGGGCCTAAATGAGTTTTGTCTAGCTAGAGAAATAAAAAGAAAAAAGAAGAAAAAATGATTTTAAACAAATTTAAGGTTGGGTGAATAATACTACTGTTATACAAATTAAATTCAATTTGAAAATATTTTCTTCTGTACAATTTAAGGCAGTTATTTGAAAGAAAAATAAAATCCTTGTTTCAAAGTAAAAATCAAAGTAATTTCTTCAGGTACCTATATGATATTTATATTTTATGTAATTTGCTGATACATAGTTAATGTGACAAATTACATGGATCATCATTTGCATCAAATTATTTTTGCTTTTAGGAATGCAAAACCTGTGCGGAATTTTCTCTTACCTGTGTAGAATTTTGCATTCAAAATCAAACATGATTTTGTGTCTACTCTGTTCTCACATTTGGCAAATCTTAGTGTCCACATCTAACATATAAAAATTATAAAGCCAAAATAGTTTCAAAACGGCGTAGGTATTTTATTGGCGAACTTGGTTTTATCTGAGAAACGACAAGTCTAACATGAAAGTTGTGTGTTGCGAAGCTACAGTTGATTGTACGATTAAAGTGAAGAATAAAAAAAATTAAACTTTTCCGAGATAATAAACGTTTTTTAAACAATAATATCAATATTTGTATATCAAAAAATTTAAGCTTGCCCAGCTATTCATTAAAAATGGTAAATCTGATGGTAAATATGATTTAGGTGCTGTAATGGGTTAGTGAGTAAGTCCATAAACCGAAATCCAGAGATATAAATCCACAAAAAAAATTTCATAAATTTTTGGTAAAATTAATCCTGGAAAAAGGACATACCCTCTTTTTTGTATCAAACAACGGCTATGTATATAAAAATGGTTTAGGAGAATCTTTCCCTAAAAAAAATGAAAAATGTTTTACCTAAATATATAATATGAATACCTAAATATTTATATTTTACCTAAATCATTGCAAATGGTGAAATTTCGATACGCTCCCGTTGTTAAGCCAGAAATTTGATTACTCGAAAGGAAACATTATAGTAAAAATATGTACTAAAAATTTGCTGTGACGTACATAATAAAGTGATGAATAAAAGCATTAACGAGAATCGTTTTTGTTGCAAAATTCATTGTGGATTTTTTTTTTGTGGATTTGTGGACTAACCCGCTGTAATAATATTATTAGTTGGGTTGGTGACTAAATACACAAAAAACAAAACCAATTATGACTTTTGCCACAAAAAAAAAATCCACAAAAAAGGATCGAAAAACACAAAAATCGACAAATAAAGTGAAGAAGGTTACCAGGCTGAAAAAAACTTTTATTGCCCTTTTCCAGAATATTAATAAATAATAACGGAATCAATTTATTTAAATTTTTATATTTATTTCCAGAAAACGGCAATATATTTCTTACAGTTTGGTAATCCTGTCTTAGTTAAATAATATTTTTTTTGTGGATTTGCTTTTTGGATTATTTTTTGTGGATTTCGGTTTGTGGACTTAGTCACCAACCCTTATTAGTTACGTTTATACATTTATACATTGCATATATCTTTGGAGCTGATATTTCTTTGACATTATTTCTCTGATTCAATTTTCTTTAAACTCCTGTAGTCACTGTTAAATTCAACAATTAACTTCCTTGTCTAGAACATTTTTTGTCCCAAAATATTCCAAGAAAGCGCCCGTAAAGCATTTTAGGGCTGTACTACTCTGTATTCTAAATATATAGAAAATTGAAATAACAAAGTTGAGTAAACATTGAAACTCACACATTGTGAGTAATGTTTCAAATTCAAATTGTGAGTCTTTGCAAAACTATGAATTCGAATTGAAAATGCAGATTCTGAATATTGAATATGTACAGAAAATTTATTTCCGATTCTGTTATTTTGCTGTTCCACTTGATACCATCACATAGAATATGCTGCACCCCCAAATTCGATGTGTGGTTTACTACAACCGAGGTTGTACTGTAGGAGGATGGATTCATCGTAGGACCTATACCGTTTCTCTTCATGTTTCATGAAATGTTATCAATTGGTTAACCCTTTTGCATTTTCAGAGATATATAGGTGATATATTCATAAGCTAAAATTTCCGTTGGGTGGTCTTTTGCATCCCCTTCAACGAAGAGATGCAGACGCTGCGTACATGGTTACGAAAAAGACCCTTAAATTCAAAATGTAAAAGTTGCTCAGTTCTGAGTATAGATCTGCCGTCTTTGGTTGTTACCTCCTTAGTTGCCGGATATACTGCTCCCTATACCCCACGGATGGGGTTACAGGGCAAAGATGATATAATGATAGAAAATTTCTTGATATCACAAGTTAATACAACTTTCTTTTAAAAGCTTGTAAAATTTGTACCTGACTGGCTTAAATTAAGCTCACTGCCATTAGGTGAACCAATAACTAAGATCAATTTATCATAGAGTTGAATTTAAGTATTAACATTTTTATTTATTTATATACCGGTTAACCTGTATGTTAATATGTAGGTAAACTACCGACCATTTTCCTAATGTGGATGCGATCCTTTTTTTTGTCATTTATTTTATACTAATGACAAAAGATATTGGAGTATGTCGGAAAACTTACAATCCATTTTGCTTTCGTCGGGATTCGAATTTGGAGTATATTGGACTATGTTCTACCTTGTATGACACTCTTTTTGTCTTTAAATTAGCTATTTTTTTAGATAAACACGTTTTTTTACTTATTTTACTGATTTCATTATTTCATGACATTAAAAGAAAACAAATGTTTACGATTTAGACTGAAATATAATGATAATAGAAAACGTGCGTAGCGAAGATAGTGTACAGAAAAGATAAAAGGTTTAAATATATAGGACATAGCTACATTTTTATAAAATTTTTATGTAGGATGTAGATAAAAGTTATTTTAAATGTGTTCCCGTAGCTCTTCTTCAAACGTGAAGTTGTTGCGAGAAAATCTTCTAATCATATTGTTTTCAAATATGTATTATTCAGTTTCAATTCTATATTTACCTTTGCTTATGTGAGGTGTACCATATGGGCACCAATGAAGCAGGGCCCCAGAAATAATCTGAATGTTTTCAAATCTACTTATGGAATTCATAATATTAGATATTGAAATACTGACATATTTTCAAGTCCTTTTTTCACTCGATTATAATATCAATATTGTATGTTTTCTAAAATAGTTTCCTACGATCTTCCATTTAATATTTTTGTACTCTATACACGATTCATTTAAATTTTCGTATTTCATTACTGATTGGGTGCTTGTTAATTTAAATTTTTCTTCAAAAAATTCCAGAATATATTTTTAAAATAATTGAATTTTCCAATTTTCTATAAAGAGTATGTGTTTTTTTGGCATGCACACTTTAAATAAATTTTGATTAAAGTTTTGTTTTTAGCAATATTCCCTTACGTTATTTTGATGGAACTATCAAAATCAATTTTTTTTTTCAGTATAAAAATAAAATGTAAAAAATTAGTTTTAAATTAAATTTAAAGAATCAATACTAACAGCATTGAATACGAAGATTATTTATAGAATATTCTAAAAAACAAAATAAAGAGAAGGAAATATGACATACAACATTTTTAAGTTAATATGTGATGGGATTCTGTAATGGAATGACAGAGAATACAACTGTTCTCTACAACAGAATCAGATAATACTTGTTGTTTTTGTATATATGTATTACCATCGTAATGATAACAGTAATGGTTATTTTTATATTTTTCACATATGAGGAGGGAAGCATTACTGTTGCTGTCTATTTAAAGTTGTTGTATGTACAATATTTAGCTATATATTTATTATACGAGTACATATGTACATGCATAATAGTATTATACACATATATTACATTGATTGATGTGTTTTACCCAATTAAATTGATGAAGCAACAAGAACGAGACGAGCATAATTTGTATTGTTTCGAAGTGGATTTTTATTACACTTTAAAGGTAACCTTGAAATAATTGTTAAGTATGAGAGAAAATTGTTGAATATGGCAAAGTAAAAAAATGTTTTCGCTTTAAAATCTATGAAAAAAAAATATATATTAACACAGTTTTGCAGAAACGCATGATTTTTATTAAATATACCGTTAATATAATTAATTACTTTTTTTTAAATTAAAAAATTAAAAAATCAAGAAGTTTTAATGCAATAAGTATAAAGAATAGATTTCTCTATAATACTGCTTTTGCTTATGAGAATATTAAAATTTAAAAGAATAGTAATTTTTATATTTTTTTTTATTTTTTTTAATCGGCTTTTTATTTTTAGTGATAATTTAAATTAAATAATTAAATTGTTGTCAGGTTTCCGTTCACTAATAGTTTTTTAGAGTGCAATCAAATATTAAAAACTATTAGTGAACGGAAACCTGACAACAATTTAATTATTTAATTATTTAAGAATAGTAAGTAAGATTCTGACGAACTCCAACAGTGGATAAAATAAAACTATGCAGCAAAGACAAATTTCTAATCAAAACCCGAAGTAACATGACATCGAAATAGACCAAACCTACACGGAAATCATTATATTGCATCCCTGGGGTAGAGGAGGAAATGAAATTCTTCGATCGTTTCCTATCTGCAAATAGCCACCTCTTTAGTTGTGGTCATGTTCTTTGTTGAGTAACTGCTTCAGCTAAGAATGCTCTTTTCAATTTTTTTTCTTCGTCCTTCGACGTGGCGTGTACTCTGAGGATTTCATTCAAAACTTTGCGTCGCGATGTTGTCAAGTTTCTTCAGAGTATGTCCGATCCAACCCCATTTTTTCTGTCCCTCATTTCCACATCTATTTTTTTTTAATTTTTTTTTTTTACCACAGCCTTCTTTTGGTAATGGCTTATGGCCCACGAATGCTTACGATACTATTGAAATACGCTTGAAGGCTCCTGGTTACGAACTTTCCATGTTTCACAGTCGGTTAGGACATCAGATTTTACATTTGAATTGAAAATTTTTATTTTAATGAGTCGAGATATATTGTTTGCCTGTCATATTTTTGAGAGCATCCCGAAACCAAGCGTGGCTTTGCTTTTGCGGCCTTTATAATCCAGCTCGATACATCCATCTGTTGATCTGATGTTGCTCAGGTAATTTTGAACTTACTCATATTTTCGATAGTTTTCCACATACTCAATACCAGTAGTTTTCATCATTTAATGAGTTGATTAGCCAGTAATTTGTTAATAAACACGTGGATACCAGCTGATTCCGTTGCTCCTGTTTACACCCACATTAGTGTCTATTATATCATCCCCTACTACTTAAAACAATATGGATGATAAAATTGACACTAGGATAATATAAAAAGCTATTTTTTTACGAAGAACTTAACATTTCTTTTTGCACGTTCGACTACGTTATATGTAAACTATTATAATAAATTCCAAAATATTGTAATCTTTAATTATTTTTTCGATATTAACTTTAAGATGGATTGATACTATAATTGCAATTTAATGGTTATGTTGTGTTAATAAGGAATCACCAGGGCTCACATTGTGTCTACAAGCAACAGTGGCTTTCTTTCTCTTTTTAGTAATTGCAAATACTACGTTTATATTACGTATTGTGTACTACTACTAATAATGTATAACAAAACTAATTCAGAATGTGTCATTTGACACACCTTATTCTATTTTATTTATACCTTAAAAATGTGTATTGCACGTGTATCGGTTAATATGTCGTAAACATTTTTTAATATAATGGTTTTTGTTATTTGAAAAGTATGCGGTTTTCTGATTATTGCTTCCAGTCATGACTTTTCAATTATTTTAAAATTAATACCAAGAAGTAAAATGAATAATTTGGTTTGGTGTTATGTTGGCCACATGTTTTTTTTCTTTTCTTAATTTTTAATGAAATTATTTTAATTTAAATTTTATGAAATCATCTCCATGCTATAAATTTCAATATATTCACATATTTATTCTCTAGAGTCTAAGGAGGATATAGAAGAGTGTATAAGATTTTTTTTTTTTTACTTCTCAAATACGTGTCTGGTATAAAAATATTGTCATATTAATTTCCGTTTTCTGAGAATATTTGTGTGGAGTGTGGAACGTTTTCATTAAAATAAATAAATTAAAATTTTTAAATGAAAATACTTCATTTTTAATTTAAGTCAAAAAGTTAATTGTGATTCATGAGAGTGTGAGGCACTGTATAAATTAAATTTTTATACTGAAGTATAGTAGTTGAGGTAAATTTAATTATTTTTATTTAATTATAATTTTTAGTCAATGTCTTATATTAATCTACTGAATATTTTATTATAGGATATACCATAAGTGGTATACTGCTATGCTAACTGAAAAAGCGGTAACTAAAAAAGCCATTTTCGATTTGTTTTGACATTTAATGATTTGTTTATAACTTCAATTTGAAAGTAATTTTCTTTGAAAATATAAAAATATAAAATGAGATTATCTTTAAAAATCAATCCTTAAGATGAGTAAGGGTAAAAAACAGAAATAAAAATTTTGGAGATACCGCTTTTTCAATTAGCACGGCAGTATAGCTCAGACTCGAAAAGTAATAAAAATCTTTGTATAATAACCGGTGAAGCACCCATATTGTAGAAAATCAAAAGGAGGGAGTTAATGTTGATAGTCCCATATACCACACAGTAAAACAACATTATGCGAATGAGCCTATATTAGATGTGCGTAAAAAAACAGTACAAAACAAAATTTATGCTTTACAAAGCCAAAAATGCAATATGACTGTACGATATAATCACAAAGTATTAGAGCAGGTCGACAACTATAAATGTCTAATCAATATTATTGATGCTGAATTAAATTGGAAAGACAGACCGGAATACCGAAAATTCGATGTATTACTGGTTTATTTAAAAAATTAGTGAAATAACTAAATAGTACCTACAATTATAATAGATAAGCCTTTCAGGACCTGCGCAGTACACACCTTTTCATTTGATTTCGCTTCTACTTAATGAATTTAAGTAGAAGCGAGATATATGTATGTATGAGATTATAAGTATATACAACTTATTCTTAATATGTAAAATATAAAAGTTGTATATACAACAATAATGCGCGCACGCAGTTGAAAACATTTTTAATCATAAGGTTTTATTATTCCCCAAATTTAAGTTTGCCTGTGACCAAAATAAAACTTACTAACCTCAAAACTTTTTATTAAACATGAGTAGTTAGCGTTTTATCGTGAGAAGTCTATGTCAGTACGTAAATTACATTCAAATTTGGCTTAAATTTGAACTATAATTACGCAACAGGGGCCCCTAGTACTATAGTATATTATTTACAGCACTAATAATATATGACATAGGTATATGGGGAAATACATTTAATAAACCCACAAGCAAACTACAAAAAATACAAAATAAAACGATAAAAAATCTTTTAGGATTAGGACAAAGAACTGAAATAAATAAAAAAACGTGGGATTAATAATGGAAGATTTTAAAAATCTAACTCAAGTATAGTACAAATACATAATATTGAAAACAGATATGTAAAATCTAATACAAAAACTTGAAAAAATAGTGAGATACATCAATACGAAATCAGATCACCTCAGAATATAAAATATTTGGCTATAGCTTTAATATACAAGATCCAGAACCAATAATTAGCACTAAGGCTATACAGCGTGTTATTGGAAAATAAATGTTTATATTCAGTGTCTGGCTTACGATAAATACGTGTATCCACTCTCAGAAATTTCCTTTTTAACTTCTAAAATACTCTCGCCATTCAGTGTTAATGTTCACATATCTTCACCCGCCGAACGAATGTTTCGTATATTTTGTATTTTGTTTTCCTATATAGAAGTTTTAAACGCATTAATTTTTTATGTGCATAATAATGCATCTGTTAAGTTATAGAATTAATAAAAATAGAAATAAAGAGTTGTTATCATTATAAACACCTACAGATGATTTCAAAATATTATGATGAATGAAACAACTTCTAAAAAAAAAATTGTTACTCTATATTTTATTATTATAAAAAAAAAACTGTGAGTTAAAATCAACAAAAATGTTATGGATCAACATTTTTATTTTATTTGCATTCTTAATTCACTTCTATTTTCATTATTTTTCACACAAATTCTACTGTAAAATAATTTTAACAATAATGTTTTAATTTATTTTTAATCTATCTACAGGTCGTTCTTACAAAGATGTCAACAGTGAATTGATGTGGATAAGTATTGGTATGGCAGTAACAATTGCTGTTCTTATTACAGCAGCACTATGTTATATATTATATGAAAAATGTCAAAATAAAAAACGTGAACGTGGTTATTATATAAATGCATAACAAGTTCGTAGACATGAGGATGACAATAACAACACCAGTAATATTAATATTAATATGAATCTTGCCAACTGTCAATTGTAACCGATTTTATGGTCAATTGATGTCAAGTATTATTTTATTGATAAGTTAATAAGTAACCAAGTACAAGAACAAAAAAAAAAAATTATGGGACCAGAATGATGGAGATGCATTCAAATAGATAAAAAATGGAGATATAAATTGGAATATGGAATATGAAGTAGATTTTTGACAGCAACATTGAAAGAGATTGAAATTTTCAGTTTTGTATGTGAATATTTAATATCTTTGAAAAAAAGATACTATTTACAGTAGTTGTTCTTCAATAAGAATAATTCAAATTTTAGGTAAACGAAAATTCTGGACTCAAAATTCGTTAAATTTACACTTGAAAGTAGATTTTAAATAAAATGAAAAATTTTAAAAATTGTACGAAGCGGATTAAATATTTTTTTTAACTAAAATTTTTTAAAAATTACTGAAAATAACTACAAACTGAAAAATTGTTAATATTAAAGAGAATATGAATTTTTTTATTTTTTCTCTTTTGTAAAAAAAAAAAAAAATGTTCGTACAAAAAAAAAGCTAAAAAAATTCAGCAAAGAATAGAATTATGAATTAAAAATTATATTAGAAGTAACAGCAACATAATTGGTAGATTTTGAATTTTAAATAAGCTGTTGTAACTGAAATTGAATGTTAGACGATGTTATGGAAAATGGAAATTAATATTAGAAAAATTTAAATTAGAAAATGTGTTAAGGTGTTGTTTATAATCATAAAAATAAATAAGTTGTACAGTTATTATTTTTATTTTCGAAGATGTGTATTGTATATAGAAATGTAGTTAACATGTATTGCAACATGTGTAAGATACTTTTGAAGTTTGTTAGCTGGTAAATATCAAAAAAAAATTTTAACTTCATCTAAAATATTTTAGTTTTTAAACTATTAAATTGGAATCATAATTTGTATCGCAATCTAAATTTAATTAAAATTCACAAATTTTCTTTACATGATTTTTATCGTTTGCCAAGATGCGATACAAATGCGATACACAATGTTAAAAAAATCATTTCATTGGAGTCTCTTTACATTTCAGCCATGTACCGACGGCAATTCAAATTTTTAAAATACAAATTTTGTTGGATTACCTTTAAAGTTTCTTCCCCACGATATTAGCAGAAAAACAAAAAATAAAAGATACAATTACAGCTATGCTAAAATTTGTTCTTCATACTTAAACTGTAAAATTTTTCGCTATTGTTTCTTGATTTTTAAGGCAAACATTTTTTTTTTTTTCAAAACAAAAGTTGCCTTTAATATTGACACCCAGTCTAATGTCTATGTTTAATTAATTAAGAACCATATATAGAAATGTGTTGTAATACATATAAATGAAACTGTATATAGCTTTAAAATAAAATTAAAAAAATATTTAATAAAAAATCATTTTCTATATTAGCTTCTGGAATATTTCTAGAACTTTTAAATTATTTTCTCTTCTTTATTTGTTCTATATATATAGTGTAGCACTACTCTTCGATGTTTACCAAATGGTGTAAATATTCATATTGCATACATATAGATTTTTAGTTCAATAAGACCCATTTTAGAATCTAATACCGGCCGGATATATATTGTAGTACTTTTAACTAATTTTCTTTTCATAAAATGGTAATTGCTAGTTATTTGTTTGAAAACTTTCAATTGAATTCGTCTTAATAGATTGGATTTTTTATGTTCAGTTAAGCAGTACTATATGTGATAGACTTTAGTATAACTTTGGTAATTTTTCAATTTAATAATTTATGTATTTGGTACACTTTAACCGGAATCATCCTGAATTATATTTTGTTTGATTTTGAAAAAAAATTATATAAATAGATTGTTTAAGATGCAAATAGATTATTTTGACCAGTTTTACAATAAATTATCCCGCATAAGCATTTCCCAGGATACGTAAAAGAAGACAGTGATCATATGATCAAGCTAGGCTCGCTAGGGGACTGGTTTTTTATATGGGATTTTTGTAATCATAATTTTATAACAAATATCAGTATATTTCTTATATTTAGTATACTGACGCAGATGACATAACCCAGTGGTCAACCATTCATGATCCCAAAATTATACTCATTTGATTGTTCCTATTGTCTACTGGGTAGCTGCAAGATGGTAGGACGCTTAAGGCGACTTACATTACTTTTAGCAAGCAACATCATGATGTATGACATCAGTTAATATAGCTTTTATGCTTTCCCTTGTACACTCTTGGTGAAATTTAATAAACATTTTTAAAAAATTAAATACTCTTGTTAATTTCACAAAATTTTTTTATTCCATTTCCATGGATGATCCATTTATGATCCATGATTATGACCGAAAGGTCGAAACACGTGTCGGAATAAAATAATTTTGTGAAATTAACAAGAGTATTTAATTTTTTAAAAATGTATGACATCATTATTGACAAAGCAAGGCGCGCCAACTATCAATCTTAAAAGCTTTGACTGGAAACGCTGTAATATTGCAATATTTGAGTTGCTGGCTACTCCCCACATTTGAATTCCGTCGGTCCATATCGTTTCAAGACAACTTTATAAATCAGTAGCTTGTTTTACAGTGACAACGGTGAGTTGCGGCCAATCATGCAATACAATTTGCTTAGTTTCAAGCCCAGTTGCTTTCTTTTGTTATGGATATAGATTTTTCATGTGAGTCTCCTGTCCAAGTGCATTACATCTACTATTCTATGTATTTGCTCAATAGTTGCATGTTCGTTTCTGAACCCGAAAAGGTGGTCTGGAACAATTTAGCTTTTTCCCAAAATCGGTTTTAATATTTCCAAGATCAGTCTTTCAAATAGTTTTGATAAACACGTTAGTAGGCTAATCGGTCTGTAGGATGTAATTTCTTCACTTGGCTTGCCTGGTTTCGGTATAAGTATTATTTCAGCAATTTTCCACTGGGATGGGAAGTAGCCACATCTTAGACAATGAATAATCCGTAGCCTCTGTAGGTGTTAAGCTACGGAGATGTTCTTGAATAACTTAATTTTTAGCATTGTTGAGTTGTTTTTTTGAATTGTTTTGTGGCCCTGTTAAGTTTGCTTTTATTACTGGCCAACCTAGTTGTTTGCAATATTTGTATTAGACGCCTCATTTCAATCACTTTGGTTTTGGTAAGAGCTGGACATATTTCAAGTTTTTCCATACTTTTTGGTAGTGTGGCTTCCCATGCCGCTTTCTGTATAGATTTATTGAAATTTTCAACAGCCTCATCTATTTCTACATAAGTTTTCAGAGAAATGTGCTGCTCAATATCAGTTGCCAGTTGTAACCTAAATAATGACTAGTTCGTTTTGTAGTTGTATAATGTTGGTCGCCCCCACATTGATGAATATTTTTGTTACTATTGTTACAATAATAGGCGCGTGGTCAGATGAAAAGTCTAAGCAGGACTCAGCTTTTATGTAATTGCTTGCAATGCCTTTAGTGACGAAAAAATCAATAATATCGGGAACTTTTTTTTATCCGTCGGTCAATACGTTGGTTGTCCTGTTGATAAATGCTGTAGGTTGTTAGCTAAAATGGATTTTAGGAGTTCTCTCCTTTTTAAATTACTTAATATTAATAATTTTTTTTTGTATTTGAAGGAGCTTAAGACTTTATATAAAGTGGCATTCATAACTAAAATTCGACAAAACTGCAGTTATCATCTTTCGTTGTAAAACCACAGATATAGTTTTTCCACATTTAAATCATTAGATATACCATAAACATTTTAAAGAAAACTATTCATTAGTCTACATAGAAGAACCCACCGTCAGAAAAAAAAATGTGAATTTTGTATATTAATCTTAATGGTTCTATTTCGAATCGTGGTCCTAAACTTCGTATTTTAATATTACAAAATTGGTTTTTCAATATTTTTCTTTAATTATGAGAATAATTAAAGTAATAAATATATTTTATTTAATGTTGGCATATTACTCTAGTAGTATATAATGTTGGAAAATAAAGACCATGAATAAGCTTGAAGCATTTGAAATGTGGGTATACCGTAGAATATCATGTGTATTAGAGTGCGGCTCTAAATAGAATAGGAAGAGACCGTGATTTGATTTGATTTGTCAATCAAATGCAGAAAAACAACTTATCTGGGGCAGATGATTTGAAATGACAAATATCATATTTTACAACTGATTCTAAGGTAAGATTGAAGGTAGAAGACGCGTTGACAGAAAATAAATAATCAGACGGACTTCCAACCGGTGCGAGAACTAATACATGCAGCGCAAGGCAGAAAGAGCTTCAGAAATGTGTTCGCAAACATCCAATAGTGGATATGCAGCTGAAGCAGAAGAAGAAGTTGGCAAAAATTATAACTTTAAAAGTCAAGTTTCAAATTTTTGCAAGCTTTTGCATTTTTTTTTAGTTATTTGAAGATAATGGTTTTTGCATTATTCCTGTATCTATCTTGGTATGTGTAACGTAATATTTCTGTTGACTAAACTTGAATACAATTTAAAACTATCAAAATCGGTCGAAACAGTTTTAACAAAGCAACATCATTCGAAATGTAATAATTGAAATAGTTGTAACAAAGCAACATTATTTCTCTATTCAATAACATCGGTTTACCATATATTACATTTTATTCTACAATATGTTCATCTACTATAAAATAATTTATACATTGATAGCTCTTAAACAGTTCAACACATTTTCAATTTAATTTTTTTTACACAAATATTTTCCATTACTTAAATCATTTGAGTGATTTCCATTATATTATATACTCATTTTTAGAATACTTTTTGAATGAGTTCAAATATGTGAAATTACATCCTTTTCAATGTATAGATTGGTTGCTTTGGAATGTAGAAAAAGAAAAAACAAATTGAAATTTTGTATCATTGTGTAATGTAATGGCATTGCTAGAAAATTTATTTCCTTTTCAAAATCCTTTTATTATCATACTGGTTTTTAAATATTTAAAGAATAATATCAACAAATAAAATAGGGTTTTGTTTATTAAATTTTTGACATTAAGCATATATATATATATATACATATTATATATAATTATATACATACATTGAAAATAATATTATGAGGAGAAGGATTTATTTATTTTGTGAATTACATTCTTTAAAATTTCCTACCTATGAATTGAGTATTTTTTTAATGTTGAATTTTCATTTTATAATAATATCTAATATCTAGAATAAAAACGGTAAAATGAAAATGTAAAATTTGTTTAGAACTTGAAATTGAATAAAACCTGAAAAAAATTCAATTAATTTCTATTGATAAGTCCAATAGGATAGAATTAATTTTTGTAAATATAACAAACCTTTTGAAAATAATATTATGTATAGAGTTAAAGGATTTAAGTCTTGTACATTTTATCATAGAATTTTCATTAAATTTATGATATTCTCTTTTAAATATCTGATAGCTAAGTGGAATTTACGACAAAATGTTTTGATATGCTGAACAGTCAAAGAGCAAATCAAAATTAGAGTTCATAGAATTTTTCATAATCCTTTAAGGATTATATGTGGAGCAATGTATATAATATTATAAAAGGTGTTCTTCGTTTTAGCAAACTTCACTTAGCAAATGAACATTTTGCAAAATCCACTTAACAAAACAAACATTTGGTAAAAAACTTTTCACAATTACTTACTTACTTACTTGTTGAGCGCTACAGACCTTGAAAGTCCTGACGCAAAATTTTCCTCCACTGACTTCAGTCTCTCCAGTTGGTGTTTTGAACCTTTTTCATATCTGCCGATACTTCATCTCTCCAACGAAGGTGTGGTTTTCCTCGAAGATGCGTTCCCTGCGGCTTGGATTCGAATAGTTTCCTAGCTGGAGCAGTTTCTTCCATACGCTCTACAAGGCGTAGCCAATGCAGACGTCTTATTCTGACGGTTTTTGCTAGGTTCATGTCGTTGAACAGCTGTATTGTATCTTCTTCTCCAAACCTCTTCGTCAGACACAGGATCATAAATGCGACGAAGAATTTTTCTCTCAAAGATATCAAGTGAACGGTACCTTGCTTTTGGTAATATCCATAATTCAGAACCATATAGCAACACCGGAAGGATGGGCGTTTCGTATAATTGTTCCTTGCTATTTTGGGATAGGAGGTTTGAACTCAGTGGTTTGGACAAACCGAAGTAGCAACGGTTTGCGTGAGTAATTCTTCGCCTTACTTTAACATTGATGTTATCGGTGAAGTTGATGATGTCTCTGAGGTAGAAAAATTTTTGAACTGCCTTAAAATTATATGAGGCCACACTGATGTTGTGTCCTTTAGGATGTTGTAAGAACATTTTATTTGTCAACAAACATATATTTTGTTTTATTCTCATTTATGAGAAGACTCGCTTGACCTGCTTGAATCTTTAATCTGTGTAAAGGTTTCAATGACTGACGTATACAAAAACAAATATTTACGATTTTTACAGAATTAACCGCAAGATATTGTAACCTAAGATTTTAACATACAAGGGCACTTCTGAAAATTTTGTATTTTCCCGTTGGTATTTTCTTTTTCTAGTAGAAACCAAGTTTTCAACTAAATGAGCGCGACTTTGGAACTACATATATTCTTTGCTGCTAGACAGAAGTTACACTTTACTGTACTTATATTTTTTGTTGTTTTGCCGATTAGCGGAAGAACTGGCATTCCAGAGCCCGGTCCGAAACCTTCACATCCGGTATAAATGTCGTATCTATGAAACCAACTTAACAACCAACCATATTTGAAAACAATTTTTAAGGTTTGGCGAACCAGAATTCTCGACTTGAATGTGCAGTTCAAAATATTTTAGATCGCTAGATTTTGATTTTTGCGTTCCGATTGATTTTTGGCAACTTTCATTTACGTAACTTCTGTGTAGGAAAATAAAAGATGCTAAAAGTTCGAATATAAAATGTTCATTTTCTAATCTTCCTTTTGCTAAGTGTTAATTTTTTGCAACGTTTGTTTGCCAAAAAAGTTTTATACCAAATGAGAATTTGCGTAGTGTAATTTGCGAAATATACTGTACCCATTATAAAATGATTAATATCAACTGTCAAATGTATGACATGACAATAGATATTTTGCATGGGATTAAAATGACATCTAAAAAAAAATAAATCCCAAATGGAACAAAAATTTATTAAATAATATTGCAGAAAAAAAAAAATACAATGATAAAGAAATTAAAAATAGAGGAAATTTTATACATTAAATCTAAAAATGTAACTAAAAAAATATATTGTTAAAAAAAATTATTATATTATTGTTGATGAGATATAATTTTGAATAAAGCGATTTACAAAGAAAGAGGTCACAAATGCTATTGAATTGATGTGAATATGAAAAATCTGTTTGACTGGATGTCATTCGATCTGAAATTGTGAAAATATTGAATGAGAGAAGTACAGAAACAGTTAATAATGTTTTTCAATAAAATTTATGAAATGGGATTTATTTCAATATATTGGGTTAAATTAACATTTTTGAACATTTCAAAGAAAAGAAATTACAAACCATGCAGTGACCGCAGAAAAATTATGTTGATGAGCCACATGCTAAGCATTTTTATTGGATTATTCACAATATGTAGCAAAGTAGTTGAACTAATTTATACACAATTCAGTTTTTGTAAAGAACTAGAGACCAGAAAATCTTTATATAGAGTTTATGTACTTATACAGCGTGATGGAGACGTAAGCCAGACATGTATTTGTACTTTGAATTCTAAAAACTACTCAAATCGATTTAAAAAACTTTCGCAAGTTTATATTGGGTTTATATTGTTTATAATAAACTACAAAAGCCCAAGTGGAAAATAAATGTACAGATGATGCTAAAATTAAATGCTGCATGCATCAGAGTTGCATTCTTTCACCACTTTTATTAGATGTATACTCTAAATTCATGTTTTATAAATCATTAGAAGAAAATATCATCCAAAACACGACAGAATCACCGGAAATAGGTATTAAAGTAAAGAGCACTTACATCAATAAAATTTGATACGCAATTAATACAACACTTTACGGACAATATAAAAGCAATATAAAATTTGATTGATAAAGTTAAATCATCACAGCATTAATCTAAGCGTAGAAATTAATTAAAAAAAATGATCATAAGTAGATACAACACACCATATGAAATTAGCTCCAGTTACCTTCAACAATCTATCAATTGAAAGTGTATGACGCAGCTTTAAATATCTGGAGTATTGACTTAATTAATATTGGACCTGGGAACGAGAAATACCATGTCCTATCGAAATGGCGAAAGATACATTTAGTAAATATTAAAACGTTCTTTGTTGCAAAAAATTTTAAATTTACAGCTTTATGAAATGTTATTTTTATGGTCTGTAGAGTCTTGCACCTTGTAAACAAACCATATGAATGAGCTTGAATCATTTGAAATCTAGTCGTATAGAAAAATGCTTAAAATTCCACTAGTAGATCATCATGTTTCAAATGTTGAAGTTGTTCGTAGAATTAATTAGGAACTGTCACCATCTGGATAATATAAAACGAAGAACAATTGCTTAGTTTGGACATATGACGCGTGGTTAATACCAACTTCTACAACTAATCGTGGAAGCAAAAACAGAGAATAGAAATTGGTAGAAAAAAAATGTCATTCTCAAATAAGATGATGAGCTGGATAGGTATATCAAGTATCGGGGACTTAGTGCACGTAACAATTAACCGGAATGGGTACAAAATAATTCTAATTAACATCTCAGTCATATGTCATCCAAAAGCCAGATAGGCACCGGATGAGTCGGAGATAGACAATATTTGCTTCTAATTTAATAATTTAATATATAGTTATTTTACTTGTGTTATTAACATTTTTATGAAAAACTATTATATACTTACTATTATGTCTATACAATTAAATACTGACAATTAATGCTGGCAAACTAGCTTAAGCAATATGTACAAAGAGAAATAAGATTAAGAAGTCTTTTGAAACCTTTGAGCTCCCGGAGGTAAACGCAAAGAAAAAAAAATAATATTTGAAACAAAAGTTAAATGGAAAGATCAGTATTTAATATCTAAGACGATCTGGATCGTTAACATCCAGTAGTGGATGCGCATTGGAGAGAAAGAAATTATTAGAAACGCAATATAAAAAACATTGGGAGAAATGACTTATTGTGAAGGAAATAACTTGAGCTATGCTGATGATAGAATTTTAATAGAAATTATTGAATTCTTTAGTTGTAAAATTCAACTATCACGGACTATATAGAAGGTAGAATATAGAAAAATATAGAGATTTTTTTTTTTGCGATTATTGGAAATTTAGCATTTACGTGCTTTGATTAGAGGTCTAATTTAAATAATTAAGCTCGTTATAGCGTTTTGGGTCCTGCCTAGTGGAGTACATTTAAGGAGTACATTTTTGAAATTTCTAGTTATTGACAATTTGATTTATACAATGAAATACCATTTTTGCAAATCTTTGCAATACTAGGCAGTATACAATCCAGATTTAAGAATCTGAATTTAGATCATTAATTTGAAAACAAAATTATTTTACAAATTCAAAGTATTAGAATTTTCAAAATCGGTCTAATCGGCAGCGTTTACATTTCAATATTTATTAACAATATGATATTGATGAGATCATATTATATTCAGTAATGTACGAAGCTGATACTACAAATTAAATTTGTTTATATTTATGTTATCCTATTGTTTCAATATTTTTTTGAGAAATAGCTACAAAATTAAATATGGCGGAATATGAAATGCTTAGAGACTTTCATATGTTTATTTTTGCCCCTCTCTTCTGTTACCTACCCATCCTTATACACCGGGGTTAGAACCCGATCGTTCGTATGGGTTGCTAGGGTTAACAGGCATTCCCATGTGAAGGTGAGGGTAGGAAAATAAGGTGGGAGAGACTGAGTGGCGTAAGCTGACCATAAAACTCTTTACCACCCCAATAGACTCGCCGTAGTTCAGGACATTGATTTGGATGTTTAATGTTGTAATACCACAATTAGGGCATATTAATTTCGAGAAATAAATTTATATAACAATTCTGGAATTCTTTGAAAAATTTAATATAAAATGGATAACATTTATTTTTAATTAAAATTCTTTGATTGTCCATTTATCGCAAGAATTTTAATAAAAAATTTTTCCTATGAATTATTTTGATTATCCTGTAATTTCAATATTAATTTACAATTTATTAAATTTCATTCAGACGTACTTATCTTAACGTCCTTAAACCTTAACTCATAATATTAATTAAAGTTTTTCTTTTTGCTTTATTTTTATTAACTCTTACAAGCTTGTTATCATCGTTATGACCTTTGGGCTAAATTGAATTTAACTCTTTAAAATTTTTCATGTTAAATTTAGTTATGTTAATAATATTGTTTTTAGAAAACAAAAACAAAAAAAAAAAAATTTGTATATGAAAAGCTAAAAACTTTTTACAAAGGAAATTTTTTTTTTTCAATTAATTTTGACTTAGGCTATAAGTGAAGAAATATTTTTTACGCTTACCTTAACTAAAATTTTTGTTTCTTATTCACGGTATTTTAAGTTTAAATACAAAAATTAAAGAAAAAAAAAACAAAAAATACTTTGATAGAGAAAATGAGTCCTTAAAAATTTATTAAATTTTTAAATTTCTATGAGTGATTGCAAATGAAAGGAAAATTTTTCGATTATTTTTAAAGTAGGTGGCTCCAAACATAATTTTATTTTTATTTTTATTTTATTTCTAAGTTATTGTCATTGTTAAATGCGATATTAACAAGAATAATAATAATAATAATAAAAATAATAATCATAAAGAAAATCTGATATTCAGTTGAGGAGACGATTTTCAAAAGCATAATTTCGGGCTCGTTTTTTTTTTTTTTTGCTTTTTTTAATAGACGGTAATATTAAAATATATGTATGTATATAGATAAGAATCTAAGAATCTATAAAAAGAAAAGTCTAAAGGCTAAAATATTTTTGATTGAATATTGAGAATAAAAAGCAAATTATTAAAAAGAATTCAACTTGAATATTTCATTGTGTACTTTTGACTGGTATAATAAAATTAGATAAGGTAGGTTTAACCTTCAAGCTTTCAAGAGAATGTCATGGGGGAATTCTTTAAAATTTTGTCAAAAAAAAAAAATTAATTTCATATTTTTTTTAAGAAATATTTAAAAATAAGTTCAAATTAGGAATAAGTTTTCCAAATATACGATGTAGGTTATGCCGAAAATTTATGTAAATTTTTTAACGTATTTAATAGTTTCATTTATTAAATGGTATTGCTATGACTTTAAATATTAGTACTTAATTAAGACCGATTATTTGGAAATAATGAAATCAATAATTTTCGAAATTAATAACTGTGCTCTGTTGAGCATTTGCTTCAAAAAAAAATTATATCGCAGTGTATTTGGGAAGACTTCAGAAAAATCTATTCTTGACTGCTGAATTCAATGTTTTGATTACTTATCACCATGTAACATGTAACGTTCACACAAGTCTACATCTCTCCTGCATTTATTATAAAATATTTACAATTAGTGGTTGGGTTACATTCACATACACTTTTTTCAGTTTTAAGGCATCTTCAAACATTTGATATGGGTTCCAATTTTCCACTCAAGTGGAAAAAAGGAGAACTTCTTTGTTATTTTCCACATTACCAGACGTCATGTTTCATCCTCTTGAACAAATTCACGAAATTTTCCTGTTTTGATTTTTTTTATCGCCTTTAAATTTTTTGTGGTACATCCCTTTAATAATGTCTTTTCCAGTATACATTTCAAAATCGTGGATTAGACCATCCAGAACAGATTAAATAGAATTTGTGAGATTCACAGTATTTGGTTTTGATGCAACATATTCCTTGAATTTTTGTTTTTTTACGGTCTTGATAGTAGCTTAGGTAGAATCCTCTGTTCGTGCTTAATCAAGTACGGTGCTGCAAGTTTACACTACAATATCTACAATATTTTGACCATTTATTTATCAAATTATTGGCTTATCAACTCATTAAATGTGGAAAATTGCTACTATTGTCAGGAGCTAAGCCTTGTTAAATTTAAATAGAATAGCTCAATTTTATATAATTTGTTACTAGATTATACTATTAATTTTTTTTTTGTCATTTATTTTATCCCAATGACAAAGGGTACTGGGCCAGGTCGAAAAATCCATACAGAATTTTTTTTGCTTCATCGGGAATCGAACCTGGGAATTTTCGGTTGAAAGACAGGCGCTCTACCTACTGCGCCACCCAGCGTGTTCACCTTGCACTAAATTGGATTACACCTTGCACTGAATTGGATCATTTGTTCATCGATGGATAAATGAACTGCAAGTGGTAAGCTATGGAATGTCTTTTAAACTCTGTTAATATTGGGTCGTATTTTCTGTAGTGTAATGTTTAATTTTCAATGTTCCGATAGTGTAGAAAGTTTCGGAATTTATAAGATTATTACTTTCAAAACGATTTCCACTCATATACCGTTTGTAATAATTGGAACTCTAAAGTCTTGTGTTCAATACATTTTCACCTTATTTTTTTTTCTCCTATTACTCCGCGTGATAGCATAGGGCTTCGATAGAGAACCTCCATTTCTCTCTGTTGAGTACTACTTCCTTAATATCGTCCCAGGTATAATTGTTGACTGTTAATTCTTGATCGATTGTGCGTCTCCATGTGTTGTATGGTCTGCCGGGTCTCCTTTGTCCTTGTGGATTCCACTCTAGAGCTGTTCTTGCTATATCACTTTCTGATTTCCTTAGTGTATAACCTATCCATTTCCATTTTTTCCTATTTATCTGTCTGTTGATAGGTTCTTCTCCAGTTCTCATCCATAAATCCTCGTTGCTATAATTCTTGCCGGCCAGAATATTCTGCATATAATTCTCAAGCACTTGTTGATGAATACTTGTAGCTTCTGTTTGATTCTGACCGAAGTGCTCATGCACATGCTCTGAATATTGTTAGCTTTGTTGCTCTCGATATTTGGTTGCTCCGCGATATCTTCATTAGGCTCCCAAATGTTCTTCTTGCCTTATTTATACGGCTGTTGACATCTTCTGTTGCACCTCCTCTTGATGTTATAATGTTCCCCAGGTAGTTGAATTCTTCTACGTATTCTATCTGTTGTCCACTCACTGTTATTGGCTCACTATAACTGTTGTTTGTCCTCATTGCCTTGGTTTTCTCGATATTTAATTCCAGTCCCGATTTCTTTGCTTCTTCCTGTAATCTGTTGACTTTGTTCTGTAGTTCCTTTGATTTTTTGATATGAGGCATACATCATCTGCGTAATCTAAGTCTTCTAAGTTTCCGAAGAGATCCCATTCTATTCCGTTTATTCCAGTGCAAACTTCTCTTAGAATGTCGTCTAGTATTGTGTTGAAGAGAAGTGGAGATAGTGGACATCCTTGTCTAACTCCTATATTGGTGTAGAATAGATCACTGATCTTACCTCTGTGTTGAACTGTTGTCTCTGCATCTTTATACATCGCT
Organism: Argyra leucocephala; assembly: GCA_963942445.1. Classification (NCBI taxonomy): domain Eukaryota; kingdom Metazoa; phylum Arthropoda; class Insecta; order Diptera; family Dolichopodidae; genus Argyra; species Argyra leucocephala. Next base: position 55,669,354 of record OZ012678.1, on the reverse strand, counting down.
TTGATGATGTTGATGATTTTTTCAGGAACTCCCTTCTTTGTAAGTGTTCTCCATATTGCGCATCTCTTGACTGTGTCGAATGCTTTCTTAAAATCTATGAATAGTAGATATAGTGAGGCATTCCATTCTACTGATTGTTCAACTATGACCCGTAAAGTATTTGCCTAGTCAACACAGCTTCGGTTTGGTCTGAAACCTGCCTGCTCTTTCCGTAGTATTGGTTCTAGTACTTCTTCTAATCTTTTTTTTATAATAATTGCTATTATCTTATGAATAGTATTTAGAGTATTTATTCCTCTCCAGTTGCTGCAATTTGCCAAGTCTCCTTTCTTAGGTATCTTGACAATCATTCCTTTCTTCCATGATGGTGGTATATTCTCCTCTATCCATGCTTTCCTGATGTGGGGTTCAATTGTTTTTGCGAATAAGTCAGGGTCCAGTTTGGCTTATTCTGCTGGAATTCTATCTTCACCTGTTGCTTTGTTGTGCTTCAGGATATTGATTGTAGCTTTGATTTCTTATATATTTGGAGCTTGAGTAGATATTGGCAGTCCCTCAGCAGATATTTGCATTGTCACTGTTTCTTATGTCTGCTTCATTATTTGTACTTTCTTCGTTGCTCAGTTCTTGGAAATGTTCTCTCCATCTCTTTAATTGATCCTCTAAGTTTGTGATGAGCGCACCATTTTTATCTTTAATTGGTTTGTTTTGTTGTTCCGACTGGTTTGTTAAGTTATTGATTATGCGATACAATTCTCTCAGGTTATGTTGCTGTGCTGCTTTTTCTGCTTCTCCGGCTAAATTTTGTAGAAATTTCCTTTTATCTCTTCTTGCTGCTCTTTTTACTGTTTTCGCTATTTCTTCATATTCTCTTCTTGATGCCATCCTGTTGTTTATCATTTTCTTCATTTCACTTCTTCTTTTAATCAAGGCCCATGTGTTATCGGTTATCCAGATTTTTCTTTGTGGTTGTGAAATTCCAAGATTTTGTTCGCTTGTTTGGTTGTAAATTTCCAGAATCTCTTCCCAAGTGTATTCTCTATTATTTCTAATATTTTCTCGTAACGCCGTAACTATGTCAGCTCTTACTTGCGGATTTTTTAAGTTGTTTATATTTATTTTCTTTCTATTTCTTCTGCCTCTTCCTTGGTGGCTTAGTTTCATTCTGAAGTCCCCAGTTAGTAATTTATGATCGCTGTGTATATCTGCTCCCCTTCTATTTCTCACATCTAACATTGATTGTTTCCATTTCTTGCTGATGCATATGTGATCTATCTGATTTCTTGAGATCCCGTTTGGTGTTGTCCATGTGTATTTGTGGATATCTTTGTGTGGGAATAGACTCCCTCCGATTGCTAGGTCGAAAGTCTTACACAACTCTATCAATCTTTCCCCGTTGTTGTTTCTTTCTCTCCCTAACCCGTGTTTGCCCATTATCTCCTAAAGTCCATTGTTGTTAGATCCTATTTTCGCATTCCAGTCACCCATTAATATTATGATATCTCCCCTATTTATGAGTGCTAGCGTTGTTTCTATTTGTTCGTAGAAGTCATCCTTAATATGGTCTTCAGCGACATCTGTTGGTGCATAGCATTGAATTATTGTTACATGTCTTGTCATATTTCGAAATCGCCCTATAACAATTCTATCCGAGACTGCCTTCCAAGAAACCAATGTTTGTCTCAATTTCTTTGATATTAGTATTTCGACTCCACTTTCACCCCCTGTTTCCCTTCCACTGTAAATTACCATGTTTCCATTCTCCGTGTTGATTTCTCCGGTGTTGTTCCATCGCATTTCACTTATACCTAGGATGTCTATGTTGTAAGTAGCCATTTGAGCTTCCAATTGCGAGAGTCTTGAAGCTTCTCTAAGTGTTCGTACATTCCATTGTGCAATTCGGGTCCTTTTTTGAGTGCCAAAGGTCGTTATCAAGTAGTCATTCGTGTATCCGAGGCTTCTTCTTCTATTATTTCGAATCCATTGATTTACCGAATATGCAGGTGATTGGCCTACAGAAACCGGTCCTAGGAGATGGAGTAACCATCTTACCGCTGCCTAGAAACAACGTGGCGCTACCTTATTACCGGTTCGATCTCAATTAATGATTTTCATTCGATTAATCTCGAATTTTCAATTAACAAATTTAATGATGGATTTGTTTTTATAAATCGCCACCAACCAGGTTCGAACCGGGGTACCCTCGGTCATGGATCCTGTTACATAACTACTGCGCCACCGAGGGTATATCCAATAGAAAAATTAATTAAAAAGTAATTTTTTGTAAATTAGTTGTTCAAAATATAAATTTTCTGTTCAAAATATTTAAATCTATTGGAATAATTTCTAATTTTGATAAATTTCATCATGATGAAAGCTCATCTTTATCGACATCACAGCAGCTAACATTCATTATTTCATCAGATCCTTCTTCAAGAACCTCTTCAGACTCATCCTTTTCCTCTTAATTTTCGGATACCTAAATCCTAATCGCTCAGTTCGACTAATTTTTCTAGCTCTGCATTTGTTAACACCAAAAAACGTATATTTTACTTACTTTTGTTAAAAATTCAAACTAACTTACTTAAACGCACATTTTAAAATTAACAATTTTTGTTAATGGTCAAAAAAGACCCAATGTGTACTACAATACGCATGTACTTTAATAACTGTTTTAATTTAGAAAAATACAAATAAATATTTTATAAATACATTAAATTAAAATATGATCATATGTTTTCCAATATATATTCGTAAATTTTTGAAAATAATCATATATTTAGTAAATAATATTGCTAAAATAAAAGTTTACTTTTGTGATTCATTTTTCTTTGCTTCGCCAAAAATCTGGTCTCTTGAATTATTTGGTCTCACAAACACAAATACTTCTTACTATCAAAATATTTCAAAACACATGTTGAAGAACATTTTCAGATATTTAAGCTGACATAATTTTTAAATTGCCGCTATATCTAGACATTTGAAGTAATGTTATATTGCAGAGCGGGTTTACAGGTAATGAGTAGGATACAGACCGATCCGTTTATTGTCGATACTTTTAAAGAGAAAATAAATTATAAAAAGACTAAAACTTAGTAATCTAGATTAATCGGTAAACCCACCATCGTACGTTTGAAATTCAGTAATTCTAATTTGCAACAATATTAATTGAATTTCCTACCTGTAAATGATTCTGTAAAATACCATTTTAAATTATTATTTATAGATTTTTCATTTTTAGTGTTACATTGTTCAAACGTTTCTTTAAAAATATATAATTCGATTTAGGATAGGTGAAGGTATAGAGTTTTATTAAATGTAGCTCAAATTCCCTTATATCTATACTCCATTGTTTGTTCTATCTATAGATATATTCATTTTCTGAATAAATTTAACATGCAGACTCATATACAATTTGCTCAATATAGTAGGTAAGTAATTATAAGAGAAATGTTTAAAATAGCTTTATGAAAATCAGTTTTGTATTTTCTGTCTCTAAACCAATTTCAAAATTACTTTCCTATTTTGCTATTATCATCTACCATTACTTTAAATTTCATTGAATTTATTTCCAAAAATACCTAATTGTTCTAAAATATTACTGATATCCAATTTAATTTGCTATAATTATAATACATCATATATTCTCTTCGGTAATTATTATTCGTTTTAAAATTATGGGAATTCCCTAATCTTGCAAATGGACATCTTTGTATTACTATTTAGAAAGTAAGTTATTTCTAAACCATTTTAATGTCTTTTTTTTTAGTTCTATTTGTACAGTACTAAAGTATATTATTATGCAATATAATACTGTGCAGTTATAATAATTGTTCCTATAATAATTATTCTTGTTAGATTAATATTTCTATAAAATGGGACCCTGTAGTGTACCATGTTATATTCAAATTTAATATTAAAAATTTTATCTAATATCTATATTTTTAAAGTATAATGAAAAAAAATAAAAATTTGACCAAGAAACAAAAAAAAAAACAAACAAAAAAAAAACAAAAAACGAAAAAATAAACAAATTTATTTATATAATTATGTAAAATAATTTAATAAAATATATTTATTATGTATAGTTTATTATATTTGACCACCAGAAATTATTATTAGAATAATATTGTATGTAAACATATATATATAAATATAATATAAATAATTATATATTAAAAATTGATTTACGGATGAAATCCTTTTTAAATAAATAGAAAAACAAATTAATAAATTTTAAAAAATTATTGTATTATATATAAAATATTTTTGTAAAAAAAAAAATTATTATTATTTCAATTTAAATAACTATAAATGATTATATTTAATAAATAAAATAAAAAGAAAAACATTAATATTTAATGTATCTAATAAACATTATAGTTTTCTTTAATAAATTTAAATTATATATAGGCTGTTAAGAAGGGTAGAATGGGCATAATTTAGAGAAGTAAATAACTCTTTCTATAGAAAACCACATCATAAAATTTAGCATTCTGAGAAGCATGGTATATACATAACATCGCTTTTAAATTTATATTGAACCGGACATTTTTTGCTAGAAAAAGGGCTTGCTAATAAAACGAACTCTACTATTAAAGAAAATTGCTCTAAGATCGTACGATATTTCCGACAAAAATCGTTGTTGTTTCATTATTTAGAAAATTCGGTAGACTAAATTATTTTAAATCAAAGCTCTCAACTTTATTGCATTTTTTTGGATATTCACTATTGCTTATATTTTTGAAGTTATATTTTTTTTGTTTAATTTAAAAATATTTTGGTTTTTTTTTTTATTATTATTTTTTTAAAGTAATTTTTTTTGGGATTTTCCAAATATATTTTCCCATAGTTCACGTAACGTTCAGAAAATAGTACACTGATAAAAAGAATTACTTAACTATAAAATTAAAGAACAATAATATTGTTGGAAAATAAAGTTACATTAACCATATTACATCATGTAACTATGGGTTTTATATAAAGCTAATTTTTTGTTAACTGTAAGCTTTTTGCAATCTATACTTTAAACTTGTTATGACCTTGTAAAAATTAAATTTTAAAATTATAAGATCACACAGCTATAAAGCTAAGATAAAAAAAAATTATTTGCTACATTTACATTTATTTTTAGTTTAATTGTATTTGTATAAAAATTGCATAAGGAAAAAAACAAAATACAATTAAGGTAACAAAAAATAATACAATTAAGGTAATTATACTTAAAATAAAAATACATGATATATTTAATTTCTATAGAACTATCAATTATAAAATGGTTGTTTAAAATATATATTTGCAACGAATAAATTCTAATGAGTTATATAAGCAATAAATATTTGGTTAAATTATTGCTTCTTTCTTTAAATCTGAATTGATAATTTTTATTTTTAATTGTAAGAAAGACTGTAACTAACTGTAAGAAATGAAAAAAAAAACATATTTAATAGTTATGATTATCCTTAAAATTAAAAAGTACTCATATTATAGCATCTGACAAGAGATTCTAAAGAAAGCCTTAACTTTCGTAATAAATTGCCATAAAAATAAGTAAGTTTGTGATTTAAACAAACTATTAATTAGTCATTATTTAAACGATCTGTATAATTTCCTTTACTTCGTCTTAATTTTGGTTATTAATTTTTTTAAATATTTTTTAAATAAATTATTTTAATTTATGTTGAAATATTTCCACTTATTCAGTTTCTCATAAGGTACTTCATTGTCTATCAAAATCTATGGATCTATCAAAAATTAGTGGTTAGTTTATAAAATGTTGTGCACAAATATATCCAAACACTTCCCAAACTAGATATATTCATTAACTGAGAATTTTTATATTACGCTTTCATTTATAAACACGTTTTCACTTCTTTAAATATACATAATATGTTTCTATCAACCATAGTTGTATTTCTCATTAACATATCAAATGTTTGATTCAACTATATCTATTTAATATAATAAGTTTATAGTAACCATAATATATTCTTTTTATATATAATATATATACATAATATATATTAACGGTTATAAATTTTTAATTGAGCTTTTATTTTTGGAAAGTTTATTTAACTAAAGCTAGTGTAATATTATAATGTTCAGAATCTAGTTTCAAAGTAGATGTTACAATGAAACTAATTACTTATTGGGTTCTGTTTCCACAAAAAAAATTCTAAATTTGAATCTTATTAATGATTTGAAGGATGACATATATTTTTTGGCAAAGGTAAAAATTGTTTTCGATAAAAAGTTAAAGTAATAATTTGATACTAGCCATTACGTACTAGCGTAACATTCGCTGGTCTAGCATACAGTAATATTTTTTCTTTACATTAAAATATTTTACTGTAATGACCAAGATGACAATAATGACCAAGACAGCCTACGACAAATAATGATCATTAAAAAAACTTTAATTTTTTTACCTGACAGACAGAGTACATTTAATTTAATTTAATTCAACTTGAGGTCCTTTTTCGTTTCGGGATGTGGGCCTTTTTAACAAAAAATTAAAATTTTTATAATTCATTAGGATCTTATATCTAACTTATGTACTACAGGAGAATTAAATAAAAGAATAAACTAAAAATTTAAGAAAACTTAAGGTTAAATTTCATTTTGTACTTAGGATCTAATTTATGTACTAATTAACATTACATTACTAACTCTATTTTAATAAAAACAAAATAAACGAAATACATTTTATTTGAGCTTTAAATGTAAATTAAAAGAATTTCATGTAATTGTAAATCTAAAAAAGACTAAAAACAAGTATTAATTTATATAATTATAAAAAATTTTAATTAACCTAACTTTAATTAGAAAACCTTGCTAAAAACATAGAGGAAAAAATTTTTGGTTGGGAGGGTGTACCCTAGGCGTACTCATGTGAGTTTTATACCTAGGGCGCGGGAGACTACATTTTTTAATCATTATTAATTGTTTTAATTGTTTGCCGAAGTGGAAAGCTTTACGCACATTATTAGCGTATTATTATATAAGATAACGGTACCTTAATAAACAACCGAGTTCTAAATAACAATAATCATCAATAAATACATCAATAAATAGTAAAATATAATTATGAAAATATTAGTTGTTATGTTGGTATACTTTGAAATGTTGAAATTTGGTGCAATACAACCGAACTGAAAAATAATTGTGTATGCATAATTGTGTGTATTATATTAAAGTCCGTCTTCCCAAAAACATTTATATAATTTAAAAAAAAAACAATTATAACATTAAAATGTATAGCTTGGAGCTTTGGAAGTGGAAAACGCAGAGTATTTAAGGTTTATTTCATGGAAAGTAAGTTATTTGTTGTGCATTTAATAAATAAAAAATATATGGAATTCTATAAGAACACATTTAATTTGATTAATATTATAAAAATAAAGAAAATAAAGTGAGAAAAAAATAAATCAAACAAATTCAAGGTGACTTAAATTAGCGAAGAGAAATCGGCTCTAACACCAATACAATTATACCAACAATTATGTCGTAGGATCGAAAATCTTAATTTCTGAAGATATTTTTCCAGTCTTTTAAAACATCTAACACCATCTTAAAAATAGTTTTAAAAACATAACAAATCACCCTGTATTATACATATATAATATACGTATATAATAAACTTGAATATTTAGAAACAGAATTCCTAAAAAAAAATTATTTACATTAAAATGCTAAGTAGAATCATAAAACTAAAAAATCTATTTCAAATTACAGTAAAACAAATACAAAAAATTTAACAAAGAAGAAAAACTATAAAAAAAATTTCTAAATTTATTCAAAAAAGACTGAAAATTAAAATATTATTTCAAATAAATGTGGATAAATATGGTTAGAAATTGGGTTTTTCTTTAAAATATTTTTGTAAATTTTTCTCATATTACAGGATTTAATCTTTGTTTTAAGACACATTGGTATATGATCTAGAACCGAAAAAAATATTCCTTGTTGAAAATTTAAAATTATTGCTTGTATTGTATAGGATAAAAAAAATTTTTAACTGTTGAAATCAATCAATTTCCATTTCAAGAATTTTATTTACTATTGATAAAAAATTATTGACTATTCAAAAATATAGAAATTATTAAATTGTTTTTACTGATTTAACAAGTTAATATATAAAAAGGACAAGCTCGATTTATTTATTTAAAATGATAAATAGATGTAATATTATTATATTAAAATTGTATATAATAATAACTGTTACATACTTAACGTATATTTTTGTATAAACTATTAAAGCATTTGTTATTTGAACTAATCAGTAAAACATTTATAGTGCTGAATTGTCTATGCAACTTTTTATTTTAACTTTTATTGATTTTATAACTTATAACAAGATATTAAAACAATATCTGTGAGTTGTAAAAATTAATTAAAATTTTTAATGTAATATGTTTTGCAAATTATACAAAACATATTACATTAAATAAAATTAAATAAAACTGAAAAAATTATTCTTATCACATTTATAACTCACAAATTTACTTATGTGGGAATCAGTACACTTAATAACAACAGTTAACATGCGATTCGGTATAAGTCGTAGGCAAAATAAATTATTTAAAACATAATTTTAAAATTGTAAATAAAATATATAATATTAAATTGAATATAACGATTTAATTAATAGGTCCTAAACTTATATATGAATCAAAGCTAAAATTGGAAGTTGTATAGGAAGTTTAACACTATAACTCGCTACTGATGAATTAAAGCAGTCTTAGATGAACAAAACCACTCCGTTAATAATTATTGACATAACTTGGTAACTAAATTGGGCTTTGTGAAAAATTCAATGCGTGATCCATTAGTTAAATTTGTATTAAAATTGAAAAATAAAATAATGTATAAATTAAATTTTATCTATATTATTGGAAAAATAATACTCAATAAAAATATATTTTCATTCGATAGTGGTAAAAGTTGTTATTATGTCATCTGATTACAAACACTAAGACTTCGTGTTGGAATATCATTTATGGCATGAGTGATCAGAAAAGTTTTTGTTTATTATTCTTTGAAATTAGTTGAGAATACAATTTGGTTATCGCTAAAAATTAAAATTAATATAGTTTTTAACATTCAAAAAGTTAGTTAATAAATCAAAAATTTAAAAGAATATTTTATTGTGTGATTATTAGTATGCGAAAATTCTTCGCAAACAACTACGATGTTTACTCCATTCTCTTCGCAACTGTAAAACCAGCAGAAGAAATGAATTATAATAAAAGTTAATTTAATTTAATTTAAGAAAAGCAATGATAATGAAAATTAAATTTCTACAACATTATAGAAAAGTTAAAGTTAATAAATATTAAATTCCATTAATAGTGTAATATATTTTATTTCAACTTCAAGAGAATTTCCATAAAGAAAAGTTGTAAGTATACCATACAGGTTTTCAATGCTAAATTATAATGGCGTGTTTTAAAGTCTTTTTGCTCATCAACATAATGGTTTAAAGTAAATTTTGGTTTTCTGAATGTCTTACCAAGTCAAATGTATTTGTATTTGGAAAAGTCTACAATTTTTTTTAGAACAATTTATTGATATAAATTTACTTTAATTTTTCACTTTTTTTATATCTTTTAAATGGAATTGACCCACTTGTTATATTATTTCATTTTTAGTAATAAATTTAAAACTCTTTACTCTCTGTACCTCCTTTACCCTAATTGTTGTGCAATGCTTTTAATAATCTACCTATAAGAACTTCTAGTTTTTATATAGCTATATAATATAGTTATTCTTGTAAATCACGAAAATTATTATTATTATTGATTCTTTATTTAGTAAAATTTTACTATTCTTAGCAACTAATTTATAAAATTTTACATTGCTTTTTTAAAAATTTTTTTTAACATAATTAATAACAGTTTTTTTTAAAGATATTCAAATTGTTTTCAAATTTTAATTCATTTGGTAAATTATTATACAACTTTAATCCTTTATATAGTAACATATTCTTGGTTTTTTCATTCTAAAGTAATTAAGTCTAAAAAATAATAATGTAAAAATAAAAATTTTTAAAATATACTTTTATCGAAACCAAACTAGCCCCCTAAAAAGTAGGAAATAAAACTAGTGGTGGATGTTGAGCATCTAGAACTACTAAGAGATAAAACACAAAAGTATATAATGAATCTTGCTAGAATATTGTTAATGTTATTATTTTATTTTATACTTTTTAGTTTTAAGTGAAACCTATAGGTATTATAATATCAGAAATAGTATATAAGTGTAACTTTTCATGCCTGTAATACAATTGGTTTTCAAATATGCCTGAGACGTGCTAGGAGTTGTTCGGCAGCAACCCGACCCAGTCTACATTTTCAAAATAGTTAACAGTCGTATTTCTTTGTTTATGAAAAAGTATCTAAGTGTAAATTTTCATGCCTGTAATACAATTGGTTTTCAAATATGCCTTAGACGTGCTAGGAGTTGCTCGGCAGCAACCCAAACCTGTCATTTGATAGCTTTGTAAAGTAAGTTGCTTTTTTCATCATGAGTAACTGTGCAAAATTTCAGAACTCTATCTTTAAATTTTTTAAACAAAATTTTTCTTTTTGCGTTTGGTTTGAATATTAACAAAAAAATTCCAACCTACCTACCAAACATATATATATACATATATATATATACATATATACATATATATATAGAAACAGACACTGGCAAGTTAATATAAAAGTATATAATTAAATATATTTCTTAAATTATAATGATTAATGTCCCCATTATACACCAATCTATTGCCCAGGTATTCAGGATATAAGTTATTCTTCATTTTGAAAACAATAATTAGTACATTCATACAAATTCTTTGGTACACCGACATCCAAACCAGGGTTTCATGAATAAAACTTATTGCAGTATATCTGTTTAGCTTTAAAATTATTCTCATTGAATGATTCTGTAGTTTCTGTAATCTGCTTATATCTTCTTGCGATGACATAAATATAATAGTTGAACAATATTCAAAATGCGGCTTTATCATGACGTTAAAAATTTTTATAGCATTCATATACGACATTCTACACCTGATTTTAGAAAAGAAGTATATCTTCTTGGCAATTTTTTTTTCTAAATAGTTTATGTGGCTCTTAAAATTCACTTTATTATCTAAGATTATTCCATTATATAATCCATTTTGATTTCAACACTTTCATTGCAATTAATTTTCATAAATTTAGTTTTTTTGGTATTTAATTTAAGTTTGTTTTACTTTAACCAACAACAAAGTTTATCCAGTTCATCATTTATTACATTGCTACATTCATTTATATTATTACCAGATACATATAAAGATGGAAGATGGAAGATGGAAGATGGAAGATGCTCTGCCGCAAACAAAACTAACTTGGACTTTTGAAAAATTTTAGACATATCATTTACAAAAATTAAGAACAATTTTTTTTTTTTTTTTTTTTTTTTTTTTTTTTTGCGTGGATTGGTGGGAATCTTCATAGACACAATGAGCCCCGTAGCTTCCATTGTGTGCCAGATTTTTACTGACTAAACCACACCCCTCCCATTAATACTAGTCCAACGGACTAACCATTAATTTATTGCTATTTTGATTTTCTTAAAGAAAAATTTTACGAAATTCTATCGTATTAAATCTAGTGGCTTAGTTCTTTTAAGCCTTCTGACATCATTTTGATTATCTAGCAATTGAGTGGCCTCAACGTTAACATGTCCCTCCAGACGAGCTATATGCTTTGTTGCATATCTTTTTATTTCATTTTCTATGCAAGGAATTTTTAGATCTCTGTGCAAATCACTGTTGCGAACATACCAGGGGGCATTTACCATGTTGCGCAAGACTTTATTTTGGAATTTTTGTATACAAAGTACATGTGTTTGTTTGGCACATCCCCATATTTGTATGCCGTACAACCATATTGGTTTGAGTATCTGATTATATAACAAAATCTTGTTATGTATAGGTAATTTAGAATTACGACCTAAGAGCCAGTACATTTCTCTATACTTATTTTCAAGCTCAAATTTTTTCTTTTTAACGTGCTCTTTCCATCTAAGTTTGACATCTAATGTCATTCCTAGGTATTTAGCATTGTTTTCTTGGGGTATATTGACCCCATTCAGATTTACCAATGGTGGTTGATTTTCTAATTTTTTATTTGTAAAATTTACATGTACTGATTTTAACTCATTGAGTTTAATTTTCCATTTCTTTGTCCAGAGGTATAGCTTGTCGCTTGCTCTTTGCAATTTAATTGTAGCCTCGTCAATATTTGATCCTACTGCCATCAACGCAGTATCGTCAGCGAATGTAGCTACAGTTATATTTTCCATTTCTGGTAAATCATTGGTGTAGAGCAAATACAGTATGGGACCCAGAATACTACCTTGAGGCACACCCGTTTTAATATCTCTAATAGTAGAATACTCTTCGTCTTGTTTTATTCTGAATAGTCTGTTTTCTAGATATGATGAGAGTATATCTACGTATTGTTTAGGTAACATATTGTTTAGTTTATTTATTAAGCCTCGATGCCATACTTTATCAAAAGCTTGGGCTACATCTAGAAATATGGTAGAGCATACTTTCTTTTCCTCTAAAGCTTTTTCTATTATGTCTGTTATTCTATGAATTTGATCGATTGTCGAGTGCTTAGATCTAAAGCCAAATTGATAATTTGGAATCAGATTACTATTTTCTATGATCGGTCTCATTCGAATCAATAATAGTTTTTCAAATAATTTTGATACTATTGGTAGTAATGATATTGGTCTGTAGGATTTGACCTCATTTATGGGCTTACCTGGCTTTGGTATCATAATTATCTCTGCTATTTTCCACATATTCGGCACATACCTTATTCTTATAGCAGCGTTTATAATGCGTGTTAGCATTGTTATAGCTTTTTTCGGAAGTTCTTTCAGGACTTCCGATGTAATTAGATCAAAACCTGGAGCTTTTTTATCTCTGAGTTTTTTAATTTGTTCCACTATTTCACTCTCTGAAAATGGTGATATAACATTTTCTTGCCAATTATTATTTTCTTCAGTGAGATCATCCGAATCTGTCTCGTCTGGACAAAAAATTTCTTCAAGATGATCTGCGAATGTTTCAGCTTTATTTTTATTATCTCTCGCCCATTCACCGCTTTTCATTCTGATTGGCGGGATTTGAGAGATCGAGGTTTTTGTACTCTTTGTTGCTTTCCACAACGAGTAGTTATTTTCTCTTTTAGCTGATAAATTTTTTATATATTTTTCAAAATTTTCATTTTTAAGATCTTTAATTTTTCTTTTAAGATTCTGAGTTAATCTATTTAGCACAGTTTTGTCTGCCGGATCACGCGATTGTTGCCATCTGCGTCTAGCTCTTCTTTTTATTTTTATCATATTTAATATTTCTCTAGGGTAGTTGAATCCTACCGATTTATATTCACAATTTTTTGTATTATTCCATCCAGCATTTTGAATAATTTTAATAAAATTTTCTACTTCAGAATCTATATCACATTTGGATCTTAGTTTTGTTTTTATGTTTATTTTGTTTTCTATTTCTTGTTTAAAGCTAGCCCAGTCAGTTGTCTTGTTCGTTAGCAGAGGTTTCGACTGTTTCTTAATAACCTTTTCATATAGACTTAGTATGACTGCAGAGTGATCTGAGTCCAAATCATGGTTATCTTCTAGCTTAATATAATTGGGTGAAATTTTTTTTGTTATATAAAAATCAAGCAGATCAGGAGTTTTATTTCTATCAGTTGGCCAATAGGTTGGCTTACCGGTAGATTGGTAAATGCAGCCTTTTTCTTTTATAGCTTTTCTTAGCTCTCTTCCTCTCGTAGAGGTTACTCTAGACCCCCAATCTATATGCTTGGCGTTGTAGTCACCTCCCAGGATAAATCTATCGCCAAGTAGTTTAAGAATTTCTTCAAACATGTTATTCTTTATGTTGTATTTGGGTGGACAGTATAATGCACCGACACAAAGGCTTTGTTTAACAGACATAATTCGTAGCACGATTAGTTGGAATTCATCTATTTCTAGACTAAGTTCCTCGTGGTGCTTAATATCTTTCTTTATTAAAATTGAGCTACCACCTCTGGGTGTATTACTCGGATGGTTTGCGCTGTAGCATGTATAGTCATTTATTTTAAGCGATGACTTATCTGTCATATGTGTTTCTGTCAAGAGACATACATCAATATTTTGTGTTCTCAATAGAATTTCCAAATTATTTTTCTTGTTCAGAATACCATTGGCATTCCACGTGACTATACGAAGTGCGTTCTTAACCATGCCTTGCGGATTTATTTTTTGGTGTATACATATATATTTCATTATGTTTGTTTTCTAATGTGCATAGTCTTGTTGAGATTTCATTCATTGTTTTTATCATATTTTGCATCATCTGCATAATGGTATTTTCAGTCAACTTTTGTGTAGAAACTTTATTTTGTTCTTTCGGGTTTCTTTTTTGACTTAGGTTATTTTGTGTTACCTGTGAATATGATAAGCCTTCTACGACTTTTTTCGACGTAAAAGTTTTAGGTTTCTCTGAAGTTTCAATGCAATTCTGTTTCTGTGCCATAGGTTGCCTAGGTTTTGTCTTTTGTTTTTCTTGTCTATGTTGCATTTGTTTTGGGGCATTTTTTTGTAGCTTCTTTCTTTTTTGCAACTCTCTAGCCACCTGGCAACCACGATAACTCGCTGGGTGTGCCTCAAGGCAATTAGCACATTTAGGCTTAATATTTTTTTTTTCTTTGCAAGAAATTGTTAAGTGGGGACCAGCACATTTAACACACTGAGCTAGACGCTGGCAAAACTTTTGTGTATGGCCAAATCTTTGGCATCTCTTACATTGAGGAATGGTAGTCGTTTTACGAATAGCCTCCATTTTAACCCTCATGTGCTGGATAAATTCAATTTTGAATATTTTGTTTATATCTTCGGAGTTTTCGAATGTTAGCATAAAGAGAGGAAGACGTACCGTAGATTCTTTGTTATTTTCCTTTTTCTTTATTATTTTATTTGTGACTTCTAAAATTTTGAAGCCTCTATCTTTCAATTCATTTTTTATATCTTCAGGTTGGCATGACGGATGTAAATACCTAACCATTACTTTAATAGGCCTGGTGCTCTTATTTTCATAAGTGTGCCATTCAATATTGGCTTCATTTATTGCCTTAGTCAACTCTCTATATTCTTTTTCTTCTTCAACATTAATTTTTAGTTGTTTATTGTTAAGCATATTAACTTTATATTTAATATTGCTTTCTTTTAATTTTTTGTTTATTTGAGGGTATTCCACTACATTACTAAGTATAACTGGAGGAGGTTTACCTTTTCTTTTACTTTTACATTTCGCAACTTCATTTATTTGCACATTTTTCTCTACTTTGTCCGCAACATTTTCTGGGCTTAAAGTAGGTGATTTTTCTGCTTTTCTTTTTTTACAGATTCTTTTTGTTTTAAAGATCCAGTCGGTTTCTCGAGCTAGTTCTTCATCATCTGTATGAAATTCTTCAGCAGTTTTTAGTACTACTCTTTTAGTAGACATGTTTTGTGAATTTTTTAGTTTCACATTTTCTTCTTTAATTATGCAGAGTTCATTTTTCAATTCCCTGCATAAGATTTCTAATTCTGTAACTCTGGCATTAAGTTGATTATTTTTTGCCTCAAGTGCCTTTTCGTTATTATTACCCTCGTCGGGGTTTCTATATCTGTCTTTTTGGGACATGTTTTCGTAGATATTTTGAGACCCTGCTGGAGGTGTTCTCTGGACCCCAGATTTCCTTCTGAATGGGTCAATTAAAGCAGCTCTGCTTTCGTGGTTTTGCAATAAGTGGTCTCCCCCAGAATCCGTGAGACCTGCCTCGAAAGAGGGTGGATTTTCCAGAAGATCTGGATTACCACCTGGGGTATACAATCTTTGAGTTTTATTCATTGCATACTTTTTTTTTTTTTTTTGTTTTAATTCGGAGTTCCATCTCCTAGCCTAAGGATAATATTTCCCTTGTACAAGGCGGTACCTTTTATTCCTGCCGTCCCTCTGGGATCAGTCGCAGACCAGAAAGCCGCCCATTCTGGGTCAGTCGCTTCTGGATTTTTCTAGGCTTTTAGTGGACTTTTACCACAAGCATGCCTTACTGCGGATATTTCGTACCCCAACCCGCCGGGGAATTAAGAACAATAGTACACCCAAAATACTACCTTACGGCACCCCTAACTTTACTTCAATTGGGGCCGATATAGCATTACCAACTTTTGTTCGTTGCGTTCTATTGCTTAAATACGAATGAAACCATTTATGTTCAATGTCTCTGACACCATAGTATTTTAGTTTTTCTAGCAAAATATGGTGATCAACTGTCTCAAAAGCTCTCTGAAGGTCTATAAAAACTGCTAATATAATTTTTCTATCATGCACATCAATTTTACAATTACTAACTACCAAATTTAATAGAGATTCACAACTATAATTTTTTCTAAAACCAGATTGATTTTCTGTGATTAAGTTGAATTTCTTTAAATAATCTTCTAGTTGAACATTAACAACTTTTTGCATAATTTTTGATTCAGTACATATGTTATTTATTGGGCTAAAGTCTTTACATTTACAAGAACCTCTTACTTTTTCTGCTGGAATTATTATGCTTTCATTCCAAATCTCTGGAAAGATTCCACTTAAATTAGCTCAAATAAATGTTATAACAAAATTAACAAATAAACACTAATAAAGCAAATAAACAGTCAGTTGGGAAAAGGTAGGAGAATTGTAAGTATATGTTCAAAAGAATACCATATAGCTCCAATGGAATGGATTGGAGAAGGATATTGTATATGCAGTTGTGGGCTGGAGAAAAATTAAATAATCAAAGATGTAAGACCTTCAGAGAATCCAAAACAAAGCAATATAAAATTTGTATAACTCAAACGCTATAACAGCAACAAAAGAAAAACATATCATATTCTGTTAATAAAACTATACATGCAAAATATACAAATGCTCTGGTATACAAATACATTTTTTTTGTTTTTTTTTTATAAACAGCCAAAGCATTAGGAAAATATCTTTAGCACTTACGTACAGCTTGTTTGAAATAGGATGGAATTTAGGATAGAATTAGGAAGAAAAAGTAAGATAGATTAGTATTAGGAAGTTGAAGAATAAAGGTATTAATATTTTTCTTAAATATTTGCAAATTATAAGTTGAACGGTTGAAACATACCAGAAGGAATATGATTCCACATTCTTGAAATGTCACATATGAACTTAATTCCATAACCTATTTTATGCCATCTTGGGATTTCCACAGCGTAGGGGTGACCACTTGTGGCTCCTCTCGTTTCGCTTTTGAATTGCTTAAGACGAGACAATGCTTTGATTTCTGTTGAGCATGAACACCTACTAAGTTATAAATAGGTAACCAACACAGTACGATTTTATCAATTTTGCTCCAAATAGAGTAGTTCCATATACAACAAATTCTGTCAGTCTATACAATAACCTGCCGGAAGGGAACTAAACGAAAGAAAACTCGAGAATATGTTTAGAAAATAAATTAATAGTTATTTTCTGGGTTTAAAACAATCTAGTATATTTACGATATCGTCTCTGCAATGGTAAACTAGTGAATCTGCAATTTTTATGAACTCACCAAATATTTTTTACGCTTCAAAAATAAATTAATAATAAAATATATACAGAAAAAATTAAAGTGAAAATATAAAACGCGGCTTAAAACTAATGGTTAAAGTTTGTTCTTAAATTAGTAGATACTCCTGAAAATTGTTAAATTTACATATTCGCTAGTTTGAAATTAAGGGGACGATATTATACTAGATTACATTATACATATATTATGAAAATTTACTTTTTTCTAATTAGAAACTAAGCTTACATTTCCCTTATTTTCTATTTTTGCTTATATTTCCAATTTTTCAAAACAACGCTCAAAAGAGCGATTCTGCGTGTACAGGATATGTATTTAGCCTCAAAATCAAATAAACTTAGTTTAATTTGATTTTATTATTAGTGCTTGCATTTTTTAAATTCTTACCATATTACAAACATTATGATGGCATTTGATTTATATTAAAATTTAATCCTTGTAGTTTTTTGAATAATCTAATAAATCTAATAAATTCCAATTTCAAATTTTCAGCTATAATTCATACTGAAATTCTATATACTTGTAGTATATTTACAAGTACAATCAATAATTGTTATATAGTGAAAATACCTCGATTTTAATAAATCTAAAACTCAAATATGAGAATACTAATTAAAAAAATAAAATCTAAAACAAATTCATCAAAACTCATTGAAACATCCTAGGAAATTTTAATATATAAAATCAATAATCATAAATGAAATCAACCATTCTATTCAAAATCTCACAGAAATTTTAATTTCAATGTTTATTTTTTACAAAACCATTCAAAAACCACCTAGAAATTTTCTATAGACGATTTCATATTTCAAATAATTACACATACACAAATATTTAAAAAATAATTTCTTTAAGTTTTGATAATGAATCCATTTCAATAGTCATCATCGTAACAATTTGATTGAAATAATGCAATATCGAAAAATTCAACAAAAAATTGTTGAACAGTCAAAACAGAAATATTGAAAAACATTCCAGGTATTCGCATTCCCAGTGAATAGTCAAAGAGGGGATCGGAAAATTGAGGTTAAATAAAAGATGGCAATAGATCAGATAAATTCAGAATAAATATTTAAATAGAGTTTATATGATGGTGTAGCAAAGAATAAAAAATAACACAAATAATTGTTGTCAGTATAGTGCACATCATAAATATTGAACTCGTAAAAATTTAAAGATTTATTGTTCTTGAAACCATAGGTAATGAAAATATCGTTAACTTTTCTGTTTTGGGGATAAAATTAATTTTTATGGTGAAAATAATTTGAAAAAATGAAAGAGGTTTGAGTTGAAAAAGATATATCTATTGTAGACCAAATGGTAAGAACAAAACATTCAGTCGACAATTTAATAATGTTTGTTAAGAATTCATAAGAAATATTAGAAACAAGCATTATAATTTATCTACTGCTTCGCACAAAGAAGCAATCAAAGATTAAAATTTCAAATGGTCAATTAGACCAGAGTGCCACATCACCAAATTAATTTGGCCTATGCGGAGCTATGCTAGCTATTCTATGTTATGCTATCTGGCCTGAATCACTCCCTTAACCTACTATCATTGTCTAGGTAAAACCCCTCTAGTAGTCCTCTTTCTCGTTCAACGGAATAATTTTATGCGAGGAAAGTTTTATTTATGTATTCATTTTATTTCGTACATATACATGAGACGGTAAGCCTCTATAGGAGTATATAAAGTATAATGTGTAGCAAATTCATAATTCTTAAATTAAATTAAATTAAATTAAACCTTAACCTAAAGAAATTAACAATAATGAAAATAATTTATAAAGAAAAGAAATTTATAAACGAAAATTTATAAAGCGAAAGAAAGAAAAAAAAATAAATAAAATAAAAAAGAGAAAAAACAAGAACAAATTAAAGTTAAAACTATAAAATACGGAGATAAAGTAATAAAATAACAAAAGTCCAAAAACAAAAACAAAAAAAAAAAAACAATCTCTCCTCCAAACAAAACTATCTTTCAGACACCTAACAAGCATTATTCTACAAAATTTTTATTCTACTTAATTAATGACTTCACTTTTTCCTTAAAATATACCCAACAAAGCTCAAGGAATTTAAAAATAGAGAACTCACACCTGACTACGTTCGGCAAAGAATTCCACAACCCGACAGTCCTTACAAAAAGGATAGATGTCTTAATCTACCAGAGTGTCTAGGAATAGTTAAATTTGCACTTCTTAATAAACTCCAGGGGTTATCTTCTTAAAAAGATATACCGGCGTATTTTTAGATTGGATTTGGATGTACTTATAATTTAGATAGTTTTCGAAAGTACAGTCAAGCAAAACTTTAGAAACATGCTCTGATGCTATCGAATCTACGACGGTTAGTTACAAATCGAGTGCAAGCATTGAAAATACCTTAAGCCTGGAAAACTCGCCCATACTCATCCCAGCATAAACTACTTCACAATAAGTGAAATTTGGAAAAATTAAAGATATAACTAATTTATTTTTTACTAATTAAAGTTTCCGTGGTATCACAAGGGATCTCACTGGTCTAAGTATGTCAGTGTATTGCCGGCAGCCACTACTACCTACATATAATAACATAGATCATTTTAATAACTACGTGAAAATCTTTGGTAAAGTGATTAAGAGGCAGGTCTCTAAAATTTGCTCCAGAAATACTCTAGATTTCACAAAATTGATAATAAATGAAAATAAGCTATTAACAGACAAAATATTAGAGTTCAATTTGTTAAAAAAGTTTCAGGTTCAGACAAGAATCAGGATAGACATAATATACTTCTTAATATTATTAGATATAGGTACAATGTAAATACTTCTGATTGAATGGTGTTAAACGTATATAGAAAACATAAAATATTTTAATAAATATTTAAATATTTAATTAATCATAAATATAAATTTCGAATAAACTGAATGTGTAAGACTTCGGTGCACGTAAATTGTATACACGGAGTGTATTTGTACACAGAAAAAAATGTGTATTAAAACAACAAACACGGAAAAACTTCCACACAAAATGATCTTGTTTAATTGTACAATAATAAAATGACTTTTATTGACATAATAATATGGTCTAAAGGTCTGCACTATTCCTAATTCGCATTTAATGAAAATTCATTTTTCGCATTGCATGTAAATGAAAATAGAAAAATTTTTACATAATTTGAAAAAGTACAGGTAAAATAGATATTTAGTACGGAGGGAATCGGATATAAAAAGGGAAAAAATTCATTAATATATACTGTTAGTCACAAGCAAATATTAATAAATTATTAGTGAACGGAAGCCTGACAACAGTTAAATTATTTAATTTAAATTATAACTAAAAATAAAAAATCCCATTAAAAAATAAAAAAAAAATGACTGATTATTCAGGTTACGAGCTTAGGAAAATAAACAGAATATTTTGACCAATCACAATAAGTGACAAATACATCTACATATCAAATGCATACTAACTGGTGATGGTGATCGACTATGAATGTAGCCGGGGAGAACAGCCTAAGTATATTTGATAGAAAAATTGTCTGAAATATACTCGGCCTAAAAATATTGGAGAATGAAGAATATATGTATAACTAGAAATATTATCAAAATTAATAATATACTTAGGAATGAAGACATTGTAAGGTTTGGCCAAAGACCCAAGGGCTATGATGGGCTGGCCATGTAATTAAAATGCATGCAATTCGAAAACAGGCATTGGTGTTAAATAAAAAGCCCGAGAGTAATTGTTATACAGGCAGATCAAGGTGAAGTTGGCAACACAACTCTGAAAATGATGCCGAAACACTATAAATTACAAATTTGAGGCAAGCGCCAGATCGACCTTTATAGAGGAGTATAATGGCGAAGGTTAAAACTTACCCAGAAATGGTGATGAACCCATACCGAAATAAATTAAAAGCAGAAAATGGAGATGGATAACAAAGAAAATTACAAAAAAATATTTCACATCTGAACCTAGAATGGAATTCTCAAGGAACCAAAAGACATGTTTTGAACAAGAAAACTTGGTAAAGTTAATCTTAACCTAAAAAATATTGGAACATCCCTGCAATTACATTGATTTTTCCATTTAGAAAAATAAGTGATAAGTGATAAGTATAAAAAAAAAGCAATTAAGGCGTTAAGGATAAAATAGATCACAAAAAATAATTGAGACTATAATCCGGTAACAACTTAAATAAAATGGAACTACGCTATTTATGTAGCCAAAATTAAGGTGGATTTTCTTTTCATGGACGAACGTTCAGACAATTGAAACACAAATACAATCTCTATGAATGATCTTCTATGAATGCACGAAGGACTGATATTTGTTATTCAGTCAATCAACAAATTTTGATGATCCGGGCATGTATTTTATTTTTATTAAAAAAATTTAAAATTTTGTTAAAAGTAGTAATGGATAATAACATTCATGTAATATTCGAAGCTAGTAATCCTAGACAACATAGGTATGTTATCATAATATCAAATCCATATCAAATAAATACATATATGTAAATTGATTTCCCCAATAGAGCATTTTATTTTTGTTCAATACTTTGCTGATATCGTTCCAAAATTTATTTCTGCATAAATTGTTTTTTTAAGTTGATGTTTTCTGGATCATATTATTATAGCGATTAGAGTACTGCAATTTTTATTGCATATCTATTTCGAAAAAGATTAATTAAATAAATAAAGAAAATGTTTACACTTTTTTATTTAAAATTAGATATAAAAATAATTTACCTTCATCACTATACTCCATTTTTAATATTTAAATTAAAATTTCAAAAACAAATGCAAAAAATAATTAAATAATATTTAATATATAATGTGTAATTATTAATAAAAACAATATTTTGACGTTTGAAATTCTATAATATCTGTCTATGTGAATAGCTATGTCCAAAAACCGAGATAGCAATAAGTATTTGTCAAACAATTTTCTTTTACTTCACCCTTCAGGCAAAAGTTAAAAATAATTTCAAAAATATTGAATTAATATGTAAATTTTTTTTACTTTTTTCTACGCTGCTGTACAATATAGGTTGATTCAGAAATAATTTATTAATCCTTTCTTAATAATATGAAATAATCAATAATGTTTGGTTTGTTAAGATTTTCAATTATAATTTTAATATAATAATTCCGGACACTTAACTTAATCTTTCCGGTAACATTTTCCTATTCTATTATTTTATATCGGAAATCTGATTAAATTTTTTCTACATTTTCTTTAGTAAAATATTTTATGGCGCATCTGTACTGTATCATATCTCTAACGGATACATCCTTAATACTTATTTATTTTTTTTCCATTCAATGGTAATGGAATTTGAAAATATATAAAGTAAAATATTATTCAAGCACATAAATATTACTTTAACTTTGAAATAACATAAAAAAAAAAAAATTATAATTATATAAAAATACCTTCTTCCGGAGGAGCAACTTTATAAAAATGTTTGTATATCGTGCATATTAATAAAAGTTAAATAAAAGTAAACTTCTTTAATAAAATAAAAAAAAAATAAAAGAATTATTTCCAATAATCAAAAATAAAATTAAAAAAATTTTTTTTTTTATTTTAAATTTTATTACTTTTTAAAAAATTGTTTTAATTTTTCATATAAAACTTTGGGTCCCAAGTCGAATTTAAAACCAAAAAGTAAAATAAAGAATAAACTTCGATTTATTTTCATTTATTTAATTTACTTTCTAGTGTTACCAACTTTTTTTAGTCTTTTGCTAAAATATATAATTAAAAAATTAAATGTATTAAAATTAATATTTTTGTTAAGATTATAATTAACTAAGTGTTGACAAAAAGAGCTGCATAATAATGTCTGATTACTACTTAAAATTAAAGTCATTGTTTTTAAAGTAAGTATGAATTAGCTTAGCTTTGATGCAGTATGACAAGTTAATTATCATTATCTATTTGTTCATCTACAGCTCAGGGTGAGCCTTAACTTTGTTTACAATTTTCATCAATTTTGTTCTATCTTGTGTAAATGTCCTTCATTCGTTAACCCTAATCTTTCGATATTTGTCCTCCATTTTGTCCAGCCATCTTGATTTTGGT
This sequence comes from Argyra leucocephala, assembly GCA_963942445.1. Classification (NCBI taxonomy): domain Eukaryota; kingdom Metazoa; phylum Arthropoda; class Insecta; order Diptera; family Dolichopodidae; genus Argyra; species Argyra leucocephala. The sequence continues at coordinate 55,645,601 of OZ012678.1, read as the reverse complement.
CTACCTCTTCATCTAGTATTGAACGGTACTTCGTCAAAAAATATTTTTGGTATCCTTTGTTTATTTATCCTCACCACATTTGTCCGGCCCATTTTAGTCTTTGTTACATCACTAATTAATGCGCACAATATTATAAATTTTATCAAACTTTTAAATTTTACCAAATTCTATCACTAATTAATGCACACAATATTATACATTTGACAAGCTCCAAATGGTAAGTTACATATTCGAACACTTTAAAGTCAATTCGAACATTGAAGAAGGGGTGAATAATGAATAGCATTTTTAATACTACGATAATTATTGTTAACATTGAACAAATGTCTAAATATTAAGACAATTAATATTTTATGATAAACTTGAAGATTCGTAATAATATACACCACACGTTGCGTTATCAGATACGATATTGTTTCATTGAGGGTTTTAAACGTTTTAAAAATTGACTTCAATTCAATATTACAGTTTGAGAAATTGCTGATAAGTAAATATTGTTTGAACAGTTTAGTTTGAAATACTTATTAAGTTAATATTGTGATACTGTGAGAACTAAATGGGATCACGACAGTATCAATTCAGACTAAAATATATACAAATAATAAGTAAACTATGAGCTGATACTTAAACAACTGCCTTTTTGGATTTTCTACGAGTATTTTAACTTATTGTCGGTCTGGTGTTATTTAGTATGAAGGCTCTCAACCACATCTAGTAACTGTAGAATGCAGAAATTAATGAATTCTATAATTAATTAAAAGAATTAAACAAAAAATAAAGCTTTTTAATGATCTATATATTTAGCGTGTGATGTTAAAGTTTAACATTAAGACCAACAAAACTTATTGGAACATTAACTATCGGGATAATTTATTTTTAATGCATATATTCAAAATAACTTAATAATATTTTTAATGCATCTATCATTAAGTTTAAAATAACCTTACTCAAAATGCATGAAGGAGTACAAGGGTGTACACTGGGCCACATAGGCTATGGGTGTACACTGGGTAGTTGCTTTTGCAGATGATATGGGTATATAGTCAGTAAAAATATAAATGAAGCTATAAATAAATTGCAACAAGCGAATAAGAAAATCTGCATTTAGTACAAAAGGTGGAGAGTTAAATTGAATGAAGCAAAATCCACGCAAGTTAATTTTACAAATAAAAAATTGAGCCGCCCATTCCAGTAAGAATAAAGAATGTCGTCATACCATATCAACATTCTGCAAAATATATTAATAAGACACTTTGATGTAAAGCCACGTCAAGAAAAAAAAAATAAAAATAGATTTGAAATACAAACATTTGTGTTGACTAATTGGACGGATGTCTACACTTTCGATTTATGACAAAGTTTTGATCTACAATCAAATATTGAAGCCACTCTGGGCATACGGTATTCAAATATGGCGTGATGTCAAACAAATACATATTTAAACTAACCAAAAGTTCCAAAACAAAGTATTGCAAAACATTGATAATGCCCCTCTGGTTTGTTCGCAACCCGGCTCAGGATCCCTTTCATAAAAGACGAAACAAAAAAATTACTGTACGCCATAAAGGTCGCCTTCCTCAGCATATCAATGTCGAAGTTTCACATTTAACTGACAATCAAAGCTTTATTAGGCGACTTAAAGGAATTAAACCGTTTGAACTATGTTAGGTTAAAATTTTTTTGCTCTCAAGAATTTCTAATTTGATTTTGTTTGATCAAATATATTTGAGGCAAAGAGCCAAAATTGTATTAACGGTTAATCTAAAAAGCCTAGTTTTAATTTTAACAAAAGGGTTGGAGTTATTAGTGCATTAAAGTCGGCACAGTCCTTCACTTCGCTCTTAGCCGGCGCATAGAACAGAAGCAGAAGGCTTCTATCTGGCAAAAAAAAAAGAAAAGAAAATATTGCATCTTATAAAAATGGCAGATAATTTATTTTATACTTAAACGATTTACGTACTTACTGTATATGGGACTATAAAACAGTGAAAATTTCAAAATTTAGTTAGAAATACCAGTAAATACGATCAGTGTGTATTATCTCAGTCTATTATTAACGAAAAATAACCCAAGTTAGCAACACTATTTTTTACAAATTTCATAAGTCATTTTTCCATTATCGCTGTACAGATAAAATTACTGCTATTTTTTATTTTATACAATTACATATATTATTTATTTGTTTTTTTTTTTTTTTTTTTCTTTAGAAGTAACAATGCTTTTGTGTTTTTTTTAGCTAAATTCCATACTCCACAGAACCCACACTTTTTTGTTTGTCTGTTTATTTGATACTAATATTTTGATTTCGATATAAATTATTTTTCCTGATTTTTTTTTTTTTTTTTTATATGTAAGTCGGTTTTCGAAATATAAAACACTTTTATTTTGTTTTTATATGGCCTTGTTTTGTAATTTATACAAATTAGATTGAAAATAAAATTTTGCAAGAAAAATAATAAATATTATTATTGATAGGATATTAAATCAATCAGAAAGGATATTCGTAGATAATGTGAGATAATGGTAGGAATCAATAAAAAAATAAAAACATAAAATTAATAAAGGTTTCTTCTTTTTCTTTTGGCATGAATCTCTTAAATTAAATGGAATTGATTTATAATGATAATTGGGGGAAAAAAATAGACAAATATTATATTCTGTAAGATTAATACTGTGGGTCCAGTCGGATCATTGATAATAGCAATGAAAATCAAAAAAAAAAATCTTTTATAATAAATTGAAAAATTAATTCGTATACAGTGTGCTACCGGGATCAATTTACTGACAATTTTGGTATGGAATATTAGTTCGATTTTTATTTAAAAATCGGTGTTCATATTCAAATCATCAAAGCGAATGTGTTGAACCTGTTTTGTCGCTTCGATTTTAACTGAGAATATGAAATATTGTAATGATTGTAATATATAGGTCTGTTTTTAAATATTTCAATTAAACTGAGAAATATGCTTGAGAGATAATGAGTTTTTGACAGAGTAATGGAGGTATAGTATAGAGCTGATATAGGTAATATCAGCTTGTGAAAAAATAAAATAGAATATAAAAGTAAGCAACACGTTCTAAGTTAAAGCTTAAAATAATATTATATTATTTTTTGAATATATTTACTTATAAAACCTTCTATTAAAAATAAATCACACAAATAATACAAAAGTATAAAAGTCACCGAAGAAAAATAAATAATATCAATTAATTATATTTAAATTCTAAAATAAAGGTTAAAATTTCGTATTACTTAAAAATTTAAAATAAATTAATTTTCGCCTGCCCCTCGAAATTTGAGGAAATTTGATACAAAATCCTATTTAATTTCATTATGAATTTTCCATCAATTCAAGAAGATAACTTGGCATTATATAATTTTTTATTGATTTATCTGAGACAAGAATTGGATACGTATTAATTAATTTAAAAAAAAAATTAAATTTAAATTTAATTCCCACGTGGAAAAGAAGAAGTTCTGTATTTTGATGAGATGCGCGCATATTTGATAAATTTAAATTCTTCTATGTTAAAATTTATGTGATTGCTAATACATGGGGTAAAATTTTAAATTGAAACTTCTAATTGAAAATTGAAAAATTTTTAAACTGTTTTTTCGCTACGTATCTTTTTAAATATTTATAATTTAAAAGAAAAACAATGAAATCGTTGTGAAATGGCTCGGATATTTGTACCGTATCTTTTTCAATTTACTTGATTTAATATAATGAATAAATTAAAATATTACAAATGATTAATTCAAAAATTTAAATAAAAATTATTGTGAAAAGCAGGGTTATAAATCAGTCTTCTGATGATGGTGTAATAACCGAAATCAATTGAGATATTTAATAAAAATTGTGAAACATTGCTACCTAGAGTGTTAATATTTATTTATTTTTTTTATTATTAATTTTCTATTTAAAACTTTAATGAATTTAAAATATAGCGAAGAAGTGATATTGGAAACATCCTCTATAAAAATAATATAATGTTGTAGAATGGAATATTCGAATATCGAATTATCAAAAATAATAAATACGGGAATTTTCAATTATTTATAATATATTAAACGTAATAAACGAGAAGTTTCATTCATTCATTTTCTCACAACTAACCTAATTTTAAGTGTTGCCCTTAGGTATCTATCATTATGTAAAAATATTAGTAATTGTATCTGTCGCGTATACATAGAACACCCCATATTCAAAACGTATTAGTATACATATATTATAGTATATATATAGACCGGGTGTGCAAGAGTATACGTATCAACTTTTTTAAGAGGGGTTTCAAAGTTTCTTTTTGTTGACGTAGAATCCGAATTTGCGAAAAAAAAGTACCTCTTCCCATTTGAAAATTTCGATTTCGACCAATTTCGCCGAATTTCGGGCTTAAAAAACGTCCTTCCTGGAAGTTGAAAATATCACCAATCGATAGAGCACCCTCGATTTAGTTCATAAAAAATTTTTAAATTTTAAAATAAGGGCTCTTTCCTATCTTAATAAGCTGATACGCATGCTCTGGAACACCTGGTATATGCAGTATATAATACTAGAAAATTCTGTTCGGAATATGATATTTTACAAAAATTAATTAAATGCGATGGGGGAAGTAGTCGTAACATAAAATTTGTCGATAAAATGGTAAAATAAACTTATTTTTAGTTTTGGTATACTTACATTTTTTTTTGTGTAATAAAATTCTAACACCAACCTTATTTTTATTTTATTAATTAAATAATTAGTTATTAAAATTATTTTATTTTTATATTTTCAATATTTGAAAAAACATTAATGTGGGATACACAAAATTCTTTTCATAATTTAAAGTATCCCACCGATCTAAAAAAGAAGCAATAAAAATATTAATGTCATCTTAACATGGAAAATAATTATTTCAGGAATGGGTATCAAATTTTGATTATTATCAGACGTTGTTGTAGTCATAAATTATAGAACCAACTTTGTTTATATGTATGTTTTTTTAAGAGAATATTAATATTAGGTTAAAGACTTTATCAGTAATAAAATATAATATGAAGATAAAAAATGATGTGGAAGGAAATCAGAGGGAGACAGAGATAGGGAGAGGATTTCTTTGGTGATGAACGGAATCGTTGTGAGCCCACATTTGAGCTAGGGACGTGGCGGAGACAGATTTCTGTAACTACCACTCCTTTTTTTAACCCTAAACTAAACCACTTTCGAATAAAATACATTGTTGAAATATCTATCAGTTATATTTTTCCAGTTCTGCCTTTAATTTTTCAGTTTTGTTAATAGAAAATCCAACTTATTTTTGAGTTTTCCACAATAATTTTTAGTATTTCAATTCTGACGTTATTTTTGAAATATTTCTGATAAAAAACAAATCAATATTATCCATTAACATGCTAATAATGTCTGTAAAACTGTCCACATGGGCGAATTAAATCTAGAAATATTAACAGGAACCCAAAAATTTAAATGTGAAGCCTTTTCAAAATATTACCGCAAAAATTACTGATGAAGAACTAAAAAATTAAAAAGAACTAATTTTTCAAATAAATCATTTATAAGGAGAACATATTCAAGTTCTAAACCCATATAAGAAAACTATATATATTTAATATACAAGAACCAAATAAGATCATCTGAATAATGACAAATCATCATGAAATCAATAAAATACGCAGCCTTTTTTAAATTCGAAGTATTTTTAAAGTCGCCAAAGTACCAAAAAATTAAAGAACATATACATTTTTTTTAAGTTCTAAAATTTTTTAACTTAATTCAAAGACACAAACCAAAGTGTCATTGAATTAAGTTCAAATGAATGTTGATTTTGTAAATCAAAATATTGGCAAGCAGAAAAAGAATATTCCTATTTTTGGCATTGTCAAATCTTGTTGTTCCACCTTTACCTGTTCAGTAGATTTGCTAAAATCCTTCTTATAGGAAAAAAACTAGAAGCAAGATATTATAGAGAAGATATCAATATTGACTAGTTCTTCAATTGGTGCTGAAATTACAAAACTACCAACTTCTTCATCTCCCCATGGTCTTTGTTGTATGGAAAAGAAAATTTTAAACCAGAATGGACAGCTGTATATCAGTGACTCCACAGAAATAAAAAATACCATAAGTAATAAAAATGTAATGCTTAAATTGGACGATATGCTCAGAAAAACTAATTGTTTGTGGAAATAGAATGTTTTGTTCTTGAGTTAAATATTTAAATAAAGTGGATATACATTTTTTTTTTAATGCTAGCTAGTGTTCTTATAAAACCAGTTAATAAAGTTTATATCATACGAAGTGAATGAGAACCAAATGAACTTTAACAGTTATTCCATGTTAATACTTTGAAAAGAAAATGGAAGTCAGTTGTGGCTAGAAATTGCAAAATAAAAGTTTGGAATTTTTAGTTTACTTTTGTTTATTATTCCATGTGCTTCTCAGTGATACAAAAATTACTTCACCGTTTATATTTAAAAAAGATTTAGGCTCCTACCATAGAGTAATCATATAAGTAGAGTATTCACGTAGAACAAAACTTGCTAGTCACTTTTTAAAATATTTTCACTTTTTCAAAATTCTGTGTTCACTCAAAATAATATTACTCAATTTTTAACTGCTTATAAGTTGAGCGCAATGTATTTTGTTAATCATAAATTAATTTACATTACTCATAAATAAAAAAATTAATGTTGGTTTTGTAAAATTAAAAATAATTCAAGTTGATTTCTATTGAAAAGTATACTGAAAAGTAGGTTAGGTACCTACATGTATTTTTAAATTTTCAGCAATTTTGATTTTGTTAATTTATTCTTTTATTACCATTATTTTTAAAAAATTTCTAGATTATGTGATTCTATCATTGACCTGTTATTGTATGTATACTATTTCATTCATTATCTTTGCGATTAATTGTGTTTTTTTGTTTACATTTTTCTATATATATTTTTTATATTGAATTAGGTATGTAAATATATGGTGAACACATATACGATATACACGTATGTGTATACTCTTCAAATTATCAAACAATGCCTCTATACTCCTAGCCTAGACACTGGGAGAGTAAAACTTAAAAAACGAAATTGTAATTCGATAAAATTCCGGAAAAATCATTCTGTGAATAGGCTAGAAGTACAGAGGCATTGTATGAAATATTCTCCTCAAATAAAAAAATTTGAGTACAAATAATTGAGTTTCGAAAATTATATTTGAGTGTTTTGGGGTATTGAGTGAAAATGGGACGGCATTTTCGTGTTTTGAGTAAAAATGGGACGGGATTTCTAGAAGAAAATTATTAACAAATATGGTTCTACGTGAATACTCTACTTATATGATTACTCTATGCTCCTACGCATTATTTTCTTTGTTTCATTTTAATTAAACTATTAATCTCAACTCAATCTCAATTCTCAATACCTCGGCCTACTATATTATTATGAATATATTTTTTTATCACAATCATCTACGCCCAAAGAAGCATGTTACGAGTTATAAAATTAATATTTTTAAGAAATTTTCAGTCTTCCAGCTCTAGTCAAAATATTATAGTTTCTTTAAAATTGCGAAAGAACTAGAAAAATTTTTTTCAAAATTTTCAAATTTCTCTAATGAAAAATTGTAAAATATGACTTGAGCGATTATATCTTTTGGCCACAGAATTATACATTTTTTTGTTGCCGAACGGAGAGAGCAAAATCCATTTTATTGTTCGTTTATATTTTTAGGTCACAATTTTTTTTAGAATAGAACGGAAAAGGACACCTGGAAAAAAGTGTACTCAGGTAATTTGTTGCTAATAACTATTGTTCTTCGTGATAACTATACATAACAATCTAATACGAAAATAATAATATTTCTTTACTTAACCTACCATACTTTAAAAACTTAACCTACCCTTTTTGAAGGAGTCAAACTCAATAGCTTGTTAAAATGTAATGCTTTAAAAAAAAATCAGGAAAATTAAATTAAAAAAACGACAATATCAACGAAACGAACTTAGTCTAAAATCTAGTTGAAATTTAAAAATAACATAAATAGAGTAAGAGAAGAGAGAAAATAAATTAGATAGAATTTCTCTAATCTTATATGAAGTTATATTTGAACCTATTTTTAATTAACTTCTATTCTCAGTTTTTGAAAAAGCAAAATTAATTAGAAAAAATTCTTGTATTGTAAAAATATGTTTGGTATCTATAAACTATACAAGATTAGAAATTAATACTCTTAAAAAAATTAAATAATATTAAATGAAAAGAGAATTATTTCACATATAGACACAACACAAGTATACCTATAGTTAAGATAACTTAATTCTATATATTAAAAAAATTATAGTCCTGAAAATGAAATAAAAATAAAATAAATATAAATATCTTCCATATAAGGATTAAAATGAAATTCTTATTATTTGTACACATACTTAAGGAATTTGAAGTGTGTTAGTTTAGGTTTTGATGATAATAAGCTCGATAATTTATGTTTGTGTTTTAAGTGTTGACATGTAAATATAATTTCAGGATTACTTTTATAGAAATTAAATAATATGGAAATTAAATTTGAGACATTTTGTGAATATTAAATTTTTTTTTATTTATAATTAACTTAGTGAGGTTAAATTCATGACATATAAATGAATTTAATAAAATGATGTGATGATGTTGGGTTTGTATTAGATTATTCATTAGATGATAAAATTTGAAACATTAGATTATAGAATTTCGTTTATTTATATTATAGATCCCGTAGATTATAATATTACTAGACACCTTGGTGCCTTCTACATCGTAATGCCGACAAAGCACCTGCTGTAGTAAGGCTAATGAGACCTATTTGGTTTTTTTACAGAATAGTTTTTATAAATAGTTTAGGAGGGTAAAAATTTCGATGCCTGGAACCTATTCGGGAGAAAAAGTTTTAAGAAAAGGACAAAAATTCGGCTGAAAACCATACAGGACAAAAACCATTGCCGTTAATTTAAAATTCTCCACTTAGAATTCTTGTAAAAATTCAAACCAAATACGTTTATTACTTAACAACTTAAAGTTCTAATTAATAATCATAACAAAAATTATTTTATTATTTTTTTTTTAATTTAACAAAAATGTAAATACATTATAAATATACATATGTTATGTATTTCTGCTACATTAATACTTTTAATTATCAGGTTTGTTCAATAAACTGTTCTAGAACATTCTAGAACGATTAGAACGAGTAGAACACTTTTTTGTGCAAATCCAGTTTGAAGAAAGTTAGGCTTAGTGGCATTCTGGGGTGCGATTTATTTTCGTAATAAAATTTTGTTACAAAAAATACGCGCCCTCTATGCGGTAGTCACTCTTGCGACAGTCAAAAACATAACATAAATATTAAAAAATCTTAAAACTGCTTAAAACAACTAAAAAATTTCTTTATTTTTATCATGAGTGACACCAAATTAGCTGTAACTCTAAAATAACAAAAAATGCGGCTCTCACTGCGACTTATAGAATACTAATTATCGATACGCGTCTATAACTATGATATTTGGCTTACTATATTTAGAAAATGAAAATTCAGATAAAAATTCAAATTTTAATTTTTTGCTAAAAATTAAAATCTGAGGTTTTTCTTAATTTTTTCTTCAATTTTTCATATGTTGCTAAACATTTTTTTTTTATTTTTAAACATTGCGTACAATAATAACACAGTGATACAGTTTAGTTTTATCGTTAGGTTGCCAAATTTAAACATTAATCCATTTTTTGTTTTTTTTTTGACTGCGCACAAACCCCCGCTCCATATTATTGAAACCCGAATTTAACTGACGGCACAAAAAAATTATTGTTAAACTATGTTGTAAAAACCGGACTTACTAATTTTATTTCATACATAGTGAAAATGAGAGAGCCATCGTCCTGAAATCCTCGATTAGTAGGTAAATAATCAAAACACTGTTTGTATAACCGACTATTATTTTATTTTAATAAAATGGCGAAAAAGTAAGAATTCTGAATTACTGAATTCTTTTTTTTTGTTTTTTTACACTCTACAGTAACTTAGGTAGAATCACCTTTTCGTGCTTAATTAAGTACGGTACTGCAATTTTACACTACAATCTACAATATTTCGAGTATTTATTTAACAAATTACTGGCTTATCAACTCATTAAATGTGGAAAACTACTGCTATTATCAGGAACTAAGCTTTCTTAAATAGAATAGTTTCATTTTTATTTAATTTGTTACCAGATTATACTCTCAATTACTTTTTGCCATTTATTATATCCCAATGACAAAGGGTACTGGACCAGGTCGAAAAATCCATAAAGCATTTTTTTTTTGTTTTGCTTCATCGTGAATCGAACCTGGGACCTGGGACCTTCCAGGCGTTCTACCTACTGTGCCATCCAGCATGTTCTGATTCTGAGAAGTTTGGTTTATCAGAATTTTAAATTGTCTGAATTTTCAACTATCTGAATCATACAAATCGTAATTTTGTTATGAACCCAGAATTCCACCCTGGTGAATACAGGAGTGAAAATAATTTGTGAAAATTATTTTTATTCAAGATTCAGATCAGTCATTCCTATTTTTTCCCCTATTTTTCTTACTAAAAGTCCAAAAAACTAAAGTATTAATCCAAATTCAATAAAAATTTTTTCTCTTTTATAAAAATTAATATTGCACATTTGATAATATAATTAATAACAAAAAAAAAATTGTTTTAATAGAAAAAAAAAATATTTTTTTAATAAAGAAAAAAAAAATTTTGATTCAACAGAGAATTGAACTTACACAAAATTTGCGATATTAATATAACGCTTTTAACCAACTAAACTTTGACTAGCTAATCCATTTTACAATTATAGTTATTTCATCAAAATGCAAACATAAAATAAAAATGTATTTTGATCCTCACAAAATCCAATAAAATAAAATGAGTATCTATACCCAAATGGGATATGTAGGAAGTTGTATATATGTATATATATATATATAAGATGAATACTCAGATAATGCGTGTTTTCTATACTCTAATATTATTATTGTGTGTTGTGCAAACCAATACATGCAGACTTTTTGAAAGCAATTTATATAAATAGTATTAGATATTGTTCATTCATCAAACCTTCCACAATCTGATAAACGATACTAAGGATGCTACTCAATCCTTATGTTTTTGGTTTTTAAGGCTCTTCTGAGGGTGATGTTGTACCGGCGTAGGATTAATGATCATATCTTAAGGATAGCTGGAATTGCTACCATTCCAAAAATATATATCTTTAGTGGCGCATCTTGTCCTTTTAGGATGAAAAGGACATTTGAAAGTATCCTTGTTGTTTTGATGTTTTTGTATACAAACCGTTATATCTGTTGATCTACTAGATATATATATATATATATATATTCAGTTATACATTCTAGAAATATAATGCTTTGGAGCATATTTAAACATTTATTTGATGATGATTGGTGCTGCCGTTATAGAGATATTGTTGTTCAAAGTAGAAAATTTTGGAAAAAAAAAATAATCGTTATTTAGTCACAGAGTCATTATATTTCTTATTTAGACAATAGTCATTATTTCCTACGCCGATACAACATCTCCCTCAGAATCACCTAAACATCTTAACGATAAGTAAGTAATAATTATAGATACAATGGTGATATAACTCTATATCTATGTATCAATTTATAAATCAAACTGTTTTTTTTTTAATTATTAAAAAGTAAAATCAGATAGAAATTTTAATATTTTTTTATTAATTTTATAATTATATAAATTTATTTTTTATAATCAATTGATTAGTTTAAATAAACAGTTCCAACATTGTGTCAGCGACCGATCAGTATTTATACTATTTGTACCATCCCAGATCACTCTTTTGCAATTTACATCTTACTAATTTGATTCATCAAAGAACCAGTCGAATTTCCTGTGCAATAATACGATTTTGTGTTAAATACATGAAATTGCATCAGTGTGACTTTAAAGCGAACTGTAAAAGGAAAACTGTAATTGTGGAAAAACCTACATAAAAACTTAATTACCGTTAGAGAAAAAATATAAAAACCTTCCTGATATTTATTCTTTGTGTTGGTTAAATTTTTTTTTTGTAAATTTCTAAATGTACAATAAAATGAAATTAAAACACTGATGCATAAAACAACTTCTTTTTTTTAAATTTTTCTATAGAATTTCATTTTTAAAAGAATTTCTTTCGTATGCCTACAGCAATTAACAGAAATAGAAAATGGTTATATCTATCATAACTATCATGTATGTTCATCTACACTCTCATAATAAATTGAAACATGATTTTAAATGAAATTATTATTTGAGTTTCTTTTACAACCCTCACTGTGGTGATTGAAACAACCCTCTTGAGGAAATAAAATTGCCACGTTGAATTAATTTTATGATTGAATTAATTTAAAGTTTTTGTGCAGTTTTCAGTTTCATTTATTGTAAATATGGTTTTATTTATTTTCATGTTATCAGAACCATTCAGTAGGTGTTTCAGTTATTCGTAGTATTTATGTTTCGACTTGAATCACTCTTTTCTGAACATAGTAGTGTTCGTGTGTATAATGAATTTAACACTACGCAGAGAAAAGGATAATATGGCCCTATATGGCTAATATAGTAAAGTTATGGATTTCAAATATGTTATGTATATGTTTTTCATAATACATTGAACTAGAAACGATCGAAAGAGGAATATATTATATATAATTTAGTTTTATTTCCATTTTCTCAAGAATTCCGTCCCTTCAAGTACAGGTTCAAACCTTAATCAGTGCTCTTCTTTTAAAGTATAGTTTAAAGCAGTTGGTATTAGTGTATGGAAAAGAGGTGAGAAACTGAATAGAGTAATCCAATTCAATTTCATGATATTATATTCATTATGAATAATATATCGTCGACCCGGAATTATTTGACCGCATATCATAAAGTTAAAGTTTGGAGTAAGGTAAAAAAAAAATTGAATCGAAAAACTTGTTTTGATATTTTTTCCAACCATTACTGTATTTATTGGCTTCATTTCAATAACAAAAAATAAAGCTGGTTAGAACTAAAATTAGGAGTTGAATTTTGTTTGAAAACATCTTGCCGTATACGCCATTTATGAAGCATTTTTTTTTTCATCCATACACGCAAAACGATATGTATATACGGTAAAATAATAGTAGTAAAAATATAATTTGTGAATACAAAAATTTAAAAAAGCCAATATATTTCCCTAATAGCTGTAAATATATTGATCAGAAAATGCAGTTTGTAATAAAAACTAGACGTTTAATATTTCATTTATTTTTGTAATTATTAATTATTGTATCATAGTTTTACAAAAATAAATTAAAAATTAATTAAAAAATTTTTAGAATTAACTGTGTAATAACTAATAAGTATTACATTTAAACAAAAAATATAAAAAAAAATAACAAACATAAATATTCAAAATCTTTAAGGCTAATTTATATAAAAAATGTCTAATTTATCACAAAATATAAATTTGTAATTTTTTGTAGTTAAATTAATTATTTTAATAAGCTTTTGAAATACTGAACGACAACTTTTGGTAAAAATTTGTATATACTTTTGATATTATATTTTATATCATCACATATTTTTTTACATCTGAGATTTCCAAATTTAACACAAAAGTATTTTTCGGTATTGGTAAAGTTCCCTTGTTGCGTTTCTTAATCAAATTAGATGTTTTGTAATTTATTTCATTAGCAGAAGTTTTCAAATTAATTGTAAAAACATCATCTTGGCTGTACTTAATAGTTTTTATTCTACTAAATGGAATTTTTTGCAAAATCATATCAGGGCAAACGAGTCACTCCACAATGCAATGTGCTCAATCTCTTTAAAAAAAATTATAATTCTTTTTAAAATTTAGATTAAGGATTTAGCAATGTCGTTACATGTACCTCCACTGTGCGCTTCGTTCCAAATTGCGCAGTATATTAAATTTTAGTGCTGTTTTTCTTGTGAACATGCAGTAGCATTCATATTAAAAACAATAAGTTTTCTTTTATAATAAAATATGGAAGAGAATTAGGTAGTGTAAAAACCTTTTGAAAATCAAAACATATTATTAAAGTATTTTGATTAGCATTATTTCTATCTATATAACGTTCAATTTTGAGTAAAATATTTGTTTTTTATGAGGTTCATATAACTGCTTATCGTTGTCTTTAAGATCATTTTCTTTTTCCAGTTTTTTATACATTACGCAACGATCGGACTTACATTGATCCAAATTGAAACATTTGTTGAAAATTCTTGTGTTGATGAAAATAGTATCGTCAGGATATTTTTCTTGAAAAAGACTGAACATTTTTGATAACGATAGGCTCTCTTCGAAATATTTCTTTGAAGAGCTGACTCTGCAATAATGAGAGTCAACCGTAGGAAATCTTATAACGTGATCTAAAAAATTTCCATTTAATTTCTCAGAAACGCAGCTTGACATGTTTTCATTTTTTCAAGGCTTTAACAAATCCGAAATACTTAATATATTTAAGAAAAACTTTTACATATACTTGATGAATTTACTTTTCTTTTTGCCCATAAAATAATGAAAGTAGTTAAAAATTTCAAATACGTGAGCCAAAATAATATTTTATTTTGTTTATTATGTTTATTATTTTGCTGTACATAAATAAAAATACATACGGTTACATCACATGCGGCAAAATAACTCTTATATTTTTATTCTGTGATTTAGTATTGATTTTTTACGGCATATTCAGAAAATTGGCGTTTACGGCAAAATAAGAATATTCTAAGAGTTTTTTTTTTGGCGTATAAGGCAAAAATGATACTGATTATCTCGGAATCTATAAGAGGTAGAATCCCGTTGGTTACACTAATCGATAGAGCTCGAAAAATTACTTAAGACCTCATTTTTGGCTAATTTTTTTTCATTTTGAATATATATCGAATAGATCAATGCGTGTTTGGGAGTACTATAAAATTAAAACAATACTATATTAGACCTATTGCCTTTGAGTTCTGATTCAACCATTAATGCTGTAAATAAGGACTAGTGAAGCAATTATATAGTTGTCAATATCTATTAACAAAAATTTATTGCGCAACTTCTGGTTCAATTACTTCTGCTTAATTAAAACAAAAAAAATAGTAAATTCCCGGCCAGCTTTGAATATGCTTCAGAATTTTATATTTGAAGTCAAAATTTTAACTAAAATTTTTCAACACAGAAGTATACGTTTTTTGTTAGCCTGAAGCCTGACCATCATTTAAAATTTATCATTATACCAAATTTACAAGTAGTTGTCAATTGATATGTTGTATTTTTTATAACACAAGAGGATGCTATGCTAAGTTAGGTTTTCCAGTGTCCTTTGTATAACGTTTTATGATTTAAACGAAGTGAACTGTTTGCAATGTGTTAGGCAAAAATATTTTATCTCTCAATAATCTTTAATGGGATTTTGATTGACCAAAGCTATCCGAAGTAATAGAGCCAAAATTGTATTAATATGGTTGGTCTAAAAAAATAATTTTAATTTAAACAGAAAGATAGGACTTTTTAGTTCGTTAAAATAGGCCCTTACCTTCACTTCTTTCTCACACAACCCCCTGCACCCCCGAAAATAATGCGATAAATTTTTATGAATTTCTTCCATCTGGAAAAAAAATAATTCTAACAGTGAAGTTTTTTATTCAAAATACAATTCAAAACGAAATTGCAAAACCAAAATATTTTTTTAGCAACGCATGAGGTATTTTTCGTGGAACATTCAGGTGATAGTGATGGTTAGGCTATTATTTATAACAAATGACAAAAAAACATCATACAAAATATTTTCTATTATCATTGTATTCAACTAGAACACAAATTTTCATTTTATATCTGGTTACGATGTTAAATTTAATTTTTTTTTGTATCCTTAAAATCCTTTACTTACAAATGGGAATTTAAAAGCTGTACACATTTGGTTTCTATGAATAGAATAAATTTTTTTGGCCATTTTTTTAGATGTAATAAACATGTATAAAAATGTTCTACTCATATATATTGTATTCCAGATGTGAGAGTTCGGATTCAATACAGAATATATATTTTGCATTGTCGGAATTGTTGTCACGTACCTATTTCATGCCAGATTGTAGTAAGTGCTTTTAGAAAGAAAAAAATCCTTTGTATACGCCATTACAGGATAAAAGGTTGTAAATTGTGATATGCAAAATGAGGTTGCTTCTTTTGTGCATTCAAAAATGAATCTTTATGACGTATGTGTTAAATATAAGACGTGTTACAATTATAAAAAAAAAATGTTTACACTATTTCTGATAAAAGTTTTTTTTTTGTTTTTTTTTTTGTATTTAAAAAGTTAACACGTAAAGAAAATATTCAACGAAAATGATTGTACCTACTATATATTCTTTAGTGTTTTGTAGCATTTCATATGACTTCTGTGATCGAATGATGTTTAAACGGTTTTGTTCAGTAATGATTTGAATGCAGAATTTGAAAAGAAAAAAAATGCAGTATATATTTTTTTTAATTCAGAGAGAGACTGTCGGTTTTGAGGTTATCATGCTGATAGACAGTAATTCAAAATAACTTCGGTAATGATAACGGTGATATATTAACATTTAACTTATATATAATTTCTTTGGAAGATTTAAATCCTGATTTTGAAATCAGATCGATATTGTTTTTTCTTTCTTGTTCTTGGTGTTACATTTTGCCAAATTTATTTCATTTTATTTACAATCTATATAACAAAATAAGTAAATATTGTTCTGTGTAGATTTTGCTGTGAAGGACACATTCGTAATTCATTTCACCTTACAAGGTAAAATTATTTTGCGTCTTCTAGTTCTAGACATCTTCATCAGCATGTCGATTAAAATATATGGATGTTGCTTAAAGCTATTGTTGTAATTGTTGATGTATTTGCTTGTGAATTGATGGAATGCCTAAATCATTTTCGATTATTGTGCTTGATCTGGCACGCATCATAGGTATATCTTATAACTTTATTCTGAAATCGTTGGATGATTTATAGTTGTTTTTTACTGCAACTTTCAATTGTTGAATGCCATCAGTCCGGATTGGTTTCAGTATGGAATTCTACAGTTGTATTTTGCTTTTTAAGGAGAGTTGTGATTAACCTATGAGCCAATATATGGTTTTTCACTTAATACCGAGTTGTATCCTTGTGTAGTAATAATTGTGATTTTACAAGTTTAATCGTTTATCTAAGTGAAGCCCTAACGTAACTTTTTTGATTAATATTATTATTATTTAATAAAACTGATGGGAAGTACTTCTACTTAACGTTAAAGTTGTAATTCGTTTGCTTTTAACTTTCCTTTGTCAAGCCGAAATGCGAGTATATCAAAATATGCTCTGGAATGACCATATTTTCGATATTGCGAAAAGCGCGGCAAAATGTTTGGGTTTTTTAAATCGATGGAAGGCATATTTTGCACCTAAATATCTGATTAATATCTATACAACTCGCATCTATGGGCAGGCACCACAAAGACTGCTTTCAGAAGCTTTCTTGACAGAGTACAACAACGCGCTATTCGCCTCATTGATGATGCAAATGTTTCATCAACACTTACTCCATTTAGTCGTCGTCGTATCGTTGGAGCAATAACTCTATTTTATAGATATTTCGTGGGAGTAGGCGAAAATGATTGGAAAAAAAGTGGGAGTGAACGAAAAATATGAAGAATATGTAAGTATTGTAATATTCAAATTTATGGGGTGTGTAAAGTAGCTAATATTTTACCACCAAATTTTTCAAAACATGAGGCTTTTGCTCAAGAATATGTTAATGAGTCATTACAGTACTGATATAACGTATTGTGGACAGACGAAACTTAATTTACATCGGGAAAAAATACATTCATCTTCCAAAAGAGTTAAAGTATAAAGTGGTTGTTGTCTTGGGGATGGATTTACTACTATGGCTACTATGGAGCTTTGTTTCCAACAGATGCAAAATTAACTCAATGTGCATATATTAAAATATTAATTAAACATGCTTTCACTTAAGGAGGCAGAATATTTCTTGATTATGGTTGCTGTTTTCAGCAAGATAATGCTTCATTTATTAGGGGTTGCGTTGTAAAATGATTTCTTGAAGGTGTCGGACTGAACATTCGAACTTGGCCACCGAAGAGCCCTAACTTAAATGTTATAGAGAACACCTGCGCATTAATGAAACAAATGGAAACAAATGGATAAAAGTATCTACGGAATTAATTAAAATTTAAGAACTGCAATATGAAAGTAATTACAAGCTCTTATTGATACAAAGGAACAACTAAATATTAATAATGTAAAAATACTAAAATAAAACTATTTAACTGTAAACTACTTTTTTATTCAAAAATCAGCAATATTTTTTTAGTTTTAACTGATGTGTAATTGATTATGCCGTATGAAACCGAATCTGTACTTTGGAATTAAAACAATATTTTATGTTATAATAATATGCTGCTTTTATCGCTTAAGAAAACATTGCTCTACTTATTTTAATTATTTTATTTACATACTTTTCACTTAAAACTCCGATATTAATTATTATTTTTTGGGGTAGACCATACCAGAACAAAATAACAGCCTTACTTGTTCTTTAAAACTATGCTATTAAAAATATCTGTAAAACAATCTTTTGCATCCAACATTTGAGTCATCTTAAAATATTATCTGTGCGACACTTATTTTATTTTAAGACTTTAAAATTTTATTCGATGTGGTTATTTAAATTCGAGAGTTTCTAGGAATTATAATTTAGGAACAAACCAAGGCTCATTTGTTGTTATTTTAATGTGACTTACAACTAATTATTGAAAAACTTGTTCTGTTTGTAGACTATTTAACAACCTCAAGGAATTTTTAGTGCTCTCCGAGTAATATTGGGCTTGGATTTAATCATAAAGAAATCGAAGTTCTGTTATTTGAAAAATGATTAAAAAAATCAAAATTGTATTTCTCATTTTTGGCAAATGGCCATGCAGAAAGCCCCCAGTACAAAAAGCTGTTTTTTTTTACGGCAATAAATTTTAATAATATTAAATTAACAATTTGTAGAATAAAAATGCTCAGCTCACCTACACAATATTCAAAGCATTAATTAATTGAAACAATAATTTCAATTTGGAACAATTTTTTTTTATATTGACAGCCATTTTTTATGCCAATCCACTATGTTCATTTAAATTTTAAAGTTATTTAATAAAATTTATCACCGAACTTGTAGTATGCATAAAGTTTTGCGAAATAAATTAAAATCACAACCTAATTTTGCCTTCTTTCAAAATGAAATATTCATCGCTATGCCAGCATTGAGACAATTTTAATTAACAACACTCATCAGTAATTTATTACATGTTTTGTTCTTTCCATAGAAGCCTTTAATAACTTAACAAACAAAATAATACAGAGAGAATATGAACATGTTCAATGTCAATAGAGCAACTATGAAATTAGAATTTATTATTAAGATGGAATATCCTTGCACGAGTGCAATGCATTACAACAAGATTTTAACATTGGGGTTATATTTTCTTATCATAAAATAATATGTATGTATGTATAAACATATTATAATATGTCTGAGAATATGTTGAATTCATTGCATTTTCTTTGCAGTTTCATTTCTTAGTGTTATCCTGTGAACTATTAATTTACATGTAAATTTCATAGGTATAAAGTGAATTAATTTGGCTTCCTATTTTGTATATCGAAGAAAGATAAGAAAAGGAGTAGAAATGAATTTTCTTAAAATTTTTAGTTAAAAAAATATTTTTATTTTAATTGTATGTATGTGTAGGAAATTTATTTAAGAAGTTACATAAATTGATATTATAAAACAAATTTTGTGGACCTAAACTTGTTTTTCGTAAAATTTTATTGATGAAAGCAGGTGAAAAGTTTCAAACTTTCATAAAAATTTTCATTCTTTTTTCACAATTTTTCCGGGCACCAAAATAAAAAGGAGGTGTGTATAACTCCTTCTATACGAAACATCATCAAGCATATTAATACAAAAAAAAATGCATCTCAAAAACATAAATACAACAGATACTCTTGGACTCGTAGAGAAACTATCTAATACTAATAGCAGTGGTGCAGATGAAATTAGAATGCCAATAATCAAAATATTTAATAATAATAATTCATCTATTTCAGCAGAGCACTATGCTTGATGCACTAAAAACAAACAAAGTCATTCCAATATATAAAAAATCAGGTGACAAAGCAGATGTTAATAAATTCAGACCCATTTCAATAAGTTCAGTTTTTAGCAAGATAATTGAAACCTATATAAGCAATCAACTTACTGAATATTTATCTCAAAATAATTTGTTGTCAATATCACAATATGGCTTTATAAAAAAGTCAAACACTTTTACTACATTATTTGATGTTATAACACTTGCGCAGAATGAAATTATTAGCAAAGGAAAAAAGGTATGTATGGTATTTTTTGACCTTACAAAAGTATTTGATTCAGAGATTAGATTTTTGAGATAGAACTATTAGCATTCTACACGAATATGGGGTGAAAGGTAAAGATTACAAATGGGTTGATAACTACTTTACAAACAGAAAGCAATACGCTGAATGTGATAATATAAAAGTCAAGAATGTGAAATTGACTTTGGTGTAATCCAAGATAGCTCACTTGGGCCAGATCTATTTTCAATCTATATTTTATTTTACCTTTTCAAATTTGAAGCTATATGGTAAACCATTTGTGTATGCAGATGATACTTGTTATATATAATAAAAACACAAACCTAGAAACAAGAATCAATTTAAATATGAAACTAATATATAAATGGATGTGTATAAACTTACCGTGAACAAAACAATGTGAATATAAGAAAATGTATGTTAATTAAACCAAATAATGAAACTATTGAAGTATTTTATGATAAAAATAAAATAGATCAAGTCAAAATTTATAAATACCTTGGAACTATAGTGGATGAAAATCTGACTTGGAATAAATAAATAAATGAACTAGTTAAGAAAGCAAGGATAATACGTGGAGTATTTAAGCAAATAGGAAAAAGGGTACCTAGCACCAACAAAATATCAATTTACTACAGTCTTTTCCATAGCACTACTTCTTATGGTATAAGCATATGGGGCAATACATTTGAAAGGAATTTCAACATATTGGAAGCAATACAAAACAAAACCATAAAAAACATATTTTGCTTAAATAGAAGAACATCAACTAATACAATACATAAAAAACATAACATATTAAAACTAAAGGACTTTCAAATATTACATATACACAATATAACACACAGTAATATAAAATCAAACACCCAATTAACCAGCAACAATGATGTTCATCAATATAACACCAGAATAGCTAATCAAATGCGTTTGTATGCCAGCAGAAATCTAAATGTGCTGAGTCTTGTAATAAACACTAGTATGTGACAATATAACGGGCTACCTAATATAACAGATTTACCACCAAAAAAATTTAGAAAAGTTAAAATACTAATGTTAGAAAAGTATAATAATTAAATATAAAAATCTCGAATTTGTACATGTATGTATTACTGAATGTTTAATCTAAATGTGCTATCTATCTATTAACTGAATGTGCTATCTAAAAAATCACTTAACCTCGTAACGAGGATTTACTAAGGTTCAGATACTTCGATAATTGAAGGTAACGGAAATAATACTAATATATAAAGTGGACAAAAAGCCAGAGGAAATTGCATCTGAAGAATCGATTAGCCTTCTACAAGTTCTTCTTTCAAAATGTTTTGAAAAACTGATAAGGAATCGTTTAATGCTAATTATAGAAAACGTAAGTTTTTATCGGATCGTCAATTTTTTTTTCGAAATCGACATGCAACGGTACACAAGTACATTGTATTGTAAACGAAATAAATGGAGCTTTTGAAAATAAAGAATTTTGCAAAGCTGACCTTCACAACATCAGTCAAGGCTTCGGGTGTGACTATACGGTGTGGCTATACGGTGTGGCTTCCTGGCATTATATAAAAATTGAAACAAAACCTACCATATGGTCTTCATGAAACCCTGAAAAGATACGTTTAAAAAAAATTGTTTTATGTGAAGCAAGCTAATTCACACCCTTTGCTATATAAAGTATAATCTGACGTGCCCCAAGGCAGTATGTTATGTTATATGCTATAACTGCTGATATTCTAACAGTTCCTGAAGTAAAAATTGCAAGTGATCTTCCGATGACATTGCTCTTCTTGTCTCGACATCAGGATGCTAATATTCAATTATGGCTACAAAAATAAAACGTAAAAGTAAATGAATCGAAATTAACACATATTCCTTATACTTTTAAGAAAGGTACCTGTCATCAAGTCATTTTAAACAATAAAATCATCCCTCAAAAAGATGATGTGAAGTACATGCATCGCCATACATTTAGAAAAAAGGTTAAGTTTCCGTAAACAGATTAATTTCAAATTTAGAACTATGTATGTATTGGTTATTGGGGAAGAACACAAATTTATCATTAACAAATAAGATGTAGCACAAGCTTTAAGGTGTGATTGAGGCCTAATACATAAACTAAATAATATGTTACCTAAACAATACATAGATATACTATCAACATATCTAGAAAACAGACTATTTAGAATCAAACAAGACGAAGAATATTCTACTATTAGACATATTAAAAGAAGTGTACATCTAGGTAGTATTCTGGGCCCCATACTGTATTTGCTCTACAGCAATGATTTACCACAAATGAAAAATAACTGTAGTTACATTCACTGACGATACTGCGTTGATGGCAATAGGATCTAATATTGACGAGGCTACAAAGAAATTGGAATGAGCAAGCGCCAAGCTCATCTGGACAAAGAAGTGAAAAATTCAACTCAATGAACTAAAATCGGTATATGTAAGTTTTACAAATAAAAAATTAGAAAATCAACCATCGGTAAATCTGAATGGGATGGATATACCCCAAGAAAACAACGCTAAGTATCTAGGAACGACATTAGATGTCAAACTTAGGTGGAAAGAGCACGTCAAAAAGAAAAAAAATTGAGCTTGATGATAAATATAGAAAAATGTGGGCTCTTAGGTCGAAATTTAAAATTACCTATACATAACAAAAATTGTTATATAATCAGATAATCAAACCGATATGGTTGTACGGCATACAAATATGGTAATGTGCCAAACAAACACAAGGTACATGTATACAGAAATTCCAAAATAAAGTATTCCTCAACATGGTAAAAGCCCCTTGGTATATTCGTAACAGTGACTTGCAAAGAGATTTTAAAACTCCTTGTATAGCAAATTGAAAAAAAAAATATGCAGCAAAGCATTTGACTCGTCTTGAGAGTCATGTAAACATTGAAGGCACTCAGCTGCTAGAAAATCAAAATAATATCAGAAGGCTTAAAATAACTAAGCCACTAGATTTAATACGATACAATTTCGTAAACATTTTTTTTAAGAAAATAACACTAGAAATAAATTAATTGTTAGGCCGTCGGACTAGTTTAAATGGGAGGAGTGCGGTTTAGTCAGTTAAAATCTGACACACATCCCACCAATTCACGCAAAAAAAACATAAGATCTAAATTTATAAAGTCATAATAAAACCTATTTGGATATATGGAATCTATAACTTTGGAGCTCTGCAGCGAAAGCCAGCATCAAAATCGTTCCAAAGTAAGATGAATAACTCACTCGGAAATGCCTCTTGGTCATTTGCCAAATAAAGTCATCCAACACGACTTAAACGTTGAATCAGTCACAATGTGTTATATCTAAATATAGGTAGGTCTTCGATCGAAAACGCTGCTATGCAAGTCAAAATAAATAAATTATATCACAAATATTTGCTTATTATATTATTTATACTTAATTTATATATTGTAATTTTATTTATTGTAGTGCGGATTCCTGATCAGTTCGGACTTGAGGTTTGGATTGGATTTTACGTTCTGGATTTAATTTTATGTAAACCGTGTCTTGGGTTGTGTGTTCTTTTTTAGTTAAAATTAATTTTTCATATTTCCATTTATTTTTTTGTATTTTTTAACCCAAAAATATGATAATTTTTGTTAATTTGGGATCATGTTTTAGTTATAGTTAATATTTCAAATAACTGAAAGACATCTTTATTTGGTCAGTCTATGGTGGGAAAATTCTATTAAATTAAATTAATTCTTTCTTTTACTCCTGTTAGAAAATAAAAAATAATTTTGTTTCTTAGAACTTGAATTTTTTCTTGTTTTAACCATTCTAAAACAAACCTTAAGATATTTTTAAGTTATTCTTGATGAATAATACATGAAGCGAACCCACAATTTTAAATTCAGTTGTGTGTTATTTTTCAACTCCATGAATAAATATGAAATGTAATAAACTTTCTAAATGAAAATTGAAAATTGTAATTTTTCATAAAATTATAACAATTATTGTATTGCACAGTAACTGAAACAGTGCTCCATTTTATTTTTCATTATATGAAGCATTAAGAGAGAAAACAATAATGTCATTTTGCGAAATAATGTCATTTTCATGAAAATGACTTCAAATTCAAAAAATTATATTGGCTATTAATATTTCGTGATCCTAAGCCATTTATCAACATATAAATTTAATATTGATGATGAGCTAATTTAATATATTTTATGTGTCCAATATGTTTGAAGTTTTATTTGGCTTAACAATTAATAAACTCAATGCTCGGTACTGCTCATTAAATAAGAGATGAAATTAGCATTATCTATCCCAATTGACGCTCTAAGGAAGAAAGTAGAACAAATATGTATGGACTTTGAAGAAAATAAAATAAGACTATTCTACATGAAGATAAAACTTCTACGATTCTACATCAACTAAAAATGGATTTCAACCTAGACTAAGTAATTGCTACAACAAAAGTAAAGTAATATTAAATGAAGAGAAAGATATATTAGAAAAAATGTAGAAAATATTTTGACTAATTATTAATTTTGAACGATAAGTAGAAACTTTGTAGCAATTCATAGAAAAATCACAATTCCAGAGTATACGAGGGAATACCAACCGTACTTGAAGTAGAAAATGATTTTCTACAAATAAAAAATAACTAAGCGTCAGGGGGAGATGGCATTGTAGCAGAAATGCTTAAAAATACAGATGAGATATTTATCTCCAAGTAACATAGCTGTAATATGTACAGTATGGGATATAAAAACCCTGCCAAGCAAATGGTATCATGCAAAGGCATTTCAATCAAAATAAATGATCAGGATGAATACAATGTTATAAAATTTATTAAGGCCCAAAGACTAAGATGAACAACATATGTGGTGGTAATCAATGAATGCCAAATATAATATTAGACGGAGTACAATACTAGAGCAATATTTTGCGGCAATACTTTGACCCAAAATAAATGAAAAAAAATATTATTAAATTTATTAAGGTCCAAAGATTAAGATGGACAGGATATGTGGTGGCAATGCATGGATGCCAAAAATAATATTAGATGCAGTATCGTACAATACAGCAACTACATACTACATAATAGAGCAACAGGTAGACCAAGATCAAGATGACTGTCCGACTGAATTTAACGGATGGAGCAATATTGCACAAGATAGAGCATAATTGAGGAAAGTTGTAAACGCGGGTAAAAATCACCCCAAGCTTTAGAACCAATGATAGATCCTGTTTGTAATATGTTTTGGTAGAGTGAACATATAGTTATACAATTGATGCTATAATTGTCAATTATTTTTTTTTTAAATATTTTATTTTAAGCTGTTTGGAATTAAATAATAAAAATGTATTAGTATACAGTAAGAAAATGGATCTACTGAAGAATAGTGATATAGAATTAGAACTACCCTAAAATTATGATAGAAGTAAGCTATATAGAATTCACAAAATGCAAATGAAGTTAACTATTCCGTTATTAAATAATTTAAATAGTAATTACGAAAACTGTGTACTATACAAAGATATTTTTATTAACTCAGATTTTTCATATTTTGGATCTGGTTTTAGACAATATTTATATTTTAAATTTATAAATAAAAATTAAATTTAAAAACAAAACAAATTTTTTTAAATACAATGCACTTACATTTTTCTCCTGCAAAATTTACAACAGGAATGACAGGAGAGGAATGACAGCAACACCATCCACTGTGTATCATGTATGTCATTCCGCGTGTCATACCGAAATGTCAAAATTGGAATAAAAATTATTTTTATTCCATCGATCATGAATGACATACAGTTATTCCACGCCATCCACTGTGATACCTGGTATACCGTCACTCATGAATGACATACATGAAGCACAATGGATGGGGGCTTTAACAGTCTTTCTATATATGTAATGCCGGAAAAATTTATGCATTTCTCTTCTTTTTTTTAAATCTAAGTTATAGCTTAACATCCTAATCATTTCACTTTTATGGAGAGACTTGGTATACAAATATATAAATATACATTTTTTTTGTTTATATATCAACTAATATGTAATATGGAAAACTACAACTGTTGTAGAGTAGTTTCGTCATCATAATACCATAACTTAATTTTTATTTTAGGTGATATTTTTTTAAATTAATTTCAAATATAGATCGCCTGATAACTATACTCGAGAAACATTTTATAAAATTAATATAAAATGTAATAGGTTATGTAGCTTGTAGGAAGTGGTAGGAAGTCGCTCCACCATCACCACATGAACGAATTATTGAAATATACAAGTTAAATTCAAAATCATGTCATCTCAATAGAAATCCATTAACTGATTAATATAACACTTTTAGAATATACCCTGGATATTAAACAAAAAGTGTTAAATCAACTCAACTCGATCTCTATTAATGTTAGTTAGCATATTACTGTTGTAATGAATTGATGACTGAGATTTTCGTTTTGTAATATATGTTCTGTTTTAGTCTCGGATACTTGTTAATGGCCCATTTTCATATCATAGTAATTCATCTAATTTGTGTGATATTTTGAAGAAAATTTATTATTTTACTTAGTCTAGACAATATGTTATTGATTGTCTTGTGATTAATATATCTAGCGGTTCATTGATTTGTATATACTACAAAATTCCACTTTAAACTTCAATTGAGTTGTGATGAACTGTGAAGGTTGAAAATTTTCAATAAATTTTTTTTTTTAATTCAAAAATTTTTCAAAAAATTTAATGAGTAAATACCCTTTTATAATCTTTCCAATGCTTAAAATGAACTTATGTTTATTTTATTCATCAATACATACACATTTTTGTTTTCTTTAAGGACCTTTTTGTTTGTTTGATTTCATTACTGTTGTTCTTTTATTTTGGAGTATGGTCAATAAATCCTATTTACATTTGAAGCTAACCTGATATATATATATATATATTATGTATATGTATATAATATTATGTTTGTGTATATTTATGAACATTTTTTTATGTTTTTGTTTTTTTTTAAGGTAAATTGTATGAAATTATTCTGCATCAGGCAGTTTTACGATCTGGAAGTGCTGAACAAGTATTGTGTAGAAAATAGAATTAAATTAAACATAAGGTGATTTTTTAAGGACATATACAAAAACATGTAAATTATTTGACCTTGTAAATTTTATCATTGGTATAATATGGTAGTAAACATTTTTGAATCTCCTTTTTTTATAACATAATAAAAAAGGTGATTTAAAAAGATTTAATGGTGGACGTCTTCGTTAATTTAAAATCTTAAAATGGAAAATTTACAAAACTGAATTTTGATTTTTTTTTTGGTAAATTTATGGTGATTTTTATTTATGAATCATTTTTAAAATTGTTTTGTAAGCTTAGTTACAATGTATATCTAACTCAAGTTCATATTAATAATATTACTCGTTATTACATTAATTCTCATAAATTGAATTAAATATCCGTTTATACAAATCGATTTACCTTAGTATTCTTTTTGTATTCATAATTTTTAATATATAGGTACATATTTAAATCTTTGTGTGGTTAGTTCCAAAGAACGCTTCGCTAACTAGGCCATATGTAGAGCAACTAGAAGAAACTGCTCTAACTAAAAAAACTCTTCGTTGGTGTGAAGAAGTATCAGCGCATATGAAATAACTTCTTATTTCCTACTGAAGAGAATATGCTCGTAACCGCAGTCAGTAGAGGACAATATTACTATAGGAATTTGAAGGTTTGTAGCTCCGGGAATGTATATGTAAAGTAAGTTGTCAATTCAAAAAGAAATTCAAATAAAAGATTTAATAAAATAATTAAAAGGACGAAAATGAAGAACGATCATTGAGAACTTTTCCTGTTTTTACGACTCCGGTTAAATAAAATGCTTAGAAATAATTTCCAAAAAGCAAAATTTAAAAATTTTGCTTTTTTAAGAAAACTAATGCCAATGTTTTTGAGTCAAATTGAAGTATGAAGTATCAAAATACATAATTATGGAATGATACCTACTATACCAGTGATGCTCAAATTTATTTTGACTTAAACCAGAAGTCAGTTTTAAGACAGACGGGTAAATATGTTTAAAAATCATATTAGTAAGAATAAATCAAAATAAAATTAAATATTAAAATTAAGGAGATGTTTCGTTTTCTTGGTGAAATAAAAACTAAATATTAAATTTAGAGTAAAATCAAAATTATACTTAATTTAGTAGTTTATTAGTTCCATTTTAAATTCATTATAGGAATTAATAAATTCTAAATTTATAAGTAATAGCTGTTTCTATAATTTGTTTTGTATATTGTAAATAGATATAAGTATAGACACTGGAAAAAATTTTTTCATAATATCAATGAACAACGATTATTAACATATTTTTTGTTGGCTCAATTAATTATTCATTAATATTACAAAAATATAACATCTCTTATGTTTTTCTTAATAAACTGTTTATTGATTCAACGAATTAGGATTTATTGACACAAATATGCAATTTTTAATACAATAATTGAACAACTAATTCGTTAATAGTACGAACACTTTCATTAAAATTAGATTAATAACAGTGTTCGTTGTTTTAACAAATTCGGTTAGAAAATTATTATTAAAATATTTTTATAATAATCCATTTATTTCAAATATTATTTACATAATGTAGTACTTATAATTAATAAATTAAACAAATTATTAGATTCCAAGAAAATCATTCGAAATATACATACTAATAAATAAATTATTTAATGGTTTATTTAATTACACTCAACCAAAATTTTTATTTTTATTAAATATAAGAATCAAGTATGTAAAATATTAGAAATAAGTTGAGATCATTCAGTTGCTACAAATAAGTAAGAGTTAAATGACCTTATATACAGTTCCAATGATCTTTAAAAAAAATTAAAACATAATTATATTCAAGTTTCACAACAATTTTTTCTTTTTTTTTAAAAGTTACAAAAATTTTACAGATTCTAAATTTTGAAAATACAAAAAATTAAATTTAACAAATAAATTAATGAAATAAAAATTAATAGAAAAAAGTTAGCAAGAAGTTAGAAGTCTGAGAGAAATTAAAATTTAGTTAATAAATAATTCAATTGGAGAATTGTCAAATTGAAATAACCAATTTTTAAGGTTTTTAGAAAAGGATGAAAAGCAACGCTCCAATTTTAAACTTTCAGGGAGGCTGTTAAACATTCTGGGAGCCAAAGAAGTATAGAAATGTTGAAAATTAGTGGTATGAGCTCATGAGCTCTAGGTAACAATACTAAATTCCTGTTATTGATTCTAAGGTTATAATTTAATACAAATCGCTGATTTAGATAGCCCGACCTAATAAAAAATACTTTCAAAGACTTATAAAAATATAAATGGCGAAGGGGTAAAATTCCAAGGTTAACAAATAAAGGAAAGCTAGGAGTAAGTCGATTTTTCTTGAGAATAATCCTTGTTAAAATCAATAATTTCTTCTTTGATTAGCAATGCGTTCATTAATATGTACATGTATACTTTTATATTTGTTACTTGCATAATACAAACCAAATATAAAATGTTTCGTTATTTCAACGAACTCATACGTTAAAATTCGAATTTTTTTCTTTATTTCAACGAACTAGTTTATTAAAGCTAATAATTTTTTTGTTTGCTTAATGACGCGACGCTTGTTATTTATAATTATAATGTCTTATATATATTTGCGTAATTTTAAACTTATTTTTTTAAAGGTTTAAAATTCTTTAGTTTATTTTCTTATTAAATAATATAAGAATGAAAAATTACAAAAAATTATATACAAAAAAACTTACAATAATTAGATAGTTTTATAATACCCAAAACTAAAATCAAATTCAAAAATAAAATATAACAAATCAAAATCTATAATTATAATTGACAAGCATTTAAGGACCTGCGCAGTAGACACTTTTTCATTTTATTTCGCTTCTCTTCAATGAACTTCTAATATAATAAATAAGTTGTATATAAAGCAATAATGCGCACACAATTGAAATTTTTTACTCATATGATTTTATTACTCAGCAAATACATTATGCATATGTGAGTTCTAAAACAAAAAACAAAAATAAACAAATCAGTTATAATTATTACTTGCAATGAACCTATATGTACATTATGTCAAATAAAAACAAAAAAACAAAATCATCTCAAATAAAAAATATCAAAAAACAAAAACAAAAAAAAAAATCAGTTGAACTCTTTATATGACGGGTAATAACTTTACATGGTAGAGTTAAATTAGCTATCTATAATTATAATTGACAAGCATTTTAACTTTATATTATTTTTTCAATTTACCAAAAATATTCTTAGTTTATAAATAAACACCGTTTTGGTTATTGAAAATATAGACCCAAATTTTACTAATTCTCTTGCAGAATTGTGACCTTAATCTGTTTAAGAATTACATACATACATAGTACATACATATTTATATACCTACAATTTTCAACAAAATTCATTTTTTTACTTTTATGAAATTACGTATCTACATAAATCTACTTCATTCATATTTAAATACATAGTATGTATATATAGTATATGTAAATTTTGAATAGAAGATACAGCATTGATTACATGTACAATAATAATGAATACATTTTTTATTTAAACTTTCAAATCAATTTTTTTGTTTTTACGTACATAATAGGTACCAGGCAATATTTTATTATTTTTGTTTGAATACATAACATACACAACTAATCGCCAATTTTTATTGTACTATATGTTCATCATTTATAATTATAATTGACAAGCATTTAAAGACCTGCGCAGTAGACACTTTTCATTTTATCTTTCTTCTCCATAATGAACTCATAATATATAATAAGTAAGTTGTAAGTAAAACAATGATGCGCACACAGTTAAAATTTTTTTAATCATATGGTTTTATTATTCACCAAATACATTAAGAAATAGGTAGAAACGAAACAGAAAATGAGAAGTAAGATATTTATGTTTTTTAACGAAAACATACTAATGTCAAAGCTTTTCATTAAAACATGAGTGTTTTCTGCTTTGTAATGAGAAGTCTATATCAATCCATGCAAATCCCTGTTCTTTTAAAAACTTTAAATTTGGCTTAAACTTGAATTATAATTACTCAACAGGAGCCCCTAGTTAAAAATCAAATGTACAAAAAAGAAAATAGTCAGTGGCATTTTCTATTTAAAAAATAGTGTAAAACGTCACTTAAAAAAAAATATTTACAATAATTAATAAGTAAATTTATTGTGGGGTCTGGTGTGACAAATATAATCGAAAAATCCAAAATAAATATAACTAGTAAAGAAAATAATAATTAAATAAAATGTTATAAATTACTTAAGCATATAATTTAAAAAATGAAAAAAACATAATTAATTCATATTTAAAGTTAATGGAAAGTTAAAACTAAGAGACTAGGAGACACAAAAGCAAATAAGCTCATCGATGAAAATTTATTATAAAATAAAATAATAATGTAAAAATAAAAATTTTTAAAATATACTTCTATCGAAAACAAACTAGCCCCCTAAAAAGTAGGAAATAAAACTAGTGGTGGATGTTGAGCATCTAGAATTACTATAAGATAAAACACAAAAGTATATAATCAATCTTGCTGGAATAATGTCATTTCATTGTTTGAAATTATAAGTATTATATGATATATAAAAATTTTACAATATAATTTAGCTTACTTTTTAAGTGATAATGCAACAACATTGGGCTCTATTTTCGACATGGACATTTTGAAAATGTCCAAAACTAAGTCACTATCTCTAAATTAATTTTTGCTCCTTTGTTTTTTATTTTTCATTTTAGAAAATGTTGTCTCATATATCTGTATGAGTTTCCATTTCCATGTACACTACAAATTGAATTATTAACTTTTTTAGATAAAATATTCTTAGGTTTGGGAAATTTTCATTTGATAGTCCTTTAAAAATTTTTAGTAATGTATGAATTAATTTAAATAATCTATAATTTTTCAACCAAACTAATTTTTAATGTTTGCAATTAGTAAAACGCCAGCTGTTCATCTGGAAATTATGATGTAGATAATGTAGTTTTTGTTAAATTGGTACTATTCGAAATTAACCTTGATAAAAACATTTTTAAATTTCATAAAATTTTAATAAAAATGATCAAAAACAGGTTGAAATGGTTTTAATATGTAATATATTTCTATAGTAGTCGGTCAATAAAAGTACTATTCAAGCTTTGTGTAAGAAAGGTTTTCTTTGAGATTCTTACTGTAATTATTTTTTAAGACTCTCTTAAAATTCTCTTCTGTATCTATAGGTTTGCTGTTAGTGTAATTATTGTATTACATTTTACATTATTACTATTTTATAAATATAATTATACAAATACATATCAATTTGTTGCGTTTATCCATTAGAAATATATAGATTGGGAATAATTTCTTAAATGCCGTTATGTTTAATTTTCTTTTACCAAGCAGAGAATATATGAATAAATATTTTTTTTGAAAATTGAAGGGATTAATAACTTGTCCCATTTTTGTATTCACTTTAATAGTTTTACCGAAGGCTTATATTTTAATAACAACATTCTAGATATAATATGTAGATACAAACTTTCAAAATAGCAGTAAAAAGAAATTGAATTGCCATATTATATTGTAACAAAAACAAATTACTTGAAGTAATATTCATTATATAAAATTACTAACACAAAACTATCTGTAGCTTATTTAGATACGAAAAATCTTCAATAAAACTTGTCTAAACTAAGTTTATGATTATTGGTGTCATTAATTATATGTGAACTTTATAATATGACTCTCTTCTTTTCAGAATAGTTTTTGGTTTTATTCAATTTCTACGATTTATTGCTGTGTAAGAGGCAAGGGCCATCATAAAAAATTTTTTTCCCTAAAAAAACATTCTTTATATTTAGTTTATAAAGTAGGTACATTTATGTATATAAATTAATTTCATATTTTCCAAAATATGTACGGTTATTAAATCTATTAGGGTGACCATATCTTGTATAGCTATTAAAAAAAAAGACAATTTGAAAAACAAATTAATAAATACTAGTTATAAAACTAATTTCTTGGAGTAAAATGTAATTTTACTAGAAACTTCTTTAATTAAATAATATATATATATATATATATATACATTTTTTATATTTATTTTAATATATATATTTTTTTTATTTTATTAAAAATTTCCTACTTGTTTAGATATTTCTTTTGTCTTTCAGAAAAAAGGACTATATTATTTTATTGGCTTGTCTTACCGTACGTTAGTCATATTTGCCGTATGTATATAGAGTTTATTAATTTATATTTTGTATTGGCTTATGTAGGGCAAACATATATATGTATTACGATAATTACTTAATAACTTAAATCTTTGTTGAGTGTAGCACGTAAACATTTTTACATTATACAGTATAATTCCCAGTTTTCTATTAAATAAATTTTTGGGCAATTTTATCGTGTTTTTTTTTTAAATAATTCAGTCTAACTTTAACATTGATTTCCCTACATGTAGTTTTCAGTAGATACCCAAATCAATTTATTTGATATTGATACTGGAAGTGCTGCCGTTTACTACAATACAAGAATTCTAAATTTCTCGAATTATTTTAAAGCTAACAAGTTGAATGAAGAGCAATCCAAAAATTATTTTAGAACTACGAACTCGCTAAAAGATATACTTCAATCCTTGAAAAATAAAAAATCATGTGGGCTAGACGGAATACCTAATATTGTATTAAAAAATTTAACTGAAAACGATATACAACGAATATTACCACAATTTTGAATAATGCATTAAATAATTCATATTTCCCAAAAGTTTGGAAAGTTGGTAAGTTATTCCAATTAGAAACCGGGAAAAGGACCCAACTATTGCTAATAACTATAGACCTATAAGCCTATTATCTAATTTAAGTAAAGTATATAAAAAGGTTATAAAAAAGCTTGTTTCTGATATCTGCTGGAACGCAAATACTGTACAGAAACCCTATTGATCAATTTAAGCGATGTCTTCACAACAGTTTGGTTGGATGGTTTGATAAAAAACTAAAAGAATACAACTTGCCATACAATTTAATTATCTTAATTAATAACTTTATGACAAGAGTAATTTTTATCTTAATGATATTGATAAGACAAAGAGCTGTTGAGGTTCTAGTAAATGATATTCAATTATCTAAGAGTTTTTAAAAATAAATAAACGTCTAATGCAAGGTACTGTTACATCGCCAATTCTATTTTCTCTTTATATCAATAGTTTACTGGTCGACTTAAATACAAAAGATAATAATACGAGATAAAATACAAAATTCAGTAATTGCTTTTGCAGATGATTTAATTTACTATATTTCAGTTGAAAGTATAGAGATATATCTATACAAATAGTCTGAAATGCTACATATTATAGAAAACTATGTTTCTTCATGGAGACTGAAGATAAATTTTAGTAGGTAAATCCGAGACAATTCTTTTTCAGAGATAATCTTTCCCAATGTCACTCTTCTGTTCGCTAAAATTGGAAATAATTTTTGGTCAGAGCAGAAGATGGAACAAATATAAAATCAAAAACCGCAGTGAAGTACCTGAGAATTCGGATCAGTAAAAAGCTAAACTTTTCTGAAAATGTAAAAGTTCAAATTATAAAAGCAGTTTTTATGTCAAAAAGTCTATTCTGCTCAAAACACTTATCCGCAAGAGTTAAAATATAAGCATACCAAGCTATCATTAAACCAATTATAACCTACGGGTGTCAGATTACAATAGTAGTGCCTCGTTAATGGAAATAAGAGTATTTGAAAGGAAATGTATCAGGGCTGGCCTAGGAGAATACCGTCAAGAAAATAGTGATTTGTCTAGTAAATATATTTATAATAAAGTGAGTATCATAAGAATTGATAATTTTGTAATTTCATTAATCAGAAAACATTTTTTTAGAGCACAAAATTTTACCGAAAATAGCCTTATTTGTCATTTAATCTATCCAGAAGAAACATATATTACACAAACACTTTATTCAGGTTATATTCCATCGGAAGGTATCCTTTATTTAGATATATACAATTACATACAAAATGAGAATAGTGTGCCGATTCTCTACCATTTCAACAGAAGAGCCACAAACAAGAAAACTGATAACATTTTATACATTTCATAATTGATTTTTATAGACTTATTCTATTCTTCTAATTTTTATTAGTTTATTATATTTTTGTTTTCCGTGGCCCTCCCGGGCCTAATCGGTTGGAGCACAAAAATGTATTTCAATATTATGATGTTCTAGTTAATGGTTCAATAGAATAATATGGTCAATAAAATAAAATAAAATTTATAATCAATACTTTATAACTAAAAATAAAAAAATACACATTTATTAAAAAATACCTACATTATATCAATGTTGATATATCTCATACAACACAACCAATAATACAACAAATAAATATTGACAAACCACTAATAATAATTACACAATTGTCAACAACATCTGACAAAAAAAGTGACATGACGTACCTAGGAAACATAGTAACGTCAGTCACCTTAACGTCAGGGATGGATAAAATCGAAGCGACATTTTGCAGAAATATGACGTCGTACCATGTAGGCGCAGATCAAAGTGGCATTCTACAGTAGGCCTATCCCATACAGTATAAAACACATTTAAAAAAAATGAAATCAGACATTAACACGGTAACAGCATCTAGCAATCGATAACGATGGAAATATCAAATGGAAGCCCTATGTTCCCAAAAGAAGTAAGAAAAAAAAAATATTTTTGTTTTATTTCTAAAAATTAAAGAAAAATCAATTTTCATCTTTTAATACTAACAATTACCCCTTTTTATTAATTTTAATTGTAATGTACGAATGGTCTCCTTAACTGTATACTTATTAAGTTGTTACTCCAGTAAAATGTATATATACATCTACAATTATAGTTATTACAGTAATTTTGGTTGAGAACAGTTTTTGTTTCTTTTTCATTGTAGAACAAAAGGACAAAATTTTGAAGAGTTGAAAAATTATTTTCTATTAACTGGGATCTAGAAAATTGTGAAAAACATGAAACTCAAAATGAAAATATGAACTTTAAAGAGAAATTATATGTAATTTGTGTGTAGTATTTTCTTAAATTTAAATTATACAAAATGGTGAATACATAAAGGACTAAAAAGTATATGAGAAAAACATTTTTATTACGATGTATGCATTGTGAAGAAAATTTTAAATCAACAAAATAAATGTTTAAAAAATATGAGTGGGAGGTGGTAATTTGTCAAATATAATTTTTTTTCTTTTGTTTCATAATAGCTAAAGTTAAAATTAAAATATTAGCAAAGTTATTATGTTTAGTAAAAGTGAAGATACAACACCAACTTTATTATAAATTTAACTTTATTAGAAGTTTTTTTCCGGAGGTTCCTGACACATGACTCTCATCCAATTCTACGGGTAGTTGTCATTGCATATTCAGAGCATGTGTTAAGTCAACATTAATATATGGCAGTGAAACATGGCTCACTTCGGTCAGAATCAAACAGAAGCTACAAGTATTCATCAACAAGTGGTTGAGAATTATATGCAGAATATTCTGGCCGGCAAGAATTAGCAACGAGGATTTATGGATGATAACTGGAGAAGAACCTATCAACAGACAGATAAATAGGAAAAAATGGAAATGGATAGGTCATACACTAAGGAAATCAGAAAGTGATATAGCAAGAAGAGCTCTAGAGTGGAATCCACAAGGACAAAGGAGACCCGGCAGTCAACAGTTTAACCTGGGATATTTTTTTAATTAACAGTCAACAATTATACCTGGGACGATATTAAGGAAGTAGTACTCAACAGAGAGGAATGGAGGTTCACTATCGAAGCCCTATGCTACCACGCGGAGTAATAGGAGAAAAAAAAAAAAAATAATAGCTTCTACAACTATTTAACATATTTAAAAATTTATCATCTCTTATAAAAATAATTTAAAAACCTTTCATACGAAGCGTTCGAGAATGTTGAGCTGCACCAAATACTGTTACTGTCCACTTAAGAGGAACAAGAAAGCAGTTCGATTGTTTTCAAAATTTTTATCGAAACGCGGAACAATCATATTGAAAAAGTCAAATACAGAACGAAAACAAGTATCTAAGAATGAAGTTTAGGAGCTTTGGTTCATGTTAGGGCTAGCACGGGTTTTTTCAACTCAAAGAGATCAATAATGGAAAAGAACTAGCAACTAAAAAATCGCGATCCTTAAAAAGATTTCAGAAAAACTTCTTTGAGCAATGATGAATGCTCATTTGGTACGTCAGCAATTCTATCATAAAAGAAGATTAGATATAATAGACTTGCCACCAGGGAATTCATATGAAGTGAACTGGATATGAATGACAAGGTAGTAAAACAAACAATGCTTTTCAAATACCTCATAACAGATGTACCTGCAAAACCAAAATACAAATACAAAAGTCAAAGTCAGATCAGTAAACTTATGAGAGTATCTGAAATTTTGCAGACTGGGAATAACAAATAAATGAACTTAGACGCTAAGCTCAAAGCATGCAAAATATGCACTCGAGAAGCTATGACATACGCAGAAGCAGCCTGAGCGGATACTAGTAAAACTACAAGAATTTTTCGTACTGTAGAAATAATAATTCTAAGTTATTCCGGAATACAACATCGAAGATAGAACCTTAAACAACCAAATTTGATACGAATGCAATATTTTTGATGTGGTTAGGTGAATCAGAAGTAAGAGTTTGAATTGATAATGTGCCCTAAATCGATGATCAAAAACTAGGTAAGATAATACACGATGGCAGAAATGTTGGGAAGCCAGATAAACGTCTACATCCCAAAACTCATGGTAATATATATACAAACAAGCTCAAACAAAAGATAATAAGAAGGAGAAGAACTATATACTATATATTATATGACTTCAGTATAATAAAAAGTGTTGGAAGCCATCATCAAAAAATCATCAAAATTACTAGAGAGCCACAGTCTTATAAATGACTACCAATATGGCTTTAGGTGGAAAATGTCAAGTGGTGTTCTTCAGACCTTTATGACGGAAAAATGGCACCGATGCATAGAAAAATACGGTGAAGCTAAAACTATAACCCTAAATATATACAAAGCTTTTGATCGCGTCGGATATACTTTATTACTTTAGAACTGGGAAATATTGTAAATACTTGGATTGAAAATTTCCTTTCAAACCGTTCAATACAAGTTGAATTTGATGGTTTTATATCTCAAAAATTCACTATTAACACTGGTGTCCCGCAAGGTTCAGTGCTTTCTCCAACATTATTTAAAATATTTATAAATTATTTCCTATCCACACCTTCAAACCAGATTCACAGCTTTGCTGACGGTAGTACACTGTTGAACTGACCCAGGCTTCAGTTCGCAGGGGACAAATAACATATTTTGTTCGCTAAACAGTGATGTTCAAAAAATACATGACTTGGGAAGTGTAAATAGGGTAAAATTTAATGCTTCAAAAACCCACAGTTTCCTTACATAACTAAACAATACCAAATTTTCTATTCGGAAATGTAATTATCGAAAATTTTGAAACTAGAAGAATTCTTGGAATGGAAATAAACAGCAAACTTTCGTGGTACTATCACTTTTTTTCTGTCACACAGGATGCTGCGAAATATTTAGACAGCATTTTCATTTTTAATATTTTTCAACTTGGTTTTGTTTTAGAGGTACCTTAAAAGTCTTTAAATAAGTAAAATGATTTGATTTTTTTAAATTTTTATTTCAAAAGTAGAGTTTTAAGGTGGTTATCCAATGATGCCACCAAAACAGAATCGTACAAAATATTATTTTAATTTTTTTTATGGTATTTTAAAAAACAATTTCTATTGTCAGATGGGCCAGACCAACTTGGCATACTGTACATGACCAACGTGGTCTATGTATTTTAACAGATTAACTGCAAAGCCTATACGATGTTCCATAAGAAGAAGCTGATCGATCCCGTATTTTTTCTAGCGAAACATATGGTTTGTAGTGGTTAGTTGATGGCTCAGTTGAAGAACGTCCTGTTTTAGGAATGTTCGATCCAGCGTCTATTAGACTGGATGAAATGGGGAGCCGGAAAGTCTTTAGGTCCATGGCTTTTTCGTCTATTCTAGCTTTGTAAATAATATAAGAATTAACTACAGCAACATCAGTGAAATGCCAAAATATTCTAGGCCACCATTTGAAACTTTTTCTATCTATTTCGTATGCACTCTTTAACATATCGTCTTTGTCTACATATTCCATTTGTTTATAATATGGGCTAATATTTTTGTTAGGTACATTTGATTCTGTTTAGTGGTATGTCTGAGATACCACATACATTTCTTTCTTTTATAACCACAAATATAATTTTTTTTATCTGATATATAAACGATTCCAAAATACTAAAAAAATATAATATCTTACCTGCAATTATCGTTCAATGATATTAAAACTAACGAAAAAATCAAAATATTAGAGTTTCAGTACTTTTTAATTACTTTAAAGATGGCTCTCAACTACTACAATAACTCGGAAGTATTGTTAGGATACCATTAATCATGCTTAAAAATAAATTTTAAACTGTGATATTCCCACGATACCAGTAAGCTTAAAAGGGTTAAGCAGAAGTATGAAATACTATATACTTTCCTACCTCCATTAGTATATAAGGCATATTTTCCGCCTCGACTTGAATATAATTCGGAAATTTGGAGCGGTGCATCTAGTGCCTATGGAATATCTTACCATGTTTTGTGTTCCGACAAATATATAAATTAGAAGTTTTCAAGAGACGGGTAAATAAAAATTTTTGGTAAATTTTTGTACTAACTCTTCTATTCTATTCTATTCTATTCTAATTTTTCTACATTGTTTTCTAATTTTGATTACTATTCTTAACTATTCTTCTTTTTCTTTCCTTTATCGGTATATGGCTTGAATTCTGCGAAGGCAAGGGTGCTTGTCCCATTAATATGGCCTAGTATAAAAAGAACACCTCTTACAAGTTCAGTTGCACTGAATTTGCACTTGCACTTGCACTTCCACTTGCCCTTACAAATGAACTTGAACTTTACAATAAATTACAAATAACAAAATTTCAATTAAATTCAATAGTTTACACTTTAAATCTATGTTTCTTTAAAAATAGTTTCTATTCTACAAAAAATCTATGTTTCACTTTGTATTTCAAATACCATAGGTAAACTAGAATAGATTCCAATTCAAAAATTTTAAAGATTTCATATAAAGTTTTAAAGATATTAAATATTATCCTTGTAATTGTAGGAAGAAAAAAACAATTTTTTTTTTAAATCATTTTAAAAATGAAATATTTTATATCCCAGAAAATAAAAATAATAATTTTCCAAAAAGGAAATAAGTAGTCTTATGGAAACTTTAATGTTCATTCATTTGAGATTTATTTTTCATAATCATATGGAAAACGAGAAAAAAAAATCTAAATCTATCTGCTTTCAATTTTTTTTTTTAAGAATTGCAATTTATTTTCTATCTGCAAATATCCTTAAATTATTCCTTGATTTATGTTTTTTTAATATTCAGGTAACTGAAAAATGAATCCTATCAATAAACAATATGAAAGAATTTTCAAAGTTCATTACAGACAAATGAAGATTTGATGTATATTTGTTTTTCAAAAACGAAAAAAAAAATTTAAATAGAAATTTTTATCCTTACTTACCAACGTACATACATACATACAATACATTTATATGAAATAATCAAAAGATCAAGCTCTTATGATATCATACGAGTGTTGCGAAAATCTACATCCATACATACATACAACATCTTTAACTCTCATACATATCCATATTATACAATATATAATAATTTTATACAAAAATTACAATTCCAATGTGATTTATGTATGTATGAATGTATATATTTTAGTTTCGTACATAGTTTCCATTATATATTTTTACTAGGGGCTCCTGTTGGTTAATTATAATTCAAGTCAAAGTTAAATTTAACGATGTGAAAAGAACATGAATTTGCATAGGTTGATATAGACTTCTGACAAGCTTTGAAGCTTTTATATGGTTTGATAAAAAAACATAAATGCTTCTCATTTATCTTGTCTTTTTTACTTATTCTAAAATAATTTAACTTTTTCAAAACTGTTTTTTAAATAAGACTTCCACTGCTAATTTTTAAATTTGCTATTCATCTATTTTATAATTCAGCAAAGGAGGTAGCAAGAAAGCTATTGAAATGATGAAATCCTAGTACAACTCTTAAACGTGTTGGCTATTATATAAAGAGTAATGAGTCCCGTCGAACATTGCTCCGCCCTACTAGTGAAAATAAAATTCTTAAACTTATTAGTGGAGC
Source organism: Argyra leucocephala (assembly GCA_963942445.1). Classification (NCBI taxonomy): domain Eukaryota; kingdom Metazoa; phylum Arthropoda; class Insecta; order Diptera; family Dolichopodidae; genus Argyra; species Argyra leucocephala. The sequence goes on along the minus strand of OZ012678.1, from coordinate 55,603,752 downwards.
ATGAATAAATAAAAATTAATTTCAAATTTATTGAAATTAAAGAGTAATCATAGAATTAAATGAAAATAGTGCTATTTTTATTTATTTGAAAATACAAAATGGTACGGCAATTGATGTAAAATATTAAATCAAAGATAATGTTTATTTGTTCGAATATTTTTGTTGTATTCATCATCATCATCTTATAGCGCCACAGCTTTGGGTGAGCTTTGGCCTACATCACTATGCTCCTCCAAAAAAGGCGATATTGTGCCACTTGTCTCCAATTTGGTATTTGTAGGGTTTGAGCATCATTTTTCACGTTTGCAAACCCTTGGGGGTCCTCACTATTGATCATACTATTGAGCTCGCTGTTGCTTCTGATTATATATTTTCCATTGCGTAATCTTTTTGGACCGAGTATTTTTCTTTCAAATATGTGCAGGCTATTCTCCTCGGTCACGTTTACAGTCTATACCTCGCACCCATACGTCACTATGGGTTGTATGAGAGTTATATATATCGTCATTTTGGCCTTTCTTGATATTAGCTTTGATTGAAGCAACTTTCTGTTTGCTTAGTAGCATCTATTACTGGCTAAAAATTATAAAAATTTTATTTTATTAAAAATACATTATTGTAATGCTAATTCATGAACAATATAATAATTTTCCATGAGCAAAATATGGTTTTTCTAAATCCAAATCACATATTTGCATAGATTTTCATTTGTCTTTTATTTATACCACCCGGCGTGTTGAATTTAATTAAGCAATTAAAAGATTAATGGTCTTGCTCCAACTGATTGCAATTTAATTTTTTTTGTGTTCTTTCTCCCTATTTAATATATACAATCTGAATAATTTTTAAAACTTCAATACGTTAAATAATATTGTGTACTATACTGACTTAATCCTATGATAGCACTTCACTATGTATTATTAAAATATCACAAATGAGATTTCAATTTTCTTGGGACTGGATCCTTTATAAGATTATTTGCCAGGATGTTTGGATACATTTCCAATTTACTTTTGTACTCATCAATATATTCTTATCTACCAAAAGAACTTGCAAATCAAACGATTTAATGAACTTGAAATCGTTTTGTAAACCTTTTATTTAATTGTAGCTACCACATGAATTGAAATTTTATTTTGAATTGCAACACATTTTTAAAAATGGTCATTATTCTGAGCAATTCTAAATTGTTTTTCCATCAAAATTCGTCATCGATGGCATGTACAGCGAATATAACCGAAAAAAGCTAAACAGAGGTTCCACTTACTAGCCTGAAGTACAATACCACATATACATGGTAATAAAGAAGAGGTTCAATATCTCAAAACTTGGGACCGGAATATATTTTTGAAAAAAAAACATTGTTTGTCTCTAATTTTCTTCAAAACAAGGGCATTTAAAAGTGATGAAAACAATAAGTGCGAGGGTTGGATATGGCAGCCTATTCTATATCAGCCTAAAGATCTATATTTTTATAAGTTACTTCAATTTGCTGAATCCTGCTTAGCAATGATAGCAAATAATTTTTAAAAATGTTCGGGGATGTCTCAGGTTCCTAGACTTAGAACTAAAAATTGTTTATTTGCAATTAATTTTTACAGTTCATGGTGGAAAATATTAAATTGTGATATCAGAGATTGCTGGGAACGAATAATGTTTGACAAAAATACCTGTGTTCAACAAAATTTTGACTGCAGACTATTCGAATTTTTACAAATACAAACGGTAAGATAAAGCAGAAATAAATTGAGAATAATGAAATTTTGTAAAAGTTGTTCAAAGTATTTTATAAATTTGTGATATAATATTTTGGTCTATGGTGCTTTTATTCAGGTTTTTTATCAATTTTGCAACAGTTTAAGTAAGAACCGACAACAAAAAATTATGAAAAACTTTAATGTAAACATCCAGAGTAACTTTACTAAAATTTTTGAAAATAATTTAAAAAACTACGCTATATTTAAGAAGATAGCTAGCTACGCTACGCAAATTTAGGACAATAGGACAATAGGACAATAGGACAATAGGCTGGCAATCAGCACAATGTCAACCTGGCATAATGGATGAAAAATTATTTTTACCTAAGTTATTCTTGTCATACTATAAACGTGAAAATAGAACGAAAACCGTTTTTGCTCCAATAAATTCTATTGAATTCAAAACTATTTTCTTACAAGATTTTTCTCTTAAATTTTGTAAAGAGTAAATAAAATATTTTCTTAAAACCATTGTCCATCATACATGATTCATAAAAGTTCAAATATTTAGTTTTAGCACTAGTAATTTAAGACTTAAACTTAATTGACTACTAAATATTTACGTATTTGATTACATTTACAATATTTTAATAAATGTTTTTACACATGAGTAGAGTAATATGTATGTGTGTACATATACGAAAATAAACATCAAATATTTCAAATAAATTTATGGTTTCTAAAGGATATAGAGTTGAATTTATGGTTAAAGGATAATTTAAAATTTTCAGGGAATTAGATTTGAATTGAAATTTTTATTGCCAAAAATAGAATTTGTAAATAATTTAAATTGTTTTTTCTTTTTGTTTTTCGAAATTGCTTGATATTCAAAATAACCCAAATTAAAGTGTTTGGTTGGTGTTTTTGATGCCAAATTGAAGGCAGTTAAATTTAACATTTATAACATTGAAATCAATTTTTATGGAAACTTCGAAGTGATTCATATGCCTTTGATAAATTTCAGAATTGTGTTGAATTATATTTTTTTAAATTAAAAACAAAAAAAATTTAATAATTGTTTAATGTGTGTGTGTGTGTGTGTTTATGTATTTTTTCATATGAAACTAAAAGTTGTACTTCAATTTGAGATTTCAAAATTTCGATTTGTTTACACTGAGAATGGGGTTAGTTATTTTTAATTAACTTTATTTTACCTAAATATCTAGGATTTTCATAAGACTACTTAACACAATAATTTTCAAAAGCAGGACATTCGAATATCCAGAAGTTGGATTGAGTTCACTCATTGATTTCGGATGATCACACTGAAGAAAATAATAATTGGCAAGAAAATGTCATATCACCATTCTCATGGTGAGATTTAATAGTTGAACAAATTAAAAAACTGAAACTTAGTCCTGAAAGAACTTCCGAAAAAAGCTATAACAATGTTAACACGCATTATAAACGCTGCTATAAGAGTAAGGTATGTTCAAATCTTACAGACCAATATCACTACTACCAACAATATCAAAATTATTTGAAAAACAACTATTGATTCGAATGAGTCCGATCATAGAAAATAGTAAACTGATTCCAAATTATCAATTTGGCTTTAGATCTTAGCACTCGACAATCGTATTTATTTTATATACATAGAATAACAGACATAATAAAAAAGCTTTAGCAGAAAAGTAAGTATGTTCTACCATATTTCTAGATGTAACCCAAGCTTTTAATAAAGTATGGCATCGAGGCTTAATAAATAAACTTATAAATAACTTATAAATAAAATAATATCGTACCTAAATAATACGTAGAAAATTTTACAAATAAAAAATTAGAAAATCAACCATCGGTAAATCTGAATGGGGTAAATATACCCCAAGAAAACAACGCTAAATACCTAGGAATGACATTAGATGTCAAACTTAGATGGAAAGAGAATCAAAAAAAAAAATGAGCTTTATAATAAATATAGAGAAATGTACTGGCTCTTAGGTCGAAATTCTAAATTACCTATACATAACAAGATTATGTTATATAATCAGATAATCAAATCGATATGGTTGTACGGCATACAAATATGGGGATGTGCCAAACGAACACATGTACTTTGTATACAAAAATTCCAAAATAAAGTCTTACGCAACATGGTACATGCCCCTTGGTATATTCGCAACAGTGACTTGCACAGAGATCTAAAAATTCCTTGCATAGAAAATAAAATAAAAAGACATGCAACAAAGCAAATGGCTCGTCTGGAGGGTCATGTTAACGTTGACTCCACTCAACTGCTAGATAACTAAAATGATATCAGAAGTCTTAAAAGAACTAAGCCACTAGATTTAACACGATAGAATTTCGTAAACTTTTTCTTTAAGAAAATAACAATAGAAATAAATGAATGGTTAGTCCGTCGGACCAGTTTTAATGTGAGGGATGTGGTTTAGTTAGTATAGATCTGGCACACAATGGAAGCTACGGGGCTGATTGTGTCTATGAAAATTCCCACCAATTTACGCAAAAAAAAAACTCATTGATTTAAAAAATGTGGAAAGATTTATAGTCCCCTTCACTTTGTTCAGTATACTACTTAATATGTCTAGTCAAGAACTTAATGTAACAGTGTTACAATTACGTTCTACTAATTTTAAAAACTATTCTATTCCAGCTGAGAAATTAAATTTTACTAAAATAAAAACAATTCGATATGAAAAGTGTGATGTAGAATTTGAAATATTGAGGGAGAAAAATTGAGGGAGAAAATTTTTTTGGAATCTAGAATTCTAAAGCATGTTATCTAATAAAATAAAAAGGTATTTGCTCTAGGTACTCCTAAGAATTTTTTGAGTATCAATATTGTCTCAACGTTTGATCTCTAAAGAGAAAACAAATGGTGTAAGAGATTTACGAATTTTTCGTCCAAGGAAATGTCTATAACTTCGCATGCCTTAACTCAAATTATATGAATACAAACTCTATAAACACAATATGTTAATGGCTTAGCAAAATTTAAAAAATTCTATCGCACAGTTGTGAAATATGGGTTCTTAAGCTTTAAAGTTGATTTTCTCTGTTCAAACTAAATGGCGTTTGGATCAAAATAGCACTCAGCCGACGATGTGTGCTTGTATATACACTCTAACTTGAATAGCTTGAATATATCGATTGAAAATCTTATAAAAATATATCAGACCTATTATTAGGTGTTTCATAACATTATTTTATAACCAATTAAAGAGTTACAAATTTATTAGTTTAATGAAAGAAACCCAAGGTATTAAAAACTATCTACCACATTAATTAAAATTGTATCTCTTTAGAGAGGAATACAAAAAATTAACAAATCCTTACAATTTACAAACCATAAGAGACCAAAACAGGGACTGAGTGAAAAAATAATAAATATCAAACACTTGTATTTGTAAAACATCCCTATGAGTAGCCTGCAAATATATTTGACATATTCTGTATTAATTGAATAAATAATTAAATGAATAAATAACAAATATATATTGATCACTCAAATACCCAGCATATCTATTAAAGTAATCAATCAATTTAAAGTTCTAAAACATTAATAAAATAAAATAAAAACTACTATCACAAAAATTTTTTAAATTTACTAGGTTTGTTGGTGATGGTGCAATGACCGAAATCGATAAAATATATAATAAACAATTTTTTGTTATATACCAATGAAAAAGAAAACACATTTAATCTAAAGCTTACATCCAGTATCCAGTAAAATATATTTTATAATATTATATATCTACTTTTATGTATATTCCATTGAACTAAACAAAAACTTTTCCATTAAAAAAAATAATTTAATTCAGAAGAGAAATTTTTAACAATGGAAATATTAAAATTAATATATTAAAATTAAATTTATACAACGTAATCTGTTCACTTGTGAATACAAGTAGTTTGTTTTAAATAATAAAAAAAAAAATACTCAATCAATGGGAATAAAATGTGTCCTTATTCTATAAAATATAAAGTGCCCTTATGAATTATCTACAAGTACAAATGGAATACTTAATAGCTATGGAATATGTTTTTTTTTATAATTCAGATACAAAAAATATTTAATTATACTGATACGAATTGAGGAAATGTCAACTTCATATACGCATATGTGTGTATGTAATGTATCTATATTGAATCCTTGTACATATATCTCTTTGTACAGATATTGTAATGTTTTGTGTACCATAAATTGCTAAATAATTTTATGCACATAAATTATATATGTAAAAATATATTTATATACATTTACATACAGTGAAAACTGAAAATTAATGAACAAACTTCACAAAAAACTAAATCTATTAATATTTTCAGTATTTTCTCCGTCCTATGCCGCACGGATGGGGTTACAGGATAATGATGATGATGATGATGACAGTGTTTTCGAAAATAGGTACTGTATAGATTACTGAAATACAGTGTAGTGCACTGAGTATCAATTGTCTAGTAACCAGAAAAATAGCCATTGGAAAAGAGACCATTTACAAATATACCTATACCAAGATATTACCCCATTACCACTATTATTACTGCTTATCTCAATTAGATAGTAATAATTAATAATAATATAAAACAAAATTGCGATAGTTAAGAACAATATGTAACGGTTTAGATTAATTTAATATTTGGCCTACTCATGAGTGTAGGTTATTGTTTCAATTTGCTATCTAATAGAATAGGTAAATAATTTGTTCAATTCGTTTCAATTGAGAATTACTTAATGTAATCTATATCATTCAATCTAATAATTCTGACATCAGAGAATTCTTTAACGTTAATATCCAGTTAATTAAACGCATATCAAAATTATGCACAACAATCCGTTCGAAATCAACTTGTGACTAACCTTCTTTTTTGCTTTAGTTTTGAAGAACACCAAGTTTCTAAATCCAGCAGCTTAGGTTGCAGAAGTCTAGTATCTGCAACGTTTTCGATAACATGATACATTTCTGGATTATCCGCATAAGTAAGATGTGAACTGCTAATTATTATTTGGATAAGCCAGATATAATAATATTAAGGAAAAGTGGCCCCAGAAAAGTATGAAATTCTTTCAGATAGAAGATCCTGAAAGTTTACATATTGCGTTCTACTACTGAGATGGCATATGAACCAGCTAATATTATTAATTTTATTAGATTTTTTGTTAGTGTATTATTGTGAACACGGTTGAATGCTTGAATAAAATCGGTGTAAATAGCATCAATTTGATATAATTTCTACATATGGCATAATACATATCTGATGTAAATATCATAAGTTTAGTGGATGTTGAACGACGTTTTCTGAAACCATGTTGTTCGTCGTAAGATAATGAGTTAATGATGAAGTTATTTTGTCGCAGATATTTTTTTCAAAGAGGTTGGAGAGGATTAGAATTGTGGATATTCACTCATGATACATTGGTATATAAGATATTTTCTTATCTGAATTTAGTGAAAATATCCCCTTCTTTTCCGTATTATAAAACTTTTAATTTATTCATATGAAATTTTTCTCAAATTGTTTACACTAAAACTACAGCGTCCGATAACTTTTGACATTCATTGTACTTTCAAGATTACAAATAAAATGAAAAACATTAAAAATGAATTCCCAAATATGTTTATTCCATTTAAGAATACAACAACATATGGTAGGAAATTAGTTATGTTCGGTAATAATATGCAATTTCATCTTAATTACGAGTATATAAGATAAAAGCTAAACAGCAAAAAAAGGAAGCTAACTAAAAATACCCTAAATGATGAAAACAAATTACATTGAAATAATTATGATGAAATTTATGATAAGTAATGAGTGTCATATTTATAAACAAGAATTTAAAAACAAAAGTTAAGTTTCTTTATTTTATTTAATTTATACATACTTATATATATATATATATATCTTTTATATATTTCTATTTACGGTTTAGAATAATTTATGTTCTATTCGAATATTAGGAGTTTAAAGTGATCTAAGCTTTAAATATTTTTTATTTATTTATTTATTTATATGCTTATTCCGTAGGTCTGCAGGTAAATTCTCACCCTGGCGGACAAAAGCACATAAGTCATTTTACGCAATTTTACAGGAGAGCGTTTTTTTTAGTTTTTAAATTAATTCTTTCGATTAGAAAAAATTGTGGTACGCAGTTTAATTACTATTTGCTATAGTTTTCAACGCGCAAAGATAAAATTTAAAATTTTGCAATAATTTAGAAAATAATTGACTTAAGTGCTTTTGTTCGAAAAAGATATGTGACTTATGTTCTATTTCAGTAAGTAAAAAAAGAATAAAAATATGGTAATAAACAAAACATTTTATTATTTCAGTCTCAAAAAAGTTGAAAAACACAAATAAAACAAATTAAATACTTTCTTATGTTAAAATTAAAATTAAAAAACAAAAATATCAACAAATTAAACATTTCTTTTGTTCAAAATAAGATGAAAACAAAAAATCAAAAAATAATCACAAATAAAACATTTGCCTTCTATCAAAATTAATATTAAAAAGAGAAAACTCTAAGCTTCCTATCCACTTCAAACTTGATCCATCAATTTCAATCAAATCAAGATCGATATCAAATTTAGTATTGGTTGCATCAGGTAGAAAAGTATAAAATTGACGAAAAATTTGTGGAATAAAGTCAAGCAAAGATATTAGGTCTTTCTTTTTATCAGCACTTATAGATATCAAATTGTTTGAAATAACAGGAACCACGCTCGTAGTTTTGTTTCTTCCCCTTCTGGTTAAATCAAGTTTTAAAAAGTTTTCTTCCTTTCTGTATAAATTATTTTTATACAATATTTCCCCAAATTTGTTCTTAATATCATATCGAAACCATTTCACAGCATGCCATTTAAATCACCCAAAGTATTTCTCTTTCGAATGGCCCTTTTAAAATTGATGCAAAATTTAAGAAATCATTTGATGACATTTCAACTACTTTAAATTTAGAACTACACGATCGAACATGCTGCATCCAGTCATGAGGGTGAAATATTTCCAAATTAGTTTTCTTTTTCTTTTTTTTTATGATACTATGATCACCGTCAACTTCCATATGGCTGTGACCTGGAACTTGTGCTCAATAACCTCTATAATGGTTGATTTTTCTTCTAAGAGCATAGAGAGCATTGCAGTAAAATACGAATTTTTATTCTACCCACCACAAGTATCAGAATAAAGAATCACATGTTTTACCTCGGCTGTAAAAATTTTTAAATGCTTGTACAAACAAGAGTCTATTTGGTTCGCTCCTCTGCCTGAAATACACTCGTGCCACATATAATGAGCTGAGTTGCCATTTGCGTTATCGTGAACCGTCAAATTAAAAGTCCAGAGTTGCCTTTTGTAACATGCGAAAGCTGCCGTCAGCGAGGGTGTTGGCAAACATTGCTGAAGGTCAAAGGTGAAACATTTGATTTGGTTGTTTGATTCTTTCGATAGTTCTTTATCAACGCGCTTTTCGCTATAGGCTTATTCAGCTTCAATGTCTTCAATGTTGGTTGATCTCTTTTATTTTCGATTTCGATTTTCTCCTGTGAGTCTTGTAATAGTTGAAGTTTAATTTTATATTTGTCACACGTGCTGCACATATATCTAGTGTTGTTATCTTTACGTGCATAATGACTTTCGTACATTTTAATAAAATTTTCGTTTTCATTCAAAGTTTTTAAAGTTCTACGTATCGGAAGCCTTTCGCCATTATATTCGAGGGAATAGTTATAGGTTTCCATTCTGCACTTATGTCCTGTACGTGGGCGATTTGATTTTTTATCTGAAACTGTCATCATAGCAGAAATGAAAACCGCTAACTACCCATGTTCCAGTATTCATCGAAAATTGATTTTTGCATTTCAAACGAAGATCTGCTATTACATTTTAAACGACAGTTTTCTAATGAAACGCCTTCTTCGATGCTTTTATTTTACCAGTAATTGTAGTGTATTCCTTGCCGCAATTTCGATTTTCCTTCCTTATCCTTTTATCGTTTTTGCTCTTTAGGGAAGTTGTCGCTACATTTGATGTACTGGGACCAACCAGCATGCTTAAATTTGGTTCCGCATCAGTTGTATTATCAGCTAGAATGTTTGATTCTGCTTCTTTCTCAATATTATCGGGAACATAAGATGGATCTGCAATATAATCGGCGTCTGAAAATGGTTCTTCAATAATATTCTCATCCTCTTGCTCTGCAGTGGAGATCATATGAACAACATACTCAATTATATTTTAATTTTTATTGACTTGTTTAATAAATAAAATTTACCCTTAGAAGTATCAGTTAAAATTTTGTAGTTTTCTTTTTGTTTTTCTGTTACTAATGTAACAAATAGTCTACCCCGGCTAAAAGACATTTCGAAAATTAATTCTTTTTTTTTTCAAATATATTTTTGAGTAATTAAAGTAAAATATTTTTATTTTAATTAATATTCACAATGAAATAATAAAAATACACATAGAATCAAAAAAATATCGAACCTGTTTATGGTGCAACAGTTAAAAAAAATATAATAATATTAATCTTAAGTCTATGCTACGCAACACATTTTTTTCTGTTAAAATCACATAAGTCGACTTATGTGTTTTTATACGATAGAAAAATTTAAAAAATTTTTACGTTGATTATTATTTTTGTAATTTTCAAGACGAAATATATACATTTTGACTTAGGTGTTTTTGTGAGAAAATGGATATTGAGAATATCATGCGATTGAGTCAATAAAAAAAAATCGGATTTTTTTGACTTATGTGCTTTTGTCTGCCAGGGTGAGAATTTGCAAGCCAACTTCAGCTAATATTTTTTATTTAATGAAATTTTTCATTTCAATTATTACAACAAATTAATTAAATTTAAGCTTTTAAGAATATGTTCAATTGCTTATTACAAAAATATGTTAAATACACTAATATGTAATTTAATTATTGTATGTTGCAGTGGTTAAAGTCCTTAAATGAACTAGATTTAGCTCACCTATACTAACCTATATAATCATGAATATTAAAATATGTATTGATGAACATTTTATTAATGAAACTGTATAAAGATAGTATATTTCTATAGAATAATAAAAAAATTAAAGTAAATAAATACAACAATTTAAATATTTACAATAATTTCAAAAATAAAATAAATAAAATAAAGAGAAAAAGAGAGGAAATAAAATAAATACCTAAATATATACCTATATTTCCGTTATAGAGGATGTGTAACTCTGAATGTAGTTAATGTTTATGTGACAGAAAGGCTCTCGGTATTAACAAGAAGATCAATAGAATAAACTAAAGAAGAAAAAAAACTGAAGAGGTTTGAAAGAACTAACAACCGTGTAAACAAAGTGTAATAAAAATGAATATTTGTAAAAATATTTTCCATAACTTAAACTTAGGAACAAAAAAGTAGCCATTGGAATTTTTCTCGTTGTGGAAGCCGCTTTTGACAACACTGCATACGAAATTATCAACGACGCTATTATCAGGCCGGGAATAAGTATAACTACAGCCAATTGGGTTGGAAACATGCTTACCAGTAGAAATATCGCAACCCTAATTGAAGAGGTACATTAGTCGTCAATGCTGCTAACGGATGATCTCAAGAAGGGGTACTATAGCCTATCCTGTGGTCCCTTGTACTGGATGACTTGCTACTTAAACTCAATTAATCTGGCATTGAAGCACAAAGATACGGTAATGATGTAGCTATTCTTATAAGAGGCAAATTTGAGTTTACAGTGGCTGAATTAACTCAACAGGAACTAAGCATGGTGTACAAATGGTGCAGAGAAGTTAAACTCTCTATAAATCCAAACAAAAGCACTATTGTTGCCTTCACAAACAAAAGAGTTAGGGACAAATTGAAGAAACCTAACCTAAATGGGGTAACGTTTGACTTTTCCAAAGAGCTCAAATACTCCAGTTCGGGTACTCCAGAAGGATGATACGCTTTCGATAGCGTTTTCCGACTACTGTGTGTCAAAAAATAATATTGAGAAATCTTTCAATATAATCTTGCCAAGCAGAGAGATGCGGAAAACCTGCCCACCCTCTTTCGAAAAAGGAACAATACTATGGTATATTGATGGCTCCAAGAAAATGAATGGAGTAGGATCGGGAGTATATGGAAAAAGCATAAAGGTCCATATTTATTCAAGCCTAAATTCTACAATCACAGTTTTCCAAGCCGAAGTACATGCCATAGAACTCTGTGTTCGAGAGAATTTAAGAAAAAACTACAAAAAAAGTAAAATCTACATTCTCTTGGACAGCAAAGCCGCCATACTAACTATTAATTCATATACCATAACATCAAAGTTAGTATGGGATTATGTAGAAATATTTAAAACCCTGACAAAAAGAATTAATGTCACAATAATGTGGGTACCAGAACATTCTGGCATAGCAGGGAACGAAGATGCAGATTATCTAGCAAGGAAAGCATCGGATACACCCTTCATAGGGCCAAGTTCGTTCTATGGGATTCCCTTGATCATAGCCAAAATGCAATTAGAAGCCTGGGTAGAGCAAAAAGCTGAGGATTTTTGGGATAACATTCCTGGAAATCGTGAAGCAAAAATGCTCACGCTCAAACGCTCGTTCAAGAAAACCAAAACTCTTCTTCAGGGATAATAACAGGCCACTTTCAAAGAAACAAAATTTTAAAATGGGACTAATAGACAACAACCTGTGCATAATATGTGAAATAGAGAAAGAACCTATTGAACATCTGCTCTGTAAAATACTGACGTTTACTTAACAATTGCCTGCACTTGTACGTAGTAAATGTAAATTATCTATTCGTTGGTAGTAGTTTTTTTTACAGTACATTAATTTTGTTTTGTGAATGCGAAGGGCTCATTCGCAGCAGACTTTGCCAATTGGGAACGGCGTTCCCTGAACAATGGGAGCTACCCAGTACAGCATTGAAGAATATCCTGAGTGTTATCACAAAATCAGGTATTCTTAGTTACTCAGACACTAGTTATAATAACAAATAAACACGGGTTCTCACAATAAGCCCATTTGCGGCTACGGTGACATAGGGAACAGATTCCTTCCCGAAAAATTTTTAAATCTAATCTAATCTAAAGTTTTGATTTGTGAAAAATACCAATGTCAAAAAACAAAACAATTAAATTAGAAAAATAAAATTCTAATTGGATGAGAGGAAGAACCGCTTGGTTATTGTTGTTTATGCTAGATGTTTTATTTATTTTTCTTTAATTATTTTCTTTTTATTTATTTTATTCAAATATTACACGTAAAACGACTAATCTTTTTAATATGTAATAATACGAGAAGAGAAAAAAATATTAAATATGAAAAAAAGTTTACGCTAAAACTGAAATTACCATTTTATATAATAAAACCAAAAAAACATAATAAGAAAAAAGAGAAATCACGAATATAAATTGCCTATAAAATATTCTAAAAATAACTTAAAAATTAGTTTATTATTATTACTACTAACTATTGACCAAAATCAGAATCAACCCATGAAAAATCGCCACAGAGCTTGATAAATTTTTATTGTAATAGAATTTATAATTATTATTTTAATTACGGATATTGTTTGGTGACGAGTTCCAAAGCACCACAATTTTTACAAAAATGATGCCTTACTCGACATTTATTTGTCGAGGAATTACAGGATTCAAGCTCCTCAGGTGCCTTTTGAATACTATCTTATAACTTAGATATGAGGGATCCAATTTTCAAATGATTTTATACAAAAAGCACGTATATCTGAATTAAGGGAATTTTTCAAGCGTAAAGCCAAGTATAGTTTTAGATACATCCGTTTCACACTTTAGTCTACTGGTGACAAACCGCGTACAAGCGTTGAAGATAATAAATTTTTATTTATAAAATTTTAAGTAGCTAAATATAATTATTTTTTGCTTCACTTATTCGAGACAATTGTTTCTTAATACAATTTATGTTTTTTCTTAAGTTGTACCCCTCTATTCGAAATGCTGTCAGTCAAATTTTTTATAAATCAAAGCTTGAAAATTTAATTGAACTGTATGTCAATATATAAATCAGTTTTCCGGATAACCTTCGGTATTCGTTGCAGAACACTGTAAGTTCTTTATAAAGTTTTTAAACTTCATATTTTCTTAGAAAAAAGAAAAAGTTGATTATAATTTTTCTATTTTTTGTTCGCAATCCTAAGATACAATTCTTTAAAAATTATGTCATATTTTTAATATGTAAATAAATTTTTTAAATTTGAATAAATTAAACATTTGTCTAATCAAGATGTTATTTTTAAAATGCAATATGAAATTCAAATCAAACAAATCGGGTATTGTTGTAAATACACAGGACGAGGAGGAAGAAGAAGAAGAAGAAAAAAAAGTTATGGAAACAAAAGAAATTTTGATGACATTCAAAATCTTAAAATAATTTAAAAATTATATTGGATTTAAGAATTGCAAATTGTAATTAGATTTCACACACTACGCAAAGTACATATTGTAAACACAATTGAAATTAATAACACATAGCCTTAATAATAATAGTCTACTAGACAACTAGACTAGGTATGCCTCGATCTTAACTTCAAAGACGTTAAAAATCTAAATCGTTTGAAAACTACTACAGCCCAAACCGAATTTTGACTGGCTAGCGGCTGTTTATATCTGCCAGGTATTCTTATGTTAACAATTAACCAATCAATCAAGGTAAAGCTGGTGTATTATAAGAACTTGTTAATATTATAAGTTGTTTAATTGTTCTATTATCATACAAATATTTGACTGTTATGACAAAGATGACTAGTTCGAATGCTTAATAAATTATTTTTCTGTATTTCATTAATTCGTAAAAATTATTTAAAATTCATAGCATTAAAAATAAAAAATGAATTTAAGCAATTAAAGAAGGCATTAAAAGTTTTTGTAGATATAGAACTGTTTAGTTCTAAGCTTGAAGTGGAATGAAATAACGCTACGCTATAGGGCGGTATTTAATTTCTTTGTGGCGCTATTTAATTTGTTTTAAGGCGTTATTTCATTATTTTGCGGTATTATTTTATTTACACATTTTGGTTGGATTATTAAGTTAGCTAGATACTCATAAAACAAAACCAACCATTTTTATTTGCGTTTGCAATTGCTTTGGACAATTTTCAAAAATTAACAAAACCAAACCCACACACAATGTTCACTAAAGTCTATAAATTATAAAAATATAAAAGAATATTTTGAACTTGCTTAATTTTTTTGATTCATTTTTTAAATTTTGGAGTTAGCTCATTATATAAAGAACAAATAAGTAGGTTTCAATAAATAATTAGGGGTTTGAAAAAATGGCTTACAATTTAATTGTTTTTCTTAAAACCTAAACTTCTGTATTTACCTGTTGTCTCCAAAAACAGTTTTTCAATAAATGAGTTAAAAAAAACCATGCAAACATTTCAAGTGTTGTAATGAACGCATTTTGGCTTTACAGGCTTACGGTATATCTGAATATTTATCATTTATTCACTGTCCATATTGCAGAACAAAAATTAATTATATAAGGCTAGTGTACTGTTAAAAATATAAAAATATAAAATTAAAATGATTTTTTTTAGATTTTCAATTATTTTAGTGTTAATTAAATTTTAGCCATTAACCTTCTTGCGGCCTTATTTCATTTTGAACAACAAGAATGAAATAATGCCGCAATATTATGGAAATATTTTTTTAATTTTTCTGCTTCACTCCCTTTGGTAGCATAACGTTTTCCCAAAACTTTTCCATCTGGTTCTGTTCTGCGCTAGGTGTTTAAATTCACCCCATATTCTATTTTTATTCTCTATTTCTTTATGGACTGATCTGCGTTTCCCGCGGCTTATCTCATACCCTGCGGATTCCAATACAATGACTGCCTTGCTATATTCTTCGTTGGTTTTTTCAAGGTGTGGCCCATATCCACCTCCATTATATCTACTTTATTTTTGTGCTTATTGATTATTGTTTGATCATTTCCCAGAGTTCATTGTTTCTAATTGTTTTGGCCAGAATATTTTGCATTTTATTTTTTTTTATTTATTTGATTTGCGTAGGCATTTGTTAATGCATGTATAGATATCGTATAATAGGGTTGATTTCAAGCAAGTTTCGTCCCCTGCCGATGTGAGGTTGTCTCCAGACAGCTCAAAGTCTTCTAATTTTGGTTAATGTTAATAGATTTTTCGTCTTCACTTGTAATAATTATACTACCGAGGTAACAGCATTTGGTGACATCTTCTACTATTTCGTTTTTGATTGTATTAACGGACGCATTATTTCTTGCGTTAATTCTTAGAAATTTCTTTTTTTTTTGTGGATGTGCAATTTGAATTAAAACTCTAGGTATGTTTCACAATTTTATTAAATATCTTAATCGATTTTGGTTATTACACCATCACTAGACGACTGACTAATTCCATCTTCTGATGATGGTGTAACAATTGTGAAACACCTAGAGTTTTAATATTTATTTAATTTTAATAATGTTTCACCTAGAACGTGCAGCATATTCCATAAATTATATTTACAGTTTGACTCTACATGAACGGTTCTAAATGCGGACTTTTCTAAAATATAACCTTATACAAGTAATAGATTCCAAGAGTCATGTTACTTGAAAGAAATAATTTTTTATTTGTAGACTACACTGGAACAGTTATTTCTACCCTACCTATTTTCATTGTATCGTAGTGTAATATAAAAATAATTTATACTGATTTTAAAAATGTTGAGAAACTTTTATTTCTTAATGAACAAGTAAACAAGCAGTACAAAAAATGTGGCTTCGCTTATATAATTTGAAAGTACATAGTTACTCTGATTAATTTTAAAAGTATCAAAATTGACGTGAAAAATGTTTTTTATTTTGTTTTGTTTGGAAATTTTTTTAAATTATTGTAATAGCGAATAAATGCGTTATTTTCCAATTTAAAGAGCTCTTTAAACATTATATAATTTTTTTTTTTTAGTGTATGAATTTTTCTTCGATATTTCCATTTCCATTTTAATATTAATACGATATGGTTGCTAAAGGATTATATTTAAATTTCTCTTGGCTTGTACATAATATTTGAAAGGTTTTACTTGATGTTTTTGTAGCCGGAGAAGATATGAATTACTGAAATGGTTGGATTTTGTATTGTAATGGATTTTTTTTATTTGATGTTATACGAGACAAAATTTAAATTGAATATGTGATTTAAACTTCAGTTATGAGAGATATTAAATTTCAGTTATTTATTTGTTTATATATCAGTTTTTGTGCATATTAAATATTTAATATTAAAAACAAAGTTCTGGCTTTTATGTAGGCCTATTCTTTTTTTTTGTCATTTATTTTAACCCAATGAGAAAGGTCAATGTAATGAATCAGGTTGAAAAACTCATAAAGCATTTTGCTTGCATTTGGAATCGACCGTGGATCTGCTGCAACACCAAGTGTGTCTGAATTGCTTCTTTTAACAACAATTAAAGTTTGTAAACTAGCAATAATGTGATATTTTATAATTTTTACTTTTACAGTTGGAAATCTTAATTCAGAGAATAGCTTGAACTAGGATGGAGGTGAAAATAAAGCCAGATGTATTGCGAAGTATTATTAATACTCTGATAAACTTTGATGTAATTTTTGGATAGTATTACAATGTCACATTCAGAATTTAGTATAGTATCACATAAAGAAAATGTATGCCGCATTGGAAATTTTAGTTAGAGTATTTTCACTGGTAATTTTATATATAATACACAAGATGTGGTGAGTAAAAAAGCAAGAATAATTGAATAGTTAGTAAATTACACCACAAAAATATTAAAATTTTAGCAAGTTCCTTTTGCTGAATACTTTAAACATTTAAAATAGTAATACCAAATTCAAATAGTAACGGTTATTTACAAGTTGAGCGCCATCTATACTCTAAAATAACTATCAATCTTATTTAAACTTATAAGACAAAGTACAAAAACAAAAACACAAACAAAAATTTAAAAGAAAACAGAAAAACAAAAATCAGATCAGATCATACTCTTCAAAAAATGATATAATAAATGTTGTTCATTTGCTTTTGCTATTATTAAAAAAATATATACATTAAAACACGGTTATAGTCATTCGCTGAATTTCAGTAATATTTCTGACTACCTATAACCGTTTTGTGACTAAAGTTGTAGCCAAAAAAAATTGCATCTTTATAAACAAATTCAAATTCAGTAAAATATCTTTCGTATAACAATTTTAAACTTTATTTTATTCATAAATAGCAATTATTCTGTTATGTTATCACAAAAGATACATATTTATAATAAAGAACAGAAAAAAACTATATATAAATCAGTGTTTTGATAAAATTATTCACCTTTCACTTATTTTTTTGTTTTATTGAAAAAATTGCTGTTATACGCTAATGTGACTATAAACATTGTATGTGACATCGATTGTTGACTGTTGCTATAACAGAATTGTGACAAACGTTTTTGACTATAAACGAATTAAAATACATCGATCTACTACGTTGAGAGTAATGGGATTTTATTGTGTTAAGTTATATTGAAATTAGTGTTAATTTCGTCATAAAGTGTTAGGTATTATAGTTTGATTTCATTATAAAGTATAAATATTCAAAAATCAAGCGATTCAGAAAACAATTACAATCATACCAAAACAAATAATTCTTTTTATATAAAATTGTGTTTGAAAGAATTACTTCTGTGCAATTGCACAGGGGATTCACTAGTAAAGTATAATTTGTACGAACACATTTTTACTAAACTTAATAAATATTACATATATTATAACACTATTATCAGAAGCGTGATCAGTTTTCTAATGTATATTTCTGGTGTATATTATGGTCTTCTGATCATGATGCAACATATACATAATACACTTGTTTCACATCTATTTATTGCATTTGTTTTTCATACAAGAAACAACAAAAGATATATTAGCGATGTATTATCACCACAATGACAAATTTGATACAAAGCATTTTTTGAAACACTTTAGTTTTGGTGAGCTGAGCAAATAACAGCTGATCATAAAATCGCCTTATTAGCTTTCTTTCACCAACTTATGACGTTTGAGTTATAATACAAAACTTTGTATCTGTATTTAAGAAAGTAAATGTAAATTAAATATTTTCTTTTTTTGAGTCTCTGAAAAACTTGTAAATTTATTTAAACCAAGATTTTTTGAATTTAAAAAAACCCAGGCAGCTATGTTCAATATTCTATAATCAACGAAATATATCCATATTCACAAAATAATGTTACAAAAACACAATGTATAGAAATCAATCTACTTATTTACTTTCTGGGCCCTGGGTTGGAGCAATATTGTCCTCAACTGACTGGGGTTACGAATAGACTCTATCCAGTTGGAAATATGAAGTTTTATGATATCGGCCGACAATTTCTCAATGAAGGTGTCCTCTGCCTTGTAAAGTATTTGTGCATTTCAGAAGCAAATTCTTAAATCATGGTAGGGTCTATTTTAAACTATTTCAATCGTATCCGAGGTTTCAATTGCATATCTCCAAACTGTAGTTGCTTATGGGTAAACGAGCCACGCTGACCTTAAGTTTAAAGGCGCACTTACACGTCTTTTAACTTGCTCACCAGCAGGTTCTGTATAAGTCAGTTCTCAGGGGTCACCACGGCTATAAAATACTACCCTCTGTCGATTCTAAATCAGGTTCCTACAATAATATCAATCTATATCAGCCAAAATAATTTTATATTTAATGAAAACAACAGGAACTTAAAAAGATTAATATCCTTGTCACTAGTCTGGCTAATAACTAAATGAAACGATGATAAAAAAATGATTTTTTGATAAAAAGCAGCTAAAACTCAAGCTTTCCAACAAATAAAATACTTGTACTGTACTATAAAAAAATTCATACACGTCTGTGCTATTACACAGGGGATCCCCCAGTACATATTTGTAATAATTTATTATTGCTACTCTTTTGTGAATCTGAATTACAAGAACTGTTTCTTTATTATTTTATTTTTTCCTAATATCATAAATATTAAGATATTTTTATTTTATCCAAAAATAATTTTTCAAAATCCCTTTATGTAAATTTTTAACCCAAAAAAAAAAAGCAAAAGCCATTCGAATTAGCAATTCTAACAATAGAAATTATCGATTTTTTTATGATATTTTTGATAAAGTATTTATTTTTGAATAAAGCAAGTCATTTGAATATTATTTTTAAGAGGATTACAGGTTATTAACTCTTTTATTATAAAATTCATACAATAATATTTAAAATATTCATTTACAACAGAGGCATAGTATTAACTTAATCATATTTGATAATAGTATTAGGTTCTATGAATTTGGTTATTTTTCTATACAAACTATTGGAATCATTCCTGTTTCATGAATCATAATGCCTTCGAATGCCAAATTGATCAAAATGAATAAAAAAGAAGTAATAACATAAATGGCGTTGATGAAGTTCAAAATACTATTAATGTAGTCTATGCTATGTAATAAAATATTCTGAAAGCCACAATAAAATAAATCCTTAAGAATTTAGGTTTTGGTAGATTTGAATTAATTATTACAATGAGATTTAGTTGTTAAGACATAAGAAACATAGTTTTAAGAATCATAAAATATGAATATTGTGAAAAAATTAGTTTAACAATACAATAAAAAATTTTTGTTTTTTTAAATATAAAGAAGAAAATCATGAGTCGTTAGCAGCCCTTCTATTTTGCGGAAGAGTAATAGAATGAGAAAAACCTATTAGTCAATGTTGAAATTAAGACTAGTCTGTAAGACAAGCCTATTAATTATATTTTTAGGCTATATAACTTCAAATATATTTATGATACGGAACAGGTGTAGTAAAAATTGCATATGCAGTTATATCAGCTCTAGTAGCAGTAGTAGCTCTAGTATAGTAACAATATCACCAGTATCAATGACAAAACAGCCTAGACTAAAATCTACATCATAGATGTTAGTGTTAAGTTATTGAAATTTTTATTTTAAGCTTATTTTATTATCGAAATCTAGAAAAGGCTTTGTGTCGATTATTTTTTACAATACTATTTTTATATACCTACAAATATGCAATGTGATGTTTTGATAACAAATTTCAATGAAAACAAATATTACCGAAATCATAGTTTTTTCACTCTTATTTACTTCTTATTTACAAATTTTCTACTTTCTACTTAATTGAAGTGAGAAATAACATTAATAGATTTACTTTCGTAAGAATTTAATTTTAAAGGCGGTTATTATAACTTTACTCCATAATTTTTTTATTTATGAATATAACTAAAAACTTCGTCAATAAATTTTAATTTAAAGTGAAGATGTTCATATTATCTTATATGTATTTGAATAGAATATGCGATATTTCAAATCAAAATTTTTCAGTATGCGAACACAATTCTCTAACTTCATTCTAAACATATTATAATTTAAGTCATTCATGTGTTTAGTTCAAACGATGTGAATATAATGAAATAATTTAAAATTTGAAATTATTCCAATTAACTGGCGTCAAAAATTTTCTATATTGTACCGTGCTAACACAAAGAATTCTTTTATATCTATTGAATTTTCTATCTTCGGTCTCACTCTTTTCTCTGTTTCTGTGGTTCGAAATTATCCAAGCAAAACATAAATATTTATTTTCCCACATCAAATAGAAAACAAAATCAAAAGAAAAAGAAAACAGAGAAAAGAAAAAACATTTTTTTTTGTATTGTGGCAAAAAACCAAAAATTCAAAAAGAAAAAAAAAACAAACAAAGAAAAAAAAATAATAATAATAAAATACAATAAAAATTAAGGAAGATTGGTTTCTCAAAGTGGTTTACACAGAAAGATATTAAAAAGAGCCATTTTTAAAAAAACAAAAAAATAACGGTAGAAAATGTTGATCGTTAAAATTATAACGGGGGCCTATTTAAACACATACATAAATATGTGTATTTATAAATTGTAAATAATATAATATATAATATATTAAAATATAAATTATATGAAAGGAAAGAGAAATTATAAGTAAGTAACTATGATTAATAAAGCGGGGTGAATAAATTGACATGCAGTACATAATATAATAAAATTTATACTATTCTTCTCCTCGTATATACAAGTTTATTTTATAACTTGATTTATAAATTGTTCCGTTTCATAAATTGATTTATTTGGGTGTGCAATACATACACGTGGATTTTTTATAAATTTTTTTTCAACTTCTGTAGTGTAACCGAAGTCATTTAGTTTGGTTAAACATTTTGTAATAATTTTAATTTGTATTTGAAGTAAGTTAAAATTTTGATCATAATTTTTTATTATAAAAAAAAAGTCTGAAACACTACTTCGAGCAGAATATTTTAAACCGATCCGAATTCAATATTGAGATAACGAAAATAAAAAAAATGGATGTTCTGAACTGAGCAGCTTTAATATATATTTTGTCGTAATTATGTTTGAATAGCATTGACCGACACCTGTTAATTGAGAATTACTATGAATTGCATATTGTATAGAAAATGTGTACTTGTATCTGTAAGTGTAAGTGTAACTGTAACTGTAACTGTAACTGTAACTGTAACTGTAACTGTAACTGTAACTGCAACTGCAACTGCAACTGTAACTGTAACTGTAACTGTAACTATAACTGTAACTGCAACTGCAACTGCAACTGCAACTGCAACTGCAAACTGCAACTGCAACTGCAACTGTAAACTGTAACTGTAAACTGTAAACTGCAACTGTAAACTGTAACTATAACTATAACTATAACTATAACTATAACTAAAACTATAACTATAACTATAACTATAACTATAACTATAACTATAACTATAACTATAAACTATAACTATAACTATAACTATAAATAACTATAACTATAACTATAACTATAACTATAACTATAACTATAACTATAACTAACTATAAACTATAACTATAACTATAACTATAACTATAACTATAACAATAACTATAACTATAAACTGTTAAAACTGTAACTGTAAACTGTAAACTGTAACTGTAACTGTAACTGTAAACTGTAACTGTAACTGTAACTGTAACTGTAACTGTAACTGTAACTGTAACTGTAACTGTAACTGTAACTGTAACTGTAACTGTAACTGTAACTGTAACTGTAACTGTAACTGTAACTGTAACTGTAACTGTAACTGTAACTGTAACTGTAACTGTAACTGTAACTGTAACTGTAACTGTAACTGTAACTGTAACTGTAACTGCAACTGTAACTGTAACTGTAACTGTAACTGTAACTGTAACTGTAACTGCAACTGTTACGGTAAATTTAATTGTAATCGCCGGTAGAAGTTGGAACTGTATAGTAAGTGATTTAGATATAATCTTGCATCAGATAATCTAAAGAGTAATTTCTACATCCCAGCAAATCGAAATACACTAAATTGAACTACAATCTTCTACTAAATATACATAAAAGCACTATGGGAATCACATAAAAATTGGTTATCTAAGCCTAGAAGTCCAATATTCAAAACCAATTAGGTTGACAACTTTTGTGACTGAACTAAATTTAAAAAAAGTAGTATTACTTAGTTTACTATATTTTTAATTAAGTTATTTATGCCAAATAATAAAAAGTTTGAAATCTTTCGAAAATTTTTGATACCAAATTTTATTTTTAAAAATCATGGTTTCGAATAAATGGCGTTTAGACCAAAATTGTTTTCACTAAAGGCGTATAGACCAAAATTGTTTTTACCATAATGTAATAATGAAATAATAATTTCGATTGAACTCAAAATTATTTAGAGTCTCCAATTTGAGTTTCTCTCAAAATAAAAATTTAGGTAAAAAGGGAAGAGTCCCGTATATAAGCTTAACAATTTTGTATATTTTTTTGCTACAATAATTTTCAACAAAAACAAACTACAAATCATTTTTCATTTGACTCTAAAATTGGACTGGGAAGCAAAAAAAAAAACCACATTATTTCGAAAACGTATCCTGTAACCATTTTTCTTTTCTTCTTTATTTTCCTTCTGTTGATTCATTTGGGTTCATGTATAGATTCGATTTGAAAGAAATTATGTGTTTTTTTAGTAGAAAATAAACTTACAAGTCATGTTTAGGTAAATCATTATGTTAAAATTAAAATAACCTACATCTTTTTTGAAACCTATTTTTAGAGATTTGTTAGAGAAATTTGTTTTTGCTAATTTAGTATTGAATAAATTCTATAAACAGACAGGAGAAATTAGTTATTTAATATTGTTTAACATGGAGTATTTTAGAATCATAGAGAAATCATATTTCTTGAATATTACGCAGTAGAATTGTGGGACACTGATCTGATTGTGTGATAAGAATATGTTGTTAAAATGGAAGTAGCTAAATTTTTGTATAAATTGATTGACTTTAATAGAAGTCTGTAAAAATTTTGTAATATCATTGTAAATATTTAATTATTATTAAATATTAGTCGGAAGTAGAGATGAAGGTTTGCTACCAAAATATCGATATTTGCTAAATTAACTGAATTTATTAGTGAAATGCAATTAGATTTTTAATCGTTACATGTTATTATAATTTATTAAAACCCATAAATTGTGTATCAGGACCCAAATTTTTCGTTTTCATTTACTATAATAAGTATAGTCTAAATTATTTTCAGGGAAAGCTATTTATGGCTTTCAAACGAGAACCTTATATTTCGAAACAAACAAGGTGCGAGACGATTAAAAAATGCATATTATGTTCAATATAGAAAAATATTGAATAACTGTAAGGACTATAATAACTTATTTACTTATTACTTGCTAGGATAAGTTCTTTTAGGTTCTATCAAATTTTGTACCTTTAAATAATTACGCCCAATAGAAATTTTAGAGAACTAACAAAATTTAGTTATTCATATATATATACACTTCTGTTGAAGACTGGTGAAATTCAGAAACGCTCAATCCATGAAATTCCGTATTGCAATATAGGACGGGGTAGAACAGTTGTAACCTAACTCAGTTAAAAAGAATAATTTCAATAATCACAGGATAGAGTAAACAACACAAGTAGCAATTTTATCAATGTGGTTGTTCAAGGCGAAGATGTTATTTAAAATTACACCTTATTTTTTTACCTTATTTACATACATAATTATTGTGTTATCAAGAATGATTGAATGAAGAAGGAAGGCTTTAATGGATTTTAAAAATTTATAAAGCTTATATATGATTTAAAGTGAAGTACAATTCTCACATATGGACTGGTGCATCCCAAAAGTTACCTAGACAAAATCCACAATCGCGTCCTTCGTATAATTCACAACTCCACCGTCTATTTAACGTTTACTTCTTCTACCAGACGTCGAAATGGTGAAGCTTTTTTTATAGATACCTTGTTGGAAATGACACTTGTTCTATTGAAATAAAATCAATAATGCTTCCCTTCAAACAACTGCAGCGTAACACTAGGGAGGGTTCAAGTGGAATTTTCTATACCATGAAAATTCCCAAGTGATCCAAAATTGGTTTGGGAAATTTATTTATTGTTAGAAGTCCGATAGAAACGCTCAACTATACAATTTGTTACTTTTCAAAAATAATCTAGTCAGGTTCATCCAAGTTATTCACGGGCGGGTTCTCCTCTGTCTTTCTATTTCCTCCTAATCCTCTTTCCCCTACCCGAACCTGCAATGATTTTGTGTAAAGGCATCCTTTTCTAGTGTTTGGGTAGCGTATAACAAAGAAAAAAAATTAAGCTACGGAGGTTGGGCAATGGTACACCAAGGCAAGTAATTTACAAAAAACAAAAACAACAACAGTCCCAAATTGAAAACTTGAAAAATTAGAAACAGTTTAATTTAGGAACACATACTCTATTCTATTGTCTAGGTAGTTTTTAGAGAACTCAATGAGAGATGGCTCTAATTTAAAGTTAGCTCTAAATTTCTGGCAAAGTTGATTCCCACAATCAAATGTCTTAGAGAATTCCAGTAAGATGATTTCTTATTAATCTGGGCGGCGCAGTAGGTAGAACGCCTGCCTTTCAACCGAAAGGTCCCAGGTTCGATTACCGACGAAGACAAAACATGCTTTCAGGATTTTTCGACCTGGTTCAGTACCCTTTATATCATTGGGATAAAATAAATGATAAATAGTTTTGGTTATCACTAAAAATAAAATGAAACTATGCTATTATGAAGGCGAAGTACTATACAATAGATATAGTTTTCCACATTTAAATTAGTCTATATAACAACAATTCTTAAGAGAAAAAGCTCCGTAGACTTGGAATTATATAAAAAAAATCTCTGTATAAATATAGTCAATGACTTCTAACAAGTAGATTCAATGCTGTTGTGTTTCCTAAGCCCGGATTGGTATTTGTACAAAAGATTTTCCAAAAAAATTTGACTTTTTATTTGAACATTTTTTTCAAAACATTTAGAGATTGCAGAGAGTAGGGTAATGGGATGTAAATCATCTACCGTTGGCTTCGATTTTTAAAGGATTGTTATGTGGAATTATGTAACAATTATAACTAAAAGTTTATATATGTATTTTAAATTTGTGATTGTATTGAAATTTTAATGACTTAGTATAATTGATTGTGATTCCTTCGTTAACATCAAATCTACTACTCAGCTATATCGTAACCATATGGCATACTTTAATAATCGTTTTAAGTTTTTTATGGCATGATTTTCCATATTCGGTTTTTACCGGTACTTTGATACTGACTTATGAGCAATTATAAATTACCAACAATCTAATATCAACATACCGGTATTCCGGAAGTTATAGAATTGTATTTTACTGAATATAATATATAAGTCAAGTCAGGAAGTATGATTAGAAACATGAGCTTTATAAATCTTAGTGAAACATTGGTTATAATCGAAGAAAAACTGTCTCGTCAATTAGATCTGTAACTGTTTTAAAACAAACTGCTGATATCGATTTAGCAAGATTTAACAAAAAATGCCTACTTTAGAATGATTTTAAAATATTTTCACTTCCAAAATGCATTTATGTATGTATGTTACTGTATACCGATATGTGTATACTTACATCATAGTATGTACATTGTCATGGTATCAGTAAAAATTCATTTTGTTTATTTTATTTTTCTTTTTATCAACATTGCCGTAATTTCTAAGCTACTTTCTGGAAAAATAAAAGTGGAAAAATTATAAAGAACGAAATTTATTTTAAGAAAATATTGATGGGAAATTTTGGAAGCGAGTAACAGAATATGTAAAAAAAAACAGGAAATATAAAATAAGTTAGTGAAAAAATAAAAAATTATTGATACCTTCAAGGATTTGTTCAAATTTTTCATATATGGCAGTTTGGTTACTGGAGTAAGAGATAAAATTTTTCTTTTAATTTTTTTCTTTTTTTTTTATGTTTTTATTTGTATTTTTACATCTATACCAATAATAATAAGATAAATCGAAAACGAGTCAACATTTTTTAATATATTTCCGGCAAAAAAAAAAACTTCGTTTTGCTAAAAGTGTTTTACACAAGTTTCAGTGTTGTTTTTGTTTTTATTACGAAAAACGAATATTAAAGCCTCGAGCGTTTGATATTTTTTTTTTTATTTCGTTTATTTGAAGAATTTTATTTAAAAGATAACAAAAACAAATTTATTTCTATAAAAGTTTGCTAAAAGATATTGAACAGAATGAGAAGTAGAATAAATTTGTTAGAGGAAAATAAGGAAAGATCAATAAAGTCAAAAACAGAAATGTGAAAAGAGGAGGAGAAGTGGAACAAAATTTTAAATATCGTGAATTTATTCGGACTATATTGTGCAGATATAGAGATATAAAAGTATTTTTTTTTGTTGTAATAATAATTGGAACAATTAATTTTAATTTCAAGGATTTAAATATCAGCTAGTCAAACATTCAACATTTTTGACAAATTGATTTTAATAAAATATTTGCATCGGGCAGTTTTAAAAATGATTATTATACTTCTTTCAAGAGGATATATATATATATATATAATTTTTTTAATACAATAATAAATATTTTTGTTTTATATTGACTGCGGTGTACTAATTATATCACGTTCATTCAAATTATCCACTCAATTTCGTGAATCAATACCATTTGGTGTTGTTATAATAAGCTGTTACAAAGTTGTTTTCTAACATTAAAATTTAGACCCGTATCACTCTCTAACTATAATTTATTCCCTAAACGAGTATCATTTTCAGAATATTAACTACTCTTCTGAAAAACTTCACTTTCTAACAACTTGTAATCTCATAACATTGATGTATAAAATTAAGTAAATTTAATATTTATTTCTTCCTTGTCAAGTGCCTGTTAGGTCATTACGATAACTTTATTACCAATACACCTGTAATTTGTTGTATAAACTAATTTACTTATTACCTAATTTGTTTTTGTTGCTGTTGTTTTTTTTTAACTTTTTACATAAAGTAATACGAAATAAATGCCGATAATTATCCTTAAAGGACTTTTTAAGTTTTTATTTCTGTTACAAAGAAAATACATAACTTTATAGTTACATTTTTGTTATGATTGTATGTACACCAAATTTTGATATTAAATGATTATGACATCAATTTTTTTTTATTTATTTAGTTTTAATGGATGAAAATAAATGTTGTTGTTGGATGAAATATCGTTGGAAATTGTCAAGTCAAGGTTTTTTTGATTAAATTTTGTAAATTTTTGTTATAATCTGTAGTGATAATCTCGGCCATCATGAGCACAATAAAATTGTAATCCTATTTAGAAATGAAATTTTTTGCTAAATATACCAAGACAATCCAATGCAGTTTGCATAGTGAGATTTGTACTTATTCAAGATATCCAATCACTTTACCCATTGGGACCAGTCTTCAAGACTAGTTAGCATAAAGTTTACGCTAAACTGCTAATTCAAAGCAATTATTTTTCTTCGAATTCCTTTTTGATCTCGAAACCTTTGTGCAGGGTGCTTCATAGCATGCGTATCAGCTTTTTAAGAGGTGAAGGAGCCGTTAATTCAAAAATTAATTAAAAAGAAAATCGTATTAGCTAAATCGAGGGTAGTCTATCGAATGGTGATATTTTCAACTTCCGAGAAGGACCGCAAATCGGTTTTTAAAACCAAAAATCGCCGAAATTTGCCGAAATCAAAATTTTCAAATGGGAAGGAGTACTTTTTTATGCAAATTCGGATTCTACAACAAAAAATGAGAAGCTGGAACACCCTATATAAATTCGTATTTATTCATACTTATTATATGAATAGATTATTCTCAAGCTTTCGTTTGTTTTTACATGTGCGGTTTCCTTAAAGCGTAAAAATTTAACTTATAGTTTAAAATGTTAATAATTAGCACTGACATGGAACAAAAGCTAGAAATTGAACAAATAGTAAAAATATTAAAGACAACGAAAATGAAAAATAACTTCAGAGGTGAGATTTAAAAATAAACTATCTGATAAAATACTAGATTTTGAGTATAATAAGATCGTTCAAATATTCGAAGGAGTGTCAAAGAACTCAGGTGAAATGAATTCAAACAAATGGAATAAAAAAAAGTTAGGGAAAATGATTACCAATTAAGTTAACATGAAATATAATTGACTTTTGTTTGGCACGAGGGATTTCTACACAAACTAAAAAAGTTTCTCCCTCACCACTACCATCAACTTTTGTCATCATATTTGTCAAAGAGAAGATTTTTTGTTAACGACAAATGGTGATCAAACTATACATTAAGGCAAATTGAGTCTGGTGTTCTTCAGTGAAGTGTCCTAGGACCCTTGTTATACCTCATTATCACATTAGATTTTCCAATATCGTTGAGCGTTATCACTGCTACTTTTGTCGATGACACAGCTGACCTGTCGTCGGATTTCGATCCACGTTTAGCTTCCGAAAAGTTCAAAATAACCTGGTGGGCATACGAAACTGTCTAAAAACTTGGAAAATAATAAAAAAACCAATAAATCCAAATCAGTCCATATTATTTTTACCAACTGTAATGGAAATTATACCCCGTTCAATTCAAGAACAGAGAGTTGGTACAGTGTGAATTTATAAAGTACTTCGGTATGAGATAGTAAAGTACTTAGGTAGCAAAAACAAGCAGTTAAGCATTAAGCTGAATCAACTTTACTTGTTGATAGGGCGCTACTTCGAGATATCTTTAGTGTATAAATTAGGAAGTATATAAAGTTATGATTAAGACTATCTGAATTTATGTGGTAAAACTTATTTAGAACTTCTAGTAACTCCAACACAAAAATAATTGAGCGTTTCCAGTTCAAGGTACTAAGATCCATTTCCAATGCTACCTGGTACGTGCGTAATGACAGAATAAAGTTGGATTAAAGCATTTCATCTGTTTATAACATAACAAAAAACTGAAAAAAATTCATATCGCTTACAGATTCACTCAAATTTATTTGCGGCTCAACTAATTAATAACGAAGCATAAATCGAGCATAGACTGAAAAACTTCAGACAAATGGATTTAAGAACCAGATTTACTTGAGCCTCCATAAATAACCAAATTAATTTAGCTAACAATCCTTGGACTTTTCCTTAGAAACACGTAAGCTACTCTCAAATATGTACGCAATATCTTTATTTATGGTTAAGATAATTGAATAGAATAGAGATAAAAAACAACAACCTTTTGTTTGATAAAAGCACACATTCCGTACGATTTTTCTGCAGACTCGTTGTTAAAAATAAATAAATAAATTATTGATAACCTAATATTTGAAAGAAAATATTTAATAACGTGGGGGGAAAATTTGATTTTCGGACCATTAAAAATTGCTAAAATTGTTTTCTACCTTAAACAGGCATTCCGGATTCAATATTTTGCTGAGCTTCAAATCAATTTGAATTTAATAATTCTATCAAATTTGAACGGCTTCAAACCACCCATTATGTGGACATTTGTATTTACTCACTTCTGAGACAATTTTGTCTTCAGATGTATCTAAAGCATTAAATATTCAATTTAATTTTCTTCATTCTATTTTCTACATATTTGTATTATTACGTCTACCCAAAGCAATTTCGATTTTTCAATTATATAGGTTTAGTTACAATGATTAGAATAGATCCCTACAATCGGAACTGAAATGAACCAACGTCTATTTGTAATTAAACAAAAGTTATTTTAAATTTGAAAATCAATACCACTAAACGGGAGGAACAGTTTATACTAACAGAACTCACGAAATGCAATAAACGAAAATTTTTAAAATTTTTAAAGCTGAATTCAACATTAAATAAAAACCCTTTATTAAATTATCATGTAGAAAACTACAATTTCTGAATAACAAAAATTCATCAAATCAAACTTTATGAGAGGACCTAATGACATTTGATATTAGAAACAAGATGTAATGAAACACTGATAACCGACCATAATAGAATATATCATCAACTTAAATTACTTAGAAAATAATTCTTTAACATTAAAGGTAACATCGTTATTATTGTTACCCATTATCATTAAAATTCTCTTAAAGTTTGTGTCACATTTTCCAATCCTTTTTCATTTTTATTCCACAATGGATTTTCATAAAAATTACCATTTGGATCTAATGTTTTTTTTCGGAAAACACTGTTTCTTCAATGGAAATAAAATTCTCTTTATTTTTCTAAGAATGAATTCAAGTGAATTGCATTCGGTACAATGGTTGTGAATTTAGATAATATTTCATGTCCTGTAAGGATGATATTTGATTTTTTTTGTTGGTCGTTTGTTTCTGTAATCTTGCAACTTAATGGGAGAGTTTTTTTTTTATCTTCGAAGGAAATTTATTTTAAATTTTATTTTCTGCATCCTTTCATTTACAATTCACAACAAAAAATTGTGTTGTTACATTTTGTCGTTACAGTTATGAATTTTTCGATAATATTACTTGTAGTGATGGTTTAAATCCATTTGCTTTTTAAATATCTTACTAAAGTTTTAAAAATAGAAAAGTTATGGTATGCGAAAGGTTACATTTACTGGTAAGTGTGGAAACAAGTTAACAAACATAGTTTTGTCAAAAACTGTCGTTCCGCTGCTGATCGATAGGATAAACAAAAATAGATAAATTAGACAGTTTAATGATTTTATATTTAGTAGAGTCTCATAGAATTATTTTCATAGAAATATTGAGCACAAATTGTTTATCAAATGCCGTAGCTTCTTCTTTTTAATCTAGTTTACTTGCTGAACGATATTGGTAGTGAGTAGGATATAAAACTTAGCATAGCTTCTTCTTTTAATTTATTTACAGCTACTTTAATCGCCAACTTATATGGTGAGAGCTAGTTCTGTCGGCGAAGACTAGATTCAAGTATGGCTCAAAGTATGAATGTTTAATTGATTTTTTCTCTCTTTCATTATTTGTGGTAAATAACAAGGTTTTATAAAATCTGTTGAGCTTAACCTTTACTATTCATTTTTATACCAAGTGGAAATTTGTTTTGGTTTTTATAACGCACATATTGATTTCTATGAAATTTATTTTACAACTTTTAAAATTTAAACTACCAGCTGTATAGTTGGTCTAACACTACGATACCTACTGATAAGTTCCAGTAGTGTTGCTGAACAAAACACTCCTTTAATTTTAACTTTTAACTTAAAATAAAATGAAACTATTTTATTTAAGAAGGCCCGGTTTTTAGCAATAGTGTGGCAGTTTTCCACATTCAAGTCGCTGATTTACAAAGAAAAAGAAGTAGTAAAAGATTACTTGCTCCACTCTTTGCAACAAATTTCAGAACCACACATAATGTACGATAACCTATTCTACCTAAGTTGCAAACAATAGAATAAGGATAAAAATTCTATATAGGTTTCGACTTCTTTGACGGATAAGTATTTCAACTTCTCACAAAAATGCGAGATTTCAATCGCTAATAAATTAAATGAGTACTCTATCGACAGTATAATAAAAATAAATGAGGAAATACCTTATGTAAGATATGTAAATAATATTAATGAAATTCAAGATAGATTTAAATTTATAAAGAGATTGAAAATGATGGAGCTAAAAAAATATTAAAAAGCAACAGCAAAATTATTTGCGAATGTGGATAAACACTAATTGCGATAATAACTAAAATTGTTAATGAATCACTAAATCAAGGTAAATTTCCAGAAACATGGAAACAATCAATTATAGTGCCGGTAGAAAAAATGAGAAACTACCAGTATACGAAAAATTTTTAGAAAAGGAGGTAAGCATTCAATTAAAAAAATTTGTGAATAAAAATAATATACTGTCTCAGATGCAGTCGGGATTTAGGAAAGGATATTCAAAAGAAACAGCGTTAAATTGGACAATAAATGAATGGAACAAGGAGATTGATTCCGGGAAGAAAGTTGTAGCATATTCTTTTGGATTTCAAAAGGGCATTTGAAACAATTGATAGAGACATATTATTAAACAAAATGGCGAAATATGGTATTAAAAACAATGAATTGAAATGGCTTGAGGATTTTCTAATAGGAAGAACACAACAACGGACTGAAATTAATAATACTTTTTCAAGTGCAAAATAAGTGCAATTAGGAGTCCCCCAAGGGTCTGTGTTAGGAGTATTACTATTCCTTATATATATAAATGACATAGGGTTAGCATTGCGATTTTGTAGGGTATCTCTGTTTGCTGACGCTACTCTAGTCTATGTAGTAGGAAACGATGTAGCGAAAGTAAAATAAATGAAGATTTGGAGAAATTGTACTTGTGATTGAGCATGAACAAATTAAAATTGAATGTAAGTAAAACTAAATGCATTTATATTGGCACATCATTAAGGGATTCAAATATTAGAATAAATAATGAAGTTGTTGAGTGTGTTACCAGTTTCAAATATTTGGGAGTAATAATAGATAATAAATTGAATTTCAATGAACATTGTGATTATATATGTAAGAAATTGTCCAAAAAAATTGCGTTTCTAACGAGAATCAGATCAAAACTATCGCGTTCATGGGTAATAAGCATTTTCAATACCATAATTTTTGTGTGCAGACAGACACAAAAAAATCGATTGCAGGTATTGCAAAATAGAGCAATGAGAATTATACTCAAAAACGGAACACGAACACCTATTCGAGATATGATAAATGAGTTAAAATGGATGGATATAACAAGTACACTTAAGTGGAATACGTTGATATTGTTGTTCAAATTGAAAAATGGGCTGTTACCGTCTATATGGACAGGCACATTGAGTATGTTGGTGGTTACCATTATTTGAGAAACAATGGAGATTTATATACAAAAGCTTGTACACAAAACATTACAAGGGAGTGCACTTTTTTATATTCTCCCTATACAAGGGAGTGAAAATTTTTAACCGGGGAATATAAAAAATGAAACTAGAATTAAAATATTTAAAAAATATTAATTGAATACATGAGTAGAATTTAAATGAATTTAAATGATTTGTTGCAATTAAATTAATAAAGAAACTTGTACATAAAAACTAATAAAAAAATACAAAAAAAAAAAAAAAAAGACATAGCCTCTCCTTTTTAATACATCTGATGCAAGTTTAATCACCGACCTATATGGTGGTATTAATGAGTGTCACTGTTGCAAATACTACTACTGTCAAAAAACATTTTACTGTCATGGTATTTATGAAACGCCCCTGTAATGGAATTGCCAAGAACTACAACTACCAGTACCGACACTAAAAACAAATAATCGGTAAGAAATTAATCAAACACAACATACTATTATAAATTACCTACAATAATATATTCTACTTAATACACTTAACGAAGCTAATAGAATTTTAGTTCTACATCACAGGGATGTCATGTATTTCAAATTCCAAATGAGGAGAGGAATTATTATTCCTTGTGATTTCTATTTTAGTGCAATAATGATATTTACTTTATAAATAGAAAGATATATTACAGTACGTATTGTAATGATAAATATCCCAGTTGTGTACAAGATGAATTGTTAAGGGATGAAGAGAAAAAATGAACTCATTTGCTTGTTGGGTCATTTCATGAGTACACAAAACAAAAAATTTTAATGTTTTCAGAATCTAAAGGAAGAAAAAAAAGACAGATGAGATAAATAGAAAAATTTTCAATAGGAGTGAAAAAAAGTAAAACCTTTAGTTATACAGGATGAAACAATGATGATTTCATTGTGGTATAAAATACTTAAAAAAAATTTTGGTTAAATTGTTTATTTTGAAAAAAGCATAGTTATAGGACAGCTACTGAAAATTTTGGAAAACTTACTTTATCAAGTCATGCAACAAATGATATTAGGAATTAAGGTTTTAGGACACTCTTACACAATTTAGATATTGCAATACAATATAAAATATAATAAAATAATCGTAATACAACTTTATGATACCAATTAAAAAAAAATTATTGTTTTTTTTTATCAGTTTTATTAGGCTGGTCCATTGTATCTTAAATTGCTTTTCGAGGAGTAATAAAAGGCGTAGCTCAGGATTTAATTCTTGATCCACTTCTATTCAATGTGTATATTAATGACTTACTGGCATCGGTAAATCACT
This sequence comes from Argyra leucocephala, assembly GCA_963942445.1. Classification (NCBI taxonomy): domain Eukaryota; kingdom Metazoa; phylum Arthropoda; class Insecta; order Diptera; family Dolichopodidae; genus Argyra; species Argyra leucocephala. The sequence continues at coordinate 55,568,496 of OZ012678.1, read as the reverse complement.
CCCTGGAACACATATTTGCTAACGAAGTTCATCAAAAGGGTTGACAGAATGAATGAGGATTTTCAACTGATTTTAAGTAAATATGTTTCTTCTCAATCTTTCTAAAATCCATGTCATTGCAATATGTAAAAAACTGGTAAGAAGAATTTTCGTACCTATTATTTAATTAGTTGAGGTTGCTATTCCGTATTCTGATAACGTAAAATTTTTTGGAATTTCCATTAGTGAAGACTTCAATTGAGATAAACTGTTCCACTTATTAATAGCAAAACTTACTTATCCTTAAAAGCTTGCATTTCATAAAAAAAAAAAATTATTCCATTCTTAGATTAATTCAAAGTTTAGTTTTACCAAATTTGATATATGACTGTGATATCGCATGTTGCGGAAAAACTTTTTCTAAGTTGGTAATATTTTTTTATTCTGCTACTCGATTTATTTTTCCCTTCACCGCCATGACCATGCTTTTACTGCTCGTGTTATGTACGAACCTAATAATACTGTACAAGTTGCATTGTTTGATTAAGTTTTCGGCTCATTCTGCCTCATTTCGGACTACTTGTACTTGCAGTTTATTTTTTCTCTTCAATAAGATCGGGTCCAAATACCTTTCCTCGTTTAAACTCTAACACTATGAATCATTCTTTTACTGTGAGAGTTATAAGACTATGAAATTCGTTATCATTTGCCCCTAGTCGCAATATCATTAAATCAGTAAATGCATATCATTAAATCAGTATTTTTGACAAAGCAAGCTCATCTTAAATAACTACAGTTGACACACAAAAGAAGACACTCACGAGAAGGAAGAAATTATTAGAGTCGATTTTATTAGGTCACTTAATCTCGATGGATTTTTGGTCCAAATAGGCCACTTCATCTCGATGGATTTTTGGTTTTTGTAATATATATACAAACTTAACGACTAAAATTTTATAATAATAATAAAATCTATTAAAAAATTAAAAATTCAAATATAAAATAGATAAACTTAAGATAACGGCATAAAATAACAATGTGCTATCCTCAGTTTTCTGGCTCAGTTTTCTGGCTTAATTAATTATGTAATTAATAGTTTTCTACTTTGCGGTTGACCGTTTGATTTGTTTTAATTTGTTATTAAACGGCTCGTTCTTACATCTGGCTTCATGCATGTGTGCAATATTTTTTTTATCAGCCCTATATAATCTTCACTTACAAGCAATTGCTGCGGATCAGGATCGACCAGTAAGAGACGGGATTGAAAACTTAGCAATACAAGAAAGAATTGAGTGAGAGAAAAATTGTAAAGGATTACAGAGGTGACACCAAATTACATAACATATCTGAAGATGATTAAAACATCAAGCAACTGAAAGGTGATTAAAACATATCTGAAGATGAATTATGTTTTGAAGTTATTTAAGAAGATTCCAAAATTCTGCAGGAGGATTTTATTCTGCATAAAAACTGTGCATAGTATTAATTGAAACCAAAACAATTCATAAAATATAATTTAAAGAAATGAATGGTTGATTTTTGTTCAGAAGAATAACTAATCATTCCAACAATTAATGGGAATAATCCTAGTGTAAGTTTTTTCATTCCTCTTAATAAATCAACCGTTAATAAATTTATCAGAGAACACATCGTATTTCAACACGTATAAAAATTAATACCCTTAGGAATTAAAAATGAAAAAAATTTTAAATATCAAATTTATTATCCATATACTGTCGGAATTTTTATGTTGTTCGATTATACAATTACATCCAGGAAAGCTCTTATTTCTGGTACATCCTCTTTTAACATATTGATTTCCTTTTTAATGAAAAAAAAAAATGCTTTTTATGGCTCACTAGGGGCAAAATAATGCTCGTGTCGATGCGCAATCCTTTGTACGATTATTTATATTAAAAGAGTTTAGAGAGAGTATTGGTAAATTTCTTGTAATTTGTTTGGTTATTTATGACGTCACTTTATTTAAGGTCATCTTTTTGATTTTATTTTACACAAGAGATTCAAATAATTTGATAACCTCAGTGATACGTTTTTTTTATCCTTTGAACTTTGAATTATTTATATGTAGGAAAATATAAAAGAAAATATTATATTTCTGTTTGCAGCATCCGGAATTTGTGAGCCTTTTTTGAATGATTTTATCGGTGCGGTACAACAGTACCATAGACAATAATGTTTTGTTCTATTTCAAAACGAATTAAGTTCATAAAATAAATTATGGCGTTAATTCATTTTTCACATCGAAATAAAATACAAAAAATAAAATTTTTTAGGTCTTCAATTTAAGCATACTAAAAATATATCAGGCGGAGAGAAATAATAAAACTAAATAACAGCTTAACATCGAAAAAAAGGCCCCCGGGTTTGACTTATATAATATTACGACTGATATAGTAAATATCGCTAAAAACTTTGTCAATTATAACCAAAATAATTAAGCATGCTAAAATATAATATTCCAAGTATATAGTAAGTGGTGGTCGTTATAATTATCACCGAAGCTGCGTCGATCAAGCAAACACACTTCGGGTAATAGTAGAACAATCAACTGAGTATAAAAGATTATTATATATGCTATTCATTGACTTCAAGAAGGCCGTTGATACAATCAAGCGACATACAGAGCAAATTAAAACACCTGCAACAACTTGCCAAACATGTTGCACTAGAAATCAACCTGGAAAACACCAAAGCTATGGGAATAAATAACTCAACCACGGAACATCTAAATTTGAAAGAGGAACAAATCGAATTTGTGAACAATTTCTGCTACTTGGGAAGTATAATAGCGACTAGTGGTGGGGCTCAAGAAGATGTAGGAAATAGATTAAAGAAAGCAAGAGCAGCACTTGGAAGATTGCAACCGATATAGAGCAACAGCCAAATATACCGAGTAACTAAACTTAGCATATTCCGGTCTTGTGTAAAATCAATCCTGACGGTAGTGAAACTTGATTAACATAAAAAATTATCAACTAGAAGTTACAAGTATTCATTAATAAATATCTAAGGATAAAATGCCGAAGACAATAAGCAACAAAGCCCTCTGGATACTAACCGGCGAAGAACCCATAACGAAACAAATTAGAAGATGGAAATGGAGATGGATAGGCCACACTCTCAAAAGGTCACCAAACAACATTACGCGAATGAGCTTAGAATGAAATCCACAAGGCACAAGAAAATCCGGTCGCCCAAAGAACACCTGGCGGAGCACTATAAAACAAGAGCTTGTAAAGAAAAACATAACGTATAGGAACAAGTTAAATTAGCAGCTAGAAATCGAGTACGATGGAAATTTCAAGTGGAAGCCCTATGCTCCCAAAAGAAGTAAGGGGAAAAAATTTTAATGAATCATAAGCCAGAAAAGCCGATTATTGGGGTCGAAGTCCATCGAATAACTGATGTCATCGAAAAGATCGTAGAAGTAATCTTTGATAAAGTATAGCATGAAGGACTTATTCATGGCCCCGTATGCTAATCTTACGATAATATATTATGAGAGATTTAAGTTAATTGCGGATAAATTAGATTCTAATCTAACCTAGGTATGTAATTTTAAGTATTCTATTCTAAGTCAAATACGTTCAAAAAGTTCTTTTTAATGTGATCTAGGTGTTCCAATATAATCAACTCATCATTAGCCATCATGATATTGTTTAAGTTATGTTTTAAATGTATTTTACAAAACGAGAGGAGGGTTAATAGATGATTTTCTGCAGTATTAAAAAAGGTATAGCTATTCTGATTATTTGTATGCTTCGTATTTTCTTGGGTATTCAATCTTAATTTTTTTTAGAAGGGTAATATATTCATGCATACAGCATCTGTATATAATTTGTAATACACCAAATATTTTGTTAATTTTTTTTTTATTAAAATAAATAAAATCGTATATATTTATGTAGGACTTAAAAATATATATATACTTTTTTTATTTTTTCAATTCGTTACTCTAAAAGCTTATAATGTTCGTACAGGGTTTTGTAGTTCGTAAAAATATTTATAAAATGCAATAAACAATTTTTTTACATACAACTCGAGGCAAACTCGATGGCGTCTGTACGGCGTATGATCAGTGAATAGTGTCAAACACAAGTTAAATTATATAAAAGCAATATAAGCAGGATAACTTGATGGCGAACTTCGTTGATGTTCGGCTAAAAAAAAAATGAAGTAAAATTTCAACTTTTCTGATGCAAAATGAAATCTTGTGTTTTGAAAAATGGTGGAAAAAACGTTTATAGCTATTTGGAAAATAAATTCAGTTCTGCAAAAGATTTACAATTTATAAAAGTTTTAAAAACAATAATTTATATTAAAAAAATAAAAAATATTTAATTGAAAAAATCGAATTTTCACCATTATGCGGCGTATAATTTTTTACGGCGTCGAGTTAGCCAATATAAAATCAATATAAAATCAATAATTCACGGATATTTAAAACTAAATTCTAAACCTAATAGAATAACAATAAAAAGAAAAAGAAAAAAAAATTAAGTCATAAACACAAAATTTACAATCTAAAAACAACAACTTATTACATAAGATCGGAAGAAAATAATCATTAATTTTACTCTCAAATTTTATAATTATTATTTATTTGTTTAAGTACAACTGGCATTTCATTAAAAATTGTATACGCTTTGTTATATATTATATCTTATTAAATCTTATTACGTATCTTGTTGGCGTTCGGAGTTGGCTGTATTTATGTACATCATTGTTTAAAATAACTTTGATATTTGTATGAATGTTTTTAGTAAACATACAATGTACGTGTATTGCCCACTTATTTTTAATCAACAAATTTATTGATAAAATATTATGTTTCAGATGAATCTGTTTCAGATTATTATTGCGATGAATCTGTTAATTATTATTCTGATGTTGTTCTAGCCGAATAATTTTTTTATTGCTTTGTTTTGGCCAATTTAAATTCTTTTAATATTCTTACTATACACATTTGCCCATACCTGTGTAGCATTTGTAATTGTGACATGGAACATACTGAAGTGCAATTAACACTTTAGTTTATGTTGGAAATTTTTGTGTATTCGTCTAAATATAGCCGCTAACTTCAGTTTTTATTAGTTGTTAATTTATTTGGTAGTTACTCTCAAGTAAGATTTGTATCTATTATTTCACCCAAGTATAATAATAGTATACAATCTACAATTTTTATTATTTAGTGTAGCTGATATTTTTCTCTTGAATATTATTAGAATAAGCTTGTGATAATTAATTCACTTTTGTATTAGAATCAGGTCTTCATTATTGTTTCTTCTAGTCTTATATTGGTATTTTCATTATATAAATACTATCATCTGCGAACATGTAAGGCTTGGCATTTGAATTTTGATTAAATAAACCAATTATATAGGAGGAAAATAATGTAGGTCCAAGCGAACTTTATAACTATGTAAATGTAAATATAGTATGAATATAGTATACACATATATGGAAATATGTATAGGAATATTTCCTGTGTAGGAGACCTGTCAGAGTGTTTCGATGTAGTGTTAAAAATTGCCTAGACATCTCCTAACGAACTATTATTCTAATTATACCCAATATATACGAATTATACATATTTCTATTTATATTGTAAAAAAAGATATATAATAAAATAAAACAATAGTATTGATAATATTGATATAAAAATGTATCCTATTTAAAGAAATTATTAATTTAATTGTAACATTATTATTTTACAGTAAGAGTGTAGTTAAATAAGTTTTCCATCAATATAATAAAGGGACTTAAAGGATAAAATGTATCCTTTGAAAAAATGTTGAAAGTTTTAATAACATTATCCTTATTGTTTTATTTTTCTTATCCTAAATAAAAAAGAACTGTGCAAGGATAAAAATGAAATCTTTATAATAATATCCTATGTTATGGTGTCCATTAAGTTGAATTGAATTTTCACACATTTATTTGTGATTCAACATTTTTGATTTATGTTGTGGTGTTGATATTATGTATACTCCTTTTTAGTGTTTTCTTTTTATTAACACATAACTTTAAATTATATTATATTATGCTTGTATGTACACAGTAATGGAGTTGAATGGTTTTTGTGCATGAGTAAAATATTTTTTTTTTTAGTTTATTTTTGCAACTTAAAATAAATTTTAATGCGATGTGTTTGTACAGTCATCTTTGATATAAATCTTATTTAATTTTAAATAAAAAAAAAACTGTAACTCTATGAATTTCTTATATATGATCTAAATTGTATCTTATATAATCTTGATGGAAAATTCTATCTTTTATACTACAATAAAATCCTATGACCATATTAGGATTATTTTATTATAAAGATTGTAAATTATTTACCATGAAATTTGTAAAAATATTTTTTTGTTAGTAAGGTAAATAGAGAAAGCTGTTCAACTGACACCATCAAGGTATGAATTGGAATCAGATTGATATTACAGAAATCACAGATAACCCCAGAATCAGTTGAATACAGAATAAAATATTTATTAAAACATAATTATATAAAACGTAGCTTCAATAGATATATGATTCTAAAATTGTTACTAAGGTCGTCCTCGAACCTTTCAAGTATCTATATACTAGCATTTCGTTTGCACTAAATTTACTCCGGAAAAACTCCTCATTTTAAATGTGTCCGGAAACATCGCACTAAATTAATGGACTTATTGA